>OX104134.1:36874650-37015544 GCA_944470555.2 Heterobilharzia americana
CTACTTCGGCCAACATTGTGTGGCGAGGCAATCGGCGACTAGGCACTCGTAATATGTGTCCCAACCATCTCAGTCGATGAGGGTTCATAACCTGGTCAACTGATTTACCTCTACTCCCTAAGACTCTATACCTGACGTGTGCTTTACTCACATGGTGACACCACGGAATACGGTGGCCTATACGACGAAGGCAACGGTGGTCAAACACTTAAAGCTTTCTCATGTCTTCCACCTTCAATAGCCATGTTTCGCAGCCATACAGTAGAACAGACCGGACTACTGTGCAGATGCAGTACACGTGACTGAATAAACAAACGGATATCATGGCGGCGCCATAGGTGGCGTAAGTTGGCGAAAGCCAATCGAGCCTTTTGTATCCGTGCAGAGATTATATCGGCCACTGAGCCACTAGGGCTGATCCTACTTCCCAGGTAAGTGAAGTGGTCGACACACTCAATCACTACAATCTCTATTGTTAGCCGTGGCACCGTTGAAAAGCAATAATTTGCATTTGGGTGGTGAGAAACGCATCCCAAGCATTCTCAAATTGCCACTCAGTGTTCAGAAGACTCTGCATGTTGTCAGCGTCTTCACCTAACAGGACTATGTCATCTGTATATTCTAGGTCTAATGAAAATTCTCCTGTGATTAGGTCAACGTCTGTGTAGTAAGGTGATGAGAGGGAGACCTCCATGAGAATATCTATGATAGAATTGAATAATAATGGAGAGAGTGGGCATCCTTGACGAACACCGCTCGATGAGCATAGCTCCCTGGACATCTCACCATAGACTCTAACACGCCCACAAGTGTTCTAGTAGAGAGCCTTCAATAAGGCGATATACTTGTTCGGCACGCCTTTCAATGAAAGACATTGCCATAAGACTTCTCGATCAACGGAGTCGAATGGCGCCTTCAGGTCGAGAAATACAGCCAGTGTCGGGCGCCGGTAAGCGTGTCTGTGTTCCAAAACCTGGCATAGTGTGAATACTTGGTCGATACATCCGCGGCCAGGTCTAAAGCCTGCTTCCTTTTCTCGGGCTTGTTGTTCGCGAGCTCCACTCAGGTGTCGAAGAATTATGGAACTTAGAATCTTAGACACTATGTTCGTCAGGCTGATTTGTCTGTGATTATCACAAGAGAACCTCTCGGCTTTCTTGAAGACGGGGATAATCAGTGACTTAGACCAGTCAGAGGGGATCGTATTTGATTCCCATATACTGGTTAGCACTTCCGTTAACCTGACTAAGAGCACCTACCTTACCACCATCCTTGTATACCTCAGGAGTTAGTCCGTCTGGTCCTGTTGCCCTTCCTCGTTTCAGGTTACCTACTGCTTTCTCGACTTCTGCTGGTGTTGGGGGGCCTATCTCAATGCTCCATTCAGGATCTGACTGGATAGCAGGCAACGTAATAGTGGTTGGAGGCCAGTTAAACTGCTTCTCGAAGTGTTCTACCCATTGTTCCAGCCGTCTCCCCTGCGAGTGAATCGCAGATCCGTCCTGCTCCGCTATGGTCTCACTAACTGCAGTCGACCTTTTTCCCCCAGTTTCCTTAATAAGTCTAAGTAACTGCCTACTGTTACCTATCGCCACTGCCTTTTACATCTCTTTAGCCTTCGGTGCCCACCGCTGTTCGTGGTCGTTGCGTAGAAGTTTTTCTCCATCTGCTTTTTAGTTGATCGAGAAACTTCCAGCAAGATCAATCCGTGTAAAATCAGGAAAGTGGGAGGGACGACCACTGATACGTGTGTAATAAAAATAAA
The DNA here is from genome assembly GCA_944470555.2 of Heterobilharzia americana. Lineage (NCBI taxonomy): Eukaryota > Metazoa > Platyhelminthes > Trematoda > Strigeidida > Schistosomatidae > Heterobilharzia > Heterobilharzia americana. Next base: position 36,876,416 of record OX104134.1, read on the forward strand.
GGTGGGAGGAGTTAGCATATTGTATGGACTGAAATCCCACACTGAAAATGATTTAATTGAGTTACTATGACAACCAAATATTTGTGAGAACAGTCTCTGATACAGTGGTGTTTGCCTGACAACAACCCTCAGCACTGCAAATTATCTTGGTCAACAGAGTCTATTGGCATCCAGAAATCTGGTGTAAACTTGAGCATTTATTCGCTATAAAAGATGGTGTTGGTGTTGTGTTGAGCTGCATCCATATTTAATCTGTTTATCCAGTGGATTTATGTTTTCTTGATTAAGATGAATCTAACCATATTCAGTAAATCAAACAACTTGGATTTTCATTTTCAAACTTTCTTGGTGCAAGATATTCTACCTTGTTAGCCTTCTGTTACGTACTCGGCCTCACGCTATGATCTGGTTCAACTTTCGTCCGATCAACTAAGTTTGCCGTACGTGACAGGTTTGTGTATTTCTGGCATGCCGACAAAAGTTGGATTATGGAGTGTATTTCAAGTTCGGCAAATTGATCCATGGTCGCTAGTCTGAGTCGATAAAACAGCAAACATAGTTTTTCATTGAAAAATACCAATATTAGTAATTCAGTCCCATTGCCTGTTTCCTTCCTTTTCTAGGATTCTGACTCACGTTACTTTTGTTCTTGTCTTTTGGTGTACCTGTAATTCTTCTGTATCTTGGAGTATTTTTCCTCAAGCTGTTGACTAAAAAGTGATTAAATTCGATATGATATTTATTCTCGACTGCTAAGGCTTAATCTTATTATGCTTTTTCGCATGTATTTAGTTTTGTTTGGATATATTTCAACACTGACTGTTTTACACTTAATAGTTATCACGCGATGACTCCTTTTTGCGGTATCACGTCGTTAAGCGCTCCAAGTTACAGACTTGATTCATCTAATCTTGTTCTAACATCCATCAAAGGCGCAATGCGTTATCCAAACTTTCTTACAAGCTCACAATTACCTCTCTTATGCAATGTTTTGGGTCAACTTCGTAGTTTTGAATTAACAACTGGTATGCTTGATCCAGCGAGTGGGAAAGTTGTGAGTTCTCTTGATTTAAAATCCTTTAAATGCCTATGTTTTTGGTGATAAGCTGGATTCAGTGTTTAGATTTAGTAAAATCATTGACTCTCTAATAATAAACATTGACCTGCAAAATTAAATCAGGTAATATACTTCTGTTTCAGTGCAAAATGACAGCTAGATACTTGAACACTATACCGATATATCGATGCACCGATACTTGTGGTAGAGATAAGAGCCTAAGACCTACCATAAATATGAAGACTGAATGTCTCTGTCAGTGAATACAGTAGAGCGTAATATATGCTGATACCAAACTTTGTTTGTTGGTTTGTTTCACGTATTCTAAGTTCATATTGTAAAGTCGACAGCAATAAAACTGTTTCATGTATCAAACTATGGGCGACAGCTATTGAGTAAAACGTAAAGATACTATTTAGTCGTCCGCGATGAATTTGACAAATGTTGAGAGCATAATGTAGTCGCTAAACTAAGTGTCTGGGAGACTGAAACACATGTTCATCTGATAAGATTCTCTGTCGAATAAAAGCAAACTCACTAGAAATTTATATTTTTAGATAGATTGTTGTTCAGTCATTGGAATGATGCCCTAAGGTTATTTTGAAATCCTACACTGGTTTTTGTTTGTTCGACTGAACTGTGACTCAGTCTTTAGGCGACTTCATCATCAACTACAATGTCAGTTTGAGGTAGAGATCTACATACGTTTTCTCAAACCCTCATCGTATTGTTCACTTAAGTAGTCGGCTAAGCTAATGTGCTCGTAAATCAACGTAGTGGTACGGCATTAATCTTGAAATTCACTCCACTTACTAAACTTTCTTCTTTAAAGTGATTTTTCGGATGCTATTGCTAGCATCTATGCCTTACCAGTTCCAAAATTTCTTATTTCAGAAGTTTACTCATCACATAAATTCATAATGAAAGAGGCTGGTTACCAGTGCTGGCTTAGCAGAACTGCAAATCGCCTCAAACTGATACATTTTTTGTTTAACATTGAGAACGAGAACAACTTCTCTTCACAAATGTAAAGGATTGATCACACGTCCGTTTGCTTGGTCTAAGGTAGCAGCTTATTGTGCCACCTAGGTGAAAAGTGATTCATCTTGGTAATACAGCAGCGTTTTTAGCGTGTTACTAAAACATTGATGTTATTTCGTATTTGCCACTCAGTGCTATATTGATTTAGCAAGAGCTTGCTATGTTTGTAAGACTTATCAGTACAATGGAAATCTAAACCTGTATTTTTGATTTTCATATTATTTCCTTCGACACCACTGTCACTCATACTGTTACTGCTTTCGCTATGAAAGAAAACCCGGTCTGTGGGCCTAGAACTTGCGTTGGTGGAATTAATCGTCCAGGTTATGGAACTTTTGGAAAGCACGAACAATGAGCCATGGAATCGTACGATGTTCGAACATTTAATTAGTGTCATGATTACCTTCATGCTCAATAGTACTGTTAGATTCAACGAAATTATTGTCAAGCTAAACACGAAAGTAAGTGAAGTTTTTATAGATGTAGATCATATTAGCATTCACTTAAATGAAGTTTGCAGTTTTTCCTGTTTCAGTGGTTTTTACAAAATTAAATTTTTGAACTGTACATCAGCTTTACATCAGTTTTTTAAAAATCAATAATCGTATCTTTAGATTATATAACATTACTTCGTGTTTTCGGGAGTCCAGCCTCCACTTTTTCTAAATTGATTTCTTTGGTGACGGACCTAACCTCACAGACATTCCCATTTAATCCAACCATAGTTATTGTATAACGACTGTTCATTCCCTTATAAATGGTTGCCAGTAAACGCGAAATTCCGCAATGAAAGGATGGTACATTGCCTATGCTGTCGTTACCCAGTAGGATTGACGAGTACCCAGATAAAGCTACGGGATTGTTTCTATTGACTTATTATAGAGGCTAAACGCACACCTTTGTTTGCACCTGTCTTTATTTTTTGTTTGCGTGAATCACACGACGTGGTTATAGATGCTAATCAATCTCTTCAGTCTTTTTTGAAAGAGTCCTTGAAGTTTTTTATATTTCACATCCACACCACTACCACCATTACTTGCCTCTTTCAGTGATGTAAGGATAAGCAGTAATAAAATAATCAACTTTATCAACGAGTAAACCATAATGTATACATATTAAAAAGGCCCACTTCACGTACTTCTAGATAACCTTAATGAATCAGTGACCGACGAAATCTCACGTGGGTGGTATACATGTTTCGCATGTATAGTCACCAACTTATCAGACGTGCAATGTTAACTGAGATAGATTTATGATGAAGAATGTTAAAGATGGTACCAGACTAAAATGCGGTATCAGTCAGTAAAATCGTGTACTATTATTCCGAACCATGCAGGGGAACGTAGAATTTTTGGTTGGGGCCCACCGGACAACGTAAATCGGTGGTTGTAGACTATAGTCGCTGTGGCTCAGAATTAGTCTCTGGCGTAGATCCATCCACTCAGTATCTTAATTTGGCCGTCATGTCGAATTTCGTTGCTACTTCAGCCCCCTCTTCCCCTCTCCTCACTAACGTGTATGACTTTTGGTTGCATTTCATTTCTTATTTCTTTATTTTTGGTCGTATTGTGCAGTTGTAAGGTATGGTAACTTGGACCGTTACTCAATAATACTAGTTCCCACTTTAATATTGACCGCTTGACAGTCTAATTGTTGCATAATATTATTTAATGGAGTTGTGTATAATTGATTTTTGTAATGAGATTCCAACCTTTGGATCCTGACGTAGTAATCTATTTACACATTAAGATCAGACTAGGTGGATATTTCGATTAATCTTTGTATAATAGGTGGAAGTCATGACCATCGCAAGAACGTTACTCGTATTACTTGGTTACACTTATTTTTCTTCTTTTGTAGCACTTATTCCGATTTAAAATGAGTTACGTTTTTCATGATTTAACGTTACCATTTTGCCTGCTACTTTCAGTAACCATCAGTTATATGATTTTCTCCTGGTAGGATGTAACGTAAGTTAGCTTTCTGATATCCAAGCAGTTACGAATGAACTGGGTACTATCTATTCTCACGCTGTAATTCGATGTAATCATCCTAATATTGTTTGGAGTTATCATTGTATGGAATTTATCTGTTCTATTCTTAGTTGGAAGGTCGTACATGGACAAAATCGAGTCACTACGTCATGTGGTTCGTACTAAATGCTACTTCAGGATTTATTGGGAAAAATATGGTTAGTGGATTTCATTATTTAAAACGCATTTTTCCTTTCGATGGCAATTGATCTTTACTTCCAAAGTTAACAGTCGTCTGCATAATCTGTTCAACAGGATTGAAGCATACAAATCAATTTAATCCCAAACGGCATTTATGGGTTTTTATAATGTAGGCCTAACTGGGAGTTAATAGTGTATCTCATAAAAATAGTGTCCGTAACCTTCCACCTGTAAATTACAGCTGTTGCATTGACCCAGTTGCCGTCACGATCTTGTTTCGAGTGCTTGTTGCTTGGGGTTCATGCGGGATAAAGTGTTGTATGGCACCAAACAGTAACTTTTGTAGTATTGAAAGTCGCCTTGATTTGAGTTCGGATACACAGCCATATTACAAGTTCTGGACCACACTTCCAGCTTTTTCCTCCATTTATGCAGAGTTAACTAGTTCACTAGTTACTAGCTGGTCCTAAGCCCGGGTAAACAGGGAAGGTTGGGCATACGGCTAGCAACCCTACCACGGTAAACAAATCCAACCGCTAAACAAACTTCAAAGCACAAACAAAATATAAAAAATAATAACAAAATTATTCCTTGCTGGAATCGGAGAGGCGAAAGCACGCCGGTTGGTGAAAGCCTTCGGGAAGCCAATTGATCAATGTGACTTCACTTCTCTTAGTGAAAGCGAAAGTAAACGTGGGGACATGGAATGTCCAAACCATGTTTGAACCCAGCAAGGCAGCCCAGATTGCAAACGAGATGAAGAGGTATCACATTGAAGTGCTAGGAATTTGCGAGATGTAAGCAGATGGAATGGAAGTGAACTCTCCAAACTGTCAACTCGACAATCAATAATCTACACCTATATTATCACCCAGACGACAACAACAAGAACACTGAGTTCCCGAGTGGCTATCATGATGTCCCCAACAGCATCGAAGGCTCTCATGCAGTGGGAACCAATCTACTCCTGCACGATCAGGATCAGGATCAGGATCATGACAGCAAGATTCCACTCCTCAAAAGGAAGGTAGGAAGGAAGGAAGGAAGGAAGGTCACAATCATTCATTGCTACGCTACGCTACGCACTTACAAATAATGCAGAGCGAGAGAGGAAGGAGGAATTCTACAGACAACTGCAATCAACACTGGACAAGACACCACTCAAGTTGGCGATATCAAAATTCTAATGGGTGACATGAATGCCAAACTGGGAGCAGACAACACAGGAGGAGAACTAACCATGGGTCGAGAGGGCACTCGGTGAGGTGATGAACAAGAATGGAGAATTGTTTGCAGAATTCTGTGCATTCAACGATTTGGTGATTGCAGTGAGGTAGTGCGTACAAACACCAGAATATTGACAAAGCAACACGGATTCACCAGACACCAGAACACACTAAACATCAGATCGACTTCATCTCAATGTGAAGAAAGTGGAGGCGCAGCCTACTTGACACAAGGTCAAGAAGAGGAGCAGATGTAGGTTCACACCACTCACTACCTAGTGCAAGGAATCCACCCTCAAAATCAAGTTGAAAGCCTTCAAGGAAGTTGGTGATTGACCACAGTTCAAGTACAACACCCAGAACACAAACTGAACTGAAGGACGAAACTACAAAGGACATCTTCACGACAGCCATCAGGACAAAATGCGAGATATCGAGGAACATCCTTGAAGAAACCTGTGTGGAAGAACATTGGAAGTCTTTGAAAGGGATGTGGAAAGAAACCTGCACAACCGTATTAGGAAGGAAGAAGAAAGAAGACAAGATAAGGAATGGATCTCGATGGACACATGGAAGCTGATAGAGCAGGGAGAGGAGGATGGTGAAGCAGAAGATGAACCAGTGCAAGGATGTACAACGACAATAGGAACTGAGTACAGTGCATAAAACACTACACTGGACAAAGAAGTGAAGAAGAGTGAGTGCACGGAAAGACAAAAGACACTTCCACGACACACTGGCAAGTGAAGCAGAACAGACTGCTGGTAGGAGAGATAGAGACCTGACAACATTGTATCAAATAACCAGGTTACTATCTGTTATAGAGAGATCAACACACATGAAACCAATAAAAGATGATGAAGGAAATTTAATTACGAAAGAAGAGAAACAAAGGAAACAACGGGTCGACCACTTCAAGAAGCTCTTGAATCGACCACCACCTGCACTTCGTCCAGAAATACTACCTGCAGCCGCTGAACTACAAGTGAACATAAAATCTACAACAAAAATGGAAGTCCTGAACGCCATAAAGCTACTGAAATGTGGGAAAGCAGCAGGACCAGATGGAATCTCACCAGAAGCACTGACAACAGACTCAGGGACAACAGTGGACATGCTCACACCACCATTGCATAAGGTGTGGAAGGAAGGGAAGGTACCTGCCGGTTGATTGGAAGAAGGGTTACCTTGTCAAACTGCCGAAGAAGGGAGACCTCAGTGTTTGCAAGAACTGGGGTGGAATCACGCTCCTCTCCACCCAAAGCAAGCAAAATATTAGGTCGCATCATCGTGGAGAGACTGAAGGATGCACTGCCTTCGAAACTACGACCCGAACAGGCTGGCTGGCTGGCTTCAGGAAGAACAAATCATGTGCGGATCAAATTGAAACGCTACACACTATCATAGGACAGAGTATAGAATGGCAGTCAACTCTCTACCTCAACTTCATCGACTTCATCGTCGACCGAGAAGTAATTTGGCAGCTGCCTCAATACTACGCTTTTAATGCCACAAACCTTTATCAACCTCATTCAACAAGTATATGAAGACGCCACATGCCAGCCAAGTAATTCACAATGGGAAGATCAGTGATGCTTTTGAAGTGAAGTGAAGACAGGAGTGAAACAAGGTTGCCTACTATACCCCATGATATTCCTGATTGTGGTCGACTGGACTGGATCATGCAACAAACAGTGGGGTGCTGTGAGAAGAGGGGGATACGCTAGCTGGACTGCGGAAAAGAACCTAGAAGATCTTGATTTCGCCGATGACTTGTGCCTGATGTCACACAAACTTGAAGACCTGCAGGCGAAAACTAACCAGTTGTCAGAAGAGGCAGGGCAGCGAAGACGGGACTTCAAGTGAATATAGAGAAGACAGAGGTGATGAAGATACCGCACCAACAACTCCAACAACAACAACAATCTCCAATCACCATGAACGGGAGAAACTTAAAGGAAGTAACCTCCTTCACCTATCTAGGAAGCACTGTTTCAACTACAAGCGGTGGCGGCACAGACGAGGACATCAAAGCCAGGCAGGATCGGAAAAGCAAGACAGGCGTTCATTAGCCTGAAACCAGTGTGGAGATCTTCTGCACTCAGCATAAAGCGTGAACAAGATCCGGATTTTCAGCACCAATGTCAAGTCAGTGCTTCTATGTGATGGTTCAGAGACTTGGCGCGTTACGAAAGGGATTTCCAACAAACTACAGACATCCATCAACAACTGCCTACACTGGCTCGTTACTGAATATCAGATGGCCAGAATAATAAGAATAATCAACAAGGAACTCTGGCTGGCTGGTGACGAACCAACCAACAACCTATCGCTGGAAAAATATGCACTGGAAGGAAGTGTAGATGGATTGGGCATACACTGAGAGGGCCGACTGGGGACATAACGCATCAGGCCAGGTATTCGAGTGGAACCCCGATTGGAAGCGACGAGTTGGGCGTCTGAGGTGGCGGTGACATGGAGGAGGAAATGAGAGCTTGTGGGCAGTCGTGGATCCAGGTTCGAAAGATTTCAGAGGACAGAGCGCATTGGAGATATGTTACTGAAACCCTATGTTCCATTAGGAACCCAAGGGACAAATAATAAGTAATAATAATGCGGAGTTTTTGTACTCCAATGTATGAGTGTATTAGTTGTTTCGATTACGTTTTTTCTTTGTATATCCTGTGATATCTAACCTGTATGCATTTGTATGGCTTATGAAATGCTATGAATTCGTCTTACTCTATAGAGCTTTCTGTTCTTGCTTTACTAAAATCAGTCGACAAAAGCCGATTGTATTTAAGCCTTAGGTGCTTCGTTGAAGTATTCCTGGATTTATCCTTTGGTTTTTTCATTTTTTAACAAATGTTATCGAACAATATATTATATATGTCGGTGATATATTTTATTTTCTGGGCTTGTTATTAGTGAAAATTTGACAGTAGCGAAATGCACCATACGAGGTAGATTGACTTACAACTTGAGCTTATATAATCCCCGTTAACTATCGTTTTATGTAGTGTTTGTTATGGATATGCATAAAAGATTTTAATTTAGGCATATGTTAATCATTTTATCTGAAAAACCATATGAGTAATAATAGTAAAGGGAGGCGTTCCAGTAAAAATTGAATTCTCTTTGGATTCATTTGTGTTGTTACATCTGTCTAGGTTCTCCTCATTTTTATGTGAGAGATAAAAGTAGCGTACAACAGGATTTCCAGTGACTGTGATTGGAAGCCGTATGTGAAAAGTTGCTCATGTAATCTAGATAACCAGGACTCACAAATAAGAGATATCCACTGATCAACAGCTAACCTTTAGTTAGCTTGGATGTTCAACCACAATACTAAGTGCTACTTAAGTATATCCAGAACGATGATTTCGATGATCACCATATTGCGAGGTAAGCTTAACACACCAAAGTGTGGTCAGAATTACGAGTGGTATGGCAGAGAAGGTGGAAGTGCTGTATACATTCACATCATTAACAGCTAATTAGTTGATATAATGAATGGAGCATGCCAGGTAACGTGTGGTAAATGACTGTGTAAAAACGTGGTGCTGGCTAAAAATAGGTTTTGTTCTGGATAAACCTGTAAGAGATGATGCCGGTTATATCAGTTGGCCATCTAAATGTTATATATCTTCGTCGCCAGCGTTATATATTCCCAACGAATATAATACGCACGCTTAGCTGACAGCTTAGTACGCAAGAGCCACCGACTGCAACCCTGGGACGAATAGAGAGAAGCATGAAGCTGGATGATGGGAGAGTTTATTACTCCGAGAATATGATAATAATCAATCCCAAAACACGTGAATATGTGCACACATGAGAAATGACCTTGTCCCGGATTTGAGACATTCTCACAGTTTGAGTAAAGATTAACCAATCAACGATTTACATTACAATGGGGGCGGAAAATAGACTACTAGTCATACCGCAAAAGTGGTGTGGAAATGACACGTTAAAATGTTCAGATCAATAACAACGATACAAAACTGAGGCCTTACAAAACTAAATGACCTATATGAGCCTGGAAACCCTGTTTGCGCATTGCAATCTTTGTTTAGTACCACAATGTGTTGAGCGCACAAAGTTGAGATCATTTATTTGATAATCGAAGCAATACCTGGTTGAATCCGGGCTACATTTGATTCGATCATCATTTATTTTCCTTTTTACTGTTAGGAATACGCAGCCACATGTCCACTCGGGTAGTGCAGCTCAGGTTCCAGTGCTAGGTGAAACGCTGAAATCAATGTCACGTCAGTCCATGAAGTCTGACTGTTCGTCTGAGTTTTGTAAGAAGACGTAGACTATCTGGTTGGAGTCCTTTAGACAATAGATCTTTGGTGACATAACTGAAAGTCGGTCACAAGTGAACAAATTTATTCTTTGGCCTGAACGTTTTCAAAAACCTTGATTTCCAAATTGATTTGTCGACTTTGGTATCTGGATTTTTCTATTCACTTGTTCTTCGTATACTTCTTTGAAGTGTGACAACTTGAGTCGATGCCTTTCGAGGTTCTACATTGATATTATCTATCTGCTACCGGAGACTTTCACCTACGGTTAAGAATTCAGTTGTGTTTTATGACTCATTTCTACACAGATGATGTTTTATAGTGTATAACATTGAATCAGATTGTTGAGAATTTAGTGGTTCGCTTGTTTACTGTTTATAATTCGTCTTATATACCACTGCGTGATCATGTGCAATAAGTTGCAATCAAAACGTAATGCGGTTAGTTATGTTTTATTTCTGTGTGCAACATCAAATAGAAAAATAATGAGTTATGTCCTACTAGAGTGACTAGTTTTTACTGTCTCAAGTGTTCACCATATTAGTTGGCATTTCAAAGATTAAAATTTAAAGTGCTTTTGAATCATGCCGTGTGCTTTTCAGAGTAGACTAGTTCTCGTTAAACTGCATTGTTCACACATGATATGTATATTGTGAAGTTGTAATTAAGGTATATATTTTAACTCTATTTTTTTGTTTTCCAGTTGACAGATTTTGTCCCCTGTCTCCGACTCTTTGATATTTTGTTCCCCGAGGCTGAAGATCCTGATCGTGCTATTGATCTCCCCATACCGTTTTGTAGTAGAAAAGATTCTGCTAGTCATTCTACCGATGCTGAAGGCATTTCTTCACGAAAGGATTGCCATATGCCTAAAAACTCAACGGTTAGAGATGAATGCAGTGAAACACACACCTCTGAATTGTCTGTACCGGAAACAATGGATTTGGAAAGTTCAGAAGGGCCAATCCGTGAATATATTACCCCTAAGGATGATGAGAGTGAAATTCAAGAGGAGAGTTCCACTTCTGCTGAAGATTCAGATAACGAGTGTAGCCAGAATGAAGCTGAGAGTATGCTTATTCTTAGTTTTGAAGGCTTTTCCATTCGATTATCTGTATTTCCTTACATGCCTCTTTAATAGCTGTGTTTTGTCCAACTCTCCTTATTAGCCTTATCTGAAAGTAGATGAGAAAATAATAGTCATCTATTCGCTATCGCATGAAAAGCAATGAATTTCAGAGGTACTTTTTATTCATTTTCGGAGTTTCAGGTGGTTATGATTAGCAGTAGAGATGTTTGTGTAGTATTGGTTGTGTGTACCTATCGCAGTTGCTCTGTTGTTTGGTCCTTACGATGCGATATATTTCGTGAAAACTTTATGGACAATAACCAACTAATCACATCTATGTCACTGGTGATATATCAACAGACCATTAAAGCCTAATGGAGGTGGAAATGTGGCTTTTTGACTTAGACATAACATCATATTCAAAACTTGCTTCATCTAATTCAGTACAGACATCTAGTTGGTGTCGTAGGTCATTACATTGCGGTGTGGATATCTTATCCATGTTAATAAGCCCTGTACCTGGTTGCTGATTTGCTGAAGCTTAACAACAAGTGAGTGTTACAAAAGTTTGATCATCGACAAACTTGAATTACGAGTGGCATACTTTAGAATCACTGAAAAGTCAATCTAGGCATAATGCGTAAGTTTACTTGTTATCAGAGTAGTCAGTATATTTATGTACTTATGAACGGTATTTGCTGAACCGATTAGGTCAAATGTATTGCTGTTGCCCAATCGCTCTCTTCCTTGATGGGAAATATTATCGGGATTAAGTGTAAGGTGATACTAGCCTTTCTGACTGCTAACTTCGGACGGTTCGCAAAATGTAGACTAGTTTCTTCTTTTGTGAAATTCCTCTTACTGTGCTGTTAAATGTATTGTAATTTGAATGTATGCACTTTTGTGCGATCTGTTAATTTCATCTTAGCAACCGACCAAGAATTTGTAATCTATCATCATCTCTTAAAATAGCACAAAGTTTTGATTTAGGGTCAGAAAACATTCTTCTTACGTCTTTTATAAGCAGTCACATTTCGAAGTTATCGTTTCGTACTCCAGTAGATTTTAATTTTTTTCACCCTCCACCCTAAAAATGGGTTAGTCATTCCAGCCGGTGTTTAGCTAACTTTAGTTTGATAATATGCTTGTAGCTGACCGATAGCTGTTACCTTGACGTGGTGGTTGGGCTTGTATACCACGATGACACAATGAACTATGCTGGTGGAACGCTTGTTCCCTCGAGGGCCTACCATACCAGAGAGGTTTGTTGGATAGTGATTAGACAAAAAGCAGTTACCCTTATCTTTAACATGTTCTCAAACAATAAAATGATGGATTATAATCGCTTAGATCAGTCATCAGTGTTTAGTGGCGATTTAAAACCACAGGACATATATTCGTCTACATCTTCCATAATACAGGCCGATTGTCGTGGCTTCAAAAGTTCGTACATAACTGGGCTCAAGCAGGTGTCCCCTGAATTCTTCAGTCATCACTATCACTTCTTTCTTAGGTACCTAAAGTAGATCCAACTTCCACGGTGTGGGCGGGAGTTCTCTGAGGTCGCTATCCACATCCCTCATCCTTACCTTCTAATCTTCCTTCATGTTCCTCATTTAACAATCCTACATCATCTTTAGTTTCTTCTAGCTCTCCATCTCTCGACAACGATCTGAACCCATAGAACAGTATCCTTGATTTCCTAAACCACGTTCTAAATCATACATTCAAGCCTTCAATGTCTACACCCTCTGTCAAATTGGCCAACAAGCTTCATTGACCGAAATTCTAGCAACTTGAGCCATGAATTTGTGAAACTTAACCCAAGTGGGGTTATTCACTTAACCTCCCCCGGCCGATATGGGGAATCCGCAAAATTCGAGTTACTGGAGATTCGATGACTGGTTGTCGCTGTCTTGCAGGTGTAGGCGTAGCATTGAGGACTAGAGTAGAGAACTCACTACTAGACTGGATCCCAGTTAAAAGTCGCCCGTGCTCTGTTCAAATGAACGGTACAGTGAGAACTAAAAAGAATAGTGAAACTCGCGGTTGTCTCTTGTAATATCTGCTTACACACCCACTGACTGCAGTTCGGATGAAGTGAAGGAAGGATGAGTTCTACCGAAAGCTGTCTAACCTCCTTTTGAAAGCCAAGCGCTCAGATATGGTTGTTGTTGCAGGTGGATTTGACTCCAAAGTGAGTCAGGCAGAAAGGCACTTTTGGGATCTCGACCGAAAGAACAAATAACGATGACTGCCTACTGCAACTGTGCTCAGATAACAGTTTATTTTTAGCTAGGAAAAGCCATTAGACATAAGGGAAGAAATTGTCTGGCGTGGCGTTCACCGAGCTCAGCGTAGTGATGGATACAGATAGACCACATTGCTGTCAGCCAGGGCTAGAGAGGGCCAGTGGAATACTGCCACTCCTGAAGCACGTGTTTGGAGAGCGACCACACGTTGGTTCGAGCGCGTATATATCTGCGTCTCAATGGACGGAGGAAAACGTTAGCAAAAGGACTGTTATGAGTACATGGGGGTACTGAGAAGTGGGCACCAGGGTTGCTTTCAGCGAGGAACTGGCTAGGCAGTTGTCGGAACAAAACACTATCAGTCATCTAGAAGAAGGTTTGCACCATCTCTGGTTTGCTGTGAAAGCAGCGTTGAAGACCACAGCTGATTATCAAAGAGTGGTTAAGAGGAGCTAGTGGATGTCAGGAGCTTCTAATATAATGAATGCACGCAAACGCATTCCTGCAGACTCCGAGTACGCTTAGGTGCTAATGCAACTCAAATGTAGACCGACAAAAAGTCTACGCAATGATAGCGAACAGTTGTAAATAGTGAAGGCTGACGAGATAGAAAAGGCGGCGGTGATGTGTAACAGTGGACATTTATTTAAGCTTATCAAGGAAAGTGGAGCAAGAATGTCAATGTTTGGTGAGACTATAGCGGGGAATTATAGGTTCGCTATTCACTGGGAGAGGAGACGACTGAAACGATGGGTGGAACACTTCGAGGAATAGTTCAACTGGGTTTCAGCTACCATTGCGTTAGTTGGTTTCCTGTCGTATAATGAATGGAGCATTGATATAGGATCCTCACCCCCTGGAGAAGTTGAGAAGGCTGTAGCTAACTTGAAACGGCGAGGAAGAGCAGCAAGATAAGACGGACTAACTCCTGAGGTATATAAGGATGGCGGTAGAGTGTTTTTGGTCAAGTTAACTTACATGTTAACTAGTGTATGGGAGTTAAGTATGGTCCGTCTGACTGGTCTCAATCACTGATTGTCGCAGTCTTAAAAGAAAGTGAGAAGTCCTCTTTTGATAACCACAGAGAAATCAGTCTGACGAAGATAGTGTCTAAGATTCTAGGTTCTATAATCATCAGACGCCTAAGTGGAGCTCGGGAACAGCGAACTCGAAAAAACCAGGCAGGCTTAAGACCTGGCCGTGGATGTCTCGACCAAATATTCACCCGTCAGGTTGTGGAACACAGATACGCTAATCAACGCCAGACACTAGCTTTATTCTCAACTTGAATGCAGCATTTGTCTCCGTCGATCGAGAAGTGTCATGGGGATGTCTCTCAGTGAAGCGGGTATCGAATAAGTACATCACCTTATTGAAGGCTCTTTACTCGAATACCTTTGGGTGTGTTAGAACCTATGGTGAGTTGTCAGATGAGCTGCGTAGATTGAGTGTTGTCCGACAGGGATACCCGCTATCTCCCTTCTTATTCAATTTTACCATAGACTTTCTTTTGGAGGTCTTCTTGTCATCTGAGTACACGAGAATCGACCTAATCATAGGAGAATTTTTGTTAGACCTAGAATACACAGATGACATAGTCCTAGTAGGTGAAGACGTTTTCAAGATGAAGAGTCTTCTGGTGACATTGCGTAGGAATTTGATAGCGTTTGGGATATGTTTCTCGCCACCTAAATGCAAATTGTAGCTCAGGCACTGGCATTCAACGGTCCCCCGCCCCACAATTGAGTGAAATGTTTGAGTGGGGTTAACACTTCGCTTATTTGGGAAGTTGGATCAACCCCAGTGCATTGACCAGCGGGTGACGAAATCTTTGCAGGAATACAAAAGGCTGGATTGGTTTTTGCCAACTAACGCCATCTGTGACCCCGAGTTAGTACGCGATTGTCTATTGAGGGTCGAGTGTACTGTGGTGCAGTTCTCTCTGTTCTATGTATTCCTGTAAAAGATGACCAATAAAGGTAGAAGACATGCAAAGCCTTAAGGTGTTTGGCCACCGTTGCCTTCGTAGCATCAGCCGTGTTTTGTGGTGTCACCACCTGAGTAACGCAGAAGTCAGGTCTAGAGTTTTAGAGAGAAGTGCAAAGTCAGTTGATATGGTCGTTAACGTTCATTGACTAAGATAGCTGGGACATGTGTTACGTATGCTTAGTCACCGACCGCCTTGTTGGACAATGTTGACCGAAGTCAGTTCAGGATGGAAAAAGGGATCGGGGCGGACACACTAAAATATGGCATCAGTATACGACGTCCTTGACAGTTTGTTTCAGCTATGTAAGGCGATGCAGAGTAGCCGTGGACAATACAAATCAGTGATTGGAGACTGTAGGTAATATAACTCAGAACGGATGTGTGGCACATATGTATGCATACAAACATACATCCTCATCTTAACCATTATACTTAATCTTATCATTTTATCAATGCTCCTTGCTCTCTTTTATTACTTTCTACTTCTCTCGACCGATTTTTATTTTGTTCTTCATCTTCCGTTTCATTGTCTTGTTGCTTGATGTGCTGATATGAGGTGTGGCGACTTGGACCGTTACGCACTAATGCTTGGTCCTATGCCGATCTTGATGAATATGTTTGCAGAAAACTATGTATAAATCAACATCATTCATTCATTGAGTCTCAACTCTAAAATTGAGGTGAAAGTGGGTAGGAAAGTCAACTAAGTTTCGGGAGCATTTTGTACCGAAATATATCTCAGAAGAAATATATATATATATATATATATATATATATATGTACCAGAAGGACCTGTTTCGGAAAGTATTATTAAGATCAATTAATTTAGTTAGCTAGCAGCACGTAAGACTATGCAGTAATTTAATTGCATTGCTTTTTGATATTTTACAATAAATAGGTTTGCTGCCACCTCATCTTCGCTGCTCTACAGCTTGTTACAAACGTCAAGGACGACTCTTGCACTTGGCTACTGCACCTGTATGCCTCTGGCAACATGTTTTGCGGAAAAGTCGGTTGGGTCAGGATCACTTGCCACGTGTTATGCCACCAGCTCTTCGACCGATTGAGGCTCGTATATCCCGTCGTATGCAAGCATTATTGCAGTCTGTCAGCTCAAATCAAGTTTCTAGTGCTTCTATCCATTTAGTTTCAAAGTTGACTTGGAACCAGCTTTTCGTTGTACTCAATGCTTGTAAGTGGTTAAATCGTGAGAGGTTTCATTTTGAAAATTTATGTATGAGTGAGAGTCTCTTTTTTATCGCTTGTTAGTTTTTTTCCTTGATGATGATGCCTAAGCAGTATAGTTTTGATTAGTTACTCCATCTTACTTTTAGTCAGTACAGATAATGAAGTCAGTCACCTGATACAAAGACTAGTGGATTTATTTTGGACAAACGAATCTGCAAATGATACACAGAAACCAGAACATGGCTGTCTATGGTCAAGATTGATAAAGAATGGAAATGTTGATTTGCCATATAATTTATCAGCTTATGGGCGTTTAAAACCTCTATCTCATCATCTGATGCGTACAATGTCTGTCCATTTGCGAATGCTGTAAGTACACATTTTTTCCTTACAGCAGGTACATGTTTCGAACTATAGTGAGGAATCTCAGTAATCTTATGATTTAGATGTTTGTTTTTCAGTTGTAAGATTATCGTTTAAAAAAGATATTCAGCGAAGAGGAATCTTTTCAACGAATTTATTCTCAAGCTGTACATTCGTATATATATAATATCTAAACACTGTAGTCCATGAGGAAGATTTAACTTAAATAATGGAGGGTTGAAACAACAATAATAATGGTGGTTATGATTATAATGTTGCTAGTCGATGACGTAAGGGGTTACGTGAGATTTTTAAATCGTTTGTAAGGTGCATATAGATTAAAAAGGGTGAGAACGTTAATAAACAATCAAATGATTGGGTAATATGAGTGAGACAAGTTAATTGGAGTAAATTGAAAATGTTTTGTTGAAAGTTGTGACTATTAGGAAGATCCAACGAAATAACACCGGGAACAATTAAATATAAAAATAAAGTGATAGTGACGATATAAGAGTACAAAGATTAATCTGGCAAGAAAGGAGGGAGAGGGGTGAAAAACGAAAAAAAGTGAGGAAGCACACCAAGTCTAAAATAAATTAAGGCCAAGGCAGAGACAAAGACTGTACATACTTCTTTTGTACACAAAGGTCAGGCTTCAGTTCATGGATAGCCAAGGCCTCTGCTGTTTTTAGAAGTTGAACATGGAGGGAACGTGAGGTGCTTGAGCGAATCCGATAGACAACCTTAAAATCCTTGTCTGGGTCTGTTGAGTGGTTGGAATCGATTGAATGCTCAAGGATAGAACTTCTGATACATTTCGTTCCACCCTTATAAAGCCAGGCCGGAATATGTTGACAGCAGTCTCTGACTACGGCTAATGTACCTTGTTCCACAGGGGCAGGTGAACTGATAGATACACATGGATGTAGCCTATCGATGGATATTGTCTTTTATACAAACGGAGAACAATTTACGACTGGTAAAGATCAAGTGAAGTTTGACTGAGAAAAAAGTCCTACTATTTGATCTGGAAAGACGATTTTTCAGGATATCTGATGCCGCATCACCTTTGAAGTCCAGATTCGAGAACAAAGTCTTTTTAGAAACTGAGCTGGTGACTGGTTTCGCATGCCTATCTCGCATAATCTTATCGATAAATCGACTAGGATAGCCGTTCTCCGCGATCGTCCCTCTTAGAAAGTCAAGTTCAAATTGAAAACATTCCGTGCTACAAATATTACGTATCGATGACAGAGTGAGTGAATAAGGTTTCTCTTCCTCATGATTGGTACCCACCTATAGAAATTAGTAAGCTGTCGATTCCATGTGGGTGTTAGTTGGTTGGAGGCAATCGGCAGGAAGCCCTGGGCCTAGGTTTCGTGCTTCTCGGTACTCGGTACCGTCGAGGTTGCAGATACGCCTTGCTGACGAGTATCAAAAAGCATGAAACCTAGGCCCAGGGCTTCCTGCCGATTGCCTCCAACCAGCTAACATCTACTAATGTGCACCACGATGCTGAGCTTCCTTGCTTGGTTGTCACATTGCAAATATGATCGATAGAATTCGATCTGCACTCGGAAATTGGTTGCACTCCCGTGACCAATCAATACATTCCATATGGGTTTCCTGTAGATGGGTCTTTTCAGCGTTCCATTGCTACGTCTCGTAATCAGTGCTTCATGAAAAGGAATAGCTGATTCCAATCCCTTCTCAATGGTGAATTCCAACGCTGAGTGACAATTTTTAAACTCGCGTAGGAGGTTATCCAGGTCGATAGTTGAGTTGCAAATAACGGATATATCATCCATATATCGTTTATAGATGTTAAAATGTCAATTGGACCTTATTTGAAGTGACCTACATGGCAATCGTAGCAAGCAACTGCCAAAATATCCAATTATGTTTATTTTATGAAAGGCTCCTTTTCAAGCCAAAATGACGAAGCCTGATTGGTTATTTCATCAGTCGCTGGGATGACCTTTAAAATCTTTCTTAATTTGTTAACCGAATTCCTAATGTTGCCGGTTATTAATGATGGCAGAGAGTCTGGGCATTGTATAGTGAAAA
The DNA here is from genome assembly GCA_944470555.2 of Heterobilharzia americana. Taxonomy (NCBI): domain Eukaryota; kingdom Metazoa; phylum Platyhelminthes; class Trematoda; order Strigeidida; family Schistosomatidae; genus Heterobilharzia; species Heterobilharzia americana. The sequence continues at coordinate 36,895,152 of OX104134.1, forward strand.
TCTTAGTGACTAACAGCTTCTGAGAAAGCTGTTTGCAATTTTCTATTGTGTAAAAACTACCTACTCAGCCGAAATCCCGAAACCTGTTCGTTTATTTCAGCAGTTGCTAGGTTGCCCTTTAAAGCCTCAGTGACTTCAGATGCCACCCTAGTAACAACTGAAATGACTAATTAGACTTCTCTATTTTTATGGAAATCTGCTTTTCCAGACGAAACGGGACTGACTTTAAAGGCCACCTGAGGAACTGATGAAACAACTTATAACGTTTCTCATTCCTGTGAAAAATTTTCTCAGCCGAAATACCGCGACTTGGTTCGTTATTTCGGCAGTTGTTAGGGTGGTCTTTTGAAGTCACTCCGAAATGGAGAAACCTAATTGGTTATTTCAATCGCTGCTAGGATGTCCTTTAAAGTTATTCGACTTTAAGAGTGATTCCAAAGGCCACCCTAACAGTAACTTAGGTAGCCAATCAAGTCTCTTTATTTCGAATTGGAATGTAGTTTTTTCATAAATTACATACCTTTCATTGGTTGTTTCAGTAGTTTCGGTGGCTTTTAGTGTCACTCGACTTTAAAAGTCATCCTAGCAGCTGCTGAAATAATCAATCGGGTTTCGTTATTTCGTCTAGAATGTTAAATTTTCACTCAATGGAGAAAAGACGTTAGTTGTTACGGTGGCTTTTAAAGTCATTTGAAAACACAGATGACATACTAAAACTTCATTTGCTGCTAAAATTTTAAAGAATGTTAAATCATGTAGTTATTGGAGGGGCTATTTGAAATAATAACGCTCTTCCTAATTATTTTCTGTCGTTCTGGAGATGACTTTTTAATGAGAATTTGAAGATTTTTCTTTGAAACCGTATTGAATAGTGTAGTTTCGTTGCCATCACCCGTTTTAAAAAGCGAATAAATATCAATTTTACTCTTCATGAGTTTTGATTGCTACAACAGTGGGTAGCACGTGGGTAGGTTGTAAGAAGAAGACATACAAATCAGGCTAATACTTCCCATGAGTAACCAGTAGCGCTAGTTTACCATTCTCTGGAACGCTACATCAAATCCGAAACCTTTACTCTTCAGTCACTAACCATAAAGTTAATTAACTTACACAGAATTTTGGATGTCTGTACACTTAACGTGGTCACTTAACATTTGTTCAGCTACAACCTACTCATATAGACAGAGCATATGATAACCTTGTTCGATTTCCAATCAAGAATGCATGAATAATTGAGTTAGACACGTTTTCATGTCTTAAGAAAATGCTTTTAAGTCCTTATTGTTTTAGCTTAGCTAACTAATTTTGTAAGCTGCCGAAAATTGTAAAGCTGATCAAAATCTAACCATATCCTATGTTCATCTTTTATTATTTCAGTGTGTTACACTTTTTCCTTCAAAAATTTGCAGTCCTTCCAAATTCCAGTATGTCGTCTACACCAGCAGTCATTGAAACCTTTTGTCGCATTCTGACTTGCCGTGAAGTGGAATCAAACAGTGTGAACAGGATTTTATGTAGGTGCAGTCTGCTTGCAACTATGTCACATCATAAAATTAGGTTTATCTCCGAATCTTTTCTAAGTTTATCTTTATACTCCAGTTTTACTAGGTATTTGCATCTATATTTAGACTGAAATGGATATTTTGATCACCCTTGGATAAAGTTTTTGTACGGAATCTCTGTGGGTAACTGAACATCCTCTCCTCTTAATAATACGATGGATGATAGCCCAATGGCCTTCTTAGATAACAACGGGTGATTGTCAGGTAGGAAAGATAATAAATTTGAAAAGTACTAAGGGACAGTCGAATGAGCTATCCGATCATTAAGTGCAAAACATACAAAGAACTAATAATTTGTTGAAAAAGTCATTCTGTAGTGCTTCTACGATTTTGTAATGCACGAAACAATGCATATAAGTAAGTGTATCTAACGACATTGAAGGTGATAACGATTGACTACTGAGGTTTCAGACAAAACGAATACACTGTCATGTAGATGTGTAACGGGTAAGATTGTTTGCAAATCAGAACCATATCGTAAGGTTTAGTTTTTTTCGCCGCCATCGGTGTTTCCATTACCTCAATTTCGTCTACGCGAATTTGTTTTTATTTCTGACGTTGCTACTGATTTGTAAATAAGTACACTAACCACTATTTAACGATAATTTTGCATTGAAATTGCTTCCAGTGATGCCTGGGTTTTTATTCATGAGTAAACAAGCTCTCATCCTAAAATACATTCGCAGATTTTTTTGATTGCATTTGCAATTTTTTCAAGGTTTACTAGCCAAACTCAAACCAGTATGGTCTTGGAGTGGTGCGAGTGTTGATTCCAAAAACTCATTTACATCTGGCACCACAAATGAAAAGGTGTCCAACTACTCTGTTTGTTCACTTGTTTATACGCTAATTGATACACTGGGCTTCCGTTTATCAGATATCCTAACACCGGAGGTTCGAATTCATGCTCTGATATCACTAGTCAACTTGTCGAAATTGTGGACCAACTGCAGTACCTCTGTTCTTGATAATAAAGAGCCGAAAAATGTTCGTGATGGAGCTAGTGGTGAAGTTCCCCTTGAATTGCAATATCTGTAGGTTATACGTTTTTTTGCTGCATTATGTCCTTGTATTTAGCTCAAAAAACTTTCAGTATATATATATATATATATATATATATATGGGCGTTTTCTTCACCTAACTTGTCTTTCACCTCATCCTAATTCCGACCAATTTTTCTTGGTAATCTATTTCCTTTATATTGCTGCGGACTAATATGTGTCTTGTTCCTCTGAGTTTATCATGTGTAAAAAAATACAATGCTACTTTTTTGATCTTAAATGTAGTCCCTTGATGGGCATAAACTGAACTAATATGCGTCGTCACAATGTTTTTGTTGAGTTGCGCTCTTACCAGCGATAATTGTGAATGTTTTTACCATGATAATCACTTCCCACCAATTTATACTCCGATTATTCTATAAGGTTTCTTCAATGTGTGCAACAGTAAGAACTTTAGTATCCTTGTAGTAGGCTTGGTAATCTTCAGTAACGCTGCTTCGTTACTACAAAGTTAATTAGCAGTAGGTTATAAACATTATTGGTTTTCTTCTGATACAATTAAATGTTGTTCCTCTTCTGGAGTAAGGATTGTAATTGTGTAACGCCTAGTACTATGACTATCTAAATGAGAAAACCTTACTAGTGTACTTGTTCTTGATATAATTAAACTAAGCCGTAAGATAACTGGAAGTTGTTTGGATAACTGCGATGACGTTACTGGTATTCCGTTACAATAATTATACTGTAACTCAATGAAGTAAGTATGGTTATTTCCAACTGAGCATGTTTCATTCCAAAGACATTTCTACTAAGCCTGTTGTTTGAGATGAATGGGGTTAATAATGTAGTTTAGTGCTTAAGCACTAGACTTTCAACCTGTGAGTCGTGGGTTTGGGTTCCCATCCAGTTTAATGATGGAGAGTGAAGTGATCGAAAGAACTGCAAAACTGCAACACAATCGCTAATAATTTGATTGCGAACCATTTCTTCTATCGTCTCAAACCACTGAGATGCGTGAATCGTGAGGCACCTACAAATGTCAAGCGAACGCAACTATCCTTAATCCTATAGTTCCACTTCTTAAACTTCCCCTCTTTTCTTTTCACCCAACCAAGTCCCATTACAACCAAACAGTAAGCAGTATGAGAGCCTTTGGAATTACATTTGTAACATGTCAAAATGACCTATGACCACAGTCAGTGAATGATGATCTCCATCACACTGAGGAACATGCCAGTTCACCTCAGAATTACTTACATGGTGTTCTCGCTAGTTGCGAGCAATCGTGTGGTAGCCACGGTGGTCGAAAATTCAGTCTTAGGACATCTTCAGTGTGGAAAAGTCAGGTTTCACAGGACTGCCTGCACAGACTCGTAGTTTACCTGACAGCCAATTTAATGTCTCAGCGTAAAAGGTGGCAGTGATTGACCTATTGAACTCTGTTTTTCTTTGTGCGGTTGGAATCTCATCAGTCTTATCTACGCAAGTACTTACTCAAATTCCCATATACATAAGATTTTCGATAATTTCCCGAAGCTGAAGCACTTCGATGGCTCGAAGCACATACCATAGTCACTGACACTGATTGCAAACTGATTAAGTGCGATGTGAAGAGCCTATATGTTGTCGCACAGTAAACCGATATCGTCAGCATACTCAAGGTCGAATAGTCCTTTACTTGACAACAAGTCTACTACACCATCACAACTCCACTGACGGTGTTTCTAAAATACCATCGATTAGAAAGTTAAAGCGGAATGGTGAAATTGAGCAGCCATACGACGACCGTCGGCCTGCAATAATTTTGCGGTGTTTGAGCTTCTGATAGACCGGGGTGAACACGTGATGGTTCGAATAAAACCCTGGCTGCTCCTCATGGATCATTTTTTACACGTTTCGCGGAGTCTGCGAAGTATGATAGCGAATATTTGGACGCTACTGGCAGCAGACATATGCCGATGATTATCATCTAGGGTCATTTTTAAAGTTGGCTACAGAAATGACTTTTTCAGTGTGATGAAACTGGGATATCCTTACGAAACTCCACTTCGTTAGGGGGGTTGGTACTAGCGGACTATGGAGCACAAGACATTGAAGTTAGTTTTGCTGGGGGCAGTGAGCCAACTGGACTGAAGTACTCAACCCAACGTTCTAGGAGTCTATGAGAGTTTGTCTCAGTGACTTCAGACTTCTCGCTGCTGGTGGCGTGGATGAGCTGAGATATCTGACTATTCGTAGATGCAACTGCTGTTCCCATCTCACTTGGGTGTTGGTATCATGGTCCTAATACAAATACTGTTCGGTCTTTCGCTAAAGGGACTTACGCACTCTATTGTATTTGTTACCTTCTGGATTACACCGACAACCGGTAGGAAGTTGGTAACAGCTTGCAGCAATCCAGTGTTTATTAGCAGAACGTTTTTCAAAGCCACAAGTGGCGTTACCTTTTTCACGGCGTCTTATAAGTGCACGCAACAATCATTTATACCTTGCTGAGGATCGACAGATGATCTATGATATTTCGTTGCAACACTAGTTGCAACGAGTCTGCTTACATTGATGTGTTTCGGACGACAGTATTGATGAACAAAATGCAAGATGAACCTAGCGCACAATGAAGCGTGATCATATTCCTGACAGAAAATGCAGCAGTCTTGAATACACTCACGTCATCAGTAGAAAATTTCGGTGTAATCTACTTGAGTCTATGCTTGAGTTGCCTAGAGAAGGCCCCAGGCATCGCAACCACAATGACTGCCAGACGTCGGTGCTGATTGGAAACAGGTAATCTGTGCAAGGCTTCAGAAGACGGTCCCCGTCTTCCGACCTGCCATCAATCCACACCTTGGTATGTAGACAAACCTCCCCTATGCTTGAAGGCGAAACATTTTCATTCAAGCCCCCCCCCTGTCGAGGGAATTTGGTAGGGATTATTCAGGTGACAGTAGAACTCGTCTTTGACTGGATCATCGTTGTACATAGTTGAGGCATCGGGAGAGATAACGAAGAGATATCGTTTCACTGGTCAGTTATTTGTACAATTTTCCTGATGTAAGCATATTTTATCATTTAATTAGTGTCTATGGTATGCTTGAATGTATTTCAATGCAATCGTATTATTTTGTATTTATTTAGCCTCGATTGGTCTATTTTAAAGTTTGCACGTAGTATACAAGCACCGGATTGTGTGATTTATGGTTTTTGCTCAGCACTTACGTCTCCAACACTTTCACAACCACAACCGGGAACTAACAGCTTACATTCCAGCAATAGTTCTGTTTGCATAACGCAACAACAAACATTAAATGTAATATCACAACCCGGGACAGGTATGTCAATCAATACAATTGGTGGTGGTTCTGTTTCACTAAACAGACAATTCATGCCCATCAACCCAACTGTAGCAGCTTCAATCTCTTCTGCCAGCATTACCAACCTATCGAATGACGGTATGCTATCTTCAAACACGGGTGTTAATTCGCTTGCTAATGGGTCAGGAAACACTGGTTTACCAAATGCAATACCTGGATATCCATTTTTAATGTATGACAATGTTGAAGTCGATCGTTTTGTACTTTACACCTTATTACAAATGTATCATACGTTTGGTGAGTAAATTAAAAGAATATTTTACCTCTATTTTTCTATGAGAAGCTATGCTACCTTATTGTGTTTTAGTAGACAAATTATTTACTTTTGATTGCAATCAGGTGGTTCGAAATTGGTCGCAGGAAACTTTGTTATAATAATTGTTAGCAGTAATTAGCAAGAGATGTGTATAAAAACTACAGGAAAGTTGTATTCTTCGCAGTTGTCTGAAAATGAATACTATGCACCATGATGATAACTGAATTTGCCCAATGGTCTCATTAAATTCGTTTACGGAACGACAGAACTACTCAATGGTTATATGTAGATGAAACACAGTATTTGCTATTCAAGTCATAGATACCGCTCAGATTGATTTTTTAAGATTTTGTTAGGAATAAAAGCATTATGCTTTACACATACTGTTCCACTCTTATTTCAGTGTACATTTTTTACAGTCAATACATCACGCAAACTAGCTTTGAGGTGAGTGAAAATGTTGGCATCATCAGCATTGCCTATTTCTAACTTAAACTAAGAGTAGATGATACATCGTATTGCAGTGTTCAGTCGCCTTAGTCAAGCTTTAAACTTGGAAATATCGCGTATAACTTGACCTAAAAATAATCGTTATAATGATCGGTTATTTGACGTCTAGTCCTGAGCATTTTACTAAGTTTTAGACATACTTGGTTGTCTACTGTTGGGATTTTTGAACGTGGATCTGTTATACAAACAGCATCTGACCGTATCATTCTTCGATTAATGTTGGATTGAAACGTATCTTAGAAGTAGTGAACGGGATTCATGGTTACATAAGAAACGACGCGCCTTGGATAAGTTTCTACAGATAATATTTCCTTTTTTTCGATACTTCTTTGGACGATGCCCTCCCCGGATATCATTTCAAAAATCTAGAAACAAGGCACCTGTGTGTTGCACGGTAATCCCCTGTATTTACTTTTGGCCAATTAGAAACACTCTTTGGATGTAAAGAGCATGAAATACTTACAAGTATTATTTTATTCATGCCTGAAGGCAGTTAGGAGAATCAGCGAATTGGCAGTGTGAGTAGTAGATAAAGTTTGAAAATCACCAGTTAGGTTTATTTTCTTATATCTACTGATGAGGCTGTGACAAATGTTGTGTAAACTAGGTTGCAGCTTTTATCTATGTGACATACTAGCTTCATTAGAAAATAGAATGAAAGAATCATCTAGTTGCATAAATCACTGATGGAATCACTCCATAGGGTTTCTCTGATTGGTTTGAGTTTTATAGTATGCAGTAGGCTTCTACTTGTTAACTTTCGGTGACATCCAGAAATGAGTCACAGAGCGTAGACCTATTCATTAGTTATGTTGTCATAATTAGAGCAAATATCATTGCCATCCAAATATTTATTAGCTTTTCAGTTTCTTTCTTTCGTCTTTTCATTGAAAAGATGTAACTTTTATGTGGTTGATACTGCATGTTGTTGAAAATTGTTGTAGCTTTTTCTTTCCACCTTACATCTTACATCTGAACTCTTATTTTAAAAATAATTAGATTTGGAAGAAGTTAGTGGAATTCGACCGAATTTGGTTGAACAAATCCGTTCAATGTATGAACAGTGTGGTGCAAACAGCCTAGTTGATTTGCCTCAGATAATTACAAGTCGCTTGCCTGATTTTCTAATTCTTGTTATCCGTCAACTAACCAATCCAACTGGTGGAGAATTCAACAGTAGCACCTATTCATCATCTGATTCCACCAATGTAGAATCTATGGAATCAGGTTTACCATTTACAGATAAGTCGGCTAGTCTATTTAAACTTTGCTCAATGATGCAAGAAGAGTATACTTGCTTTTGCAGTAAGTCATATTTATATTTATTCATATGTTTAAGGTGATTATGTATGTGGTATGCATTGAAATTATGCTAGTGTGTTTTAATTTTCTTTCTTAATTGTTAGACCAACCGAAAGGCATGATTCATCTAACTTCGAGAATCAGGGAACATATAGGAATACAAAACGTACTTGTGACTGCAATCCAGACAAAGTGTAGATCTTGCGTCTAGCACGCAGAATTTTTGTTTCATAACTTTTAAATTACACTATTGACTTTGTTTCTCTTTCCATTCTATGTAAGTTGAATGTTAGTGGATGAAATTCCTGAAATTGCATTACCTGATTTATATGGTTAATCTAGAGGTAATTGTTTCACCTACAATATACAAGTTCATCCTCAATGCTATGAGGCTATTATTCTTCGGTGATATAAGGGTATTTAGAAATAACCATTAATTTGTATTCGGTAAGGATGAAATTGTTTTTTTTTCATCACTGCGAAAACTTAGTGTTTTGGACCAAAATATTTTACATTTAGGTAAATATCAGAGGAAATAATCTTCATCGTCTTTAATTATTACTATTCTACTAAGTCTTTGGATATTGTTTTGTACACATTATATATATTGTAATTTATTAGAAACGATTAATTTGCATTCATTTTGTACTGCTCTGTCAGTAAATATAGTGCTGACAAGCTTGTAGACTTACCGTTTCTTTTTTATACCACCATTGTTGAAGTGTCTTGCGTTCTAAATTCTTATGTTTTAAAATGCTAGATATAATTCTGTTTGATGCACCATTTTTATTTATGCGTAACACGGTGTGTTCATCTGTCACATTTTCAGTGTCTTCTATTTTATCCCTAATCTATGAGTCATACCTACTTTTGTTATACTTCTCTGCTACCACGAACACTAAAGTTGTTGGAGTGAGAATAAACTCTTCACCAAGTGGTTATTCAGGAGCCTTAAACAATCATATCCAGCTATTGTATGGGGTTATTTTACCTTCAGTCTCTCAGAAAGTGGTACTGTATGGGTGTTAGGTGCTGATCATCATTACTGATGAATACCCCAGCACCAATTTTCCTTTATGTTTTTATTCACGACTAGTGATCCGACCTACGAATTTTGAAATAATATGAAATATTATGCATTACAAAAATGTCTTAGGAGAAAGCTTCTGAGAAGCATTATGATATTTCAGTTATGTCCACTTACGAACTCTATTAAGCTTCCTTTTCGATTCTGTTAATATTTTAGATAATAACATGGATTGGAATAACTCAGTTATTCGGGGTAACGCATTCTTATGGTGAGTTTCTGTATTATCCATTTGAAAAAGTTTAGAAACATTGTTCGTATTCATAATCACCATTATTTTGTCCAAACATTGGCTGGTACTTTGGCGGGGTGGCTGGGTTTGCATATCTCAATGACTCAGAAAGTTATGCTGGTGGAACGTTTTTTTCCCCTCGAGGTCTACATCTGGACGTTTTGCTTTCTGTAACAAAGTTGATAGCTTCGCGTACAATTTATCCTTTTCACCATCCTCACTGTAGTCGGCAGGCGGAGATTACGAATAGGCATCGGTTGATCTCACCGTCCTTCCCAGTCCTTACACATCCATTCGGTCGAACAGCACAATGATTGCTGTTAACTGGTATCCAGTCGAGGAGCGCGCTTTCGATGGCTTCGATAGTTCGCAATGGTCTCAAAGTGAGAGGTTAACAGAGAGATAAGACGTTTAATATTAGTATTATTATATATTATATTATATTATCAGTTGTCACCTCTGGGATGCGTGAATCGTGGGAAGTTACTCATTAAAGTACCTGAAGAAGAAATTGGATTCATAATAGGTATGTGTGACCACAGAAGCCAATTGATATCCGCTTGAGACCGATCGCACATAGCCTTTATAGAATTTGAAATTTAACTTTGTATTGAATCTAGCTATAAAAAAAACGCATGTCACCATTACTGGTACAAGGAGGGAAGGTGCTGTTTTCCAGGTCAACCTTTTCCGACCCTTTTTAATAGTATAAGCAGCATCAGCATAACTTTCTTGTCATATCCAGTAGAATGTTTACTGCTGTGACACTCCATTCAGCGAGCAGTACTCCTTCCTAAAATGACCACTTGCACTATAATGGTAACTGTTTTTTATTTTACGACTATACAACAAACATTTCTAGCATCTTATTTATATGAACTATGACAAGATTTGACGGAATAGTATGGCAGGTATATTGGGTGCTAAGTAAAAGGCTGACATTGGATGTAGCTTGTGTTTGTGTAAGTCAAAGCGTGTTTGAAATGAAATAATCCCGACGTTTCGCATGGAGGACTCAGTCCGAGCTTCTTCAGGGAAATAATCGAAATTAAAATATCATGGATATGTGAATGAATCAAAAGATATTTATTCAATCTCGTTGTCCAATCCTCTTCGTATAGTCATTGTCTTTCTAAAATATGATAGCTAATCATTCAGCGTGAAATTGTATGTCTCTTGTTGTTGCATGTATGTGTGTTTGTTACCATTCCAATTCCCCTTGATTGTAAATAGCTTAAAAAAAGGTCACAGGTGACATAGTCATTCCGGTAACTAAGACGCTAGAAAGCAAATCGACAATCGCGTTACACTCCATAGAACTAGGATAGTAAACTGACTTCGACGGAGGCAAGGTTGTACAAAATGGTTTGGAGTCATACCAAGAAAGATTGACAGCCGAAGCCCTACGTATATGGGCGAATCCAGACAGTTTGAAAAGACGAGATGGACTACAATTAGCCGCCTCTCGGTAATTACTAATTAGTAGGCAGAAAGATTGTTCTAGCGTTTACGTCAACACCGGTCTCAACTTCTTAGTTCTGCATCCAACAGCAACGCAATCTGAATTGATTTGATTCACTATTATTATTATTATTATTATTACCACTAATTTCTACTCTGTTTCTCCAATTCATTGAAAATGTCGTTTATACTAACCCGCCCCATATACCACCTGAAGTGAACACATATCGACCTCATATATCCCATTGTACTTCTAAAAATTAACGAATGACCACAATGTCACCCGCTACCTTTTTTGTCTGATACAAAGGGAATATGAGTGGTAGCTCACACACATACACACACACACATGCATATATATATATATATATATATATATATATATATATATATATATAAACTAGCCATACAACAAGAGACATACAATTTCACACTGAATGATTAGTTATCATATTTTAGAAAGTCTGTGACTTTACAAATATAAGCTATCTTTCTGGTATCACTGGACCTCAAGGATTAAATGTTCCCACTACCATAGTGCGTTAGATCATTGTGATGTGAAAGGGTGACTAACACGTCAGGCTATTTCCTATGAATAGATGTTTGAATGTAAACTGATTTGCATAGGTTATAGATTATCATTTATTGTAAACTTATGTTGTTGTAGATTTGAGAGGTGCATTCAAATTAAAATTCATTTCTACAAAAAATAACAGGCTGAGTTTATGTTTCTTGTTATTTCCGCTGTTTTATTTTGGTAGGTTGATATACTGTGGGTGGTTTAATTAGTTTCTTTTCATAAAGTATTATTATTTGTTACAACAATACTCGTACTTTATTACCGTATGAATTTCAAGGAAGCGTTAGTATAAGATTATTTTCGTGATATAACAAGTTTGAATACATGCAGCACACTCTTTGCTAAACGGGAAATAACAGTAGATCAATTGGAAATGATAAAATGTAAATAAATATTCAATTTATTAATTGTAGACATTTGGTTAATGAATTTATGCATTATGGTCGAAGATTTGATTCTTTTTCTTTTTTTCTGTATGTGTAGTTTGCTGTTTCGGTATTTCATGGAACACCAGAATGTGCCAAGCAAAGCTGTCAGGTTAGTTGATTAGGCGATTCTTTCCTTATTCATGTTAACTGCTCGCTATAGGCTTACGTAAATTATGCTACTGTATTATTCGTCTGTTTATGCGTCGATGTAATTTTCGTGGTGATTATGATGGTAACTGATGTTGGAACACATAACTGAATATATATATATACAGTGTTATGTTCGATTTCTTAATACAATTTACTGTAGATTTTTTTGGTTCATTGTTGCCCTACACCTGTAATGTCTACTGAGCTGACATGCAGGAGACAACTTGCTAGAGAAAATATAAATTATTGGAATGGAAGCATGTACAATATCAGAGCATCTGTGGTAGTACATTGTGTTTTCGAATGGCGACCACTGTAAATTTGGTCAGTGGTCTTAAGGCTTAGGTGTCGTAAAGAAACTGTCTCCTTGTTAGTGTGTACTGCTAGACAGTCCTGAAACATGATGGAACAGCTGTGCTGCATCGTTCCGCGATCTCTGAAAGATATTCCATTAATATGCTTGCGTTTATTTTTGCTCGAAATAGCATACAACTACATATATAAGATTATCATAAACTTTCTGACTAACTATCGGAGATATTCTAAGAACATTGTTTCATAAAAAAGTTATTTACAAATATATATGTAAATCTAACGAACTTTCGTCATCTTTCTTTCCTTCTTTCTTATATTCATTTAGTCTCATCAATCTTATATCTGCCAGATTTTTCAGTCGGCAACTTCGTTTGCTGTGCGATTATGTGGTGGCTTGCTTGACATTCCCGACGCAGGTCACTTTTACCAGTGAAAAGGTTAGCTTTGACACTTATACATATTATTGTTCATTTGTATATGTATGCAGAGAGTGATTTCTTATTGTCAAACTGTTTCCTCCTAGGCAGATGTAGAATCGTTCTTTTTTTCGGTTGTTGAATACTTTCATCGAGAGTTGTCATCACTTGAAGTTTAGTTAAAGGCAAGAGAGTACTATGAGCCACTTACTTTTACTCTCTATCTGTTCTCCGAGTAAAATGAAAGTTCGTCAATATTATCTCATCTCTACACCTGCAGATAGATTTTCTTCCACTTTTCTAATCCAGGTGGTTTTTTTCCTTTTAAAAAAAATGCTACATTGTGTTATTTTATGAAGCAATTTTACATGTTCAAATTAATTTTTTTTTTTCAGTGTCTTTCTGCATTATCTGATTTTTGTATATGCTGGCATATTATTCCTTTCGATCGTCTCCTTCTATTTCTGGTGAGTATTGTTTCCAGGACTTTTCGAATCATCAACCTGGTCTTGTCAGTGACGTACGTGTAACAATTTTTCTGTTCATTGTTAATGTGAAATCATCATCTTTTATTCACAGCTGCTCAAAGAAGCGAATTACACTTGGGTTAAGGGTTCAACAGGTGTGCTTGTTTGAACATTCTACATTTAGCTGAAGTTCAGTTTCCGACATGAATTATCTGGATGTATTTGTGTTCCTAATCTCATCGGAATTAAATCTTATTGATCTGTGGTCATTATATTCAAGACTACAAGGTGCTTCATTCGTGTACGAATATCTTTTTAAAAAATCTTATGCCAAAAACTGTAACTTCATACACGTGGAAAATACTAATGTAGTTTTTACTATAGTTCTCACCGTAAATCGACGTCAGTTTAACATGAACTTACAGTCAGACCTTACTAAATATTTTTTTTATTATCTATACTTCGTAATTTCTGACCTCCTGAGTTATTTATCTCAGTCTGGTCAGAGAACATAGAGTAAAAATTAATGCATTACGGCTAAATGTCTGGAAGTCTTTTCTTCGTTTTTGATATTGACACCCAATCTTGGATGCATACCACGGACAAGTCACGGAAGTTGTGTGGTGTTTGTAATTAGCCTCGATTTTTATTACTTATCCACTTTATAAAAGTCCTGGCTGCGTTCACAAAGTGTGCCAATCGGTCAAGGGATAGTAATCATGACAGCTGTTTGGTTGTAAGTCCTGATTAAAATCTTATCGACTGAATACGCACATCAACGCGTACAGTGTATTCTCGGTTTAATTAGGCTATGTGAATTGATACGGTTATTATCATATACTAAAAAGCCACCTTAACTATATTTCTCGTGATATATCTATAATAGGATACAGTGCTGTTCGTGTTATTTGTCTTTTTGACCGGTGTCCAAGTTAGTTTTAAATTTTTGGCGTTTTGCTTGGCTTCCATTTAAGTGGTTCAAATGAAACTTCTACTGTTTTGAGGTAGGAAAAGGCATCCGTTTTCCGTTCACGTAGAATGTAAGCAAACAATGGAAAAGGGGAACTTTGGTTTATATAGCAAATTAATTTAGTTATTGAGACAGCAGTACCATATATCGATATGTTTTAGGTTACATATTTGATTCATTATTGTTGTTAATATTTCGTTTCAACTCCATTATCCCAGCATGGTGAAAACTACTTATGAAAATGAATATAAGTAGTGTGTTTGAAGCTCTGGGGAAAACGCGTATTGACAACTGTCGATTGCGCTGAAATCTGTTCTGTTCTGTTGTACGGCTGTGAGATGTGACCGTTAAAAGGAGAACATATGAAGCGATTACAGGGTTTTGATCATAGGTATCTTTGTAGCATCGCTCACGTTTGATGGGTTGTGAACTTTAGTCGGCTGAGGTGGCTTGGACATGTATTGTGCATACTGAGCCACTGCCTACCTCGACGTACCATGCTAGGGGAAGTTGAATCAGGTTGGGAGAGAGTTCAGATGGCCAGACCAAGATGTGGCACCAGTCGATGAAGTCGATGACTCACTCTGACTCGTGTGAGGAGAAGTCAGCTACCTAGATGGGGTCTCTGAGGCTATAGGAGTCAGTGTTTGAGGACTGTTGGCGACATCCCTGGAAATCGGTTACAATGGTGCAGATGTATTTGCTCTTTGACATCTTTTCAAGCTTGAATATTTGTACAAACCGTTATCTTCAGATTGTTTATTTTCTCATCCAACTTTGTTAATTTGGTATCAATTACTGTCTTCTATCCATCTGTTCTTTGTGTACTACTGTGAAGTGTGGGAATTTGAGCCGATACATCTGTGTGGGATGTTCTACGTTGATTTTGTCAGTCAGTCAGTCAGTCAGTCAGTCAGTCAGGATATCGGGTAGAAATACAGAGGGTAAGGGCATTAATGTGCAGTAGATATAGGGAAGCACTGGAATGCAGGACAAGGATGTTATTGGAAATAGTCACATCATTGTAATGTCCAGCATTTCAGTCGCTGGTGATTACAGTTTTCCAACGAACAATATCTTCTATTCTAGTATTGTTCTCTTCACCAATAGAATCAACACTGTTTGGCTGCCAATCCTATTCTTATGGGTTAAATGCTTTGAGACTAAGCAACATCGTTTGTTTTCTTCGGCACAGTTTATTTACTTTCAGTGTTCAGATTTTGGGAATGTGATTGACGTGTTTGTGATGATTAAACCACTTAATTCACTTTAAGCATTTGACTTTGTTACCATTCTATCCTGATCACTCAATATCTATCCTTAATGTTACATGTGAGCTTGCTAATTTTGTTTCTATGTTGTATTAATCACATTTTTCCTTCCTTTTTGGTTTTCGAACAGCTGATGCACACGAGGTATCAACATGCACAACTTGATTCTGTGAATCGAATTATCGTTTACATGTTTACACAATCTGAGCAACTGATAACTGGGATAAACTATCTGAGTACAAAATATGAAGTTAGTTATTGGTATTTTGTCAACTCTTATTTTTACTGTAGCTGTTATTCTCATCTAGTGAATTCGATGTTCTGCCCTAGGTCGAAAAGTCTAGTCTTATCCTTCAATGTAAAGGAATGGTGTGAATTCAAGTCATGTATGATACTGGTAGCTATGGATTTGTGAGAGTCGCAAGTTATGTTGACTAGTGGTCATATAGAAGAATACGAAGATTCATTTAAACCTATTTCAATTCAAGCCTTTGTAATACTCAGTATCACAGGAGGATATTTACATGAATGATAAAGGAGACAAATTGATGAGGGACACAAATACGAAGTGTATTTAGATGTTTATGATTTTGGAATAAGATAAACAGTATGTGACTGGTCCTGAGCCATACTGCCTAGGTCTATGAACCCTCAATTTCTGATATTTTCTAGAGCCTAGCCAAAATAGTACACATCTCATCATAACCCCATATCAACTCTCAGTGACCTCATCAGCTGATGTCATACCTTGGCACAGCCAACCTGAAGATTTTTTAACCTCAGCCAAATTTGCACCTCATGTATGACACATGATCCACTCATTTCAGTAAACTCCAAGGTATACCCTCGTCTACTGGGTTTACCCTGGTTGCATGGAATTCCACACTTAACTCTAGCATTTCTTTATCTCTGTCTCTGCTTTGAAGACATCTGTGATGAAATAGTGTATTCCTTCTTGTTTTCCACTCTACAGGGCTTTAAATCAACCGTACAGTTGAGAACAAATTATTCTTTTGATAAATTACTATAATTTAATTGCTTCAAAGAGGATGCAGTGTTAAGTGTGATTTGGTCTTTCTTTATTTTGCCGCAACTCCAGCAGTTAATATCTCACTTTGGAGGTACAGTTTTTTACTTCACAAACAAATCAACTTAGAGCCTGGTACAAAGTGCATTTTTTCAAGTTGCTACACTTCACAACAGAATTCAAAAAAGGGATTGAAAAGTGTGTGAGTTGAGAGAGTATAAATATTTTAAGGCTTCGAAGGTCACAAAAGGTGTATACATGTGCGGAATTCTGATCGGATTTGAACTAAATCACAAAAATTCTTCTTCTAAGCGCATCTATAATAAAGCTGGAGGAACGAAGCTATTGGGCATCTATCTACTCAGAAGACTAAGCGAATGGTTCACCATAGGTTTTATTTTTCATTTCGGATCAACGTCGGTTGAAGAAGCAGTGAAAGCTTCGGAGCTCTGTTTGCGTGTTTTTTTCTATTTTTGCACTAGTCGGCAGTCATGTGTGTGGAAAAATGCACGTCTTTGGTATTGGTTGGTAGTCATGCTACATCGCAGACTGATGGAATTGGGAAGATTTTGCTGTTGAATTCCAACCTAGTGGCTGAATATTGGCGTGCTTCTCATGATACCTGACGGTAGTGGGTCACGAGTGCACACTGCTAATGAGTCCTAAATTGGGACGAAATAACTTCAGTTCTCTTATGTTTCTAACGTCTCTGAAACTGATTTAAATCCATGATAGAAAATACTGTACAATCAATCAATACCCAAAAACTGCCAATCGCACCACGACGAGTTTTTGAGTAGTCTTCGTGAAAATGATATTTGTCCAGAACTCCTTTTCTTTTTAAGAAACTGGCAAGACGTTTCGATTTACAAAGTCGAATGCTGTCTCGAATTCGAGAATTGTAGCCAGTGTTGGATACTGGTAAATGTTTCTGTAATCCAAGATATCTCAGAGGATGATGATAAGGTCGACAGTGACAACTAGGTCGGGAACGTTCCCAGTTTTTCCGAGTTGTTTTTTTTGTTAGAAGGTAGGCATCAGATGATTATGAAGTCCAAGACTTTAGAAACTTTTTAATTAAACTGATACTCCTAGCGTTTGTCATAAAAGATTTCTCATTACTACTCGAGGGATGAAATAACAAGCATTTCAAACCACTTGGACTTGATGATGATGTCTGATTATCGTGATTCTTCATCACTATCCTTCAAGACTTTTGCAGCCAGGCTGTTTAGTCACACATCGTTTCACACTTTGTTTTCCGATTTTCATGATTGTTGCAGCGGTCAGACAGCTTAACGTTTACACGGAGAGTCAGCAGTCGCCAACTAAAAATTCAGACTTCAGCTCAAATTCCCTTCATCTCTTTCTTGTATGTTATCAAAGACGTTTTTTTCTAAGTGATAGTCTCAATAAGTGTCATCTCTTTTCCTCTTTCGTTTTATCAAGCATTAGTATTTGGGGAGTATTTCTTAATCCCCTTATACCCTCTTCACTTCTTTCCTTTGAAAATTATCCAACTGTTTTTTTAATTATTATTATTATTATTATTATTATTATTATTATTATTATTATTATTATTATTACCTCAGTTAACAAGCATGCAAACCAATGTGCTTCAGATTGGTTATGAAAATACTCAACTCCATTCGTCAATGGCTTAGGAAGTAGCTGGTCTTGATAGTGTTCCTGCATATAATGCTTACCCCCTTTTTTAAGCGTCTAGTGGTAACTTGTTCAAAAAGATGTCAGTCACCTTTTTCAGTATTCTCCTATAAAGTCTACATGTCTTTGGACTATTATTTATGGCTAGGGTTTCCTAGATTTATGTGCTTTTACGACAACTACTGCTGCTTGAAGCCAGTAATTGTGTAGTGCGGTCAAGGATATACGTTTTATATGTGGTTATATATATATATATATATATATATATATATATATATATATATATATATATATATATATATATATATATATATACTTAAGTATATGAGTACTTAAGCAAGATTGACAGGAGCGTGTGTCTGCGCTCACGCTGAGTGGTGAGCCGTTCGATGTAGTCGAAAAATCCGTGTATCTGGGTAGTTGTGTGAGTGATGAACTTTCCAACCACATATCGAAAGCCAGAGTGGCATACGTTAATCTGAGCCACCTTTGACGCCGTCGTAACGTTAGTCTGATCGTTAAAGGTCGTGCTAGCAGTTCTGCTCTGCGCCTATGAAATCTGCGCTCTCCGAGCTGGGGATGTGTGACGACTCAATGTGTTTGATCATCGTTATCTCTTTGGAATTGCTCGTATCCAGTAATTCTGAGGTACAATAGCGTGTTTGGGCATGGTAGAGATCGTCATTCAATGAGTGAAGTCATCTGGAAACACCAGCTTCGGTGGCTTCCACAAGTGTTGCTCATATCGTCCCAACGGCTTGCATACCGTTCATTGGTTGTTAACCCTGGGACTATATGGAAGAAGCTGAAAGGTGGTCAGTGAATGATGTGGCACCGTAGGACGAAGGATAGTTGTATCGAGTTCACACCTGTAGATGCATCACGACTTCTTGATTGGGGTCCGAGAGATCACGTCACTCAGTGGTTTGAGACACTATCAGATATGGCTGAGAATTGACTCCAGTGGCGGTCATGCTGTAGCTTCCTTGTATCTTCTGCTGCTGAAAAGTAATGAATGTTTTTTATGGAATGTATCTTAATAGACTACCCTTCTAATCATTATGCTCCTTTTGTTTTTCTTTTTATCCACTTCATTTCGCTTTATGTCTTCAAAATAGTGTTAAATCATTTTGTGTGGAGCATTTTTTGATGTCCTTGCTGTACCATGTTAGTGTTCTAATAATGATTGCAATACTACTACTACTACTACTAGTAATAATAATAATAATAATAATAATAATAGTAATAGTAGTGATAATAATGCTACTGAAGTAAATTGTTAAAATTCAGCGATGGTCATGGTTAAAGTCATTATTCGTGTGCATTTGGTAATCAGTTCGTAGACGTTTATGAAGGATAGAAGGAAACTCTAGGTAGATCATATGGGAGGAACAGAAATTGACTGTCGCTTTGCATTGGATGCAGGCTAGCAGTAAAGCATACCGAATAAATTAGATTTAGCCGTACGATTTTTATTGATACAATTGCAGCTCATCTTCACTCTCCACTACATATACTTGATCGTTTTTCTCCTGGTAATCCTGCATTATTTACTTATGGTTGGAAGATTTGTCAATCTGAAACCCTATATACCAGCGGGAATTTCCTGGTTGTGAAGAGATTTTAGATTAGCCGAACAGTAGCAAAATATGTAAAATATCTTCTCTATTAGTGTACAGCGTCTAAATTCTCTAAAAGTTTGTTGTATAAACGATAGCGTTTAGAGTTTTTCTGGTGAATATGAACTAATAAAAACCAAGGTGTTTAACAAATTGACGACCGTTTATGAATACTTTTCATTCGTTTGGTATCCGTGGTTCATTGTCTGGATTCAGTATACTGTAATTAATATATCATGCTTTTCGTAATCCAGATTAGTCATTCATCCCCAAGTATTTTAGCTGTCACCGAATATTTTAAAACTTTTATTATTACATTGTAGCCATCCTTCTCTGAAGACACAACTGCGAAGCGGAAATCACTACATCCCGACCCACTGTCTAGCGATATTGGTTTTCATGTGTTTTGGCCTTGCATGAAATTATTCCTGATCAGTGGATTACTTATCCAAAAATTTGTACAGTGCCTTCCAGTAATGATAATGATGATTCAGTCGAGGAAGTGGATAGACCACCTCATTTACCTGTATTCTATGGTCATTTATTATTGCGTTTATTACCATTGTTAGAAGTTATTTTGACACAGTTTCTTGTGTGCCAATTACCACTCGTTTTACTTATACCATTCTGTCGAGTTGTCGCTCCTCTGTTTCGTTATCACAGTAAGTCGACTAAACAACCTTGAATTTACTCAATTATTTAGTTGGTGGCTTCTCTACTAGGTGGTGAAGAAATTTGAGAACTGAACATAGGTTATAGTATTCTTGGTCATTAGCTTCAACTGACTGGCTTTAGAATATTAAAAAGATATGATTATTGAAATTAGGCACTATAGCTTAAAATGATAACGATGTGCTTGCCTTTTATCTGACTTCAAATGTTGGATATTACAGTACTGCTTCACCTTTTTCGTTTTCTAGCTTCACTTTTCTGATTCTTTTTTTTTATTGATAATCTCTCACTGCAACAGGTTTTATCTCACTGCGTTTGTGGGATGAGTACCGACCCTTTGTGTAGAAATAGGAAAGTGTTAATCTTAATTCCTTATTAAATAAGTCTGTTAGATATAGCACAAAAGAAAACAGTTTTATTTAGTGCATAATGTTTCACACACCATTTAAGGCTCTTAAACATGAAGGTAATTACACATCCTATAACTGTTTATGTAGTTGTAATACAAAAGTGTTTCACTGTATAATATATCAAGTAGACAGTCCCAGGACCATTGGTTAGATTGACTAAAGTATCAGCTAGCGTATGGGAATCAGATATGATCCCCCTATGATTGGTCTCAATCGTCACTTATTCCAGTCTTCAAGAAGAGAAAGAAATCCTCTTGTAAGAAGCATGGGAGGATCAGTCTTATAAACTTAATGTCAAATATTCTAGATTCTATAGTCATAGACGTTTAGATGATGCACATCACTACCAAACTGATACAGATTTTGTAATGTAGACACTTGATTTCCAACTGACGGGTCATGGGTTTGAACCCCGCCCCACCTACTGAGGTTTGAGGTACCAGATAGTATTCTTCACCCTCACACAATAGGTGTATGTCATTGTGTTGTGCGGTAATATGGTGGTTCGATTTCATTTCTTTGTTGAAGGTCTCTTAGTGTTCGTAAAGGATATCCACTATCTCCATTTTTACTTAAGTTCGTCATAGATGTGCTGGTTTAAGGCCTTCATCTACCCATTTAATTCTGTAGGGACTGAACCCTTCACCTGAGACTTCTTACTAGACCCTCAGTATAAAAATGACAATTTTCTTAGGTGGAAATCCTGACGTTATATAGTCTGCTAGAAACCTCAAATGGCAATTTGTGAATCTTTGGTATGTATTCTTACTCCTTACAATGTAAATTATTACCGCTTGACTGATCGGCATTAGTACCTCTTCTAACAATATGGAGTGAAGTTTACTACTTCACTAACTTGGGATGAAAGGTCCATGCTGATGGGTCAGCGACCAACGAAATGAATGCAAAAGGTGTTATTGGGCTTTGGGATCTTATGTCATTTATGGCATCAGTGTGATATGCGACTGTGAAACAATGCGAAAGATTCGTAGGTGACGAATAGGGTCATGGTATTTTGGTGTTCACTGAGCTTCGGTATTTTCTTCATAAAAGTTCTATCATCAGATAAGAGTATTTTGAGCACTAACTTCATGGGATATTAAAGTAGATACAAATGTTTAGTAAGAATTTTTGTTGACCTTGAGTGTTGTGCAGTTGTAAGTTGAGGAGTTTTTTCATTACACTTTAACCTCCTTCCCTTACATATCATTCGGCCACTTTGAGAGACGATTCTGCTATTGGTTACTTCGGTAAACTTTTCTTTCTCAACTTGAAGTTAGACAACACTCGGTGTCTGCAAAAGCTACTTAAACATTACTGTAACATTTAAGTATACCTCATTTGTTTATGAAGTTTTTATTCAAGAAGCTATTAAGTTTGGTGATGCAATGTCCTTGGCAAAATATCAAAGCAGTACACAAATGACAATGATATACGATTGTCTACGATTGCTTCGAGTGTACTGAGCTGCATTTGGCTGTTTTGCTCTAAATCTATGAAGCGTGGTACCTAAACGTGTGGGTTATGATATGGGATCGCCATTGCCCTTGTGCCATATTTTTGTCGTAGTGAAATCATCACATCATCTACGTAGAAATCAGATGAATGGCTCAGAGTCCAACTCAGTAACCCACATACATTCACACATTACCTTCGTTTTAGTTGTTAAATTGAATTTCGTTATTGTTTAACCATTTTCTTTTCTTATAACTTTCCACTTCTTTTGACTTCTAACGTCCTCATTTCGCTATCTTTCGTCTTGTTGACTTCTCGCTTGATGTGCTGATATGAGTCATTGGAACTTAGACTGTTATGCAGTAATGCCTGATTCCATGTTGATATTAACTGAGTCCGTGACAGTGCCCGAATTTTCCAGTTATATTAGTGGCGATATTTGTTTACAGTATGAACCGACAAATCATCTTTGATTTGACTTGTTGAATGGCTGAATCAGTGAGTTGATTTGGATTCAGTAGCATAAAGTTTTAAAGGAGTGCCACTTCATTGTTCCTTGCTTTCCGGTAGTTTTTTAGGCGTTGATCATATCTTGCGAATTTCATTCAAAATCCTACCTCTACCTAATGCCTATCATTGTTGTATGATATGTCTAATAACTTATTTTTATTGTTATGGGTAATACTAAGCCAGATAACCCAGTGTGCGAAAATCATGTGCATCATGTTTCTCTTTTATTCCTGAGGATGCCTTTCGCGTTTTTTGTGTGGGATTTTCTACAATTTTGTTGTCATTTTCATTATTTAGGACGTCCGATCAATATCTGCTATACAATACTGCGAGATCACTCAGAGTTTATTAGGAAAACTATATTTTGTAAGCTGCCGAATCAAGTGTATCCATCGTATCACTTACAGTCGTATGGGGATTATGCTGGTGCTTCAGCCTTCTCATTTTCACGTGATTCGGATGTTGACAAGACACCTTATATTATAGATCGTTTATTGTGTCAAGTGATTGTCCATTGCATAATTGGTAAACATCAGCAGTTAGCAGTGAAATCAACTTCGATTCATGCTTCAAAACGATCAGATCAGAATGACATTACTGCAAATGGTTTATTTACACATCAAGGATGGCATAATCTTGAGTCATGTATAAAGCGATCTGAGTTACTCTATGATTCAATTTGCAAGAAAGCAGATGCTACCAATGATGATAACGATATTGTTGCCACTGATACTACTGATAAATCTATTATCAATGTTATGCTTCATTCAGATTCTTATGAGCTAAAGTTGAGAACAATGTTTGTCAATTGGTATAATTCTAATCTACCTGATACCAGTTATTCAGACTTCCTGTTCGAATTAATTGATCCAATATGTAAAAGTGAGTGAATACACACTTATTCTTTGGTTACTTACTGCTACGATGTTTTTAGTTGGTTTGTATAGTCTTTAGAGAACTTATCATGCATCATAATTTAGAAAGCCATTCGATCATTTTTGAATTAGGTGGATTGCTTAAAGTGTTTTGAATGAGTAATTTCAAGGTTTAATGGTTTGTGTTATTGACCATAATCTACTGTTTGTATTATACACTGTTATGAAAGGGACTAAGGAGGTAAAGACACAGTTGCATCTGCTATGTAGAGTGTGGTATAGCTCATTGATTTCAGTATTTTATGCACTAATTATGAATTTTAACTTTTATATTTCTCCATTTTTTAGGTATACCCAATTACCCGCTATTTTTAAGCTTACAAATAATGATTGCTTATTAACTAGTAACATCATTATTTTTGATGAGGTTGAGAATTATGCATTTGTACACACGTATTATCACTAACATTTGTCTTACTTAAAGTTCTCCGCTCAAAAACCTACCTCTATGCATTAGTTTTGACTTTGATGGTGATTGACCATTGTACACATCACCATGCTTTACATTATTTGTCAACAAAACATAGTATACTTGACCGATAAATAGTAGATCATATATTCGAAGTGGTACTCGCGTAAAAAGCTCTTGATAGCCAGGCACTGTTATCAGTCTATGAACATTAATCCAGTCGTTTCTAACTCCACCCAGAACTAATGATATCCTATTGCACTTAGATGCATGTAAACTATCAAACACAGTATTATGAGGTGATCATTAGCGTTATGTTGAAGATTTTGTTGAAGAATTGACTTCATTTTCTCAAATTGAAAAGCTTGCACGCATGTTATTTTGCCATTGGTTGATGTCCGTCCTGGCTTAAGAACTTACTGAACTTTTGTAGTTAGTCAATTCAAAAACTGTTTTTCTGTAGTAGCTGCTTAATGTGCATAAATCGCTTTCACTATATCCAGAGAATGAGTTTTTATTTATATTCTTTTTTCTAGGTAATCAAAAACACGGAATATTTGGTCATTCGGCCGCTTGGAGAACATGGAACTATGAAGAAAGTGTTTGTATTCAAACTGCAGGGTTGTATGCTGCCTCAGTTGAAATAATGTGCAAGTACATCTCACCGGATGAATTGACTTTAGCTGTATCGGAGCTTCTGTCTGATCGGTCGGTCATTTTCAGCTTTGCACTTATCAGTTTCATTTCAATCTAGTTCAAAATGCATTTCGTTTGTTTCATAAAAGTGTAAATATTAGTTCAATTAAATTCATGCAGTGGTGATGCATCGTTTAAATAGGGAATCTTAGCTGTTTGTATTTGTGTTCATGTATGTAGTGAAAGACGGTTTTCTTTGACTATGGAATAATCCTCTTGTACATGACAATATTTGACTTGTAGCCTATGCTGTAAATGCATATTTAGAAGTATATCTTGGAAAACTAACTTACAATCAGAACAACAGATTGGAGGAAAAAGGAAGGTGTGGAAGTCTCAACCGGAAAGATGGGTATTAAAATGAATTAGTGAAACGAAAAAATAACAAAGACATTCTGAGTAAAATGTAACCTATGCATTTGAAAACTTAGCTTAGATGGTTTTCTGGATATACAAAGATTCAATTTTAGGGTTTGTGGGGATTTATTTATTAATGTCAGGTTGGTATTCATGATGAAACCCACCTAATATCATTCATTAATGTTTTCCTGATAGAAGTCTGTTTACAACGATATCTTGCAGTTTAGCGGCGGACTCAGCATGTACGTATTATTATTATTATTTATCCCTTGGGTGTTCCTAGTGGAACATAGGGCTTCAGTAGCACGCCTCCATGGCATTCTCTTCTCTTCAGTCTTTTGAACCTGGCCCCACGGCTGCCCACAAGCTCTCATTTCTTCCTCACATGGTCTCCTCCATGTCATTCTCGCCTCGGACGCCTAACCCGTCCTTTCCCATTTGGATTCCACTCAAGGGCCTGGCGCGTGATGTCTCCGAATGGTTTTCTCAATGTATGCCCAATCCATCTCCACTTCCTTCTGCATATTTGTTGGGTGATAGGTTCTTGGTTGGTTCGTTGTCAGGCCAGAGTTCCTTGTTGCTTATTCTTTCTGGCCATCCATCTGATCTTCAGTATCGAGCGTAGGTACTTTCTGAATCCAGCCAGCCAGCCTGTTTGGGTCGTAGTTTTGAATCCAGTGCATCCTTCAGTCTCTCCAGGATGATGCGACCTAATGTTTTGCTTGCTTTGGGTGGAGAGGAGCATGATTCCGCCCCAGTTCTTGCAAACACTGAGGTCTCCCTTCTTCGGCAGTTTGACAAGGCAACCCTTCTTCCAATCAACCGGCAGGTACCTTCCCTTCCTTCCACACCTTCTGCAATGGTGGTGTGAGCATGTCCACTGTTGTCTCTGAGTCTGTTGTCAGTGCCTCTGGTGGGATCCCATCTGGTCCTGTTGCTTTCCCGCATTTCAGTAGCTTTATGGCGTTCAGGACCTCGACTTTTGTTGTAGATTTTATGTTCACTTGTAGTTCAGCGGCTGCAGGTAGTATTTCTGGACGAAGTGCGGGTGGTGGTGGTAGTGGTCTATTCTCTGGTAATTAAATTTCCTTCATCATCTATTATTGATTTCATGTGTGTTGATCTCTCTATAACAGATAGTAACCTGGTTATTTGATACAATGTTGTCAGGTCTCTATCTCTCCTACCAGCAGTCTGTTCTGCTTCACTTGCCAGTGTGTCGTGGAAGTGTCTTTTGTCTTTCCGTGCACTCACTCTTCTTCACTTCTTTGTCCAGTGTAGTGTTTTATTCACTGTACTCAGTTCCTATTGTCGTTGTACATCCTTGCACTGGTTCATCTTCTGCTTCACCATCCTCCTCTCCCTGCTCTATCAGCTTCCATGTGTCCATCGAGATCCATTCCTTATCTTGTCTTCTTTCTTCTTCCTTCCTAATACGGTTGTGCAGGTTTCTTTCCACATCCCTTTCAAAGACTTCCAATGTTCTTCCACACAGGTTTCTTCAAGGATGTTCCTCGATATCTCGCATTTTGTCCTGATGGCTGTCGTGAAGATGCCCTTTGTAGTTTCGTCCTTCAGTTCAGTTTGTGTTCTGGGTGTTCACCTTGCGTTCAACTGTGGTCAATCACCAACTTCCTTGAAGGCTTTCAACTTGATTTTGAGGGTGGGTTCCTTGCACTAGATAGTGAGTGGTGTGAACCTACATCAGCTCCTCTTCTTGACCTTGTGTCAAGTAGGCTGCAACTCCACTTTCTTCACATTGAGATGAAGTCGATCTGATGTTTAGTGTGTTCTGGTGTCTGGTGAAATCCGTGTTGCTTTGTCAACATTCTGGTGTTTGTACGCACTACCTCACTGCAATCACCAAATCGTTGAATGCACAGAATTCTGCAAACAATTCTCCATTCTTGTTCATCACTTCACCGAGTGCCCTCTCGACCCATGGTTAGTTCTCCTCCTGTGTTGTCTGCTCCCAGTTTGGCATTCATGTCACCCATTAGAATTTTGATATCGCCAACTTGAGTGGTGTCTTGTCCAGTGTTGATTGCAGTTGTCTGTAGAATTCCTCCTTCCTCTCTCGCTCTGCATTATTTGTAAGTGCGTAGCGTAGCGTAGCAATGAATGATTGTGACCTTCCTTCCTTCCTTCCTTCCTTCCTACCTTCCTTTTGAGGAGTGGAATCTTGCTGTCATGATCCTGATCCTGATCCTGATCGTGCAGGAGTAGATTGGTTCCCACTGCATGAGAGCCTTCGATGCTGTTGGGGACATCATGATAGCCACTCGGAAACTCAGTGTTCTTGTTGTTGTCGTCTGGGTGATAATATAGGTGTAGATTATTGATTGTCGAGTTGACAGTTTGGAGAGTCCACTTCCATTCCATCTGCTTACACCTCGCAAATTCCTAGCACTTCAATGTGATACCTCTTCATCTCGTTTGCAATCTGGGCTGCCTTGCTGGGTTCAAACATGGTTCGGATATTCCGTGTCCCACGTTTATTTTCGCTTTCATCGAGAGAAGTGAAGACACATTGATCAATTGGCTTCCCGAAGGCTTTCACCAACGGCATGCTTTCGCCTCTCCGATTCCGGGAAGGAATAATTTTGTTATTATTTTTTATATTTTGTTTGTGCTTTGAAGTTTGTTTAGCGGTTAGATTTGTTTTCCGTGGTGGGGTTGCTAGCCGTATGCCCAACCTTCTCTGTTTACCCGGGCTAAGGACCAGCTAGTAACTAGTGAACTAGTTAACTAGGTGAGGTTAGCGTGTGCGTATATTCACTTGTTATCTTCATTTGTCGCACTTATCAGTAATATCCATTTAGTATCACTGAGCTCTTGAACTTTTTAAATGAAATATTATTGTACTAGAATTCCAGCACAATCTATTTCAGTGACTGCTTTCAAACTGAGCAGTATAGGTAATCGATTGTTGTTATTTGCTAGTCCATGTTAACCCAGGGTATCTTCTTCATTTTCGTCTGTGAAATGACAGAGTGGATTTGAACGCAGAAAGCTAAATTGAATCCATTTAAATATTCGAGATTCCCTGTTACCAATGTTATACGTTTCTGACAAGCTGTGTTTTGTTAGATTTGTTTATTTGATATAAAGCGCACAGTGATACAGTATTATTTACTTGATTACGTTCGAGCATAAATTATTGCTCATAATCATATCAATGTAATCACACTTCTTTCGACATCTGATTTTATAGTCCTGTCACCTGGTCTCTCTTTGTTTTTTTGTTTTTTGATTGGTAGTAAAGTTTTCCATATCTCTGGTATAGGTGTTGCGTCATTCCTATTACATGTGTTGGGTGTGGATTCGATGAACAAAGATTCAGTAATTAATCTCTCTCTCTCCACCTAGCTATATTAGACTTAAGTACAGTGGTTTTGTCCCATCCTATTGTGTTAATGAATGAATGAATGTAATGCAATGGCTGAGTGTTTTTCTAGGTTATTGATCTATCGGCTAAAAGATCCGATAGAACCAATTAAGCAAAATAATATAATCTACCAAATTCCATGTAATGACTGTGAAGTCAAATACATAGGTCAAACTAGCCGGTCGGGTCAGTTAGGTAAGAGAACATAGGAATTTAGCTAAACATAGAACGACAGACCCCAATAAGATCAATAACCTAGAAAAACACTCAGCCATTGCATTACATTCATTCATTCATTAACACAATAGGATGGGACAAAACCACTGTACTTAAGTCTAATATAGCTAGGTGGAGAGAGAGATTAATTACTGAATCTTTGTTCATCGAATTCACACCCAACACATGTAATAGGAATGACGCAACACCTATACCAGAGATATGGAAAACTTTACTACCAATCAAAAACAAAAAACAAAGAGAGACCAGGTGACAGGACTATAAAATCAGATGTCGAAAGAAGTGTGATTACATTGATATGATTATGAGCAATAATTTATGCTCGAAACGTAATCAAGTAAATAATACTGTATCACTGTGTGCTTTATATCAAATAAACAAATCTAATATGGAACTACATTCTACCACAGTGCCCAAGTTTTTCACTTATATAAGCTGTGTTTTGGTTTCCTATGTTTCCCAGGTCAACCAAACGTCATCATCATCATCATCATCATTATCAACATAGGACCAGGCATTACTGCGTAACGGTCCGAGTTGCCACACCTCATATCAGCACATCAAGTAAAAAGGTAGTGAGGTGAAGGATGAAGATAAGTGAATGCAGTCAAAAGAAATATAAAGTACGAGAAGAAAGGAAAGAGGAGTGACAAAATAGTGAGATTCGGTATAGCGTTGTTAAGATGAGGATAATGTGTGTATACATCTGCGCCACTGACTTCGGTTCTGAGCCATATCACCTAGGGTCTCCAACCACTGGTTCCTCTTGTCCCGTGGACCCCAACCACCTAGTCTGCATCGTCCTACATGGCTTAAACCAACAGTCAGAGACTTCATACATTGGTGCCATGTTTTAGTCTGGCCACCTCGGGCCTTTTTCCAGCCTGAACCCACCTCAGCCAACATTGTGTGACGAGGCAATCGGTGACTAGGCATACGTAGTACGTGTCCCAACCATCTCAGTCGATGAAGGTTCACAACCTCGTCGACTGACTTACCTCTTCTCCCTAAAACTCTACACCTAACTTCTGCATTACTCACATGGTGACACCACGGAATACGTCCTATACTACGAAGGCAACGGTGGTCAAATACCTGTAACCTTCTCATGTCTTCCACTTTCAATGGCCATGTTTCACAGCCATACAGTAGAACAGAGCGGACTGCTGTGCAGTACACGCGACCCTTAATAGACAAACGAATATCACGGCGGCGCCATAGGTGGCGCAAATTGGCAAAAGCCAATCGAGCCTTTTGTATCCGTGCAGAAATCTCATCGGCAACTAACCCACCGGGTTGATCCTACTTCCCAGGTAAGTGAAGTGGTCAACACACTCAACCACTTCACTCTCTATTGTTAACCGCGGTACCGCTGAAGACCAGTCCTGGAGCAAAAATTTGCATTTGGGTGGTGAAAATCGCATCCCAAACATTCTCAAATTCCCACTCAAAGTGTTCAGAAGACTCTGCATCTTGTCAGCGTCTTCACCTAACAGGACTATGTCATCTGCATATTCTAGATCTAAGGAAAATTCACCTGTGATCCGGTCAACGTCTTTGTAATTAGGTGACGAGAGGGAAACCTCCATAAGAATATCTATGATAAAATTAAATAAGAATGGGGATAGTGGGCATCCTTGACGGACACCACTTGATGAGTATAGCTCCCTGGACAACTCACCATAGGCTCTAACATGCCCACAAGTGTTCGAGTAGAGAGCTTTCAATAAGGTGATGTACTTACTAGGCACGCCTTTCAGTGACAGACACTGCCATAAGACTTCTCGATCAACGGAGTCAAATGCCGCCTTCAGGTCGAGAAATACAGCTATTGTCGGGCGTCTGTAAGCATGCCTATGTTCCAGGACCTGGCGCAGTGTGAATATTTGGTCGATACATCCACGGCCAGGTCTAAAGCCTGCCTGGTTTTCTCGGGCTTGCTGTTCCCGAGCTCCACTCAGGCGTCGGAGAATTATAGAACTTAGGATCTTAGACACTATGTTTGTCAGGCTGATTCCTCTGTGGTTATCACAAGAGGACTTCTCGCCTTTCTTGAAGACTGGGATGATCAGTGACTTAGACCAGTCGGAGGGGATCGTATTTGATTCCCATATACTGGCTAACACTTCCGTTAGCCTGACTAAGAGAACTCTACCACCATTCTTGTATACCTCAGCAGGTAGTCCGTCTGGTCCTGCTGCCCTTCCCCGTTTCAGGCTACCTACCGCTTTCTCAACTTCTTCTAGTGTTGGGGGACCTGTCTCTATGTCCCATTCAGGGTCCGACTGGATAGCGGGCAGCGCAATGGTGGCTGGAGGCCAGTTAAACTGTTCCTCAAAGTGTTCTGCCCATCGTCCCAGTCGCCTTCCCTGCGAGTGAATCGCCGATCCGTCCTTCTCCGCTATAACCTCACTAACTGTTGTTGACCATTTCCCCCCAGTCTCCTTAATAAGTCTAAATAACTGTCTACTGTTACCGATCGCCGCTGCCTTTTCCATCTCTTTAGCCTTTGCTGCCCACCACTGTTCACGATCGTTGCGCAGACTTTTCGTCAGTTTATTTTTAAGTTGCGCTCGCTCTTCATTGTACTCAGAGCCTGCAGGGATGCATTCACGTGCATCCATTAGTTTGGAAGAAGCTGCTGATATCCACTGGCTCTTTTTAGCCATTATCTTGGAGTCGGCTACAGTCTCCAGTGCTGCTTTTACAGTAGACTGAAGATGGCACCAAGCTTCTTCTGGATGAGTGACAGTCTTTTGTTCCGATAACTGCCTAGCCAACTTCTCACTGAACACGGCTTTGGTGTTTTCGTTGTCCAGCAGAACTCGTAGTGGTTTTGTTGCCAAATTTTTTCTACGTCCATTGAGACGCAGGCATATACGTGCTCGGACCAACGCATGATCGCTGTCCAAACACGTACTCCAGAAGGAGCGGCAGTCTTCCACCGATCCTCTCCAGCGATGACTAATAGCAATGTGGTCTATCTGTGTCCATCGCTGAGTCGAGCTCGGTGGACGCCAGGTCAGACAGTGCCTTTCTTTATGTCTGAAATTTGTGCTGGCTAAAAATAGGCGGTTATCTGAGCATAGTTGTAATAGGCGATCACCGTTATCTGTACGTTCAGCTGGGATTCCGAAAGTGCCACCTAAGTGCCTTTCTGCCTCACTCAGTCTACCCACCTGTGCGTTGAGGTCACCTGCAACAACCACTACGTCCGAACGTTTGGCTTTCGAGAGGAGGTTAGACAGTTTATGGTAGAACTCGTCCTTCACTTCATCCGAACTACAGTCAGTGGGTGCGTAAGCAGAGATTACAAAGAGACAACGGCGAGTCTCACTATTCCTTTTAGTTCTCACTGTGCCGTTCAGCCTCAACCAAACGTCACGAAACATGAAGATGGCTTTTAATTACGCAATTATCTATGAAAACGGTGTGCACAACAATCGTTGTACTCCTGCTAACGGAGGAAGCTTCAGAGTTTCGAGTATCTTTCTTTATTTTCTTGACAGGGATAGAAGTGAGTTCCTAACCTGGGTTATCCCTCCAAGACTGGCGGTATCTCACAGTAATCACTTTACTGATATCAACCCTTCTCCCACCACAGTGACATGGAGCCTACGCATTTCAGCCCTTACTTGCCGCCTGCGTAATCAGTAGATAATTGACCAGGTTCCGGAGTTAATCGGCAACCGCTTTTGAAGACCCCATCAACAGGGTTTTCTGTTTGTGTTGTCTACGTATCTTGCAATAGCAGCAACTTACAAAGTTGACAAGTCAGACAGAAAGAAGCACATAATTTTACAGTGTGCTTTGTTGAGGTGATGTTATGAAGTTATTTTTCTCAAGTGATTAAAGTTATTGTGGTCTGGTTAGCATTCTTTAGGAAAACCGCCATCCACTAGAGAGGTTTTGTGTGAATAAGTAACCATATCTCATTTAGGGAGGATTCATAGTGTTATCAAGCAGCATTATTTGTCTGAAAGGGGAGATTATTCAGCTTTATCCTTATGCAGCCTTCTGGATTATTATGATAGCTTAGTAACTTTATATGAATTCAACGATTACTTTTTGTTCGTCTCCATCCCATTTAGGTTCTTTTTATGCATTTAGGTATATATATATAATATTGACGTTTTGTCTTTTTTCGATATCACTTTAGAGTAAAATATCCAAATTTCAATCAGCTGTTGAATATTATTGGCGCTTTGGCAGTTATTTTACCTGTAAGTTGTGGCTTTCATTTCGTGAGCAGATTTTTGCCACTCATTATTATTATTATTTCTCTCTTGGGTGTTCCTAGTGGAACATAGGGCTTCAGTAGCACGCCTCCATGGCATTCTCTTCTCTGCAGTCTTTTGAACCTGGCCCCACGGCTGCCCACAAGCTCTCATTTCTTCCTCACATGGTCTCCTCCATGTCATTCTCGCCTCGGACGCCTAACCCGTCCTTTCCCATTTGGATTCCACTCAAGGGCCTGGCGCGTGATGTCTCCGAATGGTTTTCTCAATGTATGCCCAATCCATCTCCACTTCCTTCTGCATATTTGTTGGGTGATAGGTTCTTGGTTGGTTCGTTGTCAGGCCAGAGTTCCTTGTTGCTTATTCTTTCTGGCCATCCATCTGATCTTCAGTATCGAGCGTAGGTGGCAGTTGTTGATGAATATCTGTAGTTTGTTGGAAATGCTTTCGTGACGCACCAAGTTTCTGAAGCATATAGCAGCACTGACTTGACATTGGTGTTGAAAATCTGGATCTTGTTCACACTTCGTGCTGAGTGGAGTGGAGTGGAATGCAGTAGACCTCCATACTGATTTCAGGTTAATGAAGGTTTGTCATGCTGTCTTTTCGATCCTGGCTTTGACGTCCTCATCTGTGCCGCTGCCGCCTGTAGCTGAAAGGATGCTACCTAGGAAGGTGGATGAAAGAGACTACTTCCTTTAAGTTTTTCCTGTTGATGATGATTGGAGCTTGTTGTTATTGGTTGGGTATCTTCATCATCTCTATCTTCTCTACGTCCCGTCTTCGCTGCCCTGCCTCTTCTGCCAGCTTGTTAGTGTTCGCCTGTAAACCGAATTTGTGCGACAAGACATTAGACATAAATCATCATTGGCGAAATTCAAATCTTCTATGTGCTTTTCCCTAGTCCAGGGAGTGTATCCCCCTCTTCTCGCTCCTCACTGTTTGTTGCATGATCCAGTCGACTACAATCAGGAATATCATCGGTGATAGTAGGCGGCAGCCTCGTTTTACTCCTGTCTTCACTTCAAAGGCGACTTCTGGGTAGTGTCTATTATTTGACCTCTACTGAGGTTGTTGCTAGTCGTTTTTCGATCATTCGCTTGATCTTTCTTCGTTATCAGTTAGTTAGTGACATGACATTTACTGAGAACAATTGACTTCCAATATTTTATTCCCCTACAAGGAATACACCTCTTCAATCTTATATATGTTTAATATACAATGAGGGATGAATAATCCAGGGGTATGTGAAGGTCTATGATAAGATACGATTATCCAGTTCACAGAGTGAGGTGATTCACAGTTAAATTGATAGGCAAACTACCTACGGCTTCATTTTAAAATCTTAAGTGTTTATGTATTTGCGTTTAAAACAGCTTGTACGCATACTTATTCCCTCCAAAGAAAATTAAGTAATATATTCAACAAGCAACCATTAAAATATGAACTTTAAAAAACTAATATTCAATCTGAAACGAGGGGTACTGTAGCACAGAAACTGTCCTTATGCAATTGGTTGCTGAGTAGATGTAACGTAATTAAATGTATTGGCAGGTAAACATCTCATTTACTGCATCTACTAAGTTCATTTTGGTTGTGCTCTGAAGTTAGGCTTTCATAATTTACACTTCATATTTGGAGACTATTGAATTTATGGTGAGTAGTCCTGTGTCACGTACGAAAGTCTTCAAAAAAACCGACTGTATGATTGACTTGGCATAAAATGTGATGTTTTGATGGAGTGAATCAGCTTCTCATATTTTCAAATTGCACTGTGAGAAGAGGATAATTAGCAAATGGAAATTACATACGAATAAGAAATATATGGAGTATAAATAGGTGTGGAGTAGGTCTACGACTGTGCTTTAAAACAAAATAGAATAAGTAAACATCTATTAGTTGCTTATATTGATTTCATTTGCGTGGGGTGAAACTGATTATGATGTACAGTTCGTTCTTTTCTGCAAACTATAGCCATTTAAGATCGTTGAACGGCGAAATCTCAACATGTATGGTTCAGGCTTGACTCACTTTTACCAACTTAGGCTGCTTGTGACTCTCGCCAGGTATCTCAATGCCGCCAAGATTCGAGTGTATTGTTCAGGAGTTTGTTGTGTCCTGATCTCTTGCTGTAAAATATGATCGTTAACGGTGGAGGAGACTCCACATATTCAACCACTTTCATCAACCATATGTGGTGAGATCTTCAAGTGAATAAAATAATCGTTATCAGGTCAGTGGTAGGTAAAACACATAAGTTAGTTGATACAGCTGCCAACCTTCATTGATTAAGGTCTTTGGGACATATATTATGCATACCGGGTCAGTGTTCACTCGAACGCTCGATATTAACTGAAATGGTTTTGGATTGTAGATAAACTTTGACCTAACCGTATGGTGTGTGACTGGTTTTCTGGGCTGTTGAGGGAAATGTGAAATCTCACATTGGTATCGACAAGATTACGAAAAAAGATGGCTGAACCGTTAAGTAATATGTCGTTCAAATCGACTTAAATTGTACAAATGTATTCATACGTTGTCTTCATCTCATTTGCTATATCACATTTCGTTATGTGCATTATCTTCTCTCCTTTTTGTATCATGACAATGTGGATTTTGGTCATATTATTTTGATTTTATCCTTGGCTTTGACGCCTTATGTCAATGTGACGTGCGGCGACGTTGACCAGTACGTAATGATGCCAGATCTCATGTTATTTTTAGTTTATCTTCATGCTAACGAAATGTTTCTTTGACGGATATACTGGTAAGTGATAGTGAGTTTTGAACTCACATTGTTTTCACTAAGTAGATCGACAAAGTAGGTCAGTGGTGTAGAATGCAACTGTATTCAATGGCGGAAATGGATATACTTTCGTATGTTGTATATTTACTTATTTTCTTTAAATATGGTTTTAATATTTTTCATATTTTAATTGACACCCTTTTAATTTTAATGTCATTTTTATGCAGAACGTTTATCGCCTCTCCCTACTCAAATTTTGTGTGACCTTATTTATTGATCCGATTCTTTGTGACGCTACATCAGAGTCTGATTTGATGGATGTGGACAAGATGTTAACTGATACTTCTGATCCGAAGTCTTTTGATAACTGCTATGACAGTAAGCAATGGTGTCGTTCCTCTAGAGCTCTACGTCACAGAAGATTGCTTAATACCAGTTTGACTTCGATAGAAAATGTTATCCCACCAACATCTGGTATCACATTGTCTAAACCTCAGACCGTTACG
Source organism: Heterobilharzia americana (assembly GCA_944470555.2). Classification (NCBI taxonomy): domain Eukaryota; kingdom Metazoa; phylum Platyhelminthes; class Trematoda; order Strigeidida; family Schistosomatidae; genus Heterobilharzia; species Heterobilharzia americana. Next base: position 36,931,404 of record OX104134.1, read on the forward strand.
CTACTGAAACCACCAAAAGTAGCTGTGGATTTCTTTGAAGTATGTCTTCCACTAGACCAGAAAACGAATTCTGGTTCAGTCAATGGAAATAACACTGATAATGCTGAGGTACCATATAGAAATATGGAAACAAATCCAGTTACAACAGGGAATGTTGACGATACTGGTTCACCTTCAAATGTTAAAGATTATTTAGTTAAAGCTAATCTATGGCATTCAATTTGGGCACATGCTAACACAACTCATTTAGCCTTATTACCTAGGTAAGTTAACTGCATTTATCAAATTATACTGATAGTATTTTTAAAAAACACATTGTGTTGAGTGAATACTGATGTCACCGGAGCAGGAATGATAGTGATAATAACCAGTAATAGACTTTTTCTCAAAAATAATCAAATACACAAAATAATGGGGTCACTAAACGAATAATTTTGGCTAACTGTGCAGCGAATTACTGTGCATTTTGCTTTGTTTGCAGTCCTGTGAATTGAAGATGGAACCTACAAATAAGTCTTAGTGTTGAAATCTTTCTTACTGCGAAAATTCCCTACGGCCATAGATAAGCAGATGACACATGTGTCAAGGTAGTTTTTCTTATTAATGAAAGTATCTATGATGGCTGTGGTTTTATTAATATTGGGTGTTGAAGGTGATATGAAAACTTGGTTTGTAGCAAGACTCTAACAAATCGTTTTTGTTTCAATGTGTATGGAAGTTTGTTGGAATACTTGTACTTTAATTATCGTACCTATAGAATGTTTGGGCTTTACAGACCCAGTGCATAGTATTTGAAGGAGTGATGAGTTATGTTAATATGAACGCTTATCACCATTAAACTCTGAACACGAATAAAAACCGCACACCATACTCACAAAAATAGTTCATCTATGACTTGAATGAGTTATTAACATTTCGAATTTCCTCGTGCCTATCACATGATGGTGATTTGCAAGCTATCAGTAGATGAGTATGACTACTTTCTATGTCATTTGAATAAACAGATTCAGTAGTTGTTTGACGACTCTACCTTTTGTCTTTATACTCTCTTCCAATGGGCTATTGAAGCTAGAGGTGATTGCAACTACATGTAATGTGCAGGATCACCTAGAAACATGATTTATACATGCTCAGAAAACTAATTTCTCTCCGGCGGCAATTCACATCATCATGCTCATATATGTTAGTCACTTTTTTAAGCCAAAGTACCTAATCACTGTGTGCAGTCCTATACACTTTGAATTGAAACTAGAAGATATAGCTGTTTTGCTTTTCCAAAGGTCGGATTTACATGATAACAGGAAATAACATTTAGTACCTTTAACTATGTATAGTAATGATGGGGAGATTCACAAGCTATAACACAAAAAACTGTACTATACCCGTTATACAAGGAGTGGTCATCTCGACTCAGTGGCCTGATGGATAACACTGCGGGAGTTTGAATCGATCAGTTCTGGGTTCGAGTGTTCGTGGAAACAATATCACCTGACTGGGAGGCAGGTACGTGCAGCTGATGATTACCGAATAGGATGAATTCCGCGTTCTAAATGCAACTGCTAGCCACTATCCATCAAAAATATCAAATTTGAAAAATACAGGCAATATCAAGACATCCACACAGCAACCCATATTCAATAGAATGGCTGATAGATTTGGTCCAATCACCTACGGAGATGATTGATAAGCTATAAAATCAAAGACAGTGACGTTTAATGTTTGAAGTGAATATGTACTTGGACGACTCTTTCATCCTTTAATTCATTCAGGCCATTTTCTCTGAGTCGATGTGTTGAAACCCACCGATGACTCAAGTTTCCACCCAAGTGTAGTGATCATCAGGAACATTTTATTTTATATATATTAGCGATATAAAATATACAACAGGCTTGTTTACAACTCGTGGTTTATGATTATGACATTACTATCTGATAGTCACCTACCACCTCCTTCTATCCTGCTGTAGATAGGTTAAGGATATTTTCTGTTCAAATGTTTTTGATAAATTCTCTTTTCTGTGCTATGCCAAAATTTGTGTAGTATGAATGAAACCTATTCACTTCTACAGGAGCTTCGTATTATCAATCATTTATATAAAGACCTCATTCAGTACACTCTTCCTGGTTGTGTGATGCATGGCTGCTACCTAATATTGAATCAAAACCGTTGAATCACTTGTTCATGTTTCTTTTTTTTCAGCATTTTTTCTGATCTGATTTTACCTGAACTGCACAATGAAGCTCAGCTACTCATGGCGTTCTATATGGTTGCACCGTTAATGGGGTCTTTGCATGCAGAGCGTCCAGCAAAATTAGTTGATGTAAGGAAATACTTAGTGTATGTGTATGTTGTAGATACTCCTAATTATCAAACGTACGTACTGAAAGGGAGCTTGGCAATCGTATTGAAGAAATATTTAAGCTTTACTATTGTGTTGGTCTTTTCGGCGATAAGTTGTGAAGCAAATCTACTCCGTTTCTGGTTGCACAACAAACAAATGGGAGGAACAGCTAGTACCCGGTTACTCTTAGTCATATTTATCAATTATATGTAAATGGAAACCAGATTTTATTTAATCGAAATGTTAAATTTTTAAGAAGAATTCGTCACTATAAGTTACTAATTTATAATATAGATGATAAGGATTATCACATTTTAGTCATCATGGCAGTACAGTAACCAGTATCATGTCATCTAGTCCCAAATAATGACCGCATCTCATTGATCAAGTGTTCATTGCGGTCATCAAACTGGGATACTCACCATTGTAGAGAACTCCTATTAATGTTGGATGGCCTCATAGAATCACCAGGAAGTCTTAAACCCGGGTCCTATTACTTTTCCGCTGATGTGTAATTCGGTAGTAATTTAACTAACCAATCAATACGATATTTAATTTGTGCACACAGGTGCTACTTTTCAAAACTTCATCAGGTTAATGTTAACTTTTTATGCTAGGCTTAGGCGATCTTCAACATACTATGCATCGTTGTTATTGGGTTATTCTCTGCTTTTATTTTTTGTAGTTTCTAATTCAGTTTAAAAAAATCCATTGTTTTATTTTTATATTTAGTTAACGGCTGAACTGTACAGAGGTGTGTGGAAGGTGGATAGCACTTTAGCTAGGTCAACCAGCCAAAAGTTGGATGACTCTGACTTTTCTTCCGATATCAACGAAACGAAACAGTCCAATGAACATTTGCCACCAGAAACTGGTATACCATTAGTTCATGTTGATACAATAGCCGATCTATTATATCATATAAAATATATGTATGTTGGCAACGGTGTACTTGATCAAGTCCGTCCTCTACTACCACTACTGCGTCCAAGTTTGCGTAAAACGTTTGAAATTTATCTTACCTCAAGACTCAGTGACACAGCAACTGCATAATTCATATCCAGTATTTGAGGGTCGTATATATCGTGCGTCTGGTCAACCCCCAACGTGTAATGAGGACTTTTGAATATGAGCTGTCTCTTTCCTACTTCAACTCCCTTTTTGTGTGTAACTATGACTACCTTCTTGTTTTTATCTATCCTTTCAGACTGTTAAAATACGTGTAAAAATAATGGCGATTAGAAAATTGATTTGTATACTAATAAATATCTGTATTTTTCCATGGTATTAGAGCTTTTCTGAACCACCCCTCTGTATATATATACATATATATATGTTGGAAGCTCTCACTTAGTTGTCACTCTCTGTTTAACGTTAAAAGAGTTCAGTTCGTTCAAAATGATGTTTGGGTATTGGTATTTTTAAAGATCCTAGACTTATTGTTTACAGCAGAAAAAGTTAAAAATTTAGCTCGTGAAATCTTGTCTTAAGACTTAGGGCATAAATATTCATAGTTGTTGATTTTATCAGTACTGGAGATTTCGGTGATCTAGATACTTAATAGGTAGGTTTCTAATTCGATCTCAAAGGTTATAGAAGTATGAGAACTTTTGGTGTTAACCGCTGTTTACTAAGTTTTGTAATTTCTTGTTCGTGTGCTTTAAAGTAAGCCTCGGGCTCACTAATTTGAATGGAAGTTCCTGCAGAATGCGTTCGCTGTTACTTTGCGTATGCCAAGCATGTTCGAAATATTTATTAGTAGAAATCTCCCTTCGACAGACGTCCGTTACAGATTGAGTGCACCTCAAACCTATTTCAAGACAGTTTACGGATTCGTAAAGGTTAGAACTCCAGTTGTTTGATATAAACTACTTATTCTTGAAACAGAAACATTACTACAGATTCTTTTCAAAAATATTCTTCCTCGAACTCAAAACTCATACTGATTTGTATGGGACATCGTGGTATAGTAACCAGTTTCTTACAGTTACAGGGTCTCTGTCATTTTCGTGACCCATGGAACTACCGTCTCTACTATGAAGTTTATGGGACATATGTTTAGGATCAGTTGAATTTTTTTTACTTTTTCTCTGATAACTTTACTATTGACTTCAACTATTGACGTTCTTTTCTAACGATGATGTTTAAATATTTTAAAGTTATGATGCACCTAAATCTGTCTAGAATGTCATCAACATTGCCAGATTAAGTGGTTTTGTTAAGTAGTAAATAGTAAAGGATTTTCTTGACGGGTCCCACTTATGCATTGTTAAGAAATGTCCCTACTGATAGCTGCTGCATTGACGTGTTAGTTGGGCTTGTATATCACAGTGAACCAACCAGCTACACTGGTTGGTCGTCCTACCATACCAGGAAGGTCTGTTGGATAGTGGTAGGATGAAAAGCAGTTACCGTTGTAACGTAAATTGTTACACTATGATGGGGTTCCGATAGCGAAGTCGTACTGCTAGTTAGATGGTGTGTGACTGCAGTAAGATGTTTCCTGTCACTGACTAGCAGTGCCATGCTGATACTTATTTTCTGGTAGGAAGAGGCAATTCGAAAAAGTCAGCTCAAAAATAGCACAATCCTTCCCCACCCATGGTCTTCCGGTGCAGGCGGTCCCGGTTTTCTGTATCAATCAAATCGCATACCAACAATCCTGGATGTCTCATGATCTGTGCGGTCACAAGTTGTTTTTCATTTCAGATACTTTAATAAGAAATAGTCTTTCACAGTATGGGCAGCTGGAAATTGGCAACCGCCCGCATGCTTCCATTAGTATACAAGAACCAGTGAAACATAACCTATCCTCCTTAACTATGCCTCCTCCTTCGTCTTCACCTCTTGATACTAATATTAAACATCTTATTTCTCTGTTAACCTCTCACTTTGAGACCATTGCGAACTATCGAAGAGATCGAAAGCGCGCTCCTCGACTGGATACCAGTTAACAGCAATCATTGTGCTGTTCGACCGAATGGATGTGTAAGGACTGGGAAGGACGGTGAGATCAACCGATGCCTATTCGTAATCTCCGCCTGCCGACTACAGTGAGGATGGTGAAAAGGATAAATTGTACGCGAAGCTATCAACTTTGTTACAGAAAGCAAAACGTTGAGATGTATTCGTAATAGCAGGTGACTTTAACGCTCGTCTGGGGGAATCGAGTTAGTCGGAAAGCCATCTTGGGACTATTCACGGAATAGCACACCTACGAACCGACAACGGTGATCTTCCGTTGCAGTTTTGTTCCGAAAATCTCTTTTCTGACCAGCACTAACTTTAGGCGTAAGGAGAGATTGTGTTTCACATAGCATCCGTCGACATCAACCTATAGATGGACACAGATGGATCATATTGCTATAAACTATAGTTGGAAGATTACTGCTCTTTCTTTAGTACCTGCTTGGATTCCGATCATGCGTTGGCACAGCTTCGTGTATACCTACGCTTTACTGGTGACTGAAAATAGGCGATAGTTAAGCCTGTACTCAGTTTTGAAGACGAAAATGTGAAGCACGTGTTATTTAGGTAGGAGATACTTAAGCATTTATCTGAAATTGACAGCAGTCCTCATTTTGAGGAACTGCGATAGAGACAGTTGATACCGACACTCGAAGGTTAGCAAACTTCATTAGATTTCCACGACGTCATCCGAACTAATTGGTGCGGGAAGACTGATTCCATCTGGCTCTGACGATAATGAACAGCGAAAGTAACTTTACCTTAATCTGAACGAGAGTCTTCGAAATGATCGTGAGCAGTGGTGAGAGCAAGAGAGATGGAGAATGCACCAACGTTAGATAACACCCGGCAACTATTTAGGCTTATTAAAGATAGCGGCAAGAAGAAAACGATGGTTAGTGAAACCATCACCCAAAAGGATGGGACTCTGATCACCTCTCAGGACAGACGGTTAGAACGTTGGGCGTAGCACTTTGAAACGGTTCAACTAGACTGTAGCAATTGTCCAACATCTAGCCCGAACCTGATTGGGACGTAGATGTCAGTCCCCAAGTCTCTTCGATGATGAGAAAAATTTTCCGAACCTGAAACGGTAAAAAGCAGCAGAACTTGATGAATCGCAGCCTGACGTTCTTAAATATGGAAGTTGGGAATTATTTAGGATAGTGACGTAGGTACGAAGTTGTGTGTGGGATGACCTCCGAAACTGTTCTTCTTCACTGGTCGTTCCAGTATAGAATAGGGGATGGTGGTCTTCTTGTGACAACAGTGGACGAACCAGTTTTGCTAACATCGTATCAAAGGTCCTGGGGTCTTTAGTTATCCAACGCTTAAATGGAACACGAGAAAACCAGGCAGGTTTTACACCTGGATAAGGGTGTGTCGATCGTATTTTCACCCTCCAACAGGTTTGAGAACGCAGATGTACTTACTAGTGGGCGACATTTGCATAATTCTTGACCTTGATGTACCATTCGACTTTGTCCACCATGAGATGTTGTGGCAGCGTAACTGTGAAAGGAGTACCAAACAAGCATATAATGCTTATTGAAGCTCTCTGGATCTCATGCAGCCACGTAAGGGCTTATGTAGAGTTGTCATGTGAATTGGAGACAACTGGTGGTGTTCGCCAGGGATACCCGCTGTCACCGTTCCTGTTTAACTTTATCATTGACGTATTAGTAGACATTAGCTTAGATGCGTCTAACTTCACAGGGATCGGTCCACTCTCTGGAGAGTAGTCATCTGGTTGACTTGTACGCAGGTGACATGGTCATGCTGAGTGAAGACAATGACAAAATGCAGGGTCTTCTGAACACCTTGAGCGGAAATTTGAGTATGCTCGTCATAGGTTTTACAGCTGTCAAATATAAGATGATGCTTGAGGATCGGTCTGCAACTACTCCCAGTTTAAAGATAAGGTTCGAAGTAGTGGGAGGCATCAACCGCTCCACTTGGCGAGTTTCACCAGCTTGAACGGGTTGGTTGTTGACAAAATCTCATCACTGATACAAAAGACTCATTGTGCCAACTTGCGTCATCTATAGCGCTGACTGGTGAGATATCCGACTACTTGTTAAAGGATTAGTATACTTCGTTTTGTCCTGTTAAGGGGCTGCGAGACTTGGCTGTTGAAAGTAGGGGGTACGAAATTGCTACAAGTTTATAACAATAAGTTTCTTTGTAGCACTGCTCGCGTATGGTGGGATTGCCATGTGAGCAATGTAGAGGTCAGGTGAAGAGTACTAGGTAACGATGGTAGGTCAGTAGATGAGGTTGTGAACCTTCATCGACTCAGGTGACTTGGACATCATCCGTACTTCCGATAAAAAAGTGTTAAGTATGATATTTGTGTTAAAAATTCTCATTATAAAAACTATAAAAATAAAGTTGAGTGAACACTATTGTTTTTAATTAGATCTCATCAGGCTTCACTCTAATAAACACAACTTCTAACATATAAAATATTAACCAATCAGGGTAATTTGTGAGTCAATGATAACGAGGATACCCGTTGTGTTCTTTAGAATAATAAAATTAGTGGGAGTACATAGGATAGATAATATGAATTGATGCTGGATGATGGTTAGAAGTGAAATTAAATTTTGGATCGCGGCCGGATTCAAACCAGCGCCGCTGGCTTTCCAGCCCGCTGCTCTACCAACTGATCTACGAGGTGCGACTGCTGACCAGATTTTTATTGCACCTCAATCATCACCCAGAATCCACAGATATCTCAGATTGTCAAAGTGATAATCTATATGATGTTTCCCCTCTCTTTTTCAAGTAGATTTGGATTCGGATGAGAAGTCCTGACAAAGCAGCTAGTGTGAGTACGATCAATCGATAGTAACGCGTCACGAATTCACATGGTAGTCGGGCAAAACCCTTAGTGAATGAAGTGAAATAATAAAATAATCTGGTCAGCAGTTAGCCTTCGTAGCTCAGTTGGCAGAGTACCGAACCGGAAACCCGTTTATCGTTGGTTCGAATCTCTCCGGAATCCAAATTTTCATTCCACCTTCAATCATCATCCAGTATCAATGCTAGTCTGTCAGACCACAGCTATTTCAGATAGTCAGAATGATGATAATACGAATGTTCAGAACTATGCGATAATATAAACAGGTGTTCAGACAGAGTAGTTTAAAGCTTGGAGAAGGACATTAAGGTTGCTTAATACTGGATGATGAAGGCAGTGAATAAATAAAGTTTGGATGTGGTCACAGAGTGGATAAAACGAAAGCGTTGAAAGTGATCTATTTCATCCTACTGAACCTTTTTAATGGAGTTCGAATTCGCCTTGTGCATATTGCTGATGTTATAAAAATTCGTATGAGCAATGCGAAGCTCTGTATCCAGAAGAAGTTTGTACAACGTTTACCCTTACCTTGTTTAGGGAAAACTTCATGAATGACTTTACTTGTGAATTTGAAAATGTTCTTCTCCTTTTGATTTTATTTTTTCACAGGACTAATACGTTCAAATTCAAACTTTATTTATTCGCTGCCTCTATCCTCCGGTATTACCCTATGACCTACTTTGTCTGTCAGTCTAAATGGCTTGAAATTATGCCCAAATCGTCGAATATGCCTAGGATAAATAGTGTGATGAAATTAGACAGATAGTAGACTTCAGGAATACTCCTACATATAAGCTATCAAGTTTCCTTACTCATAATTACAATCAATAAGCGAAGATTAACTAACGAGGTTAATAGACTCAGTCGATTTAGTGAAACGATTTAAGGGGGCTAAAATCAGTGATGAAGAAATATTAGTTAGTTTGGAAATCAACAGCATATACACAAGAATAACACTAGAAATGGCTGTGAAGACCCTAAAAAGAAGACTAGAAAAAGACGAAGGTCTAAGAGGAAGAACACAACTCTCGATCGAAGGCATATTAAGCGGAGTAGAACTCTGCTTAACAAAGACGTTCTTCACATTTGTGCCAACAAAAAGAAGGGGTACCAATAGGATCACCTGCCTCAGCAATAATCTCGGATATATTTATGGAAAACAACTCTCTAATACGATACACATCAATTTAAATTTGGTGGAGATATGTTTAATGACACTAGTTATAATAAATAAAAAGGATATCGAAGGATTCCACTTATATAAATAGTCAGGTGGACTCAATAAAATTCACTATGGAAATAGAGAATGAATTAAAGGAACTACCAATACTAGACTCAAATCAAAAGAACACAGACGACAGTTTAAAAACAATGCTACGTAGAAAGCAAACGCATTCTGGAGGGTTTCTGAATTACCACTCAGCCCATCCAGCCACAAACAGCAAAACGAGGATTAATACAGGGGTTGGGAGACAGAATATGTAGATTGATACCATACTCTGATGACCAATGAAAAGAGAAAAATGTCTTATTCGTGATGTTACGAAATAATCTTTACCCAGAACAACTCATAAAAGGGTACATCAAGAAGAAGAAACAAAAGTCAACAAAGGCGTTAATAAGAAGGATAACTACAGTGGCATTACCATAAAAAAGGTACATTAGATGCAAGTAGTAGAATTCTTGGAAAGGCTAGTATTTTCACACCATTTAAACCAATGAATCTGATAAAAAAATAAATTGAACCAATTAAAAGATCCGCTCAAAAAATTGGACAAAAATAATACGCTGTGCGCAGACTGCCCACTAAGCTATGTGGGACAAACATCAAGATATCTGAAAAGCAAACGGAATGAATATCCAAGATTAATCAAAGGTCAACTCACAGATGGACAAAAGTACAAGAATTTGGAAAAAAGTTCATCGACAGTAGGTGATGCGTGGGATGAAAAACATAACAATACTACCATACTAAAGTCCAACACAAACAAATGGGGAGAAAAGTTAATAACAAATCTTTATTTATACATGTCATCTATAACACACGCATCAAAGGTGAATCAACACAACTGTCAATCATACGCAAAGGCTATATAACTGAAACCCATTGGTAAATATGTGAATAAATGTTAGTGTTGGTGTGATCACGGAAAGTAATTTAGCTGGAAGTATTACATCTGCTTTTTTAAGTCCTACTGAAAGAAGCACGAAGACATGCATGTTTGTTGTCAACAAGCGGGACGGTAGCCGCTAAATGTGATACACCTTACACTAAAATTGTCATTTGCAAAATGTGCTTCATTTCCTCTTCTTCTTCTCCTTCTTGATTTGCTCTTCATACGCCTCCCTTGTCTCTTGCGTTTCTCTTTGAGGCATCCTTACCCATTACTGGCAATTACCTATGATTTCTGCCACCCTCTTGACATATACTACTTATATCCATTCTTATCAGCAACGCCCACTGCACTACCACATCTTATTCTTTGTTTTCATTAGTAGTAAAAATTTCCATGTCTCTGGTATAGGTGTTGCGTCATTTCTATTACATATGTTGGGTGTTGTTGATTCGATTAACAAAGATTCAGTAATCAATCTCTCTCTCCATCCACTTATATTGGACTTAAGTACTGTGGTTTTATCTCACCCAGCATATTGTATTGCAAAAGGGCCTAAGTTTTACATTAGTCTTGAACACCTATTTACATTGTCGAGTCAATTTAAACATTCGTATACTGTATATTCCGACTGATTGAAGAACACAATCTGTATCCTTGTAACCGAAAACTCTCGATTGATATTTTATACATATGCTGAGTTATGCATACAAGAGTAAAGCCTGATGAGATCTAATTTCAAACAATATTGTTCACTGACATGTCTTACTATAATTTGGATTATAATCATAGAAGCAATACATGAATCCTGGCTTTGAAAAGCATATGGTATCAGCTTCCAAACAATCAGTCCCTGGCCTTGGCAGTCGGGTAGTACGGTTATTCGTATTGATTGGTTATGGGAGAGCAACCAGTTTCATGTTGTCTAGTCCTGAAAGCAGACGGAATCTTATCTATCGTATTTGCAATGTGGCCAGCATCGCGGTGCACATTAGTAGATATTAATTGGTTGGAGGCAATCTGCAGGAATCCCTGGACCTAGGTTTCGTGCTTATTGGCATTCGTTACCAAGGCGTATCTGCAACCTCGATGGAACTGATGACCAGCCCAAGCTTAGAACCCGCGTCACCCAGTGTTGTAATGACCATATTGCAAATATGATCGATAATATTCGGTCCGAACTCGGGACTAGACAAGATGAAGTTAATTGCTCTCCTGTGACCAATCAATACACGTAACTTAGTCCTACAGGAGGTCAATCGAGGCTCGGATAGCTAAGTGATAAATTGTTGACTACAGCACCGGGTGACACGTGTTCGAACCTCAGGCTGGACATCAGTTCTGTAGAGGTTGCAGATGCACCTTGCTGAAAAGTGGCAACAAGCACGAAACCTAGGTCCAGGGATTCCTGCCAACTGCCTCCAACCAACTAACAAGTACGGTTATTATTCATCAAATACTAAGTAGAGTGAATTAAGCTGTGAAGAGTTACATTTAATTTTATTGCTTGTTTTGATTAGTTTGGTTACGTTTATGTTTAGTAGTTGAATTATCGGTAGTTTGTTGATACAAGCATAGTCTGTACCAATAAGTAATCTGGTTGCAACTACAACTTTCACCAATCACGTTTGATAGATTTTGTGATGTATTCATCCTCATGATAGTGTGAGCAGTGTTCCAGAAGCTTCACACTCATTAGGAAGCCTTCGTTAGTGAAGTGTTATTCAATTTCAAAGTAGTGATTTGTGTGATTACATTTCAACAATATCCTGTTTTTTGGTTTTCCTGATAAAGTTTTATTTCAAACTGTGTCTGTCTGCCTTCCGGTATACTAAGTCCAACATGTCAGTCGGCTACCTATTTAATAACAAGTTTGATCTAGACTGAAAAATATATAACAATAATCTGTTACCTATTGGATCCGAAGTAGTTTACCAAACCTTACTTTTCTAATTTCATGCATATACGAATCAGTAAGTGGTAGAATGTGATCTACTGAATTGGGTGTTCATACGTAATCTACCCAACTAGTCTGTGTACTTTACAAAGGAATATTCGGTAGAATTAATGTTATCTACTTATGTAGCAATTCAAAATCATTTAATCTTCCACCTAATCCTGCTTAATCTTTTTTCTTTATTACCTCATAGACTTGTTTTGCATACTGTTACACGTTCGTATTGTGTTTGTATCAATTTCCTTATTATTCTGTCTACAAGACTTTCATTCTGTTTATCTCATCTAAACTTAATTTGCTTTTCTCTGCAGTAAACTCTCTTACTTCGGAATTCAGGCACATGTTAAAACGAACAGAATTATTATTTCTCCTTGAACATATTCATGTATTACCTGCAAGAATACAGCCTGCTTTCAATTTAGATTTTAGGGTCTATAATCGTTTTACACCTAACCTGACGAAAAGCAGCCAGTCTTTTCAAATCTGTAAGAGTGTGTATTGCAGTGTAGGCATCCGGGATGTTACCATGTAAACTTAATGTGGGACTCTAATTTTAAAGTATTTCAATAAATGAAGGTATTCATCAAAACTACTCATTACTCACAGTGTTTGAACGAAATAATGATCACTAATGTCAGTCATGCCACATAAAGCTCACGTGTCGGATACCGGCACTGTATGACTCGATTATTCGACTAAACATTCTATCCTTGATACACCTAAGAAATACTTATATAGAATCTAAATAATGCATAGTCCGGAAACCGATGTTGATTTATGGTTACTTTATCCTGTGCCTGATTAGTGCGATATAACTTCAACTAGATACTCGTAGGATTTCCGTAATGAATAGACTATTGAATCAGGGAAATGGAAAACGACCTCTTCTGACTTTATTTAAAGCAATACAGTTGATGTATTTAATATCGCAGGTGAAACTTTTATGCATATAGAGGTTTTAAAAACGGTGAGAGTATGAACTGATATTATCCACTGTGTAAAAAGCCGTCATTTTCCCCAAATGCTTTTTATGTATTCGTCATAAGACTGTCTGTCAGCAATATGTACAGACTAGGGCTAAAAGTTATATTTTTCTCGTAAAAAGGATCTTATTCACAATTCTAAAATGACATAGTGAGTAAGCTATTTTAACTAGCAAAGCAAATGTTGCCATGTCACACTTTTTGCTAACATCCACTTGCATTTTTTCGAAAATTACTTTTATGAAAACCTGTAGAATAGTTATGAGGCTAAATAATAATGGTCAAGAAATTTTTAAAGCGATTAATCTGTCTGCCATAGATCTACTATGGTTTCGGGGAATAAAAAAGCCTCTTCGCTGAACCTTTTGTTTTCATTTTCTTATATATGTTTACGGGGACTTTTTGAGTATAAAATTTGTCCCATAGTCATCTGCACAAAATGTGATAGGTCGGAAAATCTGTTTCCAATCAGTCACTTTACATACTGTTAGCGAGCTGATTGAAACTTTTTTTGAGTACGTGAACCTATCACAGTACAATGAGAGTATGTATGATGTTTTGAATATTATTCGTTTTGATTTCAAAGTATTAGAGTGAAGTCCCCTTTTTGTCTTTGTTTGTCATTGAAAAAAAGTACATATCTGGCTGGATTAGTGCAATTAATGATTGACTTCGTTTGTATAAGTGACTGTTTCCAATCCGTGTATGACTTGTCTAACTGAATAATTTTCTTGATAGTTCTTTTTGTCATTAGCACTCCTGACAAACGTGACGAATACCAAGTTGGAGAAATTCTTTGTTCACTGAATGACGTATGTGTTCATAAGGGCCAACAAATACATTGTGTAATTTAATTAGCTGCAGATAATATTCTGCCACATTGTTATCTGCTTTAAATAAATACTTCGGTTAATTACTTCCTTCCAGATTTTTTCAGTAGACCATTTACTTGTTACCGTTCAAAAAGTGAGTTAGAAGTGATGAGTCAACCAATCTACAGTATTTAAAGTAACTGATCCCTTTGATAAATTTAAACAGCGTAATGAGAAGACGAAGATTATCTGAAACATGTGATGTATTAGCGCTATACATTTCGAACAATCTGATCACACATGGACTTGTCGAACTATTGATATGAAAATTTACGAAAAAGGCCAATGAAGTTAATAGGAAGGGATAGAAAAAGAAAAACCTTACTCTTGGTGTGAAAATTAAAATCAATACTACCAAGGTAAGTTCAACGTGAGTACGAATTGTTTTTGTATACCTAAAGGGGGTTTAACTTTACGGATGGCAAGAGCTTCAATAAATTTAAGCGCTCGGCTCTGACCACTTTCATGTAGTACTTTAAAGGCTGTTTTCATGCCTATCCTATGGGTAGTTTCTAGTATATGTTTAGCGATAGACGAAGATGGATGTTTGTCACCTGCAATTATCGGATCTGTTGAGGTCATTTGCTTTTGTAGCCACTTAGGTACATGTTCAACCTTCCTCAACTGCATATCACGAAAAATTTTTATAAAACTTTATGTTCCAGGAAATTACAACCAAATATCTCAAACCTTATTAGAATTTCTAAATCTCATGTGGAGAATTGTAGTGAAAATTTTATCAAATTGATCGGACATCATGTACATGCATCTTCCGTATTGTCGGAAATTTCTTTAGTTTGCCGTATCAAGTTTGTTAATTTTTGCAGTTCGGTTATAATAAAATCAAAAGAAAAGATGATGACAAAGTTGAGTAAATCTCAGATTACGAGCGACCATGTGAATTCATTCCCAGTTAACCCAGACAACTATGTGATGAATTTATCATCCGTTCAGTTATCTGTTCTTGATAAAGAGGCGCTCTCTCTTGGGTTCAGTTTTTCTGTCCGTCAAACACAAAACTCTGATTTAACAACCGATGCTCAATTTGAAAACCTGTATGATCAACTGTGCTCACTTGTCCCAACTTCTCCAGACAATGAGAACTGGCTAAGAGCTAAATTAGTAGACATCGCTCATGGGTTTCATAATCCTGGTCCAAGACAGAAAAGCATCTTAACGCGTGAGCATTTGCAAGCACTGAAAGGATTACGAAGTAACTCTGATATTGTCGTACTAAAACCCGACAAAGGACCAGGTGTGGTCGTTATGAAAACGTCTGATTATGAAAGTAGATGTTATCTATTCTCAGTGATGAAAGCAAATTTACGTCAGATGCCCCCTGTGAAGGAATACGTAAATTGGAAGGCAGAGTAGATTCTAAACTTGTGAAAATGCTTGGCATGAATTTAATCAGTAAGGAGGAATGTAATCGTCTAAAACCTATGGGATCTGAACATCCACATCTATATGGGTTACCTAAAACTCACTGCGTCCAATATTGTCTATGTGTCGATCACCCACACATAATCTAGCCAAATGGTTGGCAAAGCTGTTGAGTCCTGTCAGAAGCCATTTATGTAAGTCCTCATTGAAAGATACATTTGACCTTATTGACTGTTTAAACGATATTAATATCAAGGATAAGACTATGTACTCGTTCGATGTAAATTCTTTATTAACTAACGTACCTCTAGTAAAAACAATTGATATTTTATGTGACTATATTTCTTCTAACAGTCTTATATTCCCTATCCCTATTAAGTTTTTAAAAGATTTATTGTTATTATGCACTGGTAAAGTTGAATTCACATTCGAGGGCAAACACTTTCAACAGATTGATGGTGTCGCGATGGGTAGTCCATTAGGACCGTTGATAGCTGATGTATACATGTCATATGTTGAAAACATGGCTGACGATCTCATTGGAAGGGTTTCACTTTATAAGAGATATGTTGATGATATAGTCATTATATGTGAAAAGCCTGATGATGCAATGTGCCTGCTACAGAAAATGAACACGGCTCAAAATCACATTAGCCTGACTTGTGAACAAGAGACGAACAACCAGCTACCGTGCTCAGTCGACGGGAGGATGGCTTGATCAGGAGGTCGATCTATAAGAAACCGACATGGAAATAGCAATATCTTAATTTCCATAGCTATTGCCCAGTCCAATATAAACGTGGTTTAGTCAGATGCTTATTCAACAGGATAAACCTCATCTGCACCGATGACACCAGGGAGGAAGAAACCAACCTACTGATAACAACTCTGACACAGAATGGATACCCGTTGAGATTTATCGACCGGTGCAAAAGTTATGTACCATTGAAAATTATACAGTGTTCCGTCGCTAAGAGAAATGTCTACATCTCATTACCTTTCAGCATAATACGTTTTACAGATGGCCGATCTAAGTCTTCACAACAAAGCTATGTGAATCACCTCAGAAAGGTAATGAGATGTAGACATTTCTCTTAGCGACGGAACACTGTATAATTTTCAATGGTACATAACTTTTGCACCGGTCGATAAATCTCAACGGGTATCCATTCTGTGTCAGAGTTGTTATCAGTAAGTTGGTTTCTTCCTCCCTGGTGTCATCGGTGCAGATGAGGTTTATCCTGTTGAATAAGCATCTGACTAAACCACGTTTATATTGGACTGGGCAATAGCTATGGAAATTAAGATATTGCTATGTCCATGTAGGTTTCTTATAGATCGACCTCCTGATCAAGCCATCCTCCCGTCGACTGAGCACGGTAGCTGGTTGTTCGTCTCTTGTTCACAAGTCAGGCTAATGTGATTTTGAGCCGTGTTCATTTTCTGTAGCAGGCACATTGCATCATCAGGCTTTTCACATATAATGACTATATCATCAACATATCTCTTATAAAGTGAAACCCTTCCAATGAGATCGTCAGCCATGTTTTCAACATATGACATGTATACATCAGCTAGCAACGGTCCTAATGGACTACCCATCGCGACACCATCAATCTGTTGAAAGTGTTTGCCCTCGAATGTGAATTCAACTTTATCAGTGCATAATAACAATAAATCTTTTAAAAAATTAATAGGGATAGGGAATATAAGACTGTTAGAAGAAATATAGTCACATAAAATATCAATTGTTTTTACTAGAGGTACATTAGTTAATAAAGAATTTACATCGAACGAGTACATAGTCTTATCCTTGATATTAATATCATTTAAACAGTCAATAAGGTCAAATGTATCTTTCAATGAGGACTTACATAAATGGCTTCTGACAGGACTCAAGAGCTTTGCCAACCATTTGGCTAGATTATGTGTGGGTGATCGACACATAGACAATATTGGACGCAGTGAGTTTTAGGTAACCCATATAGATGTGGATGTTCAGATCCCATAGGTTTTAGACGATTAAATTCCTCCTTATTGATTAAATTCATGCCAAGCATTTTCACAAGTTTAGAATTTACTCTGCCTTCCAATTTACGTATTCCTTCACAGGGGGCATCTGACGTAAATTTGCTTTCATCACTGAGAATAGATAACATCTACTTTTATAATCAGACGTTTTCATAACGACCACACCTGATCCTTTATCGGGTTTTAGTACGACAATATCAGAGTTATTTCGTAATCCTTTCAGTGCTTGGAAATGCTCACGCGTTAAGATGCTTTTCTGTCTTGGACCAGGATTATGAAACCCATGAGCGATGTCTACTAATTTAGCTCTTAGCCAGTTCTCATTGTCTGGAGAAGTTGGGACAAGTGAGCTCAGTTGATCATACAGGTTTTCAAATTGAGCATCGGTTGTTAAATCAGAGTTTTGTGTTTGACGGACAGAAAAACTGAACCCAAGAGAGAGCGCCTCTTTATCAAGAACAGATAACTGAACGGATGATAAATTCGTCACATAGTTGTCTGGGTTAACTGGGAATGAATTCACATGGTCGCTCGTAATCTGAGATTTACTCAACTTTGTCATCATCTTTCTTTTGTTTTATTATAACCGAACTGCAAAAATTAACAAACTTGATACGGCAAACTAAAGAAATTTCCGACAATACGGAAGATGCATGTACATGATGTCCGATTAATTTGATAAAATTTTCACTACAATTCTCCACATGAGATTTAGAAATTCTAATAAGGTTTGAGATATTTGGTTGTAATTTCCTGGAACATAAAGTTTTATAAAAATTTTTCGTGATATGCAGTTGAGGAAGGTTGAACATGTACCTAAGTGGCTACAAAAGCAAATGACCTCAACAGATCCGATAATTGCAGGTGACAAACATCCATCTTCGTCTATCGCTAAACATATACTAGAAACTACCCATAGGATAGGCATGAAAACAGCCTTTAAAGTACTACATGAAAGTGGTCAGAGCCGAGCGCTTAAATTTATTGAAGCTCTTGCCATCCGTAAAGTTAAACCCCCTTTAGGTATACAAAAACAATTCGTACTCACGTTGAACTTACCTTGGTAGTATTGATTTTAATTTTCACACCAAGAGTAAGGTTTTTCTTTTTCTATCCCTTCCTATTAACTTCATTGGCCTTTTTCGTAAATTTTCATATCAATAGTTCGACAAGTCCATGTGTGATCAGATTGTTCGAAATGTATAGCGCTAATACATCACATGTTTCAGATAATCTTCGTCTTCTCATTACGCTGTTGAAATCTACCGTATTCCTATACTCAAAAGAAGTGAAAGACTGATAGAGTGTGTCAGTTATCACTTTTGACTAAAATTATATGGTAAATATATAACTTTTATATCTTTTTATATCTACTTTTGGGTTAAAAAGAAGCCAAAAGTTTAATATAGGAGTAAAACTTGCTCACTGTGATTAATTGTAGTTCCCTTTTAGTCTGTTTATCCTGTGTCACAGTGATGCAGTATTATTTACTGGATAAAACTGTTAGGCTGCCTTTATCCGACATAATAATTACTATTCTGGTCTGGGTAAATTTGGTCTCACTGTTTTCAATCGTTTTAGTAGGTAATACTGTTTTGATGTGTAACATCTTATATACTTTCATAATTCCCACTGTGACATCAAAAACAAGATATTCGGCGAAGAGGACTCTTTTCAAATAATCGATTCCCAAGCTGTGCATTCGTACATTCCCTGACTATTTAATCGATTTCAACCAATCAACCGACCAAAACAACCTCGCCTGTTTAAGCAGTTCACTACATACTAAACGGTCCTCAGCTAGGACAAAGAGGGAAAGTTGGGCATACGGCTAGCAATCCTACCCCGGAAAACCATCCCAATCCTTAAACAAACTTCAAACTTGCTGCAATCAGAGAGACGGAATGACGCCGTTTGGTGGAAGCTTTCAGGAAGACAATTGATCAATGTGTCTTCACTTCTCTCGATGAAAACAAAAGTAAATATGGGGACATGGAACGTCTGCACAATGTTTGAAGCTAGTTGGTAAGGTTTTCCAGATTGCAAAAAAGAGATGAGAAGATATGGACATAGAAGTGCTTGGAATCTGTGAGGAACCTGCAGATGGAATGGAAGTGGACTCTCCAAACTGTCAACTCGACAATCAATAATCTACACCGACATTGTCACCCAGACGACAACCACAAGAACACTGAGTTTCCGAGTGGCTATCATGATGTCCCCAACAGCATCGAAGGCTCTCATGCAGTGGGAACCAATCTACTCCTGCACGATCAGGATCAGGATCAGGATCATGACAGCAAGATTCCACTCCTCAAAAGGAAGGTAGGAAGGAAGGAAGGAAGGAAGGAAGGTCACAATCATTCAATGCTACGCTACGCTACGCACTTACAAATAATGCAGAGCGAGAGAGGAAGGAGGAATTCTACAGACAACTGCAATCAGTACTGGACAAGACCACACCCCAGATGGTGATATCAAAATTCTAATGGGTGACATGAATGCCAAACTGGGAGCAGACAACACAGGAGGAGAACTAACCATGGGTCGAGAGGGCACTCGGTGAGGTGATGAACGAGAATGGAGAATTGTTTGCAGAATTCTGTGCATTCAACGATTTGGTGATTGCAGTGAGGTAGTGCGTACAAACACCAAAATATTGACAAAGCAACACGGATCTCACCAGACACCAGAACACACTAAACATCAGATCGACTTCATCTCAATGTGAAGAAAGTGGAGGCGCAGCGTACTGGAGACAAGATCAGATCAATAAGGAGAGCAGATGTAGGTTCACACCAAGTTGAAAGCCTTCAGAGAAGCTGGTGACAGGCCACAGTTCAAGTTGAACACTCAGAACATAAACTGAACTGAAGGATGGAACTACAAAAGATATCTTCACGTCAGTCAGTCAGTCACGAGGAGAGAGTGGGAGGCGTTGAGCAACATCCCTAAGGAAACCGGTATGGAAGAACACTGAAGTCTATGAAGGCGACGTGGAAGGAAACCTGCATAACCGTGTTAGGAAGAAATAGGAAGCAAGACAAGTGAATAGGAGTGAACGGAAAGACAAAAGACACTTTGACGACACATTGGCAAGTGAGGCCGAACAGGCTGCAGGTGGGAAAGACAGAGACCTGACAACATTATATGAAATAACCAGATTACTATCTGGGAGGGAAGAGATCAACTCAGATGGAAGCAATGAGAGATAGTGAAGGAAACTGAGTCACGATCAGAGAGTAGAAAGAAAGGAAACGATGTGCTGACCACTTCAGAAAACTCTTGAATCGACCACCACCATCACCTTCACTCATCCAGAAATACCACAGGCAACCCTAGAATTACCAGTGAACACAAGCCTTCCGACAGAGCAGAAGTGTAGTCCTGGATGCCATAAAGTTGCTGAAATCTGGGGAGACAGCAGGACCAGATAGAATTCCTCCAGAAGCACAGAGATGAGATGGAGAGACTATGGTGGACCTGCTCCCACCACAACTTCAGAAGGTTTGGAAGGAAGGAAGAAGAGGTAGCTACTGACTTGAAGAAGGACTACCTTGTCAAACTGCCGGAGAAGGGTGACCTAAGTGTTTGCAAGAACTGGCACGGAATCATGCTCCATCCCTGTCCACCGAAAGCAAGCTACATGTTAATCTGTATCATCCTGGAGAGATTAAAAGGTGTTCTGGATTCAAAATTTCGGCCACGACAGGCTGACTTCAGGAAGTGCAAATCATATGTGGACCAAATTGCAACACTATGCATCATCAGAGAACAGAGCATAGAATGGTGGTCAACTCTCTACCTCGACTTCATCGACTTTGAAAAGGCCTTCGACAGTGTCGGCCGAGAAGTAATTTGGCAGTTGAGGTTTAAAAATCTTACATAACCCCTTACGTCATCAACTGGCAACATTATAGTCATAACCACCATTAATATTGTTTCAACCTCGATTATTTAAGTCTTGCTCATGGATTACAGTGTTTAAATATCATATATATACGAATGTACCGCTTGAAAATAAATTCATTGAAAAGAGTCCTCTTCACTGAATATCTTGTTTTTGATGTAATAAACAGACCAAAATGGAAAATAAGAGGTTGTGAAATTTGCACAGCTAGTTTTGACTAGACGCGGAAATGTCCTACCGGTTTCATCTGTAAACCAAAATGTTGATAACACAGTATAAAAACCAACTTATATCGTTATTCAGGTTAAGAATATGAAAACGCTGTCCCGTGTATACTGATGGACAGTAAGAATATTTGATAACTTCTTCCATCCATTCTTAGTAATCAATGGCTAGACTGATGTAATGTATGTACGGGGGAAGTAGTTTCAAAACCGCTGTTAACCGAGTTGAATCGGTATGTATACACCACGGTTCTTTCATCTTCATATATACATGACTATTTTCTAATACTAAAGCTGAATCCATCTGACTTAGTTGCACTGGTTGTAAGTCTTCACGATGTACGGTAAACTACATCATGATGTATTCTTGCAATATTTATTGTTCTTTTTAACGATGTTAATAAAAATCTTGAGTTTTAGAAACAAATCAACTACTGTTTGAATCCTTAAAACTGTCTTTTTTTATGGGTGACTATCACGTAACCATGGAGAAGAATGCCCTTCTAGTTGTTAGGCTGCTGGTGAGATATGAAAGTGGCGCGTAACTTATGGTAGTGAACTCACTTCAGTTATTCAGTAAACCTTTCAGTCAATTTGTCTGAATTGATTTTAAATAGTTAATCGTATTTGAATTATTGTAGGTAATTTTGCGTACTGACTACTAATTCATACGTCTAAAAGGCTGAAATGGTGGAGAATAGTTAGAGGACAGGTGGATTATATTGCTTCCTCTTACCTCTATGGCTTAATAATAGAGCTTTCATTATCTCTCTTGTCTATGTCGTCAGCACAAGTTGCGTAGATTTTGAAAGACTACGAATTTCTTCCGTCCTCAGTGTTCGTGAATGGTGAAATAGCAGAGGTCGTTGAAAAAAGTTTATATTGATAAAAACATTTTTATTATGAACTAAAAATGATCTGAACTGAATTTTCCATTCTACTCATTCAAATATATTCATGGCCTATCTTGCGGATGAACTCATTATCTGTTCCATAGTGATTGGCCACAATCGTAGAGAATAGAGAGGAGTTCCATGAATATTTTTCTTAAATAGGTCAGAAGACATTATGTTTGACATTCAGCCATGTTCGACATCAACTCTTGGTTACTCACTCTCATTTCAACGCAACTGCTTGGAGGTATGTTGTCGATTTTCACTCTGCTGTCTAGGAAACCAATATAGACAAGATTTTTACTAACTTGTTGATTTACTTTAGGCAGAACACAAGTTAATGCAAAGACTGAACGACACATTGCGGGTTCTTTTTCCCTAGAGTGATCAGTCGAAGTTAGAATGTGGGCAGATATACTGTGATTTGTTTTTGAATTATTCAATAACTTTTCATGAGTCTGTTTCTTTTAAAATACAAGTAAATAAATCGTAATACCTGCAAACATACAATTAATAATTTCATAGCAACACTATCTTATTTATTTCTCTGTATGCTTGCATCATTAATAATTTAAAATATTTGCTTTAATTTAAACAAGAAGATTGGTAAAGCCTTATACAACTGGTTTTCGGTATACTCCTCTGTATTGCTGATGAACTAGATAACTTCAGTTCAGAAGTAGACAAGATACAAAAGTCATGAAGCAACTGCTGCATATAGCAACAATATCAATATACATATTTTATGACTACAGACACATTCCTTATGAATTTGATCATATTATTTGACTTGCTGATAATCTTTCTACGTAGAAATTCGAAGTGGATTCTTTAATCCAGTCTCAAAAATTAGTAAACCATAGTAACTTTCTCACATACGCGTACAAATGAATAGTCAACGCCAAAACAAAAGTCAATTGTATCTGCAACTATTATTATTAGTCCCTTGGGTTCATAATGGAACATAGAGCTTCAGTAGCATATCTCCAATGCGCTCTGTTCTCTGAAATATTTCGAACCTGGCTCCACGACTACCCACAAGCTCTCATTTCCTCCTCGCACGATCTCCTCCATGTCACCATCACCTCAGACGCCCAACTCGTCGCTTCCAATCGGGGTTCCACTCGAATACCTGGCCTGATGCGTTATGTCCCCAGTCGGCCTTCTCAGTGCATCCCCAATCCATCTGCACTTCCTTCCAGTGCATATTTCTTCAGCGATAGGTTCTTGGTTGGTTCGTCACCAGCCAGCCAGAGTTTCTTGTTGATTATTCTTATTATTCTGGCCATCTGATATTCAGTAACGAGCCAGTGTAGGCAGTTGTTGATGGATGTCTGTAGTTTGTTGGAAATCCCTTTCGTAACGCGCCAAGTCTCTGAACCATCACATAGAAGCACTGACTTGACTGACGTTGGTGTTGAAAATCCGGATCTTGTTCACGCTTTATGCTGAGTGCAGAAGATCTCCACACTGGTTTCAGGCTAATGAACGCCTGTCTTGCTTTTCCGATCCTGCCTGGCTTTGACATCGTCGTCTGCGCTGCCTGTAGTTGAAACAGTGCTTCCTAGATAGATGAAGGAGGTTACTTCCTTTAAGTTTCTCCCGTTCATGGTGATTGGAGGTTGTTGTTGTTGTTGCTGTTGGAATTGTTGGTACGGTATCTTCATCACCTCTGTCTTCTCTATATTCACTTGAAGTCCCGTCTTCGCTGCCCTACCTCATCTGCCAACTTGTTAGTTTTCGCCTGTAGATCTTCAAGTTTGTGTGACATCAGGCACAAGTCATCGGCGAAATCAAGATCTTCTAGGTTCTTTTCCGCAGTCCAGCTAGCGTATCCCCCTCTTCTCACAACATCCCACTGTTTGTTGCATGATTCAGTCCAGTCGACCACAATCAGGAATATCATGGGGTATAGTAGGCAACCTTGTTTCACTCCTGTCTTCACTTCACTTCAGTGGCATCACTGATCTTTCCATTGTGAATTACTTGGCTGGCATGTGGCGTCTTCATATACTTGTTGAATGAGGCTGATAAAGGTTTGCGTATTCCGTAATGTTGAAGCAGTTTCCAAATTACCTCTCGATCTACGTTGTAAAAGGATATCTCAAAGTCGATGAAGTTGAGGTAGAGAGTTGACTGCCATTCTATACTCTGTTCTTTGATGATGCGTAGTGTAGGTTTTCAATTTGGTCGGTACATGATTTGTTCTTCCTGAAGCCAGCCAGCCAGCCAGCCAGCCAGCCAGCCAGCCAGCCAGCCAGCCAGCCAGCCAGCCAGCCAGCCAGCCAGCCAGCCAGCCAGCCAGCCAGCCAGCCAGCCAGCCAGCCAGCCAGCCAGCCAGCCAGCCAGCCAGCCAGCCAGCCAGCCAGCCAGCCAGCCAGCCAGCCAGCCAGCCAGCCAGCCAGCCAGCCAGCCAGCCTGTTCGAGTCGTAGTTTCGAAGGCAGTGCATCCTTCAGTCTCTCCACGATGATGCGACCTAATATTTTGCTTGCTTTGCGTGGACAGGAGCGTGATTCCACCTTAGTTCTTGCAAGCACTGAGGTCTCCCTTCTTCGGCAGTTTGAAAAGGCAACCCTTCTTCCAGTCAACCGGCAGGTACCTTCCCTTCCTTCCACACCTTCTGCAATGGTGGTGTGAGCATGTCTACCGTTGTCTCTGAGTCTGTTGTCAGTGCTTCTGGTGGGATCTCATCTGGTCCTGTTGCTTCCCCGTATTTCAGTAGCTTATGGCGTTCAGGACTTCCATTTTTGTTGTAGATTTTATGTTCACTTGTAGTTCAGCGGCTGCAGGTAGTATTTCTGGACGACGTGCAAGTGTGATGGTGGTGGTGGTCGATTCAAGAGCTTCTTGAAGTGGTTGGTCCATCGATTCGTTTCTTTCTCTTCTTTGGTAATTAAATTTCCTTCATCATCTTTTATTGGTTTCATGTGTGTTGATCTCTCTATAACAGATAGTAACCTGGTTATTTGATACAATGTTGTCAGGTCTCTATTTCTCCTACCAGCAGTCTGTTCTGCTTCACTTGCAGTGTGTCGTGGAAGTGTCTTTTGTCTTTCCGTGCACTCACTCTCTTCACTTCTTTGTCCAGTGTAGTGTTTTATGCACTGTACTCAGTTCCTATTGTCGTTGTACATCCTTGCACTGGTTCATCTTCTGCTTCACCATCCTCCTCTCCCTGCTCTATCAGCTTCCATGTGTCCATCGAGATCCATTCCTTATCTTGTCTTCTTTCTTCTTCCTTCCTAATACGGTTGTGCAGGTTTCTTTCCACATCCCTTTCAAAGACTTCCAATGTTCTTCCACACAGGTTTCTTCAAGGATGTTCCTCGATATCTCGCATTTTGTCCTGATGGCTGTCGTGAAGATGCCCTTTGTAGTTTCGTCCTTCAGTTCAGTTTGTGTTCTGGGTGTTCACCTTGCGTTCAACTGTGGTCTATCACCAACTTCCTTGAAGGCTTTCAACTTGATTTTGAGGGTGGGTTCCTTGCACTAGATAGTGAGTGGTGTGAACCTACATCAGATCTCCTTCTTGATCTGACTTGTCTCCAGTAGGCTGCGCCTCCACTTTCTTCACATTGAGATGAAGTCGATCTGATGTTTAGTGTGTTCTGGTGTCTGGTGAGATCCGTGTTGCTTTGTCAATATTCTGGTGTTTGTACGCACTACCTCACTGCAATCACCAAATCGTTGAATGCACAGAATTCTGCAAACAATTCTCCATTCTCATTCTTCATTCACCGAGTGCCTCTCGACCATGGTTAGTTCTCCTCTGTGTTGTCTGCTCCCAGTTTGGCATTCATGTCACCCATTAGAATTTTGATATCGCCAACTTGAGTGGTGTCTTGTCCAGTGTTGATTGCAGTTGTCTGTAGAATTCCTCCTTCCTCTCTCGCTCTGCATTATTTGTAAGTGCGTAGCGTAGCGTAGCAATGAATGATTGTGACCTTCCTTCCTTCCTTCCTTCCTACCTTCCTTTTGAGGAGTGGAATCTTGCTGTCATGATCCTGATCCTGATCCTGATCGTGCAGGAGTAGATTGGTTCCCACTGCATGAGAGCCTTCGATGCTGTTGGGGACATCATGATAGCCACTCGGGAACTCAGTGTTCTTGTTGTTGTCGTCTGGGTGATAATATAGGTGTAGATTATTGATTGTCGAGTTGACAGTTTGGAGAGTCCACTTCCATTCCATCTGCTTACACCTCGCAAATTCCTAGCACTTCAATGTGATACCTCTTCATCTCGTTTGCAATCTGGGCTGCCTTGCTGGGTTCAAACATGGTTCGGATATTCCGTGTCCCCACGTTTATTTCGCTTTCATCGAGAGAAGTGAAGACACATTGATCAATTGGCTTCCCGAAGGCTTTCACCAACGGGCATGCTTTCGCCTCTCCGATTCCGGGAAGGAATAATTTTGTTATTATTTTTTATATTTTGTTGTGCTTTGAAGTTTGTTTAGCGGTTAGATTTGTTTTCCGTGGTGGGTTGCTAGCCGTATGCCCAACCTTCCGTGTTTACCCGGGCTTAGGACCAGCTAGTAACTAGTGAACTAGTTAACCAGGCGAGGTTGCAAGTATAATACACAACCAAAAATAATTACCTGTAAATGCTTGTGGTAAACAAAGTTGAGTATTCTATATTTTATGCTCAAGAAGTTACTTTGACACTTAATCGGAAAATCAGATTCATTATTCTTAATTAGACAGAAGAGAACTCAATTCAGTTCAATGTATCGAAAGCCGAATGAGTAAATTTGGGCGTCACTCAGAAGGATATGGTATGTACACTGTGACAATCCTTGTTCTCCCCGTCCTCATGTTTTTCGATGTGTCCGTTTTCTACCAATCTAGTATACGAACGATTGCATAAGCATTCACACTAAGCCACAGAATGTTGACAATAAGAACAAGCGTAAAAGTGTAAGGACACAGTGCTGAAATGTAAATCCCATATTACATTTTTTTGATGCTGATGTAACGCACTGTGATAAGTTGTTAGCTTCTATTAAATTCAAGTCTTTTGAAAAAGTAAGTGATTTCGATTAAATGATTACCCTTTAAATTTGATCCCATTATAAGTGCGTAGTGTTGATTGAGTAGATGAAATTATTTTATGTGGTTCGGACAGTCGTTTTCAAAGTCGACGAAGTTTATCTCACAATGAATTTATAAGTTTACAACCAGTTAAAATAACATTTTAGGAAAAAGGTACTTATCCTGATGCTTGTGATTCATTTTTTAATAGGATACAAGCCATGAATGTCCCACTACTGATGCTGCAGGTAACATTGACAATAGTATAAGTTCTTTTACAATGTAGTCCGACATAAGTCACACATTTGGATCGAGTCGCTAGAGTCCCGACTAGGTTAGGAACATATTTGCGACACTAGAAATAAGAGTCATGTGGTTAAACAATAAGGTTGCATGATTTTGTTAACGTTCCTGTGACACATTTGAATGATGAACACCAGCATTCACAACTAACAAATACTGGATTCCGACACTGAACAGGTTCATTATTAGTTTCAGTTTGGAATTCATAATGGAACTGACATCTCTTGCAAAAACATTGGAAACCTGGGAGGACTAGATAGCTGTTTCTTCCGACTATAGAACTCCTCAATACTGGGTACCCATGACCTTGTCCCTTCAGGATCAAACCCAGAACCATTGTTACTTCAAATCCAGTGAATCCCAGAAATTCACCTAATCAAATTTTCTTATTTGGTGAGTGAAATATCATCAGCGCCTTTCTAATGCTGTTACAGCAAGTGAAAGTACCACAAATCCATCCCACAAATCGTTCTCATATGAAATATACAGCCTATATGGAAATGTTATTCAAACAGCATCCAAGAGCTCAACACCACTGGGCAACTGCACTCAACTTAGTTCAGAATTCTACAGAAACTGCCAAGTCAGATTTTCATGGGTTTCACTCTTCCGTTACCTTATATCGATTTCATACTAGTCAATCTCATAAACTATATAATAAAGGGAAAATTGTGAGTTCGAACTTCATGGTCAGTGCGGTTTAGAAAATAATTAACTACGCAGTGGTCAAATAAACTTCATTTCCTAATGAGAAGTACATATTTATAATCTTATTTTCCAGAACCAATGAGTCTTATAAAAAGGCTGTTTATACACATGAGCAAATTTCGCAGGCATATTATAAGAATTTCGATTTTCATCAACTCAGTTTTCGGTTGTATTATGTCTATCACGTTTTTAGCGTGATGTGAAAAGAAAACAAGGGAAGAGACTAAGTAATGATACAAATGACCAAAGCAGTGAATTATATAGAAAGTAAATATGTCTTCCTTTTGAATGAATCATAAGTAAGCATGAAAAATTATTTTTTCTTCCACAAAATTCTCAAACTTTTATGTGGAAAAATGATGACGTTGATCACTTTTCTCACATATACTGTTATCTGCTTATGAAGATTTTTAAAATATAAATTAGCTGTCTTGGAAAAATTCATGTTTTTTGTATGTGTTCCGAGAAAAGAATGGACACATATCTTACTTGTACTGAACTTCCTTAAGAAAAACTTTATAATTACTTCAGACAATTTTGTGAGTATCTACGCACATGAACACACAAAATATGTATATAAGCTGATTGTTATCAGAGTATTATTTCGAATCCTCAAGGCTAAGTTGACCATAAAGTAGTTCTTTAGGACTTATTCACCAGTAAACTTCATCCTATTTATTTTATTTGCCTGTGTGCATGTATGCATATAAAAAGTTTTCATAAAACTCATTAGTTATTAATTGTAAAATCCTTTTACCAAAGTCGTTATATATATAATGAAGCTAATTTTGGCTCTTCATCTCGGCTTTTTACTGTCCATCTTTCGATTTTTTAGCGTGATGTGCTTAATTAAGGCAACTGAACTCCAGTCTCCATTCAAGATGTTTGAGAATAAAGTTTCAGGTGGTATTTCTTAATAACTTGAAAAAAGTTTGTTTGATTATTGTTTAGGATTTGTCAGTGAAAATTGTCTGAGCTTCTGTTAGATGACGCTGAAATACTTCCGTCTGCCTGGAAAAGTCGAAGCTTTCTAGTTCTATCAAACTTGAATTTCATGCTTCGCTGAAAACCTTATATGTGTCAATATTCCACACACAACATTCGATGTGTAGCAACTAATATGTAGTATTATATGATGATTTGTGACTTGGAATGCCTTTGGAATATGTTGCGAATTTATTTGAATGGCACAATGACCTCTGTGCACATTGTGATACTGAGTACTTCTGTTGAGCGGGTAATGAATATAACACTTTCATATTCTTCTATTTTGATCAGTATAACTGATCGGTGCAGGAATAATGGTTAATTAGCCAAAGTTATGCGTTCCTAACAAGCAGAAATTGATTTACACAAGCTGCAAGCGTTCGTTGATTCAAAGGTTCTGATGTATGGTTAGTATTTACATATAGATTTGTATTTTCGTGATGAGGTGTTAATTTTAGCACATTGTTAATTGTTTTTATTGTTCAGAGTAAGAAATCAGTTATTATTCATCCTGTTAATCGAATGTTTGTACATTCATATTTATTTGCTGATTGTGTTATTGAACTCTACTTAGATACAGTTCTTCGTTTGTCTAAACTCTCGTAATAATTTTAGCTAGCATGGAGAGATGTGCAAAATGTTTACGTGAATTTTAATCTTACCACCGTTGTAATTACATTTAATATGATTTTGGTTTTCAGGTGCCTTCATTTTATGTAGATATAAAGTCTATCCATGAAAACGCGGTTACATTCAGAAGAGTAAATTAAAATTAATGGTAAGTCTTTAGTATCTTATAGCAGACGGTAATAATTTGCTGTGATTAATTACTGAGACATGCGTTAATTCTTGACTTATTATTTTAAAATTATGTCTACGCAAGGGTATGAAACATACCTTCTGCTCTAGTATAATTTGTTCAGCTTCCGATGATGCCATATAATTTTTCGCCAAGGTAGTATCCAGCTTCCGGTGTCAAGAGCGATGCTATTCTAAAGAAGTCCTTGTTCCAAAGACATTTAGAACAAGATATTCAGCGAAGAGACACTTTTCAACGAATTTATTTTCAAGCTGTACAATCGTATTTGGAAAAAATTATATCCTGTGAGGAAAACTAAACACTATATGGTGATGACAATAATAATGGAGCGGGTGATGACATAGGCATTTATGAATATCTTGTTCCTGATGTTACAATGGGAATTATTAAATTACTAAAGACATTTCCCTGTAGAGAATTCCTAGATGACAATCAAAGGGCAAAAGAAACAGAAATGATAAACACCTTTTATGCAAAACGAACGAAGCTACAGGTCATTTAGGATAATATACCTATGATAATTTCCTTGTCTTTGTTTCATTGTTTTAAATGCAATTAGAGGAGATGCCGAATTGGAAGACAGTCTGTAATATATGCATCAACATCAATTTAAGCCTGATCTCTGCGGACAGAAGAAGTAGGCTCAGTTTCTTATCTTGCCACTGGCTTAACACTTTCACAATTTTTCAGCTTCTTTATATCTATCAGGTGGACACAGTCTTCGCATTTCATGTCTGTCAACAATTTTCACCTTGTCAAACTCCTTGCGTTTCTCATTACTTTAACTGTCTAAAAAATTATAACTCAACTGTTTTCCATCTTTCATCCAGTTTTTTTTTAGCTCCAGCTTAATGATGCAAGGATATCCTATTTGTTGACATACTAGTAATTCTCCGTTGTTATACTGGATCAGACTGTTCGACCTCTGTTAGGATATGGGTTTCTATATGGATGCCTGTATACTACCTGAATATTAATCATGATAATTTACTTAGTTGTGGCTAGCAGAGGGATCTAAGAGGCGCGTTTCATCCTATTTGGGACTCATCAACTGGGTGTACTGGCACCCCAGTGAGTGTTGTTGTCGCCGAGGCTCGAACCTCCTGCCCATCCGTCCAAACGCCAAAGCTTTTGTCCACTATTGCACAACAGCCACCTCTTGTACGGCGGGTACTGGTTGTAAATATTTGTTGATATACTTTTGATTCCTCTGCTAGCCGCAACCAAGCAGAGGAATCTATGATAAATATTCAGGAAATATCGAGGTATTCACATGGGAGCCCATGTGCCAACAGAGGTTGAACAAAGGAGAATTGCAAGTAGGATGGAGAATATTTGCAGCTGAGGTGGTTGGTTTTGGTTATTTAAACAACCCATCTCAGACAACACAATACAACGAAACTTACAAATATATCAGTATATAATCGTAACTATACCCGGTGTTCAAGAGGTGGCTACCATACCTCAGAGGCCTAATGGGTAACACTTTGATAGGTACCAGGATAGAGTTTCCGTGGGGACAACATAGCTCACTGGGGTGCAGTTATACCCTACTACTTAATAATCGACTTTTATGCATTCGTGACATATATAAGAACGAGTGAACAGCCTTAGAAAATGATACAGTCAAATAAGAACATTTTTTCGCTTAATTATCTCTTCTTTTCTTTGTGACTCGATGGGGATGTTTCGTTGTCTAAAGTTGGTGCATCAGCCCGCTGAATATTTCAGATGCGCTTCATAAAAATGATTTTAAAGTCTTGAATATAAATAATTTTAAATTAACTATTCAATATCATGAATGTAAGGACCTTCTTTTCAGCATTCAACGATTCAGTAGGTCGTCTGTTAAACGTAACATAGGCTATTGACGAGATTACTCGACACCGAATTTCAGCTTATCCAGAAAGTGATTGTCTTGGTTGGGTAGCATGCAGACCAGACAGAAATCTCAGCGATAACTGCTGCGACTACAGAATCACACCGACTGGGCTTAAATTCAACGGGCAGCAATAGTCTTCCGCAAATTATATGTTAAATATTATCAGGAGAAAGTAACTGCCACTTTTGGGTCTTGTTTTTCCTGATGGTTAAGTAAAGTATTGAAAACATATTAGACGTCAGCAATAGACGTTAAAATCTAATAATTTTAAAGAGGAGTCTTCACAATGACCCAATGAAACATAAAGTGGAAGGTTGTATGGCCTACCACATCGCAAGCCGTCTGTGAACTGCTAGCCTTAGTCAGTGATTGTGATTTTTAATGCTGATCTTTTAATGACTGAAAATGGTTGTCACATCGAGTTTCTCAGTCGATGCTTGGAAGTTATTTCACATCATCAGTGCTTAAAATAGTTTTTACGGGCTATATAATGATTGATGAATTTGAAAATACCATTCAGTGAAACTTGATTTAGTGGTCTAAATGTTAAGGTGCCTTACCAGTACTGAATTTAAAGGCATACGAATAGATTTTTCTAAAACTTCTTGTTAAAGCTATTAAGATTCATGGTGACTAAAGGTCTACAAACCAATGCAATCAAGAAAATACAACGTTGTTATTTTCAAGATGTATAAATACACTTGGTTATTTTTACTTCATTGCTTATTGTTACTACTCTGTGGCGGTTTGATAATTAGAACCTAATCGATTGAATAACAGCACTCACTACCTTATAAATTTCAGTAGTATGCTTGTTGGTTGAAATAATTTGTAAAGGAAATGAATCGTCAACAGTTATAAATATTTAGAAACAGTTACAAATCCATAATTAAAGCCTTTTAAACCTTCTCGTTTCTGAATTTTTCCGTCCTACATTATGATTTACTTCATCGAATCTTTTTTCGAATAGAGTTACATTAAAACAGATTAAGATCAATTCCTGGGACGTATAAAATGTTTGCAACTAACTTGTCAAATGTAACTTTGTATGTGTTTATTAAGTGCTGGCAATTTTTACTACAATCCTGTAAACAGTTATGATGAATTATCAGGAATTAAATAGCTTTTCATCATAGCATGTGATTATTGACTAAGTTAATGAATTTCATCTTCATAATGTGTAGATTAGTCTTGTACACAGCAACTTGGTTTTTGTTTTCTCTCCTAATACAGGCACATCAGTTTACGAATCCTAGTTGTGTTGATTAATCGAAATTACAGCACGATTATCTGATTGGCTATCATAATATCTGACCTTGATGAGCTTAGCTAAATCCGATTGGTATTTTATTCTCTAGACATTCATAGAAAATACTTAATACATTTGCTGCTTTGTGTGTAATTTAAAAGTATGACCTCCTCTTATGAGTTTGAATAAAGGAAATACTTCAATGGTTTAATTTATGGGTGAAAGATGACTTTGATATTCATTTTAATTGAGTATCAGATATGTTCAAAATGAAGACTATTTCCTCGGCTACTGGGAAGTCTCAAGACAATGCTCATTCTAAATGTATAGCATCTACAGGGAATATACACCCTTGTGAGGTTATTTATGAAACCGAGACAATGACAAGTGATAAAGGCAATGATTCACCGGTAAACTCTGTAAATATCTCTCAAAATATTTCAGAAAGACGAATAGGTGAAACAGAGCAACAAAGCCAACATCAACTATCGAATTTCACACTTGGAAATAAACATCTTGCATTAAATAAAGTTAACATCAAAGACAAAAGGAACTCGAATATACTGAAGGATGGCAAAAATGAAAACGAAGAGAAAAATGTAGGTTATCATGATGACCAAGCAGATATAGCGAAAAACTCAAGGAAAAAATGGAAATACTCTGTGACATATAATGATAATACTAGAGAAGTTATTAACAAAACCGTGGATAATTCATTGAATGGAAATAACTACAGCGGCTCTTCTTCAACTCTATCTTCGATTACTGAAAGTTCTGCAACACTGAAGTATTCAGACTCAGTCTCTCCTGAAGCGCATCTGTCGAAGTTAAAAAAAATACACCGCAAAGCATCAAGACGGAAAAAATTGAAACGTCTTAAAAGAATATTCTATTTTTATCAATAAGATTTATCTTGATGCTTGCACTAATTCTAAGTATTGTATTTCTTTTGATTGGATACTTTTTAAATTTAAGATATCTCTTGATAACTGGATGTATATTGTCACTCACATCAGTTGGCTGTTTGGTTCAGCTGTGCTTTACAACACGTACTAGTCCAAATAAATTCAATCCACAGTCTGTACCATTCGCTTTGGCTGCTGAAGACCTTCCAAACACGACAAGTAAAACTATAATTTCACCAGTATCAATCAAAACACAGAATAACTCTAACACAACTGTTAGTGCTAATAATGAATTAAGTGATGGCAATATTCCGAATACTTCATCTACTGTGCACCTGTCTGGATCGACAAATACCCCAGTAGTTATCGGTATAGATCATATTCAAGCTAGACGTTTAAGTATGGCACTACAGCATTTGACAAGACATTCAATTCAACCTCAATCGACATCATACAATAATCATGGAACATCAAGTATGCTGAACATGGCAAGACGTCTAACAATGGCTAGTTCAGCTATCGCTATGGCTGGGAGTGATCGTGATTACTACGGTCATTCATCATGGCTGACTGGGTCTAGAGTTCGACATGGTGTACGACGTAGTCTGGCTTGGAATGAATCTGGTGCTACAAGATTTTACGAACAGTGTTATGATTAGTGATGCAAGACTCAGTGACTGAAAAGTACGCTAAGCAAAATATTGTTTAATTTGATTTTTAGATTATTTTTAAATTAATATTAATTTTAGTAATCTCATAATATGAGTTTTAATTTGGCCATTTCCGTGACGTTAAGTTTTATATTTCTAATTACTTTGGAAATGCATTTATCAGCATCTATACAAAAAACAAATGATTAACTTTGAATCAGTTATTCTTGTCTTGAATGAACGGGAGAACGGGTTAATTGAAATCCGTTTAAAAGTTAGATTATGCTGATGCCTTAGTTTGTAGAGAAAACAGTGAGTCGAAATTGGTTTGTGTTTTACCGTGAACATTTCATCAACAGCGTAGAAACAGACCCATCACTGATAAAATCTACTAATTATGTGGTTCAGCCAACAGATCAAAGAAGGTCCC
Organism: Heterobilharzia americana; assembly: GCA_944470555.2. Taxonomy (NCBI): domain Eukaryota; kingdom Metazoa; phylum Platyhelminthes; class Trematoda; order Strigeidida; family Schistosomatidae; genus Heterobilharzia; species Heterobilharzia americana. Next base: position 36,966,908 of record OX104134.1, read on the forward strand.
GCTAAATACTGGTGTATTTTCTTGCACATTCAGGGTCAATGGTGTCGCCAAATAATACTGGTATGATTAACGGAAACAATTTGAAGTCTAATAAAGTAGGTACCATCTCCATCTAATTGGTGAAAGCAAGTTTCAGAATTTGTATTCAAGTTAGGAAATTACTTTTTCTAAGAATTCATTCAATTTAGTCATCATAAGTTGAAATACTTGAGACTATACTTTGTTGACATTTCATCCACCAAATCAGCTATGTTTAGGAAGTGGATACAACTAGATTTGATATATATAGTAATTTTGTTTAAAGCATTTCACTGAGTTAAGCACATCCTGATTATGCTTATTTTTATTCCAGACATTATTGTTGACATACTTGTAAGGCTCTGGCTCAATGATCTAGACAACTGACTTTTAACGACTAGTCACGGGTTCGAACCCCACTTTATCTACTGAACACTGGGCAGTCAGGTAGTATCATAAGGCGTTATTCAACTTACGTGACTCATTGTCTACTGTGCTGACATACACGTGGTTGTCAACTGCATTTCGATTTCATCACTACAAGTTTAGTTTGATAGATAATTTGTTCAGAGTTGTAAACAAGTAATCACCCATCTCTTATGTGAATTCTGCTAACAAGGTAGCTAAATTTAAAGTGAGGTTAGGTTTATATCTGAGCACGACTAAATGAGATTGGGGTAAAGTTATGCTGTTTGTTTGGTGATTGTGAAGCTTTGTATCTGAAGGTAGTTTAAACTTCACCTTACTCTATGATAAATAAATTTCCAATAGATTCTTCTAGTTTTTCATGCACCAAACGAATCGAAGTTACACTCCACGGTGAGTCACAAAGCTTCTTCAAGATGCATTTTATAATGTTCTTCTAGTGATCAGTACCCTCTGAAATCAACTAGGTTATTTCAATTAAGTTGGTTTATTAAAAACGTCACAGAGAAAAACAGTATCATTAACTAGTTAACAATTCAGACATAATTTATTGTCCATATTCATATTATGTAACTCCACAACTTTAAGATATAGTTTATATACTTCAAATCTCTCCTTTTTTGTGACAAGGGTAGTAGAATGTTTCTCATATCTGGGACAAATGTAGAATCATTTCTGTTGCATGTATTTGGTGCTGATCCAACGGACGATGATTTGGTTGTCAATACTGTCATTCTGTCCTACTCTATTTTATGATCGTGTGCAGGTGCATACATAGCGATAGCTGAGCTCTTCACAAAATTCCTCATCTCATTAGGATCTACTAATCTTGATTAAGCTAAGCTTTCGTGCTTCATTATTCTAACTGACCTTGGTTGACTACTTTGAAGTATGTATTTTACATCGTAATCATTGTAGAGGATTTGTTGAGCCAAATTATTCTGCCTAAACAAATCTGTGGGATATTTTAACTTAAGAAGCTGGTTTCTAGGCTACTTTGTTCGTTTAAACATCACTTTAAGCCTAGTCTTATTGAGAATTCTTCGCAGCAATGCTGAGGTGCCTTATTTATATGGTAACACAGTGTAGGCTTTGAATTTTCTCTCAACCCTGTCACCTTCATCATTATTATTAGAAGAAATATCATTGATAACACTTGTGTGACTACTACTTCTTATATTTCTCTTTCGATTTCTTATCAATTTACTTGAAGTTTCAGATAGGTAATTATTGAGACCCATGGTATTCTTGATGTGTTGAATTTCTTGTAGTAGGTTTTCTGTCCTATTGCTTAGGTATTTATCTGAGCGTACTTCAATTGAAGTAGCGTCAATTGATTTGAAGTCTAAGTAGCGACTTGGATACGCAGGTTTCCTACATACACTAGTCTTTAAACTTCCATCTTGTTTTCGTTTATTCTTGGAATCCAACATTGCTAACTCATCTTAATTACTTTCTGAGTCACAGATAACTTGTGTTACATTCACTTCTAAGTTTATATGCGTCAAGAATGTATTGGCATGTTCTGATTTCAGCACTGTAAATGTGTCATCTACACATGGAAACCGTTTCTTTGGAAAGGACTAACTGTTTGAAGGGCAATCCGTTCCAAACTATCCATGAATATGTCTGCGATGATAGAGGATATTGGATAATCCTTTGGCTTTCCCTTCACTTTGTTAATAAATTCTGTCTGAAACTTAAAAGCTGTAGACGTCAAGCACTATCATACTCCTCGCATGATTTCCTCGATTGGCACCTTAGTTTGGTGCGTAAGCTCACTGTCATCCGTAAACTTATTTCTGAATGCTTCTAGGGCCGTTTCGATCGATATAATCATGTAATGTCAAAACTAACCATTTGTTTACTGTTATCGGCCCGCCTATCATCTAATCAATGCTTTGGGCTATGAGTCAGTAAGTCAAGATTTTGAGTGATTTCTATCTGGACCTATTACCATTGGTAAGTATTTGGGTAACTCGCAAGTGTTTCTAAAATCTACTACACATCTGATGGCTTATAAACCCTAATGATACTATATATTCTACTGTGATTATTAAAACTGTGATTAAAATAGCATTTAAGTCAACAAATCCTCTACAATGATTACGATGTAAAATACATACTTCAAAGTAGTCAACCAAGGTCAGTTAGAATAATGAAGCACGAAAGCTTAGCTTAATCAAGATTAGTAGATCCTAATGAGATGAGGAATTTTGTGAAGAGCTCAGCTATCGCTATGCATGCACCTGCACACGATCATAAAATAGAGTAGGACAGAATGACAGTATTGACAACCAAATCATCGTCCGTTGGATCAGCACCAAATACATGCAACAGAAATGATTCTACATTTGTCCCAGATATGAGAAACATTCTACTACCCTTGTCACAAAAAAGGAGAGATTTGAAGTATATAAACTATATCTTAAAGTTGTGGAGTTACATAATATGAATATGGACAATAAATTATGTCTGAATTGTTAACTAGTTAATGATACTGTTTTTCTCTGTGACATTTCTAATAAATAGACTGAAACAGTATTACAATCTACCGCAGTTCCTAAGTTTTATTCTTGTGTCAGCTAGGCATATGTATTGCATTTTATTATGCTTTAAATAAAAAACAAATTCAGACTAGTTTCTTTCAGAATAACTAGTTGGTGGCAGCATTGCAGGTCTCTTAGTTTAACCTTATGTAGTCTTATAAGTGCACACTTTTGAGAATGATTGAAATTCCGTGCTACGTTGTATTACTTTTTGTAATTTACCAGCTGAAATCGCTGTATGTTCAAAATCCTGCTCAAATCATTCTTCTCTTTTCGGAATAGATAACTTAAGGATTATTTTATACAATTCTGTTTAAATATAATGACCAGTTAGTTACAGTTTAATGAAGATTTTTAGTTCTGAATTCTTAGTAAAATGATCGCTTGAAGTGACATATTTGTTACTCAGTCAGCATATTACTAAAACAAACGACTACGGAGAGATTACGAAGTTAGTTTGCATATAGAAAAAATTTCTGATATGCAAAGCCTCACGTTGTTCGAAAGCGACAGGATAAGAAAAATAGTTTTTAGTACTTCCTATTAGTTTACTGATTTAAAATTAAAACTGGATTATTTGCATTTAGTTTGTCTAGTCAGCCAATTATTACTATTGAGCTAGATCCTGCAGACAAGTTTTTTCTTTCCTTATGCCGGAATTTATCTACTTTTTTCCCCAGTAAAATCGTTTTAAGTTTTGGTGTATATTCTCAAAGTAAAATAACTGCACTATCGAGATAACTTGGACGTATGTGCGACTACTCAATGAGAATGTTACTTCATAGTATTTGTACTGTATCACTTATTAAGTGAATGTAGACAGTATGGATCAAGGAATCACAACTTCACTTGACAAAAAGCGCTTTCTTGGAAAACGAAGCCAATATTTAGATCACATTTTAAATAAGCGGTTTGCACACTTTTTTTTAGTATTCTATGCATTCTAATTTCCGTTGGCATCAGTGGCAACTCGAAAACTTTAGTGACTGTAAACAACAAGACTAAAGTGGTGACAAATATGCTGGGGGAAGGTTAAGCACCGAGTCTAATTGAACTACTATAAGAATATATGTCAACACAATCCCACAATGCTTAGAAGTATCTTGTTTTAATTTTCTAATCATGCTACGATAATATTCAAAAATATTTTTATGAAATTTTAAATGTCCTAGTAGTAGTATTGGTAGTGGCAGCTGTTTTACTTGTAGCAGTACTAGTGAGATTTCTTCCCACTTACTTAAACCGGTTATCGTCAGACGCATTTCTCTCAATGCACTAAATGCTGTTGTGGAATACAAATAGTTGGGAGGCTAAAATATGGGAATATTCTGAAGAAACAATTGAGTTAACAAAATATAAAAGAAAAACGGTGATAAGAACTCACAGTAAATTGTGTTATAATTTAACACAAAATTATTAAGCTTTTACACAGTTTTTAGAAAATAATCTGACATGTTCTTGAAGGCTGTCATAATCTTTGATGTTGATGACGATCGTGTCATCAGCTTTTAAAATATTGAGTTAATAATTGCGTAAGATTCAAACTTTTATTTAATCAACATATATGTGACTGCTTTATCACATTGTATTTTGTCTGACAGTCAAGTGTACATTAAACGGTGGATTTACGAAGCTTTTATGTAAATCCGCGAATATACCTGATGAAACTTCTTTGAGAGGGTTGATGATATGGATAACGGATAAGATTTGAACACCTGGTGATTTCTATATTTCTTTAATTGCTCTGAAATGTGTTGTCAGTGAACTTTAAACCTATTGAAATTATCATCCCAGTGTTTTGAGCAGGTTCTGCTGAATAAAGTACCGTTGTTAACGCACTTACAGTTAACTGAGAATTCAGATTTTTTGTAGAAAGTTAAATATTTGTGATTTTCGTAATAGATACTTGCTTGGTTGAATTATTCATAATTAGAAAATATCGAAGTAGATTACAAAACAAAAACCATTTCTGTAAGTAACAATAATTTGAGCTCAAATTATTCTTGTTCTGAATAATCTATGGGGATCTTTAAATTATTAAAATATGTTATTGCTTGCATAATCTCATCATGATTGAAGTGAATTAACTGGTCTTTATTAGTATATGGGCTCCTGTGAGGGTGCCTCGATATCGCATATGTTTGAGTTTGATATTAGTGATGGATAGTGACTAGCAGCGGAATCTATGATATGAGTCTCGTCCTATTTGACACTCGTCAGTTAGATGTACCTACCTCCAAATGAGTGATGTTGTTTCCACTAGAACTCAACATAGGTCCATTCGCTTCAAACGCCATAGGGCTACCAACCAGGCCGTTGAGTCAAGACATCCGTTGCTTGTGCGAAAGGTTTAGTGTAAAGTGATTGGTCTCGTGTTCAATTCCTAGTGGGAACAACACCTCTGAAAGGCAGGAATACTTAACTAACAAGTACTCAACAGGACGAAACCTACGTGGATTACTCTGTTAGTCAATATCCATCAACTATGTAAAAGTGAAACGCAGGCAATATCGAGGCTTCGGCACAGGAGCCCATATTCCAATAAAGGCAGATCAATTCAGTCAAATCAGCGATGGGATAATACAAGCAACAACATAAAAACTATACCCGTTGCACAAGAAGTAGCTGTCGCGAACCAGTGGCCTAGTAGATAACGCTGTGGTGTCAGAACCGAACGGTCTTGGGTCCGAGTCCCAGTGGGAACAACATCACTAGGAGACTGGTATATTCAGCTAGCAAGTCAAAGATCGAACAAGACTCCCTAGTCACCGCCTATCATTAATTATAACGTAATGACTGAAAATTCACCAAGACAGAGTGCTGAGAATTATTTCTAGAATTACAGAGTGTTATAATCCAGAAAGTACTAGAAGGTATAGTTAAACTGGGACAGTCGTGCTGGAATTAACAGTTACAGAGTAAGAAAACTGAACAGAAATATAAGGGCTGATAAGTAAAATTTAGGAAGTTGTAAGAAGATCATAACTACGATAAAACTAGAGATAACACATACTTCTGCTTTCAAAAGAGGTATACATTCTGAAGCAAACATTGCGTTGACTTTCTAACCATAATTACCTTGTAACCTCGTAAGACTTCTGCATGATAGCGTTTCAACCCACTAACCATTGACAGACATATTTTCGCGTTTTAACTATGTACATGGAGGTATAGTATCTGAAAATGGCTAGTCAAAATTTACTTTCCACCGAATTGTCGTTATTTAATTTTTCCTGAGGCAACAGAATTTTTTCGTCGATTGTAAAACAATCACTTGCAGCCATATTTCGTATTCACTAGCGAAATTCTTCCATTGCTTTCGATGAATTCAAGAGATATTGCAAAATCCCCTTCCATCCTTTTTGCCGATGAAATCTTGAATTAATTACCGATTTTTGCACTCACTGGTGTATAAGGTGACATCTTAAAGCTACTCAATGTGTTTTAACCATTGTCTTAGGTGTTTTTATACTCACTCGAGTTACGAACACTTGTTATGTTTACAGATATCAGTAGCTTTCATTTTTCAAGTGTTTATTGTCAAATGTTCCACTATATAATGAATCTCCTCTAGTTTACACCTCAATTCACTTTCAGAGGTGAAAGGATGCAGGAAAAATAGCCTGAAGTGTTGTCACAAAAAAGGTTTATAAATTTATCATTAGAAATATTAAACATAAGGATTTCGTTAAATATATTCATATACGGTAAACAACCAGGACATCGGTGTTAAACTAATTGGAAAACCTACGATTAATAGTAGCAAAGAGGTGATAGCATACTACGTTGCACACTACCTGATATAACAGTGAACAACTACCATATGGTTTCTGAATTGATACGACATTATTAAGCAAATGAAGGCAAACCAACTGTCTTCATGCTGCTTTCGTTGTAGCTTAGACGTAAATTTTCTTCACTTAAGTGTCTTTATTTGCAGTAAGAAGTGGGAAAGGATAAAGACAGGCATTTCGCCGTAGTGTCATGTAATATGTTCATTAATAAACTACTAGAGCATATTTTGGCTATCATTTCAACTTATTCCAAAATATCGACGGTTTGTATTTTCAGTGATTTTCTAAATGGGTTTAAAATATTTGTGGACGTGATCTGTATTATGACTGACTTTAAGTGTGGTACTAGGTCACGCTGACACGTTAGTCATGGAATTTCTACGTAAAATTTCATTTTCTCATGCTGTATTGCAGTTAACAATTCGATTGAAGGTGCCTATTTTTCATTTCGTAATAATTTCGAAGATCTGTCTAGACGAAACCACATCTAAAACACTTTCATTTTCAGAAACTATTATGAGGTGTTTTTGTCTTGGTTTATACTGATAACCGATTAGAACTCTCTCATAAAACTGGAGTTATGCGTAATACCAAGGTATCCACACAGAGTTTTATACACCAACTTCAGCTCATTGGTACTGTCCTCACCGGCCGAAGATGATATATTGTGAGATGTAACTTTAAACTCTACTGGTTCCAAAAAGATTGACTATCACAACTTATTTAAAACGATGATGGCTACGTTTTAGTCTTATTTGGAGTGATGATATTGACAGGTAAGTACTCCAACTAAACAGTTCCAATTATGAAAGAATGACCATCCCTAGTTCCACTGTTAGCTAGTCTGCATGAAAACGACTAGCTAGTAAACATGGGAAAAAAACGAGACACAACATAGTTGTGTAACTTTATTTCAAACCCACCAACGATAAACACCTTAGGTACTGCTTTCAGAGCTTTCACTTGTGTACAGAGGTGTCATTAATCATTTATTGCTTTTAGTATATCAAATAGTTTTATGAACGACAACTCCGTTGATTGTATCATCTACATTCTGTAATCATTATGTTGGGATCACAGTATTGGGTAAATGAATGATTTCACTTCAACGATACTATTCATAAAGCAGCTAAGATGGAAGAGAATAAGCCGTTTTTATTGTAGTGGATTAACCTCGTCTAGTTTACTAGTTACTAGACGGTCCTAAGCCCGGACAAAGAGGGAAAGTTGGGCATACGGCTAGCAATCCTCCCCCGGAAAACCATTCCAATCCTTAAACAAACTTCAAACTTGCTGGAATCAGAGAGACGGAATGACGCCGATTGGTGAAAGCTTTCAGGAAGACAATTGATCAATGTGTCTTCACTTCTCTCGATGAAAACAAAAGTAAATATGGGGACATGGAACGTCTGCACAATGTTTGAAGCTAGTTGGTGAGGCTGTCCAGATTGCAAAAAAGAGATGAGAAGATATGGACATAGAAGTGCTTGGAATCTGTGAGGAATCTGCAGATGGAATGGAAGTGGACTCTCCAAACTGTCAACTCGACAATCAATAATCTACTCCGATATTGTCATCCAGACGACAACAACAAGAACACTGAGTTTCCGAGTGGCTATCATGATGTCCCCAACAGCATCGAAGGCTCTCATGCAGTGGGAACCAATCTACTCCTGCACGATCAGGATCAGGATCAGGATCATGACAGCAAGATTCCACTCCTCAAAAGGAAGGTAGGAAGGAAGGAAGGAAGGAAGGTCACAATCATTCAATGCTACGCTACGCTACGCACTTACAAATAATGCAGAGCGAGAGAGGAAGGAGGAATTCTACAGACAACTGCAATCAGTACTGGACAAGACCACACCCCAGATGGTGATATCAAAATTCTAATGGGTGACATGAATGCCAAACTGGGAGCAGACAACACAGGAGGAGAACTAACCATGGGTCGAGAGGGCACTCGGTGAGGTGATGAACAAGAATGGAGAATTGTTTGCAGAATTCTGTGCATTCAACGATTTGGTGATTGCAGTGAGGTAGTGCGTACAAACACCAAATATTGACAAAGCAACACGGATCTCACCAGACACCAGAACACACTAAACATCAGATCGAATTCATCTCAGTGTGAAGAAAGTGGAGGCGCAGCGTACTGGAGACAAGATCAGATCAATAAGGAGAGCAGATGTAGGTTCACACCAAGTTGAAAGCCTTCAGAGAAGCTGGTGACAGGCCACAGTTCAAGTTGAACACTCAGAACATAAACTGAACTGAAGGATGGAACTACAAAAGATATCTTCACGTCAGTCAGTCAGTCACGAGGAGAGAGTGGGAGGCGTTGAGCAACATCCCTAAGGAAACCGGTATGGAAGAACACTGGAAGTCTATGAAGGCGACGTGGAAGGAAACCTGCATAACCGTGTTAGGAAGAAATAGGAAGCAAGACAAGTGAATAGGAGTGAACGGAAAGACAAAAGACACTTTGACGACACATTGGCAAGTGAGGCCGAACAGGCTGCAGGTGGGAGAGACAGAGACCTGACAAGATTATATGAAATAACCAGATTACTATCTGGGAGGGAAGAGATCAACTCAGATGGAAGCAATGAGAGATAGTGAAGGAAACTGAGTCACGATCAGAGAGGAGAAAGAAAGGAAACGATGTGCTGACCACTTCAGAAAACTCTTGAATCGACCACCACCATCACCTTCACTCATCCAGAAATACCACAGGCAACCCTAGAATTACCAGTGAACACAAGCCTTCCGACAGAGCAGAAGTGTAGTCCTGGATGCCATAAAGTTGCTGAAATCTGGGGAGACAGCAGGACCAGATAGAATTCCTCCAGAAGCACAGAGATGAGATGGAGAGACTATGGTGGACCTGCTCCCACCACAACTTCAGAAGGTTTGCAAGGAAGGAAGGAAGGAAGGAAGGAAGAAGAGGTAGCTACTGACTTGAAGAAGGACTACCTTGTCAAACTGCAGGAGAAGGGTGAACTAAGTGTTTGCAAGAACTGGCATGGAATCATGCTCCACCCCTGTCCACCGAAAGCAAGCTACATATTAATCTGTATCATCCTGGAGAGATTAAAAGGTGTTCTGGATTCAAAATTTCGGCCACGACAGGCTGACTTCAGGAAGTGCAAATCATATGTGGACCAAATTGCAACTCTACGCATCATCAGAGAACAGAGCATAGAATGGTGGTCAACTCTCTACCTCGACTTCATCGACTTTGAAAGGCCCTCGACAATGTCGACCGAGAAATAATTTGGCAGCTGCTTGAACAATACAGAGTACCACAAACCTTTATCAACCTCATTCAACAGCAGGTATATCACGACGCCACATGCCAAGTGATTCATAATGGAAAGCTCATTGATGCTATTGTAGTGAAGACAGGAGTAAGACAAGGTTGCCAACCACTATCACTGATGATCTTTCCAATTGCATTCAACTAGATTATGCAACAAAGTGTGAGGAGCGATAAGATGTGCATACGTCGGACCGGCGAAAACACCCTAGAAGATTCGGATTCAGCCAATGATGATTTATGTCTAATGTCGCACAAAGTCGAAGATCTACAGGCAAAAACCAACCAGTTGGCAGGAGAGGCAGCGAAAACGGGACTTCAAGTGAATGTGCGGAAGACAGAGGTGATGAAGAAACCCAACGAACAACAGCATGAACAACAAGGACCAATCACCACTAACGGAAGAAACCTAAAGGAAGTAGTCTCCTTCACCTACCTTCATAGGCAGCATCGTTTCAACTACAGGCGGCGGCACAGGCACAGAGGAGGTCGTCAAAGCCAGCCACGATCGGAAAGACAGCATGACAGGCCTTCCCGAATTAACCTGAAGCCAGTGTGGGGATCTACTACACTCCACTCAGCATAAAGCATGAACAAGATCCGGATTTTCAACACTAAGTCAGTCAAGTGAGTCAGTGCTTCTATGTGATGGTTGAGAAACTTGGCGCGTTATGAAAAGCATTTCCAACAGACTACAGACATACATGAGATGAACAGCTGCCGCCTACACTCACTCGATACTGCATATCAGATGGATGACCAGAAAGAATCAGCAACAAGGAAGGAAGTGTGGTTGGCAACGAACCAACGGAGTAAGAACCCATCGCCCAACAAATATGCAGAAGAAAGTTTGGATGGATTGGGCATACACTGAGAAGGCCGACTGCAGACATCACGTGCAGGCCATCGAGTGGAAGTCAAATGGGAAACGAGGAGTTTGGCGTCCGAGTCGAGGGTGACATGAAGGAGATGGTGTGAGTAAGAAATGAAAGCTTGTGGAGAGTCGTGGAGTTAGGTTAAGAAAGAAGACTGTAGAGATTATAGTGAAATGGCGACGTTCTACTGAAGCCTTATGTTGCACTAGGAACCTAAGGGACAAATGATAATGATAATAACTGTAGTTGTTTGCTGTACTACATTTGTTACAATCAGAACAAACTGTTAATCTTAACTGCATTTTTGGAGTTGTTGTTGCTTTTCTTTTAGTAACAAACTGTGGAGACCGAATGAAGTAGAAATTTGATCCGAGATGGCTTGTGAGGTGTTCAAAGAATGAAATGACTGCAAGTAAGTGTAGAAATAAAGAGCAACATTCCACCAATTTTTATGAGACAAAAAGTCATTCAGCAGTCAAAGCTTGCATCTGAAATCAGAAACACTGGAATGGTAATATACCAAAGAAGCTTTGATTTTCTTTGAAACATGCGTACATATAAATTCAATTCCGTTATCATATTTAGTTTAATTGGTCCAAATTGGCAAATTCCAACGATTAAAAACACTAGAAATTTTGCAGAATAAGGTGAATTCCTTTTATTTCTTTGCTTTTCATTCACTGCAAGCCGCTTGAAAATTCATTTATGACTCAGTTATTTCAATCGAACCATGGAAGGCTTTCAGTGATTCAGATGGTACTGTAAATTACTGCATATAAAAAACTCAAAATACTAGTTCTTATCTGTATGCAGCTTGTGATTTATGGTAAAAAGAAAGATGTCAACAGAAAGGAAGATTACAAAAAACGAATAAATCAGTATAAAGTTGAAGGTTGGTTGATATATTGCAAGAAATGAAGAGCAGAAGGTGAAGTGGAATGGACTTCAACTATGTTTACATTTGAAACAAAAGACAACTAGTAAGAATTACTTTTGAGATAATAAGCATATTAGTTTGTTTCGTATTGAACATAAATGAAAATATTATCTGCAGACAAGATATCGTAATAACTTAAGGTTTTTAAAGTTGTTATCGTCGAGAAGCTGCGGTAGCTTCTTAACTCCTGTTTTATCTTTTTTTTCTGTCAAATGCATCGTTTGAGGATAATGATGAAGAATTAGTCTTAGTTTATAACCGACTTCTAATAGAGTTTCCGAGATTAATCTGTTTAATATAGTACATAGTGACATAGTATTACTGACTAGATGACATTTTGAGCACAATTTAATGTTATATTAGACAGACTAATCTAATATGAAACCTAGAGAATGAATATCTTTCTCTGGGTCAACTTTTGTGACCATTAGTGAGCACGGTTGGACAGTCTGAACTGAAGAAAAGTAGCTTTTTATTCGTACTTTTAAAGATTCGTCTTGTTAGCTATTTTACAGTTAAATAAATTCATAGTAAAGATTCCTGATTACTATTTTTAACCCCAGTATATTTTAGTGGAGAAAAAATCTATAATTTTCATTTTAGCTGATTTATTAGGTGAATCATGCTGTCTGTTGCATTTAATAAATCAACTAAAATGGAACGTCAATCAACCATATCGTCCAAGTTTTACTGTTATATTAATAAAGCTGAACAACAGTTTCCATCCAGCAAAACGTTTTTATGTTGTTTGAGTCAGTTGTCTATTTGAAATATCTTTTATTCAAAACTGAGACATATCAGGCTGTAAGTAAAAAAAATTCACCCAATGTTCTAAGATGAACTACTTTTAAGCAGTTACCTCCAGTTAACCATAAGAATTCGCAAAGTTGAGGTAGATATAGTAATTATTGGTCAAAATAAGCCTATACTACTGACTGAAATTAATAGTTAGAAACCAGTGACAGTAAGCTTTAGGCGTCATTGAATTAACTGGAATAATCAAACATCAGTCAATCTGATTTATTTGACATGAGCAATTTGGCTTGGTTGGCCTAATTTGTTCAGATGTATCGCTGATCGATCCAAAAACAGCCATTCAGCGTTTAGACTACTCTGATCTGATCTGCAGTTCACATTAGTTAGCTGCTCTATACTAAAGTCCTTTAGCAGCATATTTCTAAATGATCGAAATTCCAGATAAGTGTTTCATTTCTTTGATGCTTATTGTATCAAATCTGTAACAAAAACAATTACTGCATGAACACCTGTTTGATATCGGAACTATCGCCCTTTAATATTGAAGAACTTCACCGTCAACAAAAATGTCACCTGTAACTAAATAATTCCTCAGATATTCAAGTTATAACTTTATGAAATCTGCTCCAAAGTAGTTGAACAGACATAGGATATTTATGTCGGTCTAATCTAACTAGAGAAGCTTTTTGACCTTCTGTGTTTCACTTGAAATGTTCAGTAGCATATTTCTTCACTAAAGAGTATTTTTCAAATCAGACTGTTACTTGAAACCATCACTGGATAATTTCCAACGAGATCACTTATGTGCAGTACACTTTTGTTTGTTGGAAGCTATTCGGTTGTGAGAAGTATGTACATCAGGCATACAAACTATCAACAACTAGTCAACTATTCAAGGATCCCCATTTAACCCCCCATGGATAAATATGTCAGGTGTTGAACTTAATCTAAAAATACTGCCTATCATTAGTGCTATAAGGTGTGAATTAATTTAAATGTGTAATGCCAGTGAAAATGAAGTAGTCATTCAAATTCTTGTAGCTACATCTGCTCCTAGTTCTTTTGACTTAAGTTTATCGACACTTAAAATATTTTCATTGATGAAGTGGATAATATGTAAAACTACAGCAGGTCAATCTATCTTCATCAGTGGTTTGATTGGAAGATGTAGTGAAGAAATAACTGGTCTACATAAGTGCTCTCTTCAAATGTGGTTAGCAGAAGTTACGGGACAACTACTCATAGATGAACTAGTATCCATTGATGCAGTGAAATGAGTAACTCTTGGTCAGCAGTACATGTGAATAAAAATTGTAAGTTGTTTGTTTTTTCAACTCATGAATTGGGTATTTTGATTTTGGTGGCCCTGAGTAAAATCTATGAAAGTACTGTAATGGGAAACTTAAATGATCTCTCACGATACTTTGTAACTGTTTTGAACTATTCTCAAATTTTCACTGACTTATGTTTGAAACCAAAATAATTGATAATCATGTATAAATTAATTTCCTTAATGAATGTTCGCTTCAAATAGCATCAAACTTATTTACCATTTACAAAAAATGATCTTTGAAGAAGTGAGATTCATTTTTTACTTAAAGAAAATCAAGTGGCATTCAACGAGATTCACACTTCTTTTAATAATAACATGTAACGGTTTTATTAAAGAACGAAGGTTTTCTTAAATAGTTTATTTGGTAGAAAAAAGATTTAATTCATTCTTTTCATTAGATGATTATAAAATGTAACTTGGATCAGGTTTGTTAAGTGCACAGATGATTTTTGCTTAATATATATTTGACTATATAAGATAACCGTGGTTTGGCAGACTCCAATTGATACTGAGTGATGACTGAAGGTGGAATGAAAATTTGGGCCTGGGCAGGGGTCGACCCGACGACCACTGTGTTTCGATCCAGGTACCAGACCAGAATACTCAACGGATTTTCATTTCACTTAAGTCAACATGGCTTTTGCTCGACTGCCATATTAATTCGTGACGCTTTACTATCGCTTGGTCCTACTCACACTATCCGCTTAGTCATGAGTTATCACCCAGTGTCATTAATGCAAATCTCCCAAACCACTCCATTGTGAGATAGTCAAAATGATAATCATTATGATGCCCTCCTCTTTAATTCAAGTAGATCTGAATTGGGATGAAAAGTTCTGACTGGGCAGTCAGTTTGAGTATGATCAACCGAAAGTAACACTTCACGACTTCAGATAGCAGTCTGGTAAAATCCTCGGTGATTGAAGGGAAATAAAAATCAATTCAGTAGTCGAATCTCGTAGCTTAGTTGGTAGAGCACCTGAAAGGAAACCCCATTGTCGCTTGTTTTAACCCTGCCCTAGCCCATATTTTCTTTTACCCTCAATCATCATGCAGTGTGTACATACTTTTGACAACTAGTGGATTTAAACTTCTTTGGTCAGTACTTTCTGAAATGTAACGAAACTTTTCTCTGCTTGATTCTTCCACAAATTTAGCTTCACCGCAAGTAACTTGCTTGTATGGTCGTAGTCCAGCCAGTTTTTTTCAACATAACTTAGAATTTCAACCACACGCTAAAAACATTTTGACATGAATGTACACTGATAAATAAAACACAGCAGATACAACGCACAATATATCATGCCACTTAGTTGTGTAGCCAAACTTTAAACAAAAGACTGTGATGAGTACTATTAAATGGTGACTATTCCATGACTAAACAATACTGAATACTATTAGTGGAAACTGGATTCATAAGAAAGACACTGAGGCGTCCTAGAATATTTTCAACCACCAAGAGCTACACACTACTTTTAAGTTTCATAGTACGAATATTTCTAATCAAGTCACAAAAGTGAGAAGTGATGGTCTAGATCTTCACAAAAATAATCATGAGTCACTGTTGTGTATTTTTAATCACATGGATAAAATTTTAGTTGTTTTTTTTACAGAAAAACCCTTTAGAGATGATGCTAAAACCTTCAAAATCACTGACAAGTAAATGATAGAATAACTTTTAGTAATGACTTCTTTAAATAGCACTACTTGTTTATACTGTTTGACCAAAACAAACCAGTTTGTGGAACTCCTAATCCATATAATGGAACAATATTCTGAATACAGTTAATTTCGGTTTCATTTTCACTGAAAAATATTTGTTTTCCTGATATGGGCTTGATTTCATTAAACAACACCATTGTTTTATCAACAGAAATTATGCACATTTTTCAAAGTTCATTTTCTATCAAAATCTAGGTTGTTTTTTGGTGAAGTTATCTTGCAAAATATTTTCTCCTTATGTTGACATTCAAAGTTTAGTTGATGTTATTCATCGAAGTCTACAAATGAACAAAGTGTAAATTATGCGATCACGTTATGCTACCTTACCACTTAGCTGTATCCTGATGTGGTAAGATGCCAAAAAATATGGTAATTGAGCTATCTTTTTCTGATGATATGAAGCTAAATTTAAATAGTATTTCATAGAGTGACAGTAACCACCACTTACCTCTCAGCTTTATGCTTAAAACCGATTCAGAATATATATTTTAATTTTTGGATGTTAATTTTCAAGTACATTCTGGTACTTCCATTCCCTGATCAATTTCCAGAAAATTTGCTCTCAACGGATGCCTGAATAAATTTCAAAACTTTAGGATACAAGCAATTATGCTTAAGGATTCTTAGTTAGGAATAGAAATCTGTTTTATTTGGTTTAATTATCTTTTCAAAAATAATAGTCATTCGGAAAATTCTACCAAAAAATATTTACTGAGTCATCAAAAAATTAAAGGACATAGAATTTCTTGATGTAATCCTACAGAAAATGTTAACATGAATGTCGAATTCAAATGAAAAACCACCACAAATATCCTCTAATGAAACCTTTGAAAAATAACTTTCTAGGCTGCAAGTGTTTGAATCGTTTCTTTTTTCCCACAAGCCATGAATCTATGCTTACAATACAAATTCATTTATCAGTGTGAATTAGCATGTATTTGTTTATTTACAGCTAATTACCCTAGCATTTAAAACTTTACCTGTACACTAAGTGAAAATAGAGGTAATCTATTCAAAATCGTATACTAGGATAAACTTGTTTCTTTTTGTCCTTTTCACAGCAGACAGGCAGGCTTCATTCACTAGACCTTGTACAAAATCATCCTTTCAGTCACCTACATATAGTAAATTTTATTTGATTCAGTGACTAGTTTGATGATATCACTTCATAAAAATAAAATAAACGATGGTTATTTAGACAACGTTCACGTAGGCTATCTACATTGTATTGGAATGCTTCAAAAGATATACTCTTGTGCATAAAGTTAGTAATCATGAGACTTGTCACAGTTTAATATTTATATTAATGCATTAGAATCATTCACACATAATTAATGAGAATTCCAAACATAAATTTTATCGGCTAGGTTGTTCGTCGGAGGTAGAAAAAGCTTGATTTGACTAACTCTAGTGTAAATGAATGAATGAAGTAACCGCTTACCTGTGCTATTTAAGAAACTATACATTCTTGGTGTAGCGTGTGTGAGAAAATTAAAGTCGGTGCATATCAGTATGTAATTCTTTGTCATTCTGTTTCATCATGCTGCCTACCTTCTGCTACTTATATTGGTATTTTCAATGTTTAGTCCTTCTTTCTCTTTAACATCCTATTCAGTTCACCCCTTTCTGAACAGAACCGGAAGCTTTTAGTGACGACATCTGCTAACATCATCACATGATTAGGTGCAGTAGTGTGAACTATTACTTTAAAAGACCTAAACATGGCACTTCCTTTATAAATTAGGACAAATTTAAAACAACCTGATGTAGTATGACTTTGTTATACTCTTAGGATTAATACTAGCTGTAGTCATTAAATACATTCAGTGGATCAACAGAAAGGTTTGCACTTTTTCGATTCATGGAGAAACTATTGATTTAAGAATTTCTTGGTTACTTTTACTTTTTTTCTTTTTCTATGAGCGAATAAGTTAGTAAAAACCATACTATGTATGCCATACAGTATGGAGCAATTTAGGCTTCAGAAATTTTGTCAGGGTGTTTAAGGGACTTATAACTCATAGCTATGGTCATTTAATCCCAGTAGACATCTTATTTCTGTTTAACTACATTGACAGTTACGAAGCTATGGATTATCCACCCAATTCCTTTCATAGTTTTAGACGAATTGTAGTGGAGTGAGCCTCTGTCACATTCCGTACCATCTTGCACTACCCAGATTATCGTATTTTTGCAAATATACCAATTATTTTGCACCTAGAGTATAAGTTGCCACTACAGCTGCGATCTCATCAACGCTTCCAACAGCGTGAATTTAATGTTTCTGTCCAAGCATTTTAGTTCACTCTCACAACATCCTCTGAATATTCAAGCAATGAAAAAGTAGCCCGATGATGCCCAAATTAAGTTCGAATTTGATGGCTTAAGAGCTCTAGGCTTTGAGTAAATGGTATTCATTGGAAAATATACATATTAAAATAATGAGTAGGTTTGTAGATTCTTGTTTTTATTCACAAGCATTGTTTTGTTCAACATTTTTGAAGTGGTTTTGCTTTCTTCAGAGAAACAATTATGTAAATAAATACATGTTGCATGAGGGGGTTTAGGTTTCACTTCAATATTTAGAACCTCCATTAAAGGATTCTTTAATTGAATTTCCTTAATTATATCTTCTACTTCTACATTCGTTGGGATATTATTTTCAGTCATAGTTTAGACAAGAGCCAGAGATGAACCACTCCACTTTATAGGTGACTTGAAGAAGTGTTGCCTCAGAAATTATGAGACAACCATAACCTTCATTGTGTATGGTGCAAGATACTACACCTGGATGTCTGTACCAGTTTAGTAAAGGTGTATTATTGAAATCTGTTTTTAAGAAATAATCAAGTTCATTAAAGCTTCTACTGTCTTTATTTCTTGCTCTGACTTGTTTCATCTGAATGAGTGTTGATACCAGAATATTGTATAATCTCAATAGATGCATATACGGAATATACAACTTGATGAGTGATATAACTTATTTCCTACTAACTATTCAGAATCATACTGAAGCGGATAGTGTTGTTTTTAACATATATGTAATGCACAAAGCGTAAGTTTGCAAACTTTTGTTCAAAAGACATTTTGCCTTGTTAATCAACTTCAGCTAATTGAAGAAAATAGAATCATATAAACAGTTCTGCTATTTGGATGGAGGCAATCAGCAAGAAGCCATGGACTTAGGTTTTGTGCTTGTTGGCATTTGTCAGCAAGGCGTATATGCCCATGGAAGTAATATTTGTACTTTGTATTTATATGATGAAGCGAATTAAGATGTATTCAGAAATTTAGCGTTAAGTTGCTCATATATGAATCCCTAAATCATTTAAAACAAAAATGTCAAATCAGAAATATCTTTTTTTGAGTGTTTCATTTACATCTAATAAAGAGTGAATTACGAACCATTTAAAAAAGCATTGGCTAAAGAAATGCCGTTAAAGGCTATTTTAACAGGATATTTAATCTGTTTTCATAACCTTATGATTTAGAATAAAGATTGTGGTCATTTTCGGTTAAGAATGGTGCTACTGGTGTTGACTTATCCGTTACCTTACGCCATATTAAAGTACAAATGTGTAGAGGTCTTGCTACAAATACATTCGTCAGTTGTAATCGAGTCACTTTTGATGCTTTTTAAAAGTCCAACTATCAAGTTAGGTCAGCAGTGTGCCAAAATGAAACTATTACATTAAGAAATAAAATAAATTACAAATGTCAAGGTCATACGACTGAAAAAATGCTGATAATCGATTCTAAGTAATGTGACGTTTCTTTTGGGAAATGTACCTCAAATCGCTGGTGACGTGAACGAATAGACTGAAGCTGTATGGTGGTGAAAAAACAGTAATCACTCACCAGTGAACTTCATTCCTATTGCAGGTAGAGGTTGTACTGCTTTGTCCCGTCACCCGTTTCTAATATTACCAAGCAGAAGGAATAAATGGAACATAAGAATAGGAGAGATAATTTGGCAAAGAAACTGTCGTTTATCGACTATGTCATCTTCTAAAGCTGTGCAGTCATGTCTATGTTATAAGACAATAAAACAGTCGATTAATGAATAATAGAGTATAGTTGCGTTATTATGGCAGTATTCAAGCTGAATTCAAGAGTCTATCAGACAGTGAGACTAATCTGAAAGACAAGGAGTTTGATGGCATGGAAATTATTCTTCGATGTGAAATGCAATGATCTAATATCCGCTTGGTAGACATAAAGGAAGTGAAAAAAGAAATAAAGGTCATAATGAAGTCAGATTTATTACTTATAAGGAAATCTAGAAAAAGAAAACAAGAAAATTGAGGAAGAGTTAAGACCATGATGAGATGAGAGAATAGAAATGCTCCTTCTTCATGGCAACATCAGGCCTGAACTAGGGAATTTCCAGCACTTCTGTAGTGTAACAGTTTCGAAAGCGCACTTTCCTTGAATTGTTCCCTTTGACTGTATAGATGATATTGAAGGAGGAATCTGACAGAGCTATGTATTCAGATTTGGCCAGTTTTCAGCAACTGGAATTACAACTAATGTAAAAGAAAAACTAGCGACCCGTCGAAGAGTACAATTTCATAATAGATTTTTTATTTGTCACGCAGTGACTGGATGATGTTTCGAGTGAAATTTATTCATTGGTTTGAATATGAGCAATAATTTCTGCCAGAAAGATCATCCATCCAGTGTGTGATCTATCAAATAACTGATTTGTGTTCCCTCTTTTACTATTACTAATCACTGAACATCTTTTGTCAAGTGAAATATAAAAAGTGAGAGTTATTTAATTAGGCCAATGGCTGCACTTGTCAAAGAACGGTTCATGTCATTTATTTCATTCACAAAACCTAAAAGTAAAAGCAGCTAGGTAAGGCAGTTCTGAAAACTTCTCGAGAGGTTCAATGTGCATATAAAGATGGTCTCGCTTGGGAAGTTTTCTTCGTTACAAGTAGTATTTGTAGATGTGGTAATGGAATTCACATGAAAAGAAGTAAGGCATTTTATAAGCCAATGAGGGGTTGAATGTCAAGAAGCTAAAGTACTAATGAAATGACAGTGAAACTTAATAGTACATTCACCTTAGTTAGGAAACAGAATCATGCATGACAGCATAATATAGTGACGAATCATCCTGATAGAATGAAGGAAGTTAGGCTAACTAATGGTTGTAACCATCAAATGTGTGAGAGAACATTAGCAAGGAATGACGCAGTATATCGAACATGCATAAGCTATAGAGTCTAATGGTTTGATCAATTCCTCACATATTTTTTAAGTGTTCTCAAAGACTTTTGTTTACTTATTTACAATATTTAAAAACGTTGAACGTGAATTTATTGTCCATATGACACAGTGTGAAGCTTTTTTGAGCCTAGCTTTTGTTTATAGGTTGTGATTACAGTAACCACAACGACATATCCATTTCCATAACTATGCCTGACATCCTTGTTTGTGTTGCTTGTATTTCTAAGAGGTAAAGGTGGTAGTGTCTTTCGTATCAATTCTTGCTACATTGTGAACGTATGTTGTTTGAGTAAAGGTAACTGATACTTAGGAATGTCTTTACTAAACACTTCAAGCATACAGACTTGATTTATAGTTAGACAGATGATATAGCGGATTTCGCCTCTTACTAGGACCTGTTCAAGCTCATTTTATGCATGGCAAGTCTCAGGAACTCACTACTCAAGAAGTGACCTCCTAACATAATCTTCATAAAATGTTTACGCATGATGCTTTTCTTAATTGTCATAAACACCGTTTTGAGGTTGATCCCCTTAGACAGTCAAATAAATTTCATCGTCAAGTAAGAACTAAGTTCCATATTTCACCCTTCAGATTTGATTTTGAACATGAGCGATACATTTTTGGAGCCTGTCAATAGGTTTACCTTGGTCAAACAGTTCAGTAACTTAAGAGAAGAAAGCACCTCTTACCAGCGAAAGAAAACTCAATAATTCATTGTGTTTCATATTTACGAGTATCTATTCATAAGCTACTATTAACGGGGAAAATTAACCATATAAACATCGCTAAGAAATAGTGAACATGTCTTAAGATTCACTCAAAGAAACTTGAAGAATAAATTACAAAGTGCTGAAATAGGTTTCAGTTATGAATTTCGGATTTAGTGGAAGAATGTTAAAGATTCAATAAAATTTTTATTCAAGTGATAATACTTGTAACTTCCCAATGCTATACAGGGCCGAATTGTCCGACATCTGTTGGCAAATGAGCTTCTATGTGGATGCCTCAATACTGCCGGATGTTCACGATACTTTACTGATCTTGGTGACTAGCAGAGGAACCCAGGACGCGCGTCTCATCCTATCTAGGACTCGTCAGCCGGATATACTTGCACCCCAGTGAGTGATATTGTTCCCTCTCAGGCTGGAATCCAGTACCTTTCGCTTCAAACGTCAAACACGTAGCTATCGTCTTACAGTGGGTTAGTGAATGATGAGTTTGGCGTTTGAAGCAAAGGGTATTGGGTACTGAGGGTACTGAGCATCACTCGGACCGAATTCACTCACTGAGGTGCATGTACATCCCACTGACGAGCCCCAAATAGGACGAAACGCATATTTTGGATTCCTCTGCTAGTCACCAAGATAAATATAATTTTTATCCTGCCCAATTGCTTATGTAGTTCTCAACCCTGGACTTGATTTGATAAAATATGAAGGATTAGCTACAGCTTTTATTCAACTTTGCATGTACCTATCTTTTCGCACACTTCCACATACCTTATTATTCTGAGCATCGTAATGCATAGTAGTGAAACCGCACTGCTCAGCAATGTCCTTTTTGACTGGGGAAGGGTGCGAATAAGACAACAATTTCGGAAGTTTGCGAAGAAACTATTGATGAATTAATTCCAATTAAGTCACCTTTTAAAAAGTTGAATGATATGAGAGAAACTATTTTGAAGTCTTACTTTCGTTCATATCATTTAAATGCAACTGAAGAATTGGTTATGTATCAGCAAAATCTTAAGAAAAAACCCTCTCCACCTTGGTGCTTATTGTGTCCTTTCAGATTATGTACTTGTACGATATGATTCTTTAAATTTTTATGACCACTAAATTCGTCAGTAGTACTCTACTTATGATTATTCGACATCTGCAAACAGCAATCTACTTATCTATCACAAGACGGAACCTTTTTTCCCTGTGTAACGCTTCACTTATTCTATTCCCTTGAAATTCTACTTTCACGTTATTTGTATTCTGACTGAAAAATGTTTAGTGCAGTTAATTTGCTATTTACGAAATACAAACACCATCATAAAACTTAGTTGTAAATTTTCTGAAAAGAATACATTTTGGTGAAAAAATCTTTGTAACTCTGTTGGGTAAAATAATTTCGGATAATTTCCTTCCTGCATAAATTCAAGGTTTCAAGGTCTATTGAGCCAAAGGCAAAACATGGTTTCCACTTTCCCGGACAAACAGGCGATATTCACAGGTCAAAACAACTACTTTATTATCGGAGACGTCGAAATTCTCCTAATACTCCTTCTTCATTCATTCTTGCTAAAACTTCATGTCGTTTAATATTCTAACACAATACTGAGGAAAAGCCTCCTGAATGACTGACGTAAAACTGCTTTCGTTTCATCTGACATGTTTAACCCCTAATTTATCGACCTGTACTCATGTGATCACGCTGAACAAATTGACTCTCAAATAATAGCATTTAGGATAATTGGAAAGTTTATTTGGTGCCTTTCGTGATGATCTGTATATATTTCTCTAAAAATTTAATTCTTCGTTGATCTAGATACATGAAAACATCTTTTTTTGTTTTATTAGTTCAGTCTTATGCTGAGTAAATAGAAGATAGTTTGCAATAACTCATCGTTTTCACCGATTTCGGGCTCTAAAGAAATTAGGAAATTTAAAAATCATATGCATTACTTCCAAGTAACAAACAGCTTTCAAAAGCAGCTGCCTGTTTATATCCTGACCTTTGGTGATTCACCATGGAAACTTGGGGACTAC
This sequence comes from Heterobilharzia americana, assembly GCA_944470555.2. NCBI lineage: Eukaryota > Metazoa > Platyhelminthes > Trematoda > Strigeidida > Schistosomatidae > Heterobilharzia > Heterobilharzia americana. The sequence goes on from OX104134.1 coordinate 36,990,634, forward strand.
TCATGGCTCCCAATAATTAGTGCAAATTCAATGATTAGGCACATGATGTTCCATTCATTGACTGCAAATAGAGAAAAAGTCAGTCAGTGAACATCGCCTCTGTTAAATGAACGAATGCCAGTGCAGCTAACGGCAAGGAGAGGCAAAGAACTGGTTATCAGATGGCTGGAGTTCCTTTATAAAAAAAACCTTTACTTCTGTTTCGTCCCTACGGTTTAACTCTTCAGATGATGTCAACTCCAGCAGAGATACACTTTAAAAATACTGGCGATTTCGTATCCATAACCGTTAAGTAAAGTAGAGGAAGCAGGGTTGATGCTGTGTTATCATTTTGAGTTTTGGGCTATTACCTTTCGCCATAACAATAAGGTGCAGTGACATTGGTAAGTCCTAAGCTTATTGATGCTATTTGTCCAAGTTTTCAGCTGCTTCTGTGAAGGCATATAGCTTTAAGTGTCATTGGCTGCATGAGACTAACAAATGTGAGTACAGCTAGTTTTGATAAGCTGAAAAAATTGAACATTTTCAATAATCTACAAGTCAGCTTTTGGTTAGACCTATTTTTCAGTGTACAGTGATTATTTCATCCGAAGGATGAAAATCTACCAACCTGTGTGACCAAATCGAATAAATAACCTAACAACACAATATAAAAATTACTTTAGACAGTTTACTTTGGTTGTTCAAATGCTACTCATTATGAAACTTTCCAAGTCTATATGGCTGGTAATACTACCCTTCATTGGGAAGAAGAATAGTTATTGAAAACAGTAGCAGAAGCGATAAAAATTCAAACATCTCATGTAGCTGATAAAAAGCTAATGATAAATACGGTCAGTAAAGCACAAAACAAAAATGAAAGATCTGAACTAACAGATTCAAATACCATGACTATATAGTTAGGGTTTCAGAGATCAGAATTAGAATTCATCACGTTGATAGCATTACTTCTTATCTGTAGGGCTTTTGAACAGTAATGAAAAGTACGATTTTGGCGTAAATACTCTACCATTATGTTCACTCTGCCACTGTTTGCTTTCCGCTGACTCTCTTTGAATTCTTCCTGAGTTTTTATGTTGAAATTCACCATGCACTGACATCACTTAGAGGAACATTGAAAACCTGGGAACACTGAACAGCTGTTTCGATCCAGTATCGGACCCTTCGGTAGTGAGCACCCACGACCTGCAGGCTCCGTGGCCAGCCCGTTGCCACTAAGCCACTGGGTCGGCATCCAGTGGTTCACATTTTTTATTTCTGCCAGTGCACGATATATTGCAGCCTATCGTTGAGTAACTGTCCTCGCGTTTGACTTGGTTGAGTCTACTGGCCACTTCTCATTTGTTCTTTGGGAATCACCTCTCCAAGCTAGTCACCAATGAGCACTAAATTAATCCTATCCAGAGGTTTTTGGAGGTTTGCTAACTGATTTCAGGTCAGATATCATCATGGACCGACATCAGTTGGAGGAACATTGGAAAACTACGAGCGGTGGACAGCTGTTTCGTCGTAGTATCGAACTCCTCAGCACTGTGCACCTATGACCTCACCAAGGGTCGAACCTAAGACCTTCAGGTTTCCTGTGCTCTTAGGTTATCTTACAGGGCGCATTTCTTGGTGTCTGTTTCACATCGAGTCTTTTCTAGAATAAATGGAAATTTACAAAAAGGCAGTAAAAATTGAATATTATATCGATGAGATATGATCATTATGATATACGATATAACATCGAGATCTTCTTGACATAAAGCCCAATTTACTCGCGAACAGGGTATAATTTAATATAGATAATACTTGAAAAACTCACTTAGCTGTAGAAAATACTGTCATCAACCTGGTAATATGTGAGATTCTATATGTGGTCACTAACGTTCACCTATCATACTCCTGCATTTCATGATATAGTTTAAACGTTATCGACTAGCTATTATTTTAAACAAGCAATAAGATAGAAGGGTATGTCATTATTTCTAAATGAATTGTATGTTTGAACTTCCTGTAATCTAACAAATTGTTAGACGAAAAAACCTATGTGTGGTTGGGATTTTCAATCACTTCAGTGGTGCCTGTGATGCTTAGCATATTTCCAAAGAATAAACTTAGTGTTATTCACCATACGGAAAAAGTTTTTCATAGGTAGGAACGCTACACAAGCTATCAAGTTAGTATCACAACAAAACCCACTTGAAGTGCTATCTTGATAAGAAAACAAAACCAGGAATTAAAACAACTGATCAGTTTTATAAAATAGGTGAAGAATTCGATTTTGTTGGCTGAAAAGTTTTCAGAGGTACATTCGGAGAACCATCTGCAAAGATGTATGTAGTGAAAAAAATAATAATTCCGATGCGTTCGAGTAGACGATTTCTTCGAAACTCCTCATTTTCAACTGTTGATCAATCGAGTTCCATGTATCAAGGGGCTCAACGTTTGAATATTTCATTCCGCTTTTGAAATGTTACTTATAAATATGTAGTGAAGTTGGATGAAATGAGGATTAGTCAGATTAAGAAGTCAATATTGAAAAAACATTGAACATTGAAAAAAATCGACTGCATGTCTAGTGATTACCTTTGCAATACATGTGAATCATCGTCTGTAAACGCACTTGCTTTTATATGTGTAGGTGAGTATAAATACAGTTGGCAACAGTGTAAGACAGGCACCTATTCGGTTTCCAAACGAATACGAGAACAATTAGTCTTACACCAGCGGCTACAGGGTAACTAGTCTGTGATGTTGCTTTTGAGGTGCGAAAACTATGCCTTTCCAGAAAAAAGTATCTCATAGTAAAAAAGAATGGGACAGAAGTAGGAAAACTCATTACTTACTTTATTAGTGCGTTGAACTTGTTATGATGTAACTTATCCCAAGTCGACATTCTGAAAACACTGGGAAGTCAGGAAACAATCAATCAGTGCCTTCTTATAGTACAAATAGTTGTGACAGTATGACTGTTTTGGATAGTTTTTTCAAATATGTAAGATCCTAAAACGAATCTAATAATATTATTATTGTAGCATCAAACTTTGGTGTGGTAATCAAAATTTTAATCATATACATCTCCCACCTGTTATCCCATAACTTTAGGTTGAATGCTGTTAATTAATTCCTATGCATGATGAATCTGAATAAAGTACTCCAATTCCTTCCTGTTTTATCTGACTAAATTATATTCGCATGTGTTGCTAACTAGATAGATTCCTATAGAATTGGTCATCTATGTAAGAGAGGGTGTAAAATTAAAATAATAATTTAGTTGGTGGTCTTCAGCAGCGTGATACAGCCGTTTCAAATTAAAAATCTAACCGCTGTCGACCTGTGATGACATTAATTCCGAAGCGTGTACATTACTTATCACTCTTAAAGAAATTTTATCTGTGTGACTGAAGGGTAAAGGCTTTATTGACAACATGAAGGCGTTTTCCCAAGTTTGACCTTTGACAAAAGTTCATTTTGTTTGTTTCTACTATATTTTTCTTTAACGACATTGTCAATGAGATGGTTTTTCTTAAATACCAATGACTCAAATGCAAATACATGCACATGCGTAAACATTATCACAGTTACTGCCTATAAAATCATCTTGAAAACCCGAATTGAACACAAATTCATAAGCAGTTTAGGACAAAATAAAAGTTAACAGTAAACCTCTAATGTATTCATTTTGTTATTAAAAACTATGTTATATTTTTATCCCGAACTTTGTGTTAGTTGGTTATAAGCGATGAGCAGGAAAACAGAACCAAGGTTACGTGCTTCTTGGCACTTATCAGCTAGATGTATGAGGTTTAATCATTATGCAAGTAAGGTTTTTATGTAATCTCAGGGCATTTAGAAAATCAAAACAAGATTCTTCTGTACTTTTCGCTGTGTATGGCACAGTTTCTTTTCTATGTGGTATTAAAACAGGACATTATATGAAAAAGTATATGAATAGAATTGGTAGAAAAGCACTTATGTGTGAATGTAGTATAAAGAAGAAGGTTGTGCACCAGAGAATATAACCAACAGTAGAAATTGATCCGATGTTGTTGGTTTAAACGTTTTCGGGTGTTTCTTTCTTCCCAGGATTTTAAATTACCTATATTTCTTTAAAAACAGTTATGCAAGTATAGTGTGACTTTGTAATGTATTTAACAAAAGTGCCTTGGACTTCCACCATAATGGTAGGTGCATTTGAGCGCTGTATATCTATTTCAGTGCTGGACATAGGTATGGATTGGAAGTAAACACTACTCCCCTAGGAAAGAATAGCATTCTCTTTTCTATTCACCTAAACCATCGCTTCCAATTTGTACAAAACAGAATGTTATAGATTATTGATACACTACTTAAATGGTGGCATTTTTCTTTGGAAAGTAATGACTTCACCGAGAAAATGCCAAACAACAAGTATATCTAGCTTAAGTTTTCAGTAATATGTCAAGTATTCTATTATGTATCAATAAGTACATCATAAAGTGAAGTAATAATTCTGTCAGTTCAACTAGCTTTAGTTCGACCTTATAAGTAGCTGTATTTCAAATTTAGGAATCATGTAATGTTTTCCTCATATTACAGAAGTGGAAATTCTTTGTACTTTAAAAGTGCATTTTCATCCAGAAAAATCTGATAAAATTGTAGAACATCAGTACAGTTAACTGGCTTTTTATATTGAATATTTGTGAATTCTTCCATCGATTTAAATTAAACTAATCAATTCCAGCACTTTAACAAATTCTGGCGAATGAGTTTTACAGTTGGAAGAATTTAGCACAATCTATTAGTTGATAGATGATGCGCGAGTAGAACAAGTTGGCTGCAATTAACAACTTATGGAAGTACAAAAGCCGGCCGTGTATTCTTCAACCGTAAGTTGAGATTGAATAAAGAGGATATTAGGACTATACTACTTTTAGCTGATAAGCTTTAAGTATGTGAAGTGGTTTCAAAGAGATTATTTTTTCCTTATATCCCCGGAAATGACAATATTTTGACAGTTTGAAAGCTGAGGTTTGAAGCTGCTGTTGGTCAATATTCCTTTTCAGGTGGTAATTTTTACTGGAAACAGCATAACCACCTACACTATACGAAAATCTTTCACTGACAAGTTGTTCGGTCTAAAAACTATGGAAGTTTATAGTGTTCTAAAAATAATCATGCAAGCGACTGAAATTTCACATTTGGAATGGAATAGTGAAGCAGTAAAATCTTCTGCCAGTCAGTTAGCATTCAATCCTTTCATCAGACTGATTGAAAAGATAACGTATCTTCTGCCATTTATATACTTTATTTGCAAACGAAAACTCAGCATTACTTTTTATACTTTGGTGTATTTTGACTTAAAGTATGGCTTCCTTAAGTTCATTTGGATAGCTCACTGTACAACAGATGTTTTCATTGATTTATGATTACAACACTTGCTGGTGATGTACAAATCTCATGTAGAATGGAGTTGAATACAAGGGTTAAAACAGACAAAAAATGGTTTTACGAAGAACTTTTTTAGGCTAAAAAAAATACTGAAAGTTACTTCAACCTCACTGTTATTACTATGTAGAGGAAAGCATGTTTGAGGGAGTGTTTTACTCTAAAAGGAGTTTAGTTATCATCATTATTATATTGAGATGAAGCACAATTATTAGGTTCCACCTGTCTTCATGAATGTATTATTTGAAATCAACTTTAAACTTTGATATAACTCTAACAACTATCATTTATTTTTTCAGTTCTTCAGAGATGAATTATTACATATCACTAGTTGACTTCGAAGAAAGACAGAGCTGTTTCTGGTGCATTTTTAGTTATAATAGATGGAAACAAATCGGTTACTCTTTACGGTCCTTCATTTATTTACCTTCAGATAAGGTTCTGATGAATATGTAATCTAGGGATACAATTGCAATAATTAATTCAAGCTAAAATTCCTTCAATCCAGAGAAATTTGATTTGAAGCAGTGACAGTAACTAGGGATTCACCGTTTACACCGGTAATGTAACTTGATATTCATCAATAATAGATAAATATTTGAAGCGTCTAATTTTTCATCTTTCTTATTATTTTGCTATACAAGTGAAGTTAATCAAATGTAAGAAAATATTCTGTTAACATTTAAGTAGCAAACAGCAGTTTATTCATATTAATAATTTAACTGTCACTTATAGAAGTAAAGAAGGCATTTACAAGATCTATTCTGTAGGATACTTCACGTTCACCTTTAGTGAAGCACGCTTGATGATGCTGAAGCAGTGTCCAGACTACTATTTCTCGTCGGAAGAAAAAGTGACGACAGTGGATGATTGGTGTTCTTTTCTGATAGAATTTTCAAGGTTGAACTGACTGTTTCCTTTCGTTGCCAGAATTCAGAAGCATTTGAAGATCAGAAACAATCACCAAAATTTCATAATCACTTAAAAAAAGTTTGACTCTGAAAAAACCCTGAAAAATATGGTACTTATTATTTTTGTAGATAATCAGTAAGTAATGTATGCCTATATAAGTGAAATGGATGTGTTTGGGGTTTGGCTAGCTAAAGGCCACATTATAGAGGAAGACTTTACAAGGCAGATTCACCTCTTTCAGCATCTAGCCTAAATTAGTCCACTAGATTCAACCTCAGTGATCTGAACAAAAATGTTTAATTACAGCGAATCGGTAACAAGAGAATACGCAGTTGGTAGTTTTTTTAGCTTTTTGATGAAAATAGTGTTGAATAGTCTGCCAGGTGTTTGAAGTTTTTTAATGAAAAGCAAAAAAGACGTTACACTGAAGATGATTATCTGTTCGGTGACTCATTTTCACAGCGGTACATTTGTAAGTAAAATTATAGAATATTCCAGACAAGTTTCCTGTCAAAGGTCAAACTAACTCGATAGATGTATATGAAATGATGCTATGACACAAGCCATTATCTCAGTAGATTGATAGGTTATATGATGCATTGAAGGGTAAGAATTGGTAGCTGGTAGAAATAAATAAGCATATTAAGAAAATATGTATATTTCTAGTTAAATAAGTTCTCGAAAAGATATTCATCTCCGCAGCGAAGATAATCCATTCATCAAATTAGTCAAGCTTTAAAATACAGTTTTGAATAATTTTCCAAGTAATATGTAGCTTGATTTCAAACTTAGGTGAATGTCAAAGAGTACCAGAGTTCACCAATCATATGCATCATTAAAGATATTGTGAGACATCTCTTTTTTAATTTCAATGGCGTTAAAGTGAGTGACACATTTTTTAGTGATCCGTTTTGGGTCAGAACTAGTTTTTCGTCAGTGTCACATTTTCGTCTCACTGATGTGATCTACGATTATCAAAATTTCACTTTGCAGTCGCCTGAAACAGCGACAGAATGTACTCAATCAGTTTTAAGTATAAAAATGGGTTCATGAGTCTGTTATTAAAATGCGATTTTGTGTGAGTTTTGTAATTGGGTTCAAGTGGTGTTTTTGAATATCGATTTAATTTTCAACTGGTATAAAAAAACAGAAGATATGGCACCTAAGATTATTCTCATGTAGTGTTGAGAATAATGCTTTCTTTCATTCAGCTTATTATTGACATGATGCTAGGAATATCCATAGTTCAGTCGGTATTCTGTTTAATTCAAAGTGACTTCAAGAGACTAGTAGATTATACTGACTGAGATAGTAATTCGTTGAATACGTAGGTTTACAACTGACATCTTCATTGAATTCCACTTATGATCACGATTGGAGAAAACAAAATTTTCAGACTTCTTCTGTCTAACAGGTTCCATTTCTTGACAAGTTTGCTTCTTCTGTGATCCTAAAAGTCATAATGTGGGTTAATGATCTGTCATCAGCTTCTTCGAGTAAACTTTTAGACTTCTTACTTTCGTCGTCAGCAAAATCAAATGGGATAAATAATTTCAAAGGAGAGGCTTTGGTCAATTTGAATACAAAGTTTGCAGCAGTTTACGGTGCGTCAGAGGTTCATCTGTTTCACTTCGGGCAGATTCCATCTTTATCAAGAATGCAGTTATCACTTTCGTTCAGACTCACTATAAAAGTATAGATTAGTGATAACCTTATGGAGGTTAAAAACATTCATTTAGTACTTATGCATTATTTTATTGTTCTGACATGCCTGTATCTGTCATATTTAATTAAAGTTTACAGTATGAAATAAAATTTAAAACCCTGTGATTATTTCAGGCTAAGCAATTTTTCCAGTGTCCGAGGAAGTTTTAAAATACAGCAATCGAACAAAGGCTTTCATGCACATGAACAAATGGTATAAAATCTTTGGTTGGTGTGATGTCTCTTGTCCTGTCGGATTTGATTTACTTGAACATACTTTCTCTTTCGAATGTTTCAATTTTCTGCAGATAGGATACAGCATTATCTGTCTAACTGATAAAACCTCCCAGACTCCATTTTTATTTAATGTGATTAAGTAATCAGTTTCCGTTGTCGAACTGATCAGGGATGGCATATAAGATTTTGCAGGCTCAGATTTTTATGGTATGGATAAAAATCGGCTAGAGGACTCACTTTTCTTCCTCTATGCAACTGATCAGTAGGGCTAACCTACTTTTAGTTCTACTGACAGTCATAGAAAATGTTTCAAACATTGGAGCGCTATCCACTATCAAGACTAGTCACAATAGCCGCTCATCATGCAACGGATATTTTTGTTTGAAGTGACGGGTTCAGTATTTGAGTTGTAGTGGAGTAAACAGTGCTGATATCATGGTGGTTACATGCACCTGAAGAGTCCTAAATAGAATAATGTGCATCTTGAACTCTCCAGTCAGCCATTTTTCTTTTTCTTTTTATCGAAGTGAAACTAACGGTTATATCAAAACATGCGTACAGAAGCCAGAATAACAACAGTGATTGACGCTTTTGATTAGAAACAATCAAGAATTAGAAATAAAATATCAAAATATGAGAGTCTTCTGATAATAAACTGAACAGTAATATTTGCAGTCAAGATATTACTTCCGTCTGCCTAATGTCAGCCTTACGAAAAGTACCAGTTCATGTTGGACTGACATTACTTGTTAAAACTACTATTGCTCATATAGAAATTAAACAAAGCAGAAGTCATTAATTTTCGCGGTAATCAAAGCCTTTATACTTCATTATTATCGAGATGACAAATGTGAAATGATTCATCGTATTTCGAGGATTTTAAAAACCCTTCCATATATTGGTTTTTTCATGATCATAGCTCATTTGATGCAATTAGAAATCTTTATATATATATATATATATATATATATATATATATATATATATATATATATATATATATACTCAAGCAACCTAAAAAATGTCTCACCTCTTCATAAAGTAATTGCTGACGAAGTCACATGGTCTAATGATGAAAAATGCAAAAACGAAGTTAAGCTTTAGATAACACTAAACAGTTATCATTTTCATCTTCAGCTAGAGATCTTTATTACTTCCAAGTTTATTGATATTTCTGAACAGAAATGCTTACCGTCTGTTGAATCTAAGGGTTAGAACGTATTGAATTCCTTTGATCTCAGTAGTTCGCCACATTGTATAGAGCAATCAAACTGTAGGGAATTCGTCAACTTGAAGTTTCATTTGATATTTATTTGAAGGAGATACTCGTTGATGGCTAAGTTGAGTTTTCGATGAATAGAAAACATATTATTGCAAATTTGGCTACATGAATCCAGCCACTTTTCAGCTATTTCATATTTGAAATATACTTCAGTACTTATTCTGGGAAAAATGCTTTCTTACATTAGAAAAAGCCCAAGAATTAGAAAAATGAAAGAATTGGTTTATAATTATTATTATTTTATTATTTGTCCCTTGGGTTCCTAATAGGGCTTCAGTAGCACGTCTCCAGTGAATTCTGTTCTCTGAAATCTTTTGAACCTGGCTCCACGACTGCCCACAAGCTCTCATTTCCTCCTCGCACGATCTCCTCCATGTCACCATCACCTCAGACGCCCAACTCGTCGCTTCCAATCGGGGTTCCACTCGAAATAAAAACCTGGCCTGATGCGTTATGTCCCCAGTCGGCCTTCTCAGTGCATCCCCAATCCATCTGCACTTCCTTCCAGTGCATATTTCTTCAGCGATAGGTTCTTGAAAAGTTGGTTCGTAGCCAGCCAGAGTTAGTTGTTGCTTATTCGTATTATTCTGGAAAACCATCTGATATTCAGTAACGAGCCAGTGTAGGCAGTTGTTGATGGATGTCTGTAGTTTGTTGGAAATCCCTTTCGTAACGCGCCAAGTCTCTGAACCATCACATAGAAGCACTGACTTGACTGAATTGGTGTTGAAAATCCGGATCTTGTTAAACACGCTTTATGCAGTGCAGAAGATCTCCACACTGGTTTCAGGCTAATGAACGCCTGTCTTGCTTTTCCGATCCTGGCTTTGACATCGTCGTCTGTAGCTGAAAAACCTGTAGTTGAAACAGTGCTTCCTAGATAGATGAAGGAGGTTACTTCCTTTAAGTTTCTCCCGTTCATGGTGATTGGAGGTTGTTGTTGTTGTTGCTGTTGGAATTGTTGGTACGGTATCTTCATCACCTCTGTCTTCTCTATATTCACTTGAAGTCCCGTCTTCGCTGCCTCTCCTGACAACTGGTTAGTTTTCGCCTGTAGATCTTCAAGTTTGTGTGACATCAGGCACAAGAAATCATCGGCGAAATCAAGATCTTCTAGGTTCTTTTCCGCAGTCCAGCGTATCCCCCTCTTCTCGCACCCCACTGTTTGTTGCATGATCCAGTCCACCACAATCAGAAATATCATGGGGTATAGTAGGCAACCTTGTTTTACTCCTGTCTTCACTTCAGTGGCATCACTGATCTTCCCAATGTGAATTACTTGGCATGTGGCGTCTTCATATACTTGTTGAATGAGGCGGAGAAGGGTTTGCGGCAATCCGTAGTATTGAAGCAGCTTCCAAATTACCTCTCGGTCGACGCTGTCAAAGGCCTTCTCAAAGTCGATAAACTTGAGGTAGAGAGTTGACTGCCATTCTATACTCTGTTCTATGATAATGCGAAGCGTTGCAATTTGGTCGGCACATGATTTGTACTTCCTGAAGCCTGTCTGTTCCGGTTGTAGTTTTGAATCCAGTGCATCCTTTAGCCTCTTCAGGATGATGCGACCTAATATTTTGCTTGGGGTGGAGAGGAGCGTGATACCACCCCAAATCTTGCAAACACTGAGGTCTCCCTTCTTCGGCAGTTTGACAAGGTAACCCTGCTTCCAATCGGCAGGTACCTTCCCTTCCTTCCACACCTTATGCAATGGTGGTGTGAGCATGTCTACTGTTGTCTCTGAGTCTGTTGTCAGTGCTTCTGGTGGGATCCCATCTGGTCCTGTTGCCTTCTCATATTTCAGTAGCTTTATGGCGTTCAGGACTTCCATTTTTGTTGTAGATTTTATGTTCACTTGTAGTTCAGTGGCTGCAGGTAGTATTTCTGGACGAAGTGCAGATGATGGTGGTGGTGGTCGATTCAAGAGCTTCTTGAAGTGGTCGACCCGTTGCTTCCTTTGTTTCTCTTCTTTGGTAATTAAATTTCCTTCATCATCTTTTATTGGTTTCATGTGTGTTGATCTCTCATAACAGATAGTAACCTGGTTATTTGATACAATGTTGTCAGGTCTCTATCTCTCCTACCAGCAGTCTGTTCTGCTTCACTTGCCAGTGTGTCGTGGAAGTGTCTTTTGTCTTTCCGTGCACTCTTCTTCACTTCTTTGTCCTAGTGTTTTATGCACTGTACTCAGTTCCTATTGTCGTTGTACATCTCTGCACTGGTTCATCTTCTGTTTCACCATCCTCCTCTCCTCTATCAGCTTCCATGTGTCCATCGAGATCCATTCCTTATCTTGTCTTCTTTCTTCTTCCTTCCTAATACGGTTGTGCAGGTTTCTTTCCACATCCCTTTCAAAGACTTCCAATGTTCTTCCACACAGGTTTCTTCAAGGATGTTCCTGGATATCTCGCATTTTGTCCTGATGGCTGTCGTGAAGATGTCCTTTGTAGTTTCGTCCTTCAGTTCAGTTTGTGTTCTGGGTGTTGTACTTGAACTGTGGTCAATCACCAACTTCCTTGAAGGCTTTCAACTTGATTTGGTGGGTTCCTTGCACTAGGTAGTGAGTGGTGTGAACCTACATCTGCTCCTCTTCTTGACCTTGTGTCAAGTAGGCTGCGCCTCCACTTTCTTCACATTGAGATGAAGTCGATCTGATGTTTAGTGTGTTCTGGTGTCTGGTGAGATCCGTGTTGCTTTGTCAATATTTTGGTGTTTGTACGCACTACCTCACTGCAATCACCAAATCGTTGAATGCACAGAATTCTGCAAACAATTCGCCATTCTCGTTCATCTCACCGAATGCCTCTCGACCCATGGTTAGTTCTCCTCCTGTGTTGTCTGCTCCCAGTTTGGCATTCATGTCACCCATTAGAATTTTGATATCGCCAACTGAGTGGTGTCTTGTCCAGTGTTGATTGCAGTTGTCTGTAGAATTCCTCCTTCCTCTCTCGCTCTGCATTATTTGTAAGTGCGTAGCATTGAATGATTGTGACCTTCCTTCCTTTTGAGTGGAATCTTGCTGTCATGATCCTGCAGGAGTAGATTGGTTCCCACTGCATGAGAGCCTTCGATGCTGTTGGGGACATCATGATAGCCAGTCGGAAACTCAGTGTTCTTGTTGTTGTCGTCTGGGTGACAATATCGGGGTAGATTATTGATTCTCCAGTTGACAGTTTGGAGAGTCCACTTCCATTCCATCTGCTTTCGCAAATTCCTAGCACTTCAATGTGATACCTCCTCATCTCGTTCGCAATCTGGGCTGCCTTGCTGGGTTCAAACATGGTTTGGACATTCCATGTCCACACGTTTACTTTCGCTTTCATCGAGAGAAGTGAAGTCGCATCGATCAATTGGCTTCCCGAAAGCTTTCACCAACCGGCGTGCTTTCGCCTCTCCGATTCCAGCAAGGAATAATTTTGTTATTATTCTGTATATTTCGTTTGTGCTTTGAAGTTCCTTTAGCGGTTAGATTTGTTTTCCGGGGTAGGGTTGCTAGCCGTATGCCCAACCTTCCCTGTTTACCCGGGCTTAGGACCAGCTAGTAACTAGTGAACTAGTTAACCGGGCGAGGTTATCGGTTCATAATGCTTTGTTGTATCTTGCCTCATGATAATGCTAAAACTAAAATTGCATGAATAGTACATCTAGAGAATATGTTTATCCACGAATTAAACTCCAGTAAACTTTTCAGTGGCTTATATAAAGACATTGCTAAAGGTAACTAACTGTATAACATGGTATTACACAGCATAAACGTATTACAAGTTTAAAGTCCATTTTGTTCAGTCAATAGTTTCTAGTGTTTAGTCTTACGTTTTCTCCCTTGGTTAGATTTCTTCGAAATTTATATTTCCTTTCGTTAATTTTAGCATACAAATCAACTTAATATTGACTAAATCGAATACGAAGTGAGTGTAGCACGAACTCGTGCACTGTGCAACACGTGTTTATATTTCCACTGCTGAAAAAAATCAGATAAAAGATAGATAATAATAACAAACGTTTGATCATGCATTTCAGTATTGGCAGAAATAAATACATTCCTTAAGTGAAATTGTTTTAATTCTGCGAAAGTATAACCCAGTTAATGTAAATTTCCAGGCATTCGTCAACTTTGCCATTTACAACACTGGGATTTCAGATATTTTTATATGTTTATATCCAAAACAGACAGCTTCAATGTTTATGTTATTATAATGATTGTACAGCTCGTCTATAGAACTTAATTTGCCATTTGCAAACCGTTTATGTTCAACTTGAAAGATATAAAATATGCGATGTTTGAACGTGATAACTGCCTCCTTAACTAGGTCTTTTTCTGGGTGACTTATCAAGACTGATTCTTCAGCGGACAAGATGGTGAACTGAATGTCTTAGGTTGCTAGTTAACTTAGATAAAATGTACAGTAGATTGAAACACTATGTACGCGAGGAATTTCGGTCTACTGAATGAGAATAAATTCCAATACCAAATAAATAGGTGTAATCAATTATTTTTGCACGTACAATGTGGTGTCGTACTTTACATTTATTATCAAAGGATTATTGTCTGTATGTAACTGATATTTATGTTGTGTTTTCTGCATCATATATTTTCTTTCCGTATAGCTTTCATGGCATATCCTCTGACATGTTATTACCTCGGGTGAGTATACTTCTTAACTATTAGTGATAAACCCCTTATACAGACAGACTGCTGGGATAGAATAATAGTTTTCATAATTTCCTTGATGAATTTTGCTAATAGTACTGATCCACAGGCTAAGTGTATTGGGACTGACTAGTGCAGATGTACTCCCCTGTTATAAATTGAAAACTTACAGGAATCATGTATGCATTTACTGAGATGTGATGATCAACTAGAAATGATTTGTGGTTACCAGTTATCATTTCGCTTATTGTTTACGTATCATGTGTTGAAGACTAACATTAATCATGTAGTAAACGATATCTAGTGGAAAGGAAAATAAGAAATTGTTGATAAATACTTCCGACATATCGAATCAAATCTATGCCTACTAGAATCTTTGGTCAAGGTTGTACTCAACTTATAGTCCCAACTATATGTTGAATGAAACATCATTGTATACTTGTGTTCAGTTAGTCTTATTTTATCGGTGCTTAAGAGCTATTCACAACCTCTGATTTCATTATTTTTGATTAGATATTCTTTCTTTTTTATCTAAATCCACTTCCTGATAATGCATAATTACCTTCGAGAATTGTATGATACTCTTCTATGCTACATTTATGTCTATCTGACAGTATTTTAAATAACAATAATAATAATAACTTTATTCCTGACAATATATGTAGTTACATCATGGAATTCTGAGCATGTAATAGTCCAACAAATTTAATTCCCTGTACAAAATCATTGCATTTGAATACTGTTAATAATGACGACAGTAATATTCACAATGTGAAACAGGCACCTCGTATTTACACAAGCCTCTGGCTTGGAATATTGAATGAATAGAAAATCGAGCCTAATTTTAACGATGGTAGTTTATTCAGCCAGTACTAAAATCTGCAGTTTGAAAGATTTACCCAAGAAATAGTAATGAACTGTGTTTCCGTGCTTTTATAAGCTCATCTTTTACCGGCATAATGTTTTTTCTTCTTGCTGTTGGCTGAAAAAAAATGGTAGTTTGAAATCATTTTAAGAGTATGGAAGAGTTAATGACACATTTAAGAAACATATTTAAGAAGTTAAAACAAATTGAAAGGCAGGAATTCGACGTAGTGTATTCGACTGACAAGTTTCAGAAGCCTAAGATTTAAGCAGACCGCCTTATACAGAAGCAGAATCAGTCACACTGATGAACCTCACTACTAGAAAATGCATTTTTGTTCATTAAGTGTGTGTACGAACTATGGTACCACTGAAGTAATTTTCACAGTTTGATTAACAGTAACTTTCTAGATTGTCATATGGATTAAACTCATAAATACTTTCTTAAAAAAGAGACAGAAATCCTTTTATGACTTCCTATGTAATCACTTCAGGGAAAACTGTTTACGTACTTGATCCAAACAGCTTCGTGATACTTATTATTTTGAGCTGTACTGAAAAATAACCTGCCTTTGAGATGAATTAGGCTAACTAGTCTGTGTTAGTTGTCAACAGTCACATCAGTGAATGAGGGATCTGAATGGACATCATTTTTATTTTATCTATAAAACAATTTTTTTTTCATATTTAACCTGATTAGTGAAAAAAAAACATTATTCATATTCATTCAAACACACTAAAACCTTGTACACTGCAGTTTACAGAGCAAGTACAGAGATTGTAATCTCATCATCAAAAAGTCTGAAATCTGGAAAGTTTACAAAACCAGTCTGTGTGGACCAGTAACTAAAAGGGTGTTGCTTCAAAACCTACTGTGATTCGGGGATTCACTTCAGACTGAACTATTATCTAGTAAAATAAATTTTCACTTTTTTAAAGTCCAATTCAGCCGCTTATTTCAGTCACTGAGATTTTATTGGGCCATCTCAACTTCAAGCTTGTGTCTAAACAAATAAGAGAATCTTAGTTGAGACTATGTGAAATAGCCATGGCTTCACTGATACACGATGATGACTGAATGTCTTTGGAACCCTACCTTGAACAAGGTAATCGATCATCGCCGAGTATCAACAGAATCTTCTTCAATGATACTGGAATAGTGAACAAATCTTTCCGAGAAAATATGAGTAGAACATGGGCACTATAGTAGGATGTAATTTCATTTCAGTTGTTTTGTTAGATGTATTACACAATGGAACAGTGTTGTTAACTGGATTACGTTTCGGACACAACTTATTGACCATAGTCATATAATCTTGATATGACTTGTGGTGCATTAATAAGTCAACTTAAATGGAACTTTCCGAAAACACCCTATCAACACTAAGTGTTTGAATATAGATTAGTGAAACGGCTTCTATAAATGTAAAAAATCAGTCATAACTCATGTATAACCATGGTGATCAACTCAGTAATTTGCATCTAAGCGTTGCAGAAACTTTTCAGAAAAGGTGTCTATCCTGTATTTCTAACCTTCCGTAGTAACATTTTCGTCCACTTTGCAGTAAAAATAGGCACCTTTGTTGAGAATTCAGAAGAGTTGCTGGTCAAGTGCACAATGAAAGTTCACTTCCTGTTCAATAGCAAAATTTACAAAACAATCGACAGCATAATGATGCGATAAGCATAAGGCCCTGTATTTGCTGATATATTTTTGGCGAAATTAGGAAGCCGACAACTAAAGAATGACATTATCAACACAAATTTGTATTGTTGGTACATGGATAATACATTTTTAGTACAAAGCAAAAGTGCGTAATGACTGAATCCTCAAGCCCTTGAATAGTGTCCCCTTAGCAGTTTACTTTACATACGAATGTGAAAGTAATACACCTCTTCAGTTCCTTGAAAGGAAGCGTATATAGGAAGTCGACCAAAACAGTACACACAATTCCTCTGCCTTTTAACAATGAAGATCAAGCAAAATGTTATTAGTTTAACTTGGAAAGTTTTGTTAAATATTTAGCATTCAGAGCAAGACCAGTCTGTCCGAAGGAGTGTGTCAATTAGGAACCGCAAGTTTTTCGCTAAATTTCAAGGGAAAGCTGATATGTTGAAGAGTTTATACAAGCAAATATCATGTGATACTTTGGAACGTGAAAAGACGATAGTGTGGAAGAAATCTTTGTTTCTGCATCCGCAATTGAAAGGAGACACCCGAGTGAAATTTTGTTACAACTTTCATCCAGAGCAATAAATACAACATCTTACCCAGTGTCTGTGCTTATCCTTCAATAGCCAACTACTGTTCAACCTTAGAACTAAGAATGATACATCTAACTTTAGCTCATCATCATGTATGTGTATACCAATTCAGCTGTTCTTATGGGACAAGTGTATAGAGTGCACTATTAGAAACGTCCGTTTCATGAAACAAGAACACCTATTGGTGTGGTATGCGAAGTGTGATATCGAATTCATTAGAAGTTCTCTACTGGACATCTGGTAAAAGTGGGACACCAAATAGATGACCGCATAGCTTTTACTATGATACATCGTGTTCCGAAGACTCTACCACCTGCCGTTCGTTCACTCATTCTTCATGTAGCGGATGCTGTGAGTCAACTAAGTCCGAACTTTGTACTCAAAAAGATCACCTTCAAGACTTACTCTTACCTTGGCCTTCCACCGACTAAAGAGTATTTCCTTAACCTTTCAGTTTCCCTCTTTATCCTTTTCTCTTTCTTTTTTTGACCAGATATTCCTTTGCTTTCTGCTATTATTATAATAAACTTTTAAAAGTTTGCTGAAATTTAATCATAATTATTATCTTCATTATTATTCTTATAATCTAAACCATTTCACATTTGAACTATTTTATTATGAAATATCCACTCCATTTCTTCCCTTCTGGCAACGTTATTTGATTGTTTGTTTTAAGCATTCACTAGACATAATACAACCTTGAAATTAGTTATTAATTTTTCATCTCCGTGCTGTACACAATTACTACTTCTGATCACCAATCGATTGAAAAAGTTTACAGTCAACTTATCACCTTGACTGACATACATATTTAAGTCACATTATCATCTACACACTTGAACAATCTAATAGTAATTATAATTTCATATCTGTTTTAAAATGCACTCACTACAAATTTGGCTATTACTATTTTACTAAGTGGTGATTGAGGGTGAAATGAAAATTTGGGCCGTGCCATGATTCGAACCAGCCACGCATCAAGAATTAACATGGCAGTTGGGCAAAAGCCTTGGAGATTAAAGCTGAATTAAGACCTGACCAGCAGCCAGGTCTCGTGACTAAATAGGTAGGGCATCGGGTCGGTAACCAAGGGATCGCTGTTTCATATCCTGCTTCTTTCAGTTATCACTCAGGGCCAATACAAGCCTGACAAACCACGACACCTCAAATAGTCAAACTGACATTCGTATACTAAGAAACTTGATTTTATAACTGTAGAACCTGACGTGAAATTATCGTAAAGAATATTCTTCGTTCATTTTTGACTTTTAATACTGAAAATACTCAATCTGCAAGGTATTTTCCACACACAATAAGCAAATAACTTGTTATATCGAGGGAAAAATGTATGTATGCGGCAAACTAAAATAATTGCGCTGTAAGGGAGTTACTTAGGAAGTGAAGAAGTTTGTTTTAAAAATGCCAAAATAATTTTCACCATTATTAGCAATGAATAAATGCTGAATTCTACTTCCCATGAATAACAGTGCTGTCCTCATTAATCTAAGGTCCTTTGTTTATAGCAATGATTTCGTTTCCATGGGAACTTTCTAAAAAGTAGTCTTTCTGAAAAGCTTTAGTTGCTTTACCGATTTAGTCCACAAAAAATGAACAGTTAGAAAATGAAACACATTGAGCAATAGTCGTCATAAGTATCTATACTATTTTATCAAAGTAATTTATTCGTTGTCATGTCAACAGGTATACAACACAACAATTTGTAGCTTTTAAAATATTTCCTACAAGAAATAGTTAAAAAAATATATTGTGGAGAAATTGAAGCAGTATAAATGACGTAAGTTTTGTGGTTGTTCATTTGAATGAAAATTCAAATATGTAAGTTATGAAATGAAGACGAATTTTCAGCAGGAAAATCCAATAACCCGTGTAACACTTTCCCAGTGACAAAAGTATTTACTCTAGTATACGAAATCAAGAATTATTTTTGTGATGTGAAACACATTTCCAGCCTTTGTGGATGAAATTCTCGATGTATTAGTCTGCCTCAGTTTAAATTTACTAGCATTATACAGTTTTATGAAGACTGTTAGGGTCTTACAGTAGATCTGTATGAACTTTACAATATAGTATGATACCACTAGAATTCCCATTTTAAAAGACTTTGCCTTATTGTTGTGAGTCATCTTTAGCGTCAGTGTACTGAATTAAAGCCAAACTATTTTCACTATTGCACGAATGTCTTGTTTCTTGTCCCACCCTAAATGAAACTCATTAGCAGCTTTTTAAAGATTAAGTCACAAAAGAAAACACACATATTAGGTCATTAATATTGAGTGTATATCAGAAACAGTTACCGATAACAAATTGAGATGAACAACTCGGTTATTATACACTTTGCACCTTCATTGTGAATTCTTAATTTTTTATATAATTTATTCTTGTTTAGCTGTAAAACATTTGAACGCCACCTTTTAGATATACTCAAGTTCTCATTTGCCCCGGCAATTTTCCATAAACTTTATTTATAAACCAGATGACCAGAATGAAAGGTTTCACTGTAATTAAATTCATACAAATTGGAACTGAAATTTAATCTGGAAATGAATACTAGTTCATATTGCTACATAAATGAATTCTTGCTGGAACCATTGTGTCAGTTATTCATGGGACAACGAATAATGTTGCTTCCGTAAGTGATTAGTACCAGGCGCATCTAAAAGCAGAACATAATGTTCAACAATTTGACCTGTTAAAATAAGTTGTACCCTCAGTAATTATGACTCATAGACTGGCAAAATCAGCGTAGAACCTCGCGCATATAGGCATCAGTGCAAGTTGCCACACTTCACAGCAGTATGAAAAGAACAAGTGAACAGAATAAGACTGATATCAAAGTAGATGAAGTTGTGTGTGAGAATAAACAATTTAAAGATAAACTTTTGTGCAAACACTCAAGCTCTAGAAGACGTCAAGGAGTGAATACATCTGTGCCACTATGACTGGTTTTCAGCCATGTCATCAAGAGTCCCTGACCATTGATTCTTATAGTCATAGGGACCACAGCCGCGTTGTCCACATCTTCATACATGGCTCAGGTCAACTTTAAAAGACTTCGTGGTCGGGTGTGGCGTCTTGGTGTGGACACCCTGAGCCTTCCTCCAGTTTTGTTCTACTTCGTATATCATTGCACATCTATGTAAATAGTGGGTGGAATGCGCAACACACTTCAAGACACCTCAGTCGCTGAAGCTTTACGACCACACTAATCGACTTGCTTGTCTTGCCTAGTACCATTCGCGTGATGTCGACACTGCTCACATGATGATTTCAGGAAACATGAGCAATACTACGAATGCATCTGTGATCTGAAAACCTGTAGTCTTTTCATATATTCTACTTTTAACAGTCATGTCTCAACTATATAATAGGACAAAATGAACTGTAGGGCAGTATGTTTATCCTTCAGTAGACAGTCGGACATCCCATCAGTGGGTGTTACAGATGATGCACACTGGTAAATGGCGTACGGGTCCTCTGTATCCTAGCTGAGACTTCATTAACAAATAACCCGTTCTGCCTAATTCAACACCCCAAGTAATTGAAGTGGTCAATACATTCAACCTCTTCAATCCATAACATGGAACTGCGAGTGGTTGTAGACCATTTTTGGAGCATCATTTTACAGTTGAAAGGTGTGAAACTGATATCAAATATACTCAAATTTCTGCTCAATGCTTCCAGAGGACCGTGCTTTAAGTCAGCGCTCTTGCCTAGTTTGACAATAACGTCTTCATACTCCAAATCAATGAGATGTCCATTAGGATTTCAGAGAGGAAATTAGTCCCTGGGAAACTAGAAGTATCTAAGGTCATATCCATTAGTACTTCTGTGATGGATTTAAGTAGGAACGGTGAAAGGAATCATGTATGTGAGATATCAGTAGTTGTTGTCAATTCACATAACAACTTTCCACAAGGCCTTGCACGGTCGCAAGAGTTGGAGTTGAGAGCTTTGATTAGCATTATTTACTACTTGTTTGGTAACAAGGAATGGTTTTCAGAAGGAGGCGAAATTTAACCCGAAATTTGAGAAATTTCACGTCAGATCAATTACGAAATATGTTACATTTTACGAAGATGTAAGACTCTTGTTGCTTATTTTGTGGCGAGTGAACTCTTGTTGAACCATTTTCTTGTTTCTCCAAAACATTTTCCTGCTTTTAAACATCATTACAATCTAAATTGTTTGAGTTCAGTTTTCTCACACAGCTTTATTCACCTTTACCTCACATTCGATTGACGTATAGAAATCAATCAATCATTTTTGAAAATATTTTTCAAAATCTCTTCCTTTAACCAATAAATTAACTTTTCATTACGCTAAAATCAACATATCAAAAATGTAACTTGCTAAAAATTTTCCTGAAACTTTGAGAAGTTGATAAGTCAGTTTTCAAAGGGGAATGACGTGAGAGTGAAACAAGAATACTCAATTTTACCAGCTAAATATTGTAGCACGATAGCCATTTATCCGAAATAGTATACAGTATGTCTTATATTTGGATCACCTTTTTGTGTAAAGACAGCTTTCTGTTTCTACTGATAGATAGAAAAATATTAGGGTGTTTTTCTTAGGAAAGTGTATTCATCGTAGAATGAAACACTGAAATAAATATCCTTGAAATTAGTATTTACACGAAATGATAAAGTTTTAACTTTTATGACATTTCGAGTTAAACCATATTCCATGATCACACCAAACTCTAAAATTACGTATAACCAAAATAAAAGACTTTTCATCTTATTAGCATTCATTAAAGGCATATTTATGGTGAATATTCTTTAGAATATGTTAATATTTTTACTTCTAAGAAAGTAATAATCGCTTTATTCTTAATAACATGTGTGATGCATTATGAAATTTTTGGCAGGTAATACTTCCCTCGTACAATATTTTTAAAAGAAATAATTACTGCATCTTAATAGTGTTTAAAAAAGCGGTAATAAGGCACCAATGTGAAATGGGCAGATGATGTTAAATTAGTGCCCAGTTTGGGCTGGAAAATGACTAGGAAACCGAGTGAAATTATAGTACCTATAGTATACTAGTATAGTACAGTAATACCATAGTAGTCCAGCTAGCCAGTACGAAGATATGTAGTTCGATATAGGTATCGTAGAACTATCAGTGACCTGTATTTTGAGTATTTATACGTCCATTTTCATCCGTTGTAACTTCTTTTCTTTGTTTCGTTCGTATCTTAAAAAAAGACTGTTTGAAAACTCTAAATTAGTTGAGAGTACATGATACACTTAGAAGACATATTTAAAAGATTAAAACACAGTAGGGGACGAAGTTGATGAAATGTATTCAGTGGAAAATCAGCTGATAGTCCAAGGTTTAAGCAGGTCACTGATATTTGATATACTAGAGCTGTTAAATGAGTCAACACTATTTCATTTTAAACAGAAAAACCTTTAAATGACGTCACAGGAACTTTGCAGCAGCGAACTATAGGAAAAAAGCACTTACGCATAAGCAGAAAAGATCTTTATAAATACAAGCTTAGTATTTGCCTTATCTCTTGATGTCTTCAACTCACACAAGTGGAACTAGAACTACTTCATTCGAAGGCTTTCTCAGGTCAGTGTAAAGTAGCCGGGACAAGATAATTTTACTGAAGTGAAATTCCTCGTCAGTTGTTAGAAACAAACAACTTGAAAGCAGCTGAAACACAATCACTCAGTTTTGATTATTCACCTGAAAAGCAATTATTTTCATGAAAACACAGTCATCGAAAATTCAAGCTGTTCTGTCACAACCAGACAGCAATACCATACATTTTATGAGATTGCTTCATGGTTGCGCCCAGAATTTCTCAGCCTTGTATCCAGCTGTCATCAAGTTCATCAAAATTAGTTTTTAAAAGTCATCAATAATACCGAACATCTAAACATGCCTAAAGACTCACTCCCTAAGTAAGTATGATCGGGGTGTATGAAATTTTGAAGCAACAATTTGAAAGAGATGCGGTGACAAAGATTAACTGTATATTGATGAGTACTGTTACTTTTAGTGTTACTGAACATAGTAACCAGTATAGAAGAGGTATTTATGGCCTTTTCTAATGTCTTTGAACCTTCAGCATAACTGTTCAAGCCGTTTCTAGCAATTTTTACAGCAAGATAACTTCATCTCCATATTTTCGAATAAATCATAAACGTTCTGTTTAAAAAGGTACACGATCTTCATGCATCTCAATGCCTCAGAACATAAGGCATGATTCATCTGTAACATGTTAACATTTTCATTGAAATGAATGACTGAAGTATGCTTTTAATAAATATAGATTCCTGGTTTCCATTTTCTGTGTTAGTATATTCAACATCCAACAGATGAAACTAGTGTATTCCACCTTTAAGCCATATAAGGATGGGATTTTGTAAAGCTGCTTAGTAAAATCAATAAATCTCAATCAACTTTCACTTGCTTTCATCTTTTTAGGTCTGTTTCAAGTTTTGCTGTTTCCTATTTTTCACTCTAATATGATGTATTCATTGACAGATGAATAAAAGCAAAAAGGCTTCCTGTTTGTGAAATTCGTAAACAATTGTTATTGATATTGTCAAAAGTATAGCTTATTCTTCATTTAAACACAATAATTCAATATTCGAATAAAAATCTATCAGGGATTCCCTTGTAAAGTGTATTTACTAGCTGTTGAGTTTATTCAATTTCTGAGAAAAAATAGTTGATGAATAATTTTTTTCGTGATTTAAAACAGTGAATGCTTTTGTTTTCTACAAAAATGGATGTCTTATGGCAACATAATGTGATTCTATGTTGGATTTGTTCATGAAATGACAACAGTTGGAGAACTATGTTAAGACACTGTAAATGTGTACAGCTTTAGTTTGAAACTTTTCGACAGAGTCTACTGTCAACTTCGTATATTTTTTTCCGTATATTTCGTGCGTATTATGTTCAAAAAATGTTGCAACCAAGAGTTATGAGTGTTAGTTATCTCAGTATTAAAATATTAAATACTGACTCACCTTCACACTCAATCATTTTATGATTCTTTAGTGGATTAATGCTGAAATTTTACTCGACATCTTAGGCTGAACAACCAGCAGCCGTGGTAGATCCACGCAATATATTTCACGCATCATCCAACGATTTCATAAGTCTTATAAAGAAAAAAGGGTTTTAGTAAATTATGAATCAGTTCTCAGAATGCAGCCTATTGGTTCACAGATCACTGTAGTGTACACGTTTATCATTTAGTATTTGTCATTTCTACATGCGTTAAACTCACTCTCATGGTACCAAAACACAGAGTTCAACTTTAGAAACAGTGACTTAGAACCTGAGGATGTAGTTATGGAGACATTTACCCATTTAACTATAAACTTGGTTAGATCTTTGTGACACAGGCGGATTATTATTTAGATTTAATAGGATTTCTTTGAATGGTTTCTAAGATCTCTTGATCTCTTCGTTATTTCAGCAGGTTGTGCTATGCGGCTGAGAATACAAAAGTTAACCTAACGAAGTAAAAGCTTTCCTGTTTGTTTATAATCATCACATTTTTGATAATCCTACGTATCTTAAGCTTGAATATGA
>OX104134.1:37015661-37109762 GCA_944470555.2 Heterobilharzia americana
GCCATTAAAGTTTAATGCTAGCTTGGTTCATCACCTTGAACAACTTGTAGAGTAACGAACCTAAATAAAAGTGATCAAAAATAAATGTTGTATCTCATAAAACTATAATTTGAGAATCGTTTGAAAAATATAGTACTACGCTCAATGGAATATGTTCATTAAATTTCTTACTTTTACAGTTAGTGTGGTACACAAGAGAGAAATTTTCGAAAGTAAAAGAAAGTGCATCACTTTTACAAAAGTAGAAGAACAAACTAACATAGATGTTGTCTCATAACGGACGAGTACTTCAAAATCCAGTGCACGAAAATGTGTGAAGTGTATGCTTCATAATGAGCTTTTCAACTAGCGCATAAGAGATGTTTAGTACTCAATGAAGAAAAGCATACTCCATGCTACAATTTTCGCACAACCTATAAGAGAAAGTATAATTATTAACTACGTCAAAAGAAACTGCGTTAAAATCGTTAACGTAAATCCCTGCTAAATTAATGCAGTATACGAAAATCACCTACAAAATACTCGTTAACGTTTTATAAATAAAATTTAATCAATCATTTATTTAAAAAAGACGCGAAAAGACATACAAACAAGAGCTACGCATATTAAGTTCAGCAGTGGGGCAATGCTAATTATATACAGTTCCCAGATTTATGAAAAGATTTCAAATAGCAGAAAGTAAATAAATCGAAGGCAAAAAGGATGATACCGAAAGAAAAGTAGACTAACCAACATTTTACTGTACCTCGAAAACGATCGACCAGCTTTGAATATTCTCTCCGTATTTCAAAGGAATACGACTAATCTCTATAAAATCACTTTTCACGTTGTATTGATAGTAAGTTCTTGATGTTTGGGATATGAAAACAGACGTTTTAGCTCATCTAACAATTGGGGACGGTGAGGATTCTCGTATAATCAGTACGAAACTGCCTATTGGACACAATACGACTTAACCAAAACAATGGCATAACTACAGAAACCAAATGTGACTCGATGGTGTATGAGAAGGTGAAAAACAGACAAACAAAGGTTGTCTAAAAGCAATAAAGGGGCAGCTTGAAAGTTCGACCTAGCGACCACTGAAGCAGCTAATTATGGCTTCCTTATTTCGAATGAACAAAAATTCATCTTTCGAATTCAAGATATCTAACCAATTAGCAGAGATATATTTGCTCAGCCTTCAAATTCACTCCCTCATTACAGGCATTTAAGAAATTACTTCTGTTATGCATTTCACATATCCTCGTGTGTCTCTTCTGACCATTGACTAGTTAGTCACAAGTGCGGCATGAAGAGCACGCGAGTAACGTTCGTAAGCTCGAACAGAAATTACACTGTCCAGAAAACACTTCACATGTCAGTGACATTTGTTCTGACAGTGTGGACTAAAGGATAGATGGTAGAGAGACGTGTGTACAATTACTGAAAAACGCGTTTTCGTGTTGCACCCACTTTGCACACCCTACCTTGTACACAGGTAACTTACAGAATATTTCTGATCAGAAGTTTTTATTGATTTTGTAAACATTAGGAAACAAATTTGAACTGATAGAATTAAACTGGTTGAGCATTGGGTAAGTCATTTATTTAAATAATCCACCCCCACTTACCTTAACATTTTCTTAATATATCTATTGTGTTTAATCACTGACTACTACTGATGCATTTCAACTGCTGCTAGGAAAGTATTTAAAAACTGGTTATTGTGAACTATTAATATCCTATTTGAAGTACTCCACACTGTAGTGAACAGGTCGGCATAATTCTTCTTCTTCTTCTTCTTCTTCAACATAGCAAAAGTAAGAAAGAAATTAGAAGTAAGAAATCAAGGAGGTCAAGTGCTGTGATAAGCTTCAAAAGAGTTCAAAATAAGTTAAATAAATGTATCCAAAGCGACCATAAGCACATACTTTATGCCCAGTTTCGATAATGTGCTACTGAACTGAGAAATTTTCTGTCTCCAAGCAGTGTTGATAAAATAATTTTAAGTAGATTACTTCAGAAATCACTCTGAAGTAAAACCTTCAGCATTCCATCTAGAAGTCACTCGTACGTCTGGACATATCGATATTCATAACTATATGAAGAGCGTGAAAAGCAGCTTCATGCCGATAAAGCATTCGAAAACATGGTTGTGTAAATATCGATTCAGTGCCAGCGAGTTAATGAACGAATTTATGGGAAAAGTGAATTACTGGTGAAAAGATAGTGCAAGACAGTTAACACAATGGGTGTATAAGGCTGATAGAATGTGTAAAATAAATTGAAGTAGGTGATTATCCGACTGAAAGTGCAACAGTTGAGGAGAAAAATGCGTGGTTGTATGAAGTCGACACGTATTAACAATAATTACACAAGCAAGATAAAAAGGAGGAAAAACTCAGTGAAAAGTGCTGACATGAAAAAGACGAGTGGATTATCTGCACACTTTTCAGGCTACTATGCAACAAATACAGAAAAGACCAATTCCTCACATAAACAAGGCAATGAAATGGGTACCACAAAACTCTTTTAAATACAGAGATTCGGTTAATAAGAATGTCTGATTGTGACTTCCATTATGTGTACTAGACGAGAATTAGGATCACATAGGGAGTTCAATAACTAGTACACGACAGATTTTCTCAAGAGTCATGCTTCTGTCTAGCTAGCACATATGGGGCGACGGACGAATCGACCCATACAAGATGGAACTGATGACACATTGTGTTGCAAAGGCTCCAGTAACCTAGAATTATTCAAGTTGCGATTCTCTCAAGGGATTCTGTACGCTACGTAAACTCACCGCATGATTTACTCGTTACTTCATATGTGGATTTTCGAAAACGTGACTGCCTGTATAAAATCGCATCACAGATACACAATATTGACTTCAATAATGACTAACTATTCCCCTCAATCTTCACTCCAATCAATGGCATTCATACTGAAACAAATGTACTCATCAATACTACTCTACGTCAGCCCATCCAACAAACTCATTCTAGATATTTCACTTACCTATGATATACATGCGTACATTTACTCATAAATACATATACATATGTGTAAACAGGTGAAGATCAATGAAGCAAAAATTTCAAACAAAGGGTACATATCAACACCATTTTCTGACCATTGTCTTATTGTCTCAGTTTGTAATGAACGCTTGTGTAACTGATGTTGACATGTGAATGAGTCTCTTCTATCACTGACAATGAAGAAACGCATGTCTTTTAATTCAGTTAGAAGAAATGTTTATCTGAATAACATTTTGAAATTCTCAATTTTCTCTATCATCTAATTTCTATCTCTATCTATTTGATTATCAAATATTTATGTTGAAGTGGAGTTGACTTTATCATTTTTTCAGGGCTAGTGCTCTGATAAGCTTTTAAATAGTTCACAATAAGTTTTGCAAATGTATCCATAGGGACCATTGAGGGTAACCGGTACGTCACTATATAAGCTTCATGTAGCTTGATGACATTGGTGGTCATTTTTTCGTTCAAATTACTAAAAAGTTATTACAATAAATGAAGAGATTGATTAAAATACGGTCAGAATGACTCATTCCATACACTTTTGAACGAAATGAGGACCGCTGATTTCAGCAACACTACATAACGTCGACATAGCAACATATCGGATAATAGCAGCCCAAATAGGGCATAGGCAACTTATTTCCATCTCTCGGCAACCAACGCAACGCAGGCTGAGTGAAACCGAGACCAAGCAAGAGAAAATCAGTATGTACGTAATTATTTCGTGGATGACTACAACTGCATGTTGGCTGTGAGTTGAGGGATACTGACCAAGGCGAACCAAACTAACAATACCGTAGTATTTCTGTGGAATGTATTAAATCTTTTGCAATTGTTAGCATGCGGGAGAGGACAGTCAGTTACTTCAGAATTGAAAGTTCTGGTTCCTAACACCCATGAACGAAACATAAATGTGACCGGGTTTTCTATCTGATCTCAGTCAACATTTTATTGTTTGCAAATTGCGTGAAGTTCACAAGAACACCTCAGTCTAACTGTTGTTGCTGTGAAATGTAGATGTGAACTGTGCATCAAGCATATACTTACGGATTAACTGAGTATCTCATTAGTGCAGCCATGATCATGACATCCAACATCATAGGAAGAACTTGCCAAATATCAAGAAACCATTCAGGATGTTCGATTACCTAGAGACTCTTTTCTATTTCAGTCAACCTGCATTGAGCTGATCGGTGAGAGATAGAAATTAGATGATAGAGAAAATTGAGAATTTCAAAATGTTATTCAGATAAACATTTCTTCTAACTGAATTAAAAGACATGCGTTTCTTCATTGTCAGTGATAGAAGAGACTCATTCACATGTCAACATCAGTTACACAAGCGTTCATTACAAACTGAGACAATAAGACAATGGTCAGAAAATGGTGTTGATATGTACCCTTTGTTTGAAATTTTTGCTTCATTGATCTTCACCTGTTTACACATATGTATATGTATTTATGAGTAAATGTACGCATGTATATCATAGGTAAGTGAAATATCTAGAATGAGTTTGTTGGATGGGCTGACGTAGAGTAGTATTGATGAGTACATTTGTTTCAGTATGAATGCCATTGATTGGAGTGAAGATTGAGGGGAATAGTTAGTCATTATTGAAGTCAATATTGTGTATCTGTGATGCGATTTTATACAGGCAGTCACGTTTTCGAAAATCCACATATGAAGTAACGAGTAAATCATGCGGTGAGTTTACGTAGCGTACAGAATCCCTTGAGAGAATCGCAACTTGAATAATTCTAGGTTACTGGAGCCTTTGCAACACAATGTGTCATCAGTTCCATCTTGTATGGGGTCGATTCGTCCGTCGCCCCATATGTGCTAGCTAGACAGAAGCATGACTCTTGAGAAAATCTGTCGTGTACTAGTTATTGAACTCCCTATGTGATCCTAATTCTCGTCTAGTACACATAATGGAAGTCACAATCAGACATTCTTATTAACCGAATCTCTGTATTTAAAAGAGTTTTGTGGTACCCATTTCATTGCCTTGTTTATGTGAGGAATTGGTCTTTTCTGTATTTGTTGCATAGTAGCCTGAAAAGTGTGCAGATAATCCACTCGTCTTTTCATGTCAGCACTTTTCACTGAGTTTTTCCTCCTTTTTATCTTGCTTGTGTAATTATTGTTAATACGTGTCGACTTCATACAACCACGCATTTTTCTCCTCAACTGTTGCACTTTCAGTCGGATAATCACCTACTTCAATTTATTTTACACATTCTATCAGCCTTATACACCCATTGTGTTAACTGTCTTGCACTATCTTTTCACCAGTAATTCACTTTTCCCATAAATTCGTTCATTAACTCGCTGGCACTGAATCGATATTTACACAACCATGTTTTCGAATGCTTTATCGGCATGAAGCTGCTTTTCACGCTCTTCATATAGTTATGAATATCGATATGTCCAGACGTACGAGTGACTTCTAGATGGAATGCTGAAGGTTTTACTTCAGAGTGATTTCTGAAGTAATCTACTTAAAATTATTTTATCAACACTGCTTGGAGACAGAAAATTTCTCAGTTCAGTAGCACATTATCGAAACTGGGCATAAAGTATGTGCTTATGGTCGCTTTGGATACATTTATTTAACTTATTTTGAACTCTTTTGAAGCTTATCACAGCACTTGACCTCCTTGATTTCTTACTTCTAATTTCTTTCTTACTTTTGCTATGTTGAAGAAGAAGAAGAAGAAGAAGAAGAAGAAGAAGAAGAAGAATTATGCCGACCTGTTCACTACAGTGTGGAGTACTTCAAATAGGATATTAATAGTTCACAATAACCAGTTTTTAAATACTTTCCTAGCAGCAGTTGAAATGCATCAGTAGTAGTCAGTGATTAAACACAATAGATATATTAAGAAAATGTTAAGGTAAGTGGGGGTGGATTATTTAAATAAATGACTTACCCAATGCTCAACCAGTTTAATTCTATCAGTTCAAATTTGTTTCCTAATGTTTACAAAATCAATAAAAACTTCTGATCAGAAATATTCTGTAAGTTACCTGTGTACAAGGTAGGGTGTGCAAAGTGGGTGCAACACGAAAACGCGTTTTTCAGTAATTGTACACACGTCTCTCTACCATCTATCCTTTAGTCCACACTGTCAGAACAAATGTCACTGACATGTGAAGTGTTTTCTGGACAGTGTAATTTCTGTTCGAGCTTACGAACGTTACTCGCGTGCTCTTCATGCCGCACTTGTGACTAACTAGTCAATGGTCAGAAGAGACACACGAGGATATGTGAAATGCATAACAGAAGTAATTTCTTAAATGCCTGTAATGAGGGAGTGAATTTGAAGGCTGAGCAAATATATCTCTGCTAATTGGTTAGATATCTTGAATTCGAAAGATGAATTTTGTTCATTCGAAATAAGGAAGCCATAATTAGCTGCTTCAGTGGTCGCTAGGTCGAACTTTCAAGCTGCCCCTTTATTGCTTTTAGACAACCTTTGTTTGTCTGTTTTTCACCTTCTCATACACCATCGAGTCACATTTGGTTTCTGTAGTTATGCCATTGTTTTGGTTAAGTCGTATTGTGTCCAATAGGCAGTTTCGTACTGATTATACCGAGAATCCTCACCGTCCCCAATTGTTAGATGAGCTAAAACGTCTGTTTTCATATCCCAAACATCAAGAACTTACTATCAATACAACGTGAAAAGTGATTTTATAGAGATTAGTCGTATTCCTTTGAAATACGGAGAGAATATTCAAAGCTGGTCGATCGTTTTCGAGGTACAGTAAAATGTTGGTTAGTCTACTTTTCTTTCGGTATCATCCTTTTTGCCTTCGATTTATTTACTTTCTGCTATTTGAAATCTTTTCATAAATCTGGGAACTGTATATAATTAGCATTGCCCCACTGCTGAACTTAATATGCGTAGCTCTTGTTTGTATGTCTTTTCGCGTCTTTTTTAAATAAATGATTGATTAAATTTTATTTATAAAACGTTAACGAGTATTTGTAGGTGATTTTCGTATACTGCATTAATTTAGCAGGGATTTACGTTAACGATTTTAACGCAGTTTCTTTTGAACGTAGTTAATAATTATACTTTCTCTTATAGGTTGTGCGAAAATTGTAGCATGGAGTATGCTTTTCTTCATTGAGTACTAAACATCTCTTATGCGCTAGTTGAAAAGCTCATTATGAAGCATACACTTCACACATTTTCGTGCACTGGATTTTGAAGTACTCGTCCGTTATGAGACAACATCTATGTTAGTTTGTTCTTCTACTTTTGTAAAAGTGATGCACTTTCTTTTACTTTCGTCGGGGAACGGTTTGGCTTGACTCTAGCTACTGTTGCCCTGCCAGCTCTGAAGTCAAGTCGTGAATGATATATTGGGATAGGCCGGTCAACACTAGCGGAAGTGAAGAGTGCGGTAGGAAATTTGAAAAAAAGCAAGTCCAAGCGTACTGATCACTTATATATATTGATATATATAGATATAGGGACGGTGGTTGAATGATTTTAGCGAAGTTAACTGCAGTATTAAGTGATGTATTGGAGTCAAATATGAGATCCCCTCTGACTGGTCTGAATCACTGATTTTCCTAGTCTTCAGGAAAAACGAGAAATCCGCTAGGAATCAGCCTGATGAACATAGTGTCCCATATACTATGTTCTATAATCATCAGATGCCTAAGTGGAGCTTGGGAACGGAGAGTCCGAGAAAATCAGGCAGGCTTGAGACTTGACCGTGGGCGTTTCGACTAACTATACACACTCTTTCAGGTTCTGGAACACAGGCACGCTTACCAACGCCTGACTATAGCTGTATTTCTTGACCTGAAGGCGGCACTCGACTCCGTCGATCAAAAAGTCTTATGGCAGTGTCTCTCACTGAAATGGGTGCCGAGAAAGTACATCCACTATTGAAGACTCTTTACAGCCTATAGTGAGATATAGGATAGGTTGCATCCATCCAGTGGTGTCCATTGAGGATGATCACTCTCTATTCCTATTCAGTTTTATCTTCGACTTTCTTTTAGAGGTGTCCCTCTAGTCATCTGATCATACAAGGACTGGTCTGATCATAGGAGAATCTTTGATAGACCTAGAATACGCAGATGATATAATCCTGATACGTAAAAACGATGACAATGTGCAGAGTCTTCTAGACACCTTGATAAGGAATTTGAGAATGTTTGGGATACGTTTCTTGCCACCAAAATGCTGATTGTTGCCCAGGTACTGATCTTCCATGGTGCCTAGACTAACAATAAAGAGTGAAGCAGTTGAGCGCACTGAAAACGTCACTTACCTGGGAAGTGTGATCACCTTAAGCTCATTGGTCAGTGGTCGACGAGATCTCAACACGAATGCAAAAAGCTCTGTTGGCTTCTGCCAACTAACCTCATCAGTGGCACCATTGCACTACCCTACTGTCTATTAGGGGTCGAGTGTACTGTGCTGCAGTCTGCTCTGTTCTACTGTATGGCTGTGAAATATGGGATTAAAGGTAGACGACATGAGAAGGCTTCAGGTGTTTGACCACAGCTGTCTTCATAGCAAAGGCCGTGTATCGTGGTGTCATCACGTGAGTAACGCAGAAGTCAGACTTTTGGGAGGAACGGTAAGACAGTTGATGCGGCTATGAACGTTCATCAACTGAGATGGCTGAGACAAGTTTTATGTAGGCCTAGCCACCGTCTGTCTCGTCACACAATGTTGACCGAAGTAGGTTCAGGATAGTTACATAAAATAATGTCTCAGTTTGAAGCAATGAAGTAGTTAAAAGTTGCTTACGAGTTTTTAATTAGCTAACGTGAATTTCATTATGTAGCCAGTGTTATTATACTTACCTAATATACACAATCATTCCCACCAGGTGTAGTTTTCCCTATACTAACAACTTTTTTATGGGATTGAGATTTAGAAACTGAAAACAGACAATGGGAACCTAGTAAATGGAGGTAAAAATTGGTAAGTGGGACACAAATTTATCCAACTATTTATGATATAAACTATAATTACTCTTGACTGAAGTGATATTTTTAAAGCCGTTTTCAATGGAATTGTATCAAATGAAATATTCAGTCACGTCTGCGAAATGTAATAAAAATTGTATCCTCTTTTAAAAGTAAAGAATAAGAAGTAGACTTACCTGTCTACATTACTATTAGTATTTATCCCTCGGGTTCCTAGTGGAAAATAGGGCTTCAGTTGCACGTCGCCATTTCACTCTGTTCTCTGCAGTCTTTTGAGCTTTCCTCCACGACTGCCAGAAGCTTTCATTTCTTCCTCACACCATCTCCTCCACATCACCCTCG
Source organism: Heterobilharzia americana (assembly GCA_944470555.2). Lineage (NCBI taxonomy): Eukaryota > Metazoa > Platyhelminthes > Trematoda > Strigeidida > Schistosomatidae > Heterobilharzia > Heterobilharzia americana. The sequence goes on from OX104134.1 coordinate 37,024,996, forward strand.
GAGGCCTAACTCTTCTTTTCTCATGCAGGTTCCACTTGAGGGTGTGGCCTGGCGTGTGACGTCCCCGAATGGTCTTCTCAGTGTATCCCCAATCCAAACCAATCCATTTCCACTCTCTTCTGCATATTTGTTGGGTGACAGGTTCTTGGTTGGTTTGTTACACGGCCAGAGTTCCTTGTTGCTTATTCTTTCTGGCTAACAATCTAATCTTCAGTAGGCGTAGGCATCAGCTGTTGGAAATGCTTTTCGTAACTCACCAAGTTTATCAACCATCTTCTAAAAGTACTGACTTGATGTTAGTGTTGAAAATGCGCATCTTGTTCTTTATGCTGAGTAGAGTGGAGTAGATCTACACACTGATTTCAGATTGATGAAGGCCTGTCTTGTTTATCCGATCCTGGCTTTGACATCCTCATCTGTGCCTGTGCCGTCACCTGTAGTCGAAATGATGCTAACCAGGAAGGTAGGTGAACGAGACCACTTTCTTTAGGTTTCTCCTGTTAATGGTGATTGGTGCTTGTTGCTGATGCTGTTGTTCGTTGGATATCTTCATCACCGTTGTCTTCTCTACATTCATTTGAAGTCCCTTCTTAATTTTCTGCCTCTTGTGTCAACTTGTTGGTTTTGGCTCGTAGATCTTCGAGTTTGTACGACTTTAGGCATAGATCATCGTCGGCGAAATCAAAATCCTTTTATAGAGTCTTTTCACTGATCCAGCCTGTGTATGCACATCTCACTCCCCACAGTCTGTTGCATGATCCAGTCCAGTCCAGTAGACCACAACCAAGAAGTTCATCGGTGATAGTAGGCAGCAACCTTGTCCAACTCCTTCCTGTCTTCACTTCTAAGGCGTCACTGAGCTTCCATTGTGAACCAAATCACATGTAGCATCATATAGCAAAGCGTGTAGCTGCGGTTGAATCAGGTTGACAAAGGTTTGTGGCACTAAAATCGTAGTGTTGAAGCAGCTGCCTGCCAAACTACTTCTCGGTCGACGCTGTCGAAGGCCTCTTCAAAATCGATGAAGTTGACGTAGAGTTGAGTTGACTGCCATCCTATGCTTGTTCTATCATGAAGTGTAGCGTGGGGTTGCAATTTGATTCGCTCATGATTTTGCCTTCCTGAAGCCACCCAGCCTGTTCTGGTCAGAATTTCGAATCACAGATTTTCATTTCGGTCTCTTCAGGATGATGCGGTTTAATATTTTGCTTGAGGTGGACAGAGATGGAGAATGGTTCCACATCAGTTCTTGCAGAGACTTAGGTCTCCCTTCTTTGAAAGTATGACAAGATGAATCTTCTCCCAGTCAAGTGGCAGGTACCTCTCCTACCTTCCGTCCAAACCTTCTGCAGTAGTAGTGTGAGCATGTGCTGCTGATGTCTCTGCGTCTGTTTTCATTGCTTCTGGAGGAATTCCATCTGGTCCTGCTGCCTTCCCAGATTTCAGCAAATTTATGACCTGGCGTTCACGACTTCACTTCTCATACTGCCTGCCAGAGACTTTGTATTCACTAATAGTCCTGTGGCTGGTCTGCTGGTGGAAAATCAGGACGAGTTGCAGCTGGTGGTGCTGGTGGTGTTGGTGGTGGATTCAAGAGTTTTCTGAAGTGGTCAGCACATCGTTTCCTTTGTTACGCCTCTCCGATCGCAACTACGTTTCCTTCACTATCTTTCATTGGTCTCGTCTGAGTTGATCTCTTCCCCCCAGATTGTAACCTGGTTATTTGGTATAATGTTGTCAGGTCCCTCCTACCAGCACCTATTCCGCCTCACTCGTCAATGTGTCACAGAAGTGTTTTTTGTCTTTGTCCTCACTTCTTTGTCCAGTGTGGTGTTTTATAGGTTGTATTCAGTTCATCTTTTCATTGTTCATCCCGACACTGCACCGCACTGCACTGCACTGCACTGCGCAGCACTGGTTCATCTTCTGTTTCACCATCTTCCTCTCCATACTCTATCAGCTTCCATGTGCCCGTCGAAATCCATCCATTCCCTGTCTTGCTTCTCTTCCTTCCTAACTGGGTTACACAGGTTTCCTTCCACATCTCTTTCAAAGAGTTCCAGTGTTCTTCCACACAGGTTCCGTCAGCGTTGCTGCTTAATGTCTCGCATTTCATCGTGATGACTGACAACGTGAGATGTATGTCCTTTGTAGTTCCGTCCTTCAGTTCAGTTCACTTTCTGTTATGGGTGGTTGTTCACCCTGAACTGTGGCCGTCTATCACCAATCTCTGTGAGGCTTCCAACTTGATTTTGAAGGTAGGTTCATTGCACTGGATAGTGAGTGGTGTGAACCACCTTCATCTGCTCCCCTTCTCGAACTGATCTTGTGTCGAGTAGGCTGGCTGCGTCTCCACTTTCTTCACACTTGAGATCAAGTCGATCTGATTGTTAGTGTAGTGTGTCCTGGTGTCTGGTGAAATCAACTCCATGTCGCTCGCTGCCTTGTGAATATCCTTGTATTTGTACACACTGCCTAGCCTCCAATCACCAAATCGTTGAATGCGCCGAATTCTGCAAACACTTCTCCATTCTCATTCATTTCACAAACGAGTGCTTCCCTTCCGATGATGAGTTCTCTTTCTGTGTTGTCTGATCCCAGTTTGGCATTAAAACATGTCACCCCACCCATTAGAATTTTGATGTCGCCATTTCCAGTGGTGTCTTGCCCACTATCGAGTCCTCCTTGTTGTCTTCATCTGCATTATTTGTAGGTGCGTGGCCTAGCATTGTCTGATTGTGACTTCCCTTCCTTTTGAGTTACATCTTGCTGGCATGATCCTGATGCTGATTGTTGAGGAGATTGGTTCCCACTACATGAGAGCCTTCGATGCACTTGAGGACATCACGATAGCCACTCGAAAACTCAGTATGTCGTGGTTGTCGTCTGTGTGACAATTTCCGAGTAGATTATTGACTCTCCAGTTGACAGTGTGGACAGTCCACTTCCATTCCATCTGCATATTCCTCACAGACTTCTAGCACTTCCATGCCATATCTTCTCATCTCTTCTGCAATCTGGACAGTCTCGCTAGGTTCATACATGTTGTGGATATTCCATGTTTGCATTCTTACTCTCGCTTTCATCGAGAGAATTGAAGACACATCGGCCGATTGGCTTCCTGAAGGCTTTCACCAACTTGCGTCTGTTCGATTCCAGCGAGGAATAAGTTTGTTTTTATCTTTTGCATTTTCTTTGCTCTTTGAAATTTGCTTAGTGATTGGATTTTTTTCTGAGGTAGGGTTGCTAGCCGTATATCCAACGTTCTCTCTTTATCCGGGTTTAGGCACGGCTAGTAACTAGTGGACTAGTGAACTAGGCGAGGTTTATGTGATATGAGAGTGGACAATAATTTATGTCCGAAACTTTATCTAGTTAGTAATACTGTTGTACTGTGACAAATTTAATTCACAGAGTAAAACTGAAAGCTGCCAGTTGTTCGTTTAATTTTCAAGTATCTGTTATTCTCTCAGTTAGCGCTCTCAGTTCTCTCACTAGTTAAGTTTCAACTTAGAAGAGACGTCTCATGATATGAATCTGTTCCTATTGACCGGATCTCTGTATGCATAAAAGCATAGTTCACAAGTTTTAATGCTCAGTCCACCTACATGCATTTCAATTTGTACACTGCTTAGTACTCTCATAAAAGATATGCACTGACTTGTTATTTTCAGTGTATTTGATATTACACGGCAAGGTTGATCTGTATGAAGCATTCAATCAAAACTTTATCTTATTTAAACCATTATTTGAGGTTAACCTGCAAGCAAGATAAAAATTAAGGACAAATGAGTCAACTTGAGCTTCAGTATCCTGGTAGTGCGAGTAGCATGAATATGTGGTCACTTTTTATTTGCATAAACTGAAGTAACCGAACTCTGGAAAAGACAATTCAGTTTATTATTATTAATTAAGAAAATTTGGTGATTTCACGAGGACAAATTCTTTCAGGTGATAGTCACTGAAATTAAATTTATGCTCAAATATTTTCATTAGAAACGTTGAAATAAGTACAATACCTGGGACGAGTCATTACTTATGTGCACTTGGTCTTTTTAAGTAGTGTGCAGTGAAGAATTGGTTAATACTAAAGAAATTAAGAAACAAATCACATCAACGATTAAAAAAAGTGCATTGACTCAAAGCGGTAACTCAGGTATGAGAATTCTTCAACCTGAGGTGGATGAACCATAGAAACAAACTGATCGAACATATCGCCATATGGGGAAATGACTGTGTAAAATATATCATCAAAGGAAAAGTATCTTGACAGTATTAGTCAAGCTATGATTGCCAAATATCTAGGCCCAGGGAGAGCTGGATGATTTCATCGGCATCTAATTTTCAAGTTAGAGGTCAGATATGATGAGGCAGGCATTTTGCTTAGTGTTGTGTGGTATAACCAAGGAGAATGTCAAATATAGCAGGCGCCAGATGAGTTTGACATATCTGACAAAAACCACTTAGAACCAGCGTTGATTGAAGCTTCTTGACACTTGTTCATCCAGAGTGAGAAGGAATCATACATTTATCGCAATGAATTACTTCCGAGTGGTTGACTTGCTCCATTTCGTCCATTTGAGCTGTAAATAGAATACAGAATTACAGAAAAATGACTCCAACTTTATCTTTATGTGCGAAATCTTTGAAAGGACAATGAAATTGTCACCGAAATATAGAGCGAAGGCTTCTGTACAATCGTGTCAGTAGTCAACGGAGTAAAATAGAAACTCCTGATATCCTTGCCATGTCAAAGTATGAACTCCTAACACTATATGATTGCCTCACCAACATTCTTCTCGAATGGCGTCCACAGCTGTCAGATTTTCTACTGGCATACGACTACTAACATCGTCCTAAAGTGGTGAAAAGAGAGAAGTGGATCCCTGTTTTTTTACAGCTAACTATACTCATTCTGATTTGACATAGTTTGCAAGCTATTAATAAAATGAAATTATATGCATTGAACGAATGTTTTAGTATATGAGTAATAGTTACTACATGGCAGACGCCAACAGGTTTTAATGTTGCAATGATCTCTTTGTCAAACAGTGAACTATTTGTAATAACTACTAATGCATTTCTTAGCTTTTTACTATTTTGCATTTTCTAAACTGACATGCACCATTAAAGTGAGTTCACTAGAATACTTTCTTGCCTTTGATCTAAGAATTTAACGAACAAGGATGGTGTCTATGCCAAAAAGACTACATTTATTTAGGTTACTTAATATGTCCATTTTTCTATAGAGCAAAAACACGTGTTAATGAGGAATGCGATGACCGATACCCATCTGGTTTTCACTACAGGTATGGACAGACTACTTTGAATTCTGCTCACTGATATTTGTCCTGTTATTCAATTATTGTACTAACAATATGATTAGACTAATCATCATTCATTCATTGCATTCAGCAACTCGTTAGTGCCAAACCGATGTTTTCGTAATCTTTTGCTTTGAAGTATTCAATTTTTATGATTCTTGGAAAAGTTGCATACTTCATTGTGAATCTGACTTGTGTTCGCCCAGTGTTTTTGTTTTTGTTTTTGAGCTACTAGGAAGTAGTCTCAGTGGATGTGGATAAATGTTTCTGCCTAATTTTAGTGGTGGCTTTATATTTGTAATGTCTCAACTGTCGATGTAACATTGCGTAGTTTATTGTGACGAAACTTTCCCACAGTTTGTCACTGCATGTGGTATGAATCCTATTGATGTCGGGTTATCACTGTATAGTCTTGTCCATATTTCTACTTAAATATCTCACGTACTTCCGGTTTTTAATTTATTCTCTTAAGATGCTCTAGTTTATTAGCACTAGAATTAAAAGAACCGAAAATACCAGAATACTGTATGGCGCTCCTAAGTTTAGTTTAGGCTCAATGTATAACGATAAAAATAGTTAGGCGCCATTACAGGTGTTGCTTTTTCTAGACAAAAACTGACAAACGAAAAAATTTATTTGTGAGCGTGTTTTGGTGTTATTAATTGAATGTTTAATAAGATTTGGATGCAGAAAAATGAAAGGTAAAGTTTTTTCATGTTAACATTTAATAGCTATCGGTTCCACAGCTAGAATAACTGCGGCCTGGGCTACTAAATTTTCTGTCTGACATACTGCATCAAATTTTTCTACGCGTTTGTTCATTTTAATCATTTTATTATGTTCTCTTACTGAGTTATATATTGACGCACATTTAAAGGTTTACGGCCTTCTGCGATGCTAGTATTAAATAAGATGAGGAAAAAGCAACACAGTGGATGCGAACATGCTTTGAAGCGAATAACCTAGTCTCAAATGACTCTGCCCAAAATATATAGGAAACTACAAAAACAGCCTTCATATATAAGAAAATTGTACATAGAAACTTTTTACATAGTGACATAGTTAGTCTATGAGAAATACTAAAATATACAGACTGGAACATATTTGACAGAGATGTCTCGAACGACACTATTGATGATGTGACATTCTACCTCAGGCTTTGCCTGGATATCTGTTGCCCCAGTAAAAAGCTTTTCTTCACTTCAGTAGTATATATTCTCCACAGCTTAAGTGACCGAGAAAAGACAAATAAGGAATATATAAAGTAAGTGATAATGCTGGTGCTCGTTGATTGAAGGTTTTAATTAGGCTAGAAACTAAACATCTGAGTCTACCATACAACCAGAAACGTTTGTTATTCAAAAGCTCTTCCAGCATGTGGAAGCTTTAAAAGAACCTTACTGGTAGAAAACACCTTAGTAAAAAAAAAAGCACATGTCGACGTCTGTGCTTTGAACGAATCGTTTATATGCCAACGCTCCTGTCTCATCCCATTTTGTCAATATATGTCCAGTGAAGAATTCTGTCCAGAGTTCATTGAGATAGACGTTTTCAAATGTCTCAAATCTCTGAACCACTCACAAAGTTCACCTTCGGATGGTAAGTCAAACTTCGCACTCACGTAGTGTGCCGATATTTTATGCCATGCATTAGCCAACATGTTAAGTGTGTCGTTTTCAAAAAGCACCATACTAGCTACCTGGAAAGATATTAAAATAGTGCCCGTACCTAAGTCAGGGACTCCAGATGCATATCCGAATTTTCATCCGATTTCGATTATCTCTCCATTCTTCAAAGTAATAGAAAACCTTATAGTACTTGTGTTGAAATCGTCATTGAAAGCTTCCGAAGACGCTATTCAGTTTGCATATAAAAGCAGAAGAAGCAATTTGAATACCATCACTGTCTTATATCTCTATATTGCTTATAATTTTGATAAAAATGCCAAGTATGTCAGGTATGCCTTTTTTAGACTATAGTTAGGTATTTTATTTTGTCCCAAGACCTCTTTTGCTGGACGAGCTTACCGGGACAAATACTGAGCTTTGGATAACCAGCTGGTGCATTTCTATTTCTATGACAGGAAACACCAAAGTGTGCACAGAGGGTAGCGTTACATCATATTGCTTACTGTGAATGATGTTCCCCAAGAAGCCATCCTTTCCCCCTGTCTTTTCTCTTTCTTTCTGCATGACTTACCATCTTCCTATAATATCAATTTTATTAAATATGCTGATGAACTGACAGATTCCATACCTGTCTTCTCTTCAGCAGATTGTTCTCAAATGAATGATTTCGTATCTACTGTTGGACGACGGTCCTCTATGCATGGTCTTATGCTTAATTCTTCAAAATGTCGGACTATAAACTGTAGTTTCAGATCTGAACACAACACGTGTAAACTGCTTAGTCCTCATGGTTCCAGTTCTATTGATAGTTGTAAATTAGAATGTGTTACAAGTCTGATTTATCTTGGTGTCTGATTTCCTCGAACCTTTTCTGGTCCTCCCATATCTTACTAATTTGCAAAAGAATTTTCCGACTAATTTTTTATGTTAGGAAGCTGAGAGTATCTAGTATAACTCAGCCTCTCCCTTTGTACTTTGTAAACTCCTGGACCTTGTCTGTTCTCCTCAGTTATTCCCCTTCATTTCTTCCTGGGTTGCCGAAAAAAGACTATGCTATATTGCGTAGAACTTTGAAAATTGTCAGCAGAATTAGTGGTGTACCTCTAAACCTTCCAGTTAAAACATTTGTGGACAAACACACTAACTCATGTAAACATGTGACAGGAGTTATTTTATCAGATGACCAGCATCCTCTTCACTCAAATCTTTCTGTGTGTTGTTCATCCGGAAAGACAAGGAACAAGTACATAAGACTTTATGCACGTACTACAAAATTTGAAAACTCTACAGTATCATATTTAGGTCGTCTGCTGTGCTATGACGGAAGCATTTGAAAAGGACTAACTAATCAAATTCTGTTTTTGAAAGCAAACTAATTGATGATGATGAGCATGTTACTATTTATGTATTACGAACCTAATTACTGATGTGATTGTCTACCTAAATTAACCATAAATTTTCAAGAAAGTTGTAGATAGAGCGAAAAATCTTATCTTTCGTATGTAATTTATACTTATTTCATTTTGCAATATATACATATACACTGTCTGTGTCCAACTGATGCCATATGACATGCTAGAAATTCTGCAGCGTATTCCTGAAGTAGTTTTCAGAGTAAAGCCATAATAATAATAATAATAATAATAATAATTATCATTGTACTTAGAACAAAGACGATCTTTCTTCATTCGCCATGGAACAGTTTACGATTTTACCACAAGTATCCATCTTCTGTCACTTTAGTTCACATATTTTACAAGTGATTTATGTAGTAAAGGTTGGAAAGCAAGAATTTATGCTGCCTATGTAACTGAACAACAAGTACTCACATATCTAACTCGGGATATTGTTCAAACAAGTAACCTTGTTTTCCAGTGGTTTTCAATAACTTCATTCCCGTGTAATCTAGCTTCACAGCTTCAAAGTTCTTTAATGAAGCTATTCAAGATAGGTAACGTATTAGTAACAATAACTTTCGTTCACATTTTGAAAGAAGAAATATAGACATGCAAACTAAACCTCAAGAATTTTTTATTTTTCTTAGTCTGTTTCTATATAATATACATGCTTGTAAATTTTTCAGCTGCCAGATCTTACCACAAGCATTTTACATTTGATTTTGAGACGTTTTGACTAATCATTTTGGTTACTAGACAGACTTAAGCCTCTCCGTACTATAGCTATGTGGAATAACATGTATATGAATGGTAATCTTTAATATGTTATATTGTCATGAAGTAGTTTTTAAGTTGATACGAGGATGAATAGGTGGTCAAAACTCACAAGATAGAAGGACATGAGCAACGCAAAATAACAATAAATTACGATGGTAAAAGAAGATTAATCACAGTTTCTTTTCGTAAACGCAATGGTTTCAGCGAAACTTAGTAAACGTGGTGATTTTTGCTCGTTTATTGTCCTATAAGCTTCGAAGATATCTATTTGTTATTCATTTTAAGATATATGATTTCAGGCACAGACACTAGATATGTTTTCATCTTATTTTCAAATATACTGACGGTAAGAAGCGAAACAGGATTCAGGTAACAAAAAGAAATGACCAAATGAAACATGTTTTCTTCATACTATCTATCTAAGTTTCTTGATGATTACTTTTAACAGTTAAAGGGCCTTGAATTAAAGTGTTTTTCCATTGAGTTTGAACTAAGAAATACTAAGTGTGATACGCTGTAATACCAGTTAAGTCGTCCCCTTAGTTACGTTGGTAGGATCGATTTACGAAATTCGGCCAGTACTAAAAAACTTGTTTTTGTGGTATTTCTTCTTAAACAAAACCTTATTATTCACCTTAACCTATTTCTAGTTATAATAAGAAGTGATTGGTGCAAACTAGCAGTATTTTATTTGATGTAGACAACGAACAGACGTTCGCTTAAAACATTCCACCTCTTGAATTTGGTGTAGATGCAATTTCTATGAGTGCCAACCAAGTAGAATCGTGACCTCAGAACCGCCTGACCACTTCCAGCTTCGGCTGTCATGCATGTAAAACTCAGTTTTATAAAAGGAATAGAGCAGCAAAGTTTAGACTACTTTCGCAGTCTTGTTACATTGTTTCTTCATTAGCATTATCGATTGTTCTGCTATCCCCCTCATTTTTGAACACTAAGACACTACATAAAGAGCGAGGAGAGTTGCTGCCTACTAAAAGCCGATCAGTAGGGAAATATCAATTTTAAGATACTACCAGAATATCAACAAAAATTTCAGAACTTATGAACTAATTTAGGAGTAAAACGTGTGCATAGTGGTAGATTGTAATTCCACTTTAGTCTGTTTATTAGAAAAGTCACCAGTGAAACAGTATCTTCTACTGGACCGTGCCTCACGATTTGCTAGATTGGCACCTAAACTCGATAGATAAGCTTACTGTCATCCTCAAGTCTACTTATAACTACTTCTAAAGCTATGTTGATCAGAACAATTGCGTAAAGGCTATTTATTCCAAAAAAAAACTATTCTCTCATTGTTATCGCTCGTATATCATCTAATCTATTCTTTAAGTCTTTAAGTGAGTTGAGAGTACTGTTGTTAAATGTTTAGACAACTCATTAGTCAGCGTGTTTCTAAAATCCGCTATAGACCTGATGCTATATCCTACCTTATGAATCTTAATGGAACCATACATTCTACTTGTAATATTAGTTTTCGGCACTAAATAAAACCATTTTGATGCACCTAGAAAGAGCTTTATTCGGCGTATCAATCCACTACGGATTTTCTAGCCTTATTCATAATAATATCAATCAAATGTTCCAAGAATGAACTGCGAGCTGCTCTCCCTCCTTCTTTGTTGAACCAGGTTTATTTATGTTCGTAAATGCATTTGGAAAGTGGATGTTTCACAGGAGCAGATGAAGTAATAAACACATACAGAGCAGGGAACTGGTGTATCTTATAGACACAAATGAAGCATCAGATAGACGAAAAAGTCTGAGTTTGACTGGAAAGAAAGTCTTTCTCAATGAGCATGCCAGACATTTTTTGGTGTATCTGCTGATGCATCTCCATTTAACTGTAAATTCATAAAAACAGGCTTTCTAGGAATAGTGGGAGTGGAATGACTTTCTGCTTTCGGTTTTGAAGTTTTTGCAATGAAACACTAAAGGTACAGGCTTTCAGTCAAAACATTTACAAGGAAATCAAGTTCATCTTCAATGTAAAGTTGATTATAAATAGTTAATCAATGAATTATCGAGTTTGTATAGTTTTATAACATATCTACTCTACTTTTGTGCATAAAGATTAAGATCATTATGAAAACGTAGATATTGTAGCAGATTATCCTCCTTGTTTATATGACACTCACCAACGTTCTGCTTAAACAGTCTTATGAAAGCCGGTATACAATGTGTTTATGTACTTGTGAAGTTGAGGAGCACGTTTTTAAGTGTGATGTCACAGCGCAAGAAACATTAGTTCGCTATCGGTGAGTAACCGATGTAGTTTTCAAGTCCTAGGCGCTCAGTACTCATCTGTCACTTAAATTCACAATATGACCATCAAGCTAAATCAACCGATATCCTGTTGCATTATATCTCGAAGTTACGCGTTTAAAGTCAATCTGCAGAGAGATTTTTTATCTTAGCCTCTAACTTGTTAGCAGCTATCAGCAGGGCGTATCTGCAAACACAAGGGAATAGGTGTTGTGTTAATAACCCATCACTGGATCACACGCGAAAATACTTACCTATTTTTTGGTGAACATTCCAAAATCATTCAGGTCTGTGTGGTGAAATTTGGAAAGCATACATTTTACTGACAAAGGAGTAAACCTTGGCTACTGTGGTTGACTGTAATTCCATTTAAGTCTGTTTATTAGGTGCATCATACGCTGAGATAGTATTACTAACTCAATAATAATACTGCAAACAATACTGTTTAACTGTGAATTATTTGTTAAACCGGCTGAAATGAAATAGATCAAACTGGTCTCGACCTAATTGGGTCCCTTTCCCCAATGATTAGTAGAAGTCCACCGCATCAAACAAACATTTTATTACATCTGGTTTCAATATCAGTCATAGGATGAGAAGAAGCTTATCATAGGGAACTTTATCAGTTGGCCGTGGTCACTGAAAATCGTAAACTGATAATTAGCGAACTTAGGGAACCCTGATGCATCAGGTAGTATTGAGAATAGTAATAATTCAGACTATAAGCATGGGTAATATATACGTCCATAGGCTGCCCATTCACACTGAAAATGCACTTTTATATTCTGTGGCAAAATGTATAGTGCGAATTTCATTCATTTTTTATTGGATTAAACAATAGGTATGACCAAATTACTTATGGATAACAGTCTTTTAAAAAAGGGAAACGACTTTTTTCTGTAACCATCTGCTTGTCTGAAGACTGTAAAATAAGCACTGTATTTGAGAATTCATCGGGTAAGGCCAAACTTAATGGTGGTAGAAATAATGAACTTAGGGAAGTTTCACTTTGTTTTTGACAAATATTGCAATAAACATACGGTTCCCATAAAGTTCATAACCATTCAGGGAACAAATTGCAAAACAAATTGATTTAGGTATACTGGCATTTCAACAGTTCATGATTCCTTATTTGTATCAGAATAACTGGAACTTCGGAAAATAGATATTGCAAAAGTTGATAAAATAGGAATACACGGAATCCAGAGGTCGACCTTAGCTTAGTAAAGTAAAACTAAAGGTTATATTTGCACCTATAAGTTCCAGGTAACCAACTCGATAGGGTTATGCAGGCGAAAAGCTGATTCAAGTTAGTGTTTTGGAATGCTGACACTTATAGTTTGATGATAAATATACACTTTTCAAAAGTATTTTTGTACATAAACTTCTGATTTCACCGCGCATACAGCTAGAGTTTCTGCAATACAGAGAATGCGGAAGCGCAATATCTTTGACAAATTTCTTTTCACCCTGTAGATAACTTTGAACCCTGAATCAGTTGTGATGCTGTGACCAGTGTTGACAAGGTGTTCAATTATTGTACTTTCGATGGATTTGTGGACAAAAACATAAGACCTAAACCACAAAGACAGATACACGTTTCACTTTCAAAAAGATATTATACGTGAATCTTGGCTTCGAAGGGGACCTCGCTGCCATTATATTGAAAAGAAGAGTTTCAAATTCGCAAAAAAAAAATTTTCTTCGCGTCAACGTTAAATATAATATTCTCCAGTCGTCCAATATTTTCTGTTAGCCCAAAAGAGAATCTTCCGCAACTGGCCCCTTGCATGCGCATTTACCTATTTACCTGCTCCTAAGAAGCTAGGTCTGTAGGTCGCTTGAATTGCAATTGTTCAAAACGCATTAGCAAATATTAACTTACTTTACGGCAAGGAGGTGCGTTTGGATCCAACAAAAGTCATTCTCATAGAAGCAATGCCGAAGCGAATGTCACTGCATAATTTTCACAGAGCAGTGTACCTAAAAAATGTGTCTTACAGTTTCAGTGGATATCTCATCTTAAATTTCAAAAATAAGGGAAGTTTTGCATTTGATTAACGGCGTTTTTCAACATGTTTTCTATCCTGGAACACTACACGTTAATTAGGTCTCCTCAAATAAATCGAGCATTTTATTAACCTTCATTTTCAACCATAAATAAGAGTTGTTTCTAACTCTTTTTTGTACTCTGCTTCACGCATTTACATCTGTTCAGTTCACTTTCATTTAAATGACTCGTTGAAATCGTTTTGATGTGATCCACTTAACTACTAGCTCATATGGAAAACACTTCTTTTACATTGTCCTTCTGATGATTCACTACGATAAACTCTCTATAATCTTTGGGGAAGATTTATTTGCAAAACAATGATGTTAATGTCCGGTGCTTCTTATTTCCAAAAACGTCGTCTATATTTTGATACATTTACCTGATTTAAACGTTTCCCCTTTACTTTTGTATTATGAAACGATATGCTTAAAACTAGGAAATTCCAATTAGCTAAATTCATCAACGAACTCCATGAACAGTTTGACAATACTTAAGCCAGTCAGTACATTCTTGTATGGAGATCATTCTGATGCATATCTACAAGACTATCTCAATAAGCAAATCATTATAGTTCAATACCACTGCCAGTGGAAAGACTTATTTCAGAAATGAAAATCCGTCACTTTGCTTGAATTTAGTCTGTCGATATGAACTAATCTTGTTCGGGGCACTTCATTATTTGCAGTATTAAGTAACAAGTTGGCCAAAGCATTTCATTTTGAACACTGAACACTCTCCACCATGTAAATTACAAGCTGATCATCAGCTTCGGACTTAGAGAGGTTGAAATTTGTAAATTTTGAAGAAAATGAAGACATAGTGGTATGTGTATAATCAAATATGTTGCATCTGTACTTTGGTTGTTATTTGTATTCCTAATAAATTGTAGACTGTGTACAGTCTGTTAACTAGATGTCAGATCCTATGTCTAAAGTCAAAAAATTAGCTCCATACAGTTTTATGTCAATTAGCTTAAATTTATTTTATTTCTTGTTACTTCCTCCATTGGGATAAATGCTTTCACATAGTCCACGTTACTGTTGATAATGTTAGGAGAGAAATTAACAAAAAATGTCGTCATATTCACAGGGATTTAGCCTTAATTTTGTATTTTTCACATTTAGAAAAACAAGATAATTAGTGTGTAAAAACGGTATTTACTTCTGGATCATACTACACAGAAGACTGAAGTTTGTGGTCAGACTAAATATGAAATTATTCCAGTTTCTAACAATTGGTTAGTGAATAAACTGTGCAAAACGTCACAGAAATTTTCTGTATATCTGGTCTCAATGTGTTAGGATTTACTTCAAGCAAAAATTAACCAAATCTATTTATATTTTATCACAAAATAAAATGTTTAATAACTAGTTAACATGTCCAAGTAATTGGATTAATAACCTTGTAATGACGTGTGTAGAGGGTATCTTATTGATATTGCATGGGTAGCTGGAAATGGCACTCAGATAGACAGATGAACACAGTCTGGAAAATGGAACATCTGGAAAGCAGTCGCGTGAAGTACAGCTCACTAAATATATCAAGACACACTACGTCTCAAGCAACTTTAAAATTTGAAACTGGAGTTCGGTTCAAACGATCAGACTTTACACATGTTACACTTTTTTGTGACAGAGCAGTTTACATGAACATAATCCTGATGCACTGCGGTTCTAAGATATATCTACTTATGGAAGTGGATTCTAAGCAAGTCATATTTTCTGGTAGTATGACAAATATTTGTAAAAGCTATAAGCCAACTTTTGGTGTGCGGCATGTTGCCATATAAGCCTTATGTGGCAAGATTGATATCAGTGGTCATTTTTTCGTTCAAATAGTATGTATAAGAAGTAATTTTGAGCGTGTTTTTATCAATATCTTCATTTATTTCAATAGCTTTCGATGTTTATTTGAAGGAAATAATGACCAGTAATGGAAACCTCACCAAATAAAGTTTATGTGGCAACATACCAGATAAAGACAGTCCTATAAGCCATTGCTTATATTTCAAAGTTTGTAAACCTATCAAAATAGACGTGTGAATGAACAATATGGAGATGTGAAGCAGTTTGCACGCTTGAGCATATGTGTTTCTGCGCGCGAATAATGGAAAGATTCAGGAAGCGGATTTCCTCTATTTTATAGACTGCTAATTTTCAGTACCAGGAATAACTCCAAAAACTGACCAGATCTAGCAACAGTAAAAGAAACAAAGCAGCCAGGATCGCAAAAACTGTGTATTACAGACTTTCGCCATGGAATCTAACTTAAATGTGTTGTAAAAACAGCTTGACAAAAAGAAGCTGGATAATCAAAAAATTACTAAGTTAGAATAGCAACGGGTTAGTACATATAAAGGAGCAAGTCCCAGTCAGAAAGAAACGCTATGTTAAGCGGGTTCCAATCTGGCTCCAGAATATTTATACAAGCTCAATGTATCATTCTGTTTACCCAATGACGTCAACTTTGTCGATCCACCTTTCTTCAACGAAAGTTAAATACCAAGAACCGAAACAAATCTGTATAAAATTGCGTTCAAGGCAGGAGGAGCTTCATCCTTCAAGTGTATAAGCATACATAGTCATTTGAAAAAAACAAATGTAGTTTCAGTTTTAATTTCAACTAATAAGATGTACACCATGAAGAATACTCGAAGTTGCCTCTCTTCAGAAGTTAAATATTTCACAGATATTCGTTTTCAAAAATATACGGAAGTAAAGAATGTTCGTTTATCACTTCTGAGAGTTATGATGTAGTTTATAGTGTATATGTAGTCATTAATTTGCTAAAGACATAGATTACTACGAAAAAATGATGTTACATTAGGTTGATTTCATTATGTAATTAGTAGGGATTTTGTCCAGGATAACACTAGATAAGAGACTAAAATGGAGAAAGATTGCAAGGAATCCCGTTTAGTGGGTTAGTCTGAGAGTTTCATGTACAAAGTTAACTGGAATATCAGTACTCTTAAGAAAAATCAAGCAGCATCATAAATGCGAAAATATGTCGTGTGTACAAAATGCAATGAATATAATTATTTAGAAAACAATTACAAGTGAACGCAAAATACTATCAGGCAGGAAAGCTTTAGGCTTTTCAGATCTTGAAGTCAGTGGTCAGGTAAAGAATCAAAGTAATGCTCGTGTGAATAGTGCAAAGAGCATGTTTAAAGAGAAGTCAATAAGTGGTTTTACAGAGTTTTCAGTTACGTATTTACTGCTACTAATAAAGCAAAATGTAACCAGTTGTAACATGTACGAATAAGACCAAGTTAAATTAAAAGATAACTATTTGAAACAGACTAGTTCACTAGACTTTCTGTCAAACATCATGCTTCGTGCCACTCTTGACGTGGAGGTATTTTTATGAGATACAAACGGAACAGCGTAGCTTACATTCATTTGTCTTGTTTTCCAGAAACATTGGTTATTGGATTTTCCTTTTCTCTTTTTAGTACAGATCCTATTCATTTATCTAAATGGTTTAAACAGGCCTTCATAAAGTAGTTGTGTGATTCGCTAACATAACCATGTCTGACATAGATGTATGCTCAGAGGAAATTTATTTAGGTTTATGCATTTATGCCTAAATACTTGCGTATTCATTTTTTAGGTGGTATTCATCTCGAACGGACATCAGTTAGAGGACTACTGAAAACCCTGGAGCACTAGATAGCTGTTTCGTCCTAACATCGGCTCATTTGTAGTACTCACTTATGACCCCACTTGCCAGGGATTGAACTCATTGCTTTCAGGTTTTACCGCGAGCCCGTTAACCATTCAGTCACTGGCAGAAGGCCGTGGGTGCGTATTATTGAAAAGTGATGTTTCTGTTGCTGTTAGGAAGAACATTACCAGCGTCAACTTCAAGAAACAAGCTTTGTCAATTTGTCGACAAAGTACAAATCCACCTATTTCGACGAATTTGATTCTAGTTAATTGTCTTTTAAAGCTGTTCTATCATCACAGACACTTTTATTCCTATTCATTGTTTTGTCTACCTGACAATGTAACGGTATGACATTTTTTCCGATATTAGTTAATCGACTCTACATCAACACTAAACCGATAACAGATTAAACTGAGATTATGATTTAATCATTTTTATTTTTCTTTAAGGAGGCTTGTTTACCTATGAGATGCCTTTTAATCATCTGACGAAAAATAAAATTGTTTGGCACGAAACCTTTTTGAACATACCAATTTACTCGTTATTTTGGTTTGTTTAAGTGATAGGATGCCTTATGTTTCTCATTTAGACAGAGGGTTTGGGGGAAAAATGGTGAGCTCCGATGTTTACCAGATATAAGTACTCCAATAGTCGGCTGCTTAATTTATCTTCATAGAGTACAACGACATTCTTGAGTTAATCTCTTCAACAGGATATTTCTTGAATGGCACTCGCCAAGACTACATCACTGTAGATATTTCCAAATGTAACTTTTGGCTCTCAACAGTTAACCGATATCTATCTCTCTTCAGCGTTACATCTTTGTTTTGTTGCTTAGTATAAGAATTTTCTGTTCGTTGATCAATGTCTATTTCAGGAAAGCTGTGGTGAAAATGAGTGTAGATTATACCTTTTGTAAATCGTAGGTTCTTTCTACTTCTTCAGTTAATTGGGTGCATATTTTACCAAACTGTTATCAGTAAGCTGAAGACAGAAAGGCAATAATACTTTGAAATAACAGACAAATAATTTATACTACATCAAATTCAAACGACACAACACAAGGTTTTTCTGAAACTCCTACAACTTGTTAGGCTGTAACAATATCTTTGAAGAAACAACCTCGAAGCTATGAAGATGACACATTTTGAAACCTTTTCGGAGGATAAACATGTTAATAATGACGAATGCGATTTTCAGAGGTGCAGTGATCAATTAATGAATAATGTGAAGGTCTCTAAATATCCATAGTGTTATTGGCATCCCTTTTCATCATGAACCTTATGCATATTCATTTTATCTGCAGAAATAATGCTTTCGACAATGCAGTATTACTTCCTTTAAACGAGTACATACTTTTCTAAAGTCACTGTACGAAACTTTTATCATCTGCACTAGCACAAGAGACATCTTATCTTCATACCAAAGAACCAGAGATACTGAGTATTCATTTACTCTATTACAGGACTTATAATAACTGACTGGAATCATTTGTGAACCACTTTTTCACTATAAAACCCCATTGGTATTATATTTAACCTAAAATTTATTAATCGATAAGTACCAAAATTAGATTTCAGGAAGAAACGTAAAAATGTTTTAATACTCTAATTTTCTCTTGTTTTATACTGCTTTTAAATGTTCGGAAAGCAGCTATGAAAGTTACAATACTAGTAAGGTGATTATAAGCCGTGGTTAAGGTTACTAATAGTACAAGGGATGCCTAAAGTACTTTGTAAAGACATTTTACTAGGTGTTTAATGAAATTAGATGCTTTTATTTCCGGTGACTGAAGCTTCGGTTAATTCACACCTTACTCATTATCTGACTAGATGAAATTTTAATAGTGTTATTCATTTATTTCATGATAAAAATGCTTTTGTTATTCCGAAGTTTATTGATTATCTTTCCTACCTATCAAACCATATAGCTAGCTAATCATTAGGCTTTTCAGGTCAATTAGTAGTAAAATATAGAATTGATGAACAAATCATATAACTGAAAAATGTTCAGCTGGTCAAATTATTATTGGATTACTAAATGATACACCGAATCACCTTTCATGAAGAAAATCAATGTCATTCGATGTGAAGTGTATGCATAAACAACCATTTTAACCTACATACATTCTGAGGCAAATGTGTTCAGAATGGTCATTTGATACTACGAGCTAAAGTGTATGTTCATTCAGTATATTCAGTTATGCTGAAACTATATGGTAGAGGACCTTCAGGTATCTCTCACTTACGTAACAAGTATGTTTAGTAAAAACTACATTATTCCTCTTATGTAAAAAATATATTGATACCACTTCATTCAAAGACCTTATTTTTACAGCATTCGATATACGGTAACTCAAATGTTTCGGGAAAAATATTGAGTAGTAATGTCACAGTTCAGACGACACTGTTGAAACTATGCAAGAAAGCACAAGCAGAAACTCATGATTATTGTTTTTCAGGCTTAAACTGCACCTAATAGATTTGAACGTGAGTGATGTTTTGTTACTTATAAGCCGGAAGCTACTTGAAATCATTATCACCATTAGCACTTCACACAATCTAGTGACTATATTAACTGGTGTAATATGATGTGAAAAGAGTCCACGCCATATTTCTAATCCACTTTCACAGTTTCCTGAAGAGTGACTCTCAGAGATTTTATGCATGATAAGGGGATTATTCATTTACATGGTAGTTGTAACCTAAACTTCACCTGATTTCATATATTATTTATACTATCAATGAGACTTGAGAAAAGTGTAGTGTGGGCTTTGGAAATGAAATCACTTTCATTTAATGATCTCTTGTTTGCCATATTTCCAAATAGTAGTTAGATAATTTAAACTCTCTATTTACCTAGTCAGTTAAGTGGTTGGAGGTTAACGAATTAAGGTCATAAAACGTATGATAACCACAAATTTTATAAGCACAAATGCAATTGTCTATCATAATGGGGAAACAGGAAGAAGAATAGTTGAAGTAAGAAATTCAAAAAAGTATCTAATTACTTTTTTTGCAGTAAACACGACTGAATTTAATAGTGTGACAATATTTAGTTTAAGACTTGGCAACACATGTGTTGATATGCTGATGTATCAAAACCACCAGTGATCTTCAACTTGCAACCATTCAGAAGGAACAAATTTAGTAAGAAGCACCACTAACGAAGTGGGGCTATCTATGGAGAAGACAGACAATCAGAAGTGTTTGTCAGGTTTTAAAGAACATTTGAACTAATATCCATGCATTTCGCCTGGTTACTGACTAAATAGCTTGTTGTAGATTTCAGCTACGAAGTTTCTTTAAATTTTTAAAAGATCGAGCTACGTAATCACTATTCACATAACGGACAGCGTTGAGGACTTTTCCTTACCAAATTTTATGTTTAATCCTCTGCTTCTGTGCGAAATTAGGGAGTTGTGAACATTAGCTCTCCAAAATCTAATAAGCAATACCACACCTCATTACTTGGCGTAAAATGCAGCTTACTGATGTACAAAACCATGCAGTAGATAGACGAAGTAACCCAATGCACTATAACATTATGTTACTCTATACATGTTTAAATAAAAATTACGCTATGCTTTCGTTTTGAGTTTTTTTCCTGTTTAGGCTTAAAAATGAAGTATATTCATAGTATCGAAGAGATATTTGGTTTTCATCACTTTCACCAAAGACAACACTAGGCTACTGGAGTTAAGATTATATTGTTGCTTATTTTATTATATTTTTCGCCAATCTTCAGTGAAGTGCTCCTTTGAAAAAAGAATTTATCTCACAAGTTACTCCTGTAAACCAGCATAATGAACTACTACTAATTACTATCGCTGATATTGCACAAAACACAACATCCTATGAAGTTTAAACGCATATAAATTTATGAGAGTAATATGAAGGTTAGAAACCAACGGAGAACAGTCTGATATTTTTTCGAATTTCAATTTTTAAAGACACTTCTGAGAAGGCAGATTACCGAATGATATCTGACAGTTAAATTAACTGAAAATGGACACCTTACAGATACTCCAGTTTTTCCACTGTATGACATTCATCAGAAATGCCTACTATGTCCTAATGTTTATTAAACCGATCATTTAATGGGTATCAGTAGATCAAGAGTGATAATAGCTTCGACTGCTACCAACTTGAATGAATATCTTAGCAATCTGTTTTATCTACGACCATACGACCAACGAGTATTTGAAAACAGAAAGTAGAAATGGAGGTAGCTTCTTTACTGGAGTGCTGAGTTTCGGCATCACCAAATTCCACAGACATTCATCGTTTCAAAACACACTTACTTGAACTAAAAGTTGCCAAAACCATCAAACAAAGCAACTGTTTTGAATTATCTAAAGATATGATTTCCAATATAGTGGGATTCGTAATGAGATTTACTACACTTAAGTTCAGAGCACAGGGCAAAGCAAAACGAACCATAGTAACTTGCTTACATTTTTATAAAATTGATATTATGTGAATTATTGAGCAAATGGCAGCCTTTATTCAAATGTGTTAAAGATTCAGAGAAAATACAAGTAGGAGCGTTAAACTGTTCAGTCATGAAATTTTTCTTATGGATTAAGAATACTAGGCCAGTGTGTTGCATAAAGAAATTGTAAGAACATATCATACGATGCTTTAAAAGTTTTGATTGGTCTAAAATACTCAGGTTGAAAATGTTTTGATTCGTTACTACTTATTTTAAAAGTCTTAAGGGAAAGTAAAATTCATATCCTAAAAGTTTCAATTTTCACTGCCTAAATGAATATTGTTTCTGCTCACTAATCTGTATATACTTTGAGAAAAAAGAACTATGAGGTAGGTCTAAATTACATTTCACTTTTTGTAACCAACTAACGAATTTAAACATAATGCAATCGGAGACATAGACACCTTATTTGCTTAAATCCTAGTTTTATTTAAAATATTGTTGCAATTACTAATCCTTGAATCTGAATAATTATTCGACAAACCTCCTGTCCGAATTAGCGGAATTTCATAGTTAATAATCAGATGATATGAGTTCATTCCTGTTGGTGAAATTTCACTAAAACAGTAAACAACGTAACTAGTTCCTTTTATACATAAAATGTAGTAACCACCAGATCATCAGTTCCCTCTTTCCATGCTCAGTCATCTACCATTTTGTAATACTCTTCCTTATTCTTAAATTCTATACATAACCCATTTATCCGATAAAATGAATAACCCATAGGGTTGTTTGTAAGTTTGCGTGTACACCATAGTGTTAATTTGGAACCAAATATAATGAATACAACAATTTATCTCAAGGTAGTATCCATCTTAGACTGACATCGATTGAAAAAGCATAGGAAAACAGAAGCATTCGACTGATTTTCGTCCTGTTATGGATTCTTTAGCATTACCCAAATAGGTTTTCAGCGATTCTTCAACTGTTATGAGCCAATGATGAATACTTCTTTGTAGTAAATAAAATCCTTATTAACCTGAAACTCAAATACTTTTATTTTCAACTTGTGATACTCAGTTATTTATTTCATATCAGTGACTTCATCTGAATATCGCGGCTATCACTGTCTAGCTAGTAGCGATGCAGATTTCTAATTGTTTATGTTACCCTTTGGTGTCAAAAATTTCAAACCTTTTAGATCACATTTCGTAGTCTTTGTTACGTAGAATTCATTGAAATCATTTGAAGGTTGTAGATGTGTGGTGGGACTGAAACGACGTTTTTGCTTAAATAAGTGGAACCATCAGAGTAAGTTCTTTGGATTTGAAATTTAGTATTAACTTCTATAAGCGAAAATACTCATACGACACCATTGATTCGTTTAGTTTGGGGGAAAAATTAAAAGTATGCACATTTTTCAAACTTTCAAATGCCACCTGCAATCGTCAAGTGATGATTAAAGTTGAAGTTGAACCTGATTTCTAGAGACATAAGGCGGTCATGGATATCTCAGTATTAGTGATTATTCTTAAATATAAAACTGGTTCTTTCAGATGGACTAACTAGCAGTAATTATCATCCTACGAAAAGGGTAACTTGAGTGATTAGCTAACCAAGAGTTTGCATTAAAGTTTCATATAGTTCATTATTTATACGTATATTAACAGCAAATTACCGAATCATCAATGAGGTTTATCTTTTATAGATATTATAATTTATTGAATGCAACCTTTTTGAAAAAAACTAAACACCTGAGGGTACTTGAATAGGGTTAGTCATGAGTTTAAACCCACCAGGCTGCATAGTAACCCTCTACCTAGGGTCAGAGCATTACTAATCACCCAGCGTACGATAAGAGAAAAGTCACTTTTCAGTAAACTATTAGCCAACATTTTGCCCCCAAACTAACATAAATAAAGGCATACTTTAGTGTGTTTATTTTCTTCTTTTTTTCTTTGAAGTTTTATCTCTTTAAAAGAAGGTTTGTCTTTTAAGAGGTGAAAATAAGATATCATATGCTTCGCTGATTCACTTGAGAGTATATTTGAATCGATCTTCTGCACGAAGTCGTACAGAATCTTTACTTTAAATCTCGAAGATGCTTAGATTTATCTACTGTGAGTAGAAACTCATATTCCAGTTTGATTTTGCTTGTGCAACGATTCCAGCCCACCTGGGAATCCAAACTTATTCTTCAGCAAGGAAATTGTTTACAAATAATTACGAGTTAAATCCAATCTCACCAGAAACACAACTTATATACACCAGTGAATTTTCTTGAAAAATCATATTACAACGTACCATTATGATCGTAAGAATAACAGTAGTTGTTGAGGCAATATGCGAATGGCATTTCTCTTTGTTATATAGATCGACTTAACATGCTTATGTAATTATCATCGTCATTTTCATGCTATAACTAAGCACGGAATGCCCGGAATAACACTGTTAATTAAGCTAATATTCTTGAACTACGTTCAACACAGCTGCCAACTTGGGCAAAATTAATTCAACTTATCTTAGATTACAGTTTTATTAGGTCAAATTGATTTCTAGGAAAATGACATACTAATCAAACTGATCATACCGTGAACATATATGTATGAAAAGATGAAAAATATTTGCAGGAATTATATTTCCAGTTGAAAGTTGTTCAGTAGAATATATTTTATGATTGTTCGGTGAATCTAGAGTTAACGATTTTTCTGAGAGTATAGAAGTAAAACTTGGGAAATATGATAGTTTTTTTTAACTTTTTTAGTCTGTTTCTTAGAATTGTCACATAGTGAAATAGTATCATTTACTAGACAACGTTATTGACATAATTTATTGCCCATATTCACACCAGAAAGCAGAGGTATGGTTTTGAAAGCGTTCTTCGTTGTTAATGGAAAACTGATGTTAACGACAAAAGCTCTAAGATGATGTATGGTAGTTAAGGAACCATATTTGTGAAAAAAGTAGTATCCTTCTTTTTTAGTGTGCTCAAGTAACTGTTATTGGTGGTTTTGGATTTTAGCCTATGAATATTCCCACTGTAATAAATCATTAAGTTGATTCTGTTAGTCACGATATAATGACCTAGCAGTGGTGCATCACAATTAGCGTCGAAAATCTTCCCTCATTTTTTCTCTGTATGTATTGAACACATTACCTACGTTTGTAAACAGTAAATCATGTTAATTTTTGTGAACTGCAGAAACATAATTCAGTTGCTTCCATTGAGTAGTCGTATAATATTAGTCATGCTTGATTGGATGTTGAACTTCAAGGTGGTTATCATACAGATAGCAAAGTCTGTCACTTGACCTCTGGAGATTAATATCTCCTTGGTAAAGAATAGTTGGTCTCACCATTTTCAAGAAATATAAATGAGAACTGCACCAATAGAGAAGCATATGCGAAGTACTGTTAGTTATCAAAGAGTGAAACTTGCAAAGAAACGAAATTTGTCATGATCCTTCTTCGCGTATTTTGAATACACAGACATAGGGATTTTCACGAGGTTGTAAAACGTCAGAAATTTGTTTCTCTATCTCACTAAACTTTTAGAAGTATATTTCATTTATAGTTCTAATAGTTAGTAACTTACTACCAGTCTTCTAGAATCACCTTCAAACAGAATTAAGTAAGCTGACTGCTAATGCAGAATTATAAACGAACTACCCGAAACAACTGCTAGTTGGTGATGATTCCTTATGAGGCCCAACTAAGTCAATTGATTTTAGCAGTTACTTATTCATCCCATTAAATAAAAGACTATTGTGCAAAAAATGACTGCCACAAAATAAACATAGAGAGAGGTTATGCTACAAATTTATTTAAGCATACTAGGACGAATTGAGAATCATTAGCTATTCAGTTAGGTTTGTGGTTTCCATATCACAAAGATGTAGATATGGCTCCTTTAAGAACGTTTGTTTAGTGATAATGTTTAGGAGGATGTAGCTATTGAAATAGCTAATGTCTGGCAGGTCGAACACCTGGAAGAATGTAATTATATTTAAGAAAGTAAATAATAGTTATCTATTATTTGATCACCGTGTTTACAGCAAACCTATGATGCTCCCTCATTGGACATGCAACAAGGGTTAAATGAGAATAGGTTTCGTGTACAACAGATATTTAGAAATATGTCTTAGAATAATGATGGATGAAGTCTTCACTTTTTGAACATTTGAAATCAATGTAAGACTTTGGTAAAAAGTAGTCAACAATTTTCGTTTGGCTCCTCTATGTACAGGTATTTTAATTACAAAGGAATACTAGGTAGCCATCGCCATGTTTGCTTTACTTACTAGATAATTGTCAAAAGAGACAGGTTCCTTAAGGTATATGAAAAGCATAAGAAGTCGATTTTTTGAAGGCAATCACCAAGAAACTGAGTTTAATCTCGACTTCCTGCCTGTAAGCCAGGCTTACCTTTAACCTGTAGTAAAATTACAGCCACTAGAGATTCATAGCTCCATCTCTGATAAAACACCGGCTCATTCTTGGAGAAGAATGCACCCTGTTTACGCGTTCAAAAAAGCATGAAACCTGGGTCAAACATGAATTTCTGATAATTACCTCAGAATAATTGACACCAATATAAGAGCACCGCGATGGTGTATCTCAGCTTGGTGACCATATTGCAGAATGACTGATAGAATTTGATCAGCACTTACGACTATACAACATAAAGTTGGTTCTGTATACATGAAAAATCTATCCTAAAGTCTGAAAATGAAATAACTGAACAGGGTATACAACTTGCGTCTTTTATTCATTTCTTCTGCAATTCAAAATCTAAGGGATTATTGCATAAATAAGCTCCGTCTTTATGGAAAATAATGATTCAGAAATTATACTTTCGATATCATCTTCACTATAAATTTATGTTATTTTTCACAGTTAAACGAAAAAAGTGAAGGCTGACAGCTTTCCTTCCTCGATAATGCTTACTATCAGATTTTTGTAATTTACTGTACTTGAAGTTCTATATCCAGGATACTGTCAGTTCTTAATAATTCAGACAATCTGATAATCGGGTGGGAAATTTCTTAATTTTCCCTCCAATGTCAAGCTGCTGACTGTGGTAAATAATAGAGCACTGTGAACAGTCCGCATGTAATCATGGTTTTATGTAGAATGTGCCATGGTTCAGTGTCGCATTATTTTTAATATGGTATCTAAGACTTGGTGGAGGAAAGAAAATATACGAATTATTTTTCTGAAACTCAACAATGAAACCTATTCTCGCAGAACGTGAAGTCAAAAGTAAATGTAGACCTGTCCATTTGACTATCTGAGATAGCCGTAGTTTGGCAGACTAGTATTTATATTGGGTGTGATTGAAGGTGAAATGAAAGTCTGAACCGTGGCGGGATTCGAACCATGGACCACCGAGTTTCTGGCACGGTGCTCTACCAACTGAGCTATGAGGTCCGACTGCTGTTCAGGTTTTTATTTCACTTCAACTACCAAGGGTTTTGACCAACTGCCGGGTCGGGAACCCGGTAGTTTCTGGTTAGAATCCGGTCGCGGTCCAAATTTTCATTTCACTTTAAATCATCACCCAGTAGAAATACTAGCCTACCGAAACTCAGCTATCTCAGATAGTTGAATGATAGTCAATATGATGCTCCCCCTCTCTGATTCAGTTAGATTTGGATTAAGATGAGAAGTGGTGACTAGGCAGCCAGTGTGCATATGATCAAGCGGTAGTAACGCGTCATGAATTCACATGGTAGTTGGGCACACCTTTTGGTGATAAAACTGAAATACAAATCAGGTCAGCAGCTGGACCTCATAGCTTAGTTGGTGTAGCATCGGGTCGGAAACCCGGTAGTCGCTGGGTCGAATCTGGTTGCGGTCCAAATTTTCATTCTACCTTCAATCACCATCCAGTACAAGTAGACATTTTCATTTCCAGTGAAAAGTGTTTACTTGCATGGATTCATTATTCAATAACAATAAACTTCAAAGCTCTATAGTTTCGCAGTATCAAAGTTTTGTTATTTTGTTTAAATATACTACCTACTACCAAAAATCATGAGGAACTGGAAGTCATCGGTTCCCACATGTGACTTTTGCTCGTCATATTTAAGGATTGAAGTACCAAACGTCAGTTATTGTGCATGAAGAAAATTGTGCTTTGATAACGGGAGTTACTCTCACCACTGTAGTTTTGTGAGAAAAATTTGAATGAATCAGATAAACAGTTTGCGAAGGATTCAATTTGAAGCTTTTTGTAAACTGACTGATTTCAAGGTAGTGTTCATCATGAAATGACATCAGTTTTGAAACCAGTGAAAAACTGGGAGCATTCGATACCTGTTTTGTTTTAGTGTGACACTCCTCAGATAGTTTGCGCATACCTTCAAGACTATCAGGCCTTACTGTTCAGAAACTGTCTCGTTATCCAGGAGTTCATACTTTCCTACTTCTGTCAACCTGCAATATAGTACCACCATCATTCGATGCCACTGGCGAGTATTTTTCCTCACACACGTCATGTGGTATGTTCCACAAGTCGCCACTTCTCATAAGAACTAGATGAAAGCTTTCTCAAAGCATTTCATCAATAAACACTAATTCAAGCCTTAAATGACTTAGGGAATGCCTGATATTTGTAAACCTATTTTTTCTCAACTGGATGCGTTTTCAAACATAAACTCTGGTGTCAGTATGTTCTTTTTTGAAAATCTCTCAACGAAACAAAGGTGTTTTGTATTACACATATCTAACCACTAAAAAGTGTGCGTTACCGTAAGAAGTAAAAAAATTAAACAGAAAAAACCCTGAATACTTTGGGAGAGCATAATTCCACATAAGACTGTTTTCATTATGTAGCGAACAGTGATACAGTAAATAATACTGTGCCACTGTGTGCTATGTCAAATAGACATATCTAATATGGAATTATATTGAAAACCGGTTTGCAGATGTTGCTTGTCAGTTATTAAAAGAAAAAGATTATGACATGTATAAAAAAACATTTGAAAAGTGATCATAATTTACTTGTAAATCGCGTGTTATGTCACTTCAAAAAAAGGAAACAAAACAGAGGGAAATATTTAAATAAGACCATTTTTATCATTAAAAATTCCTAACCAATATATATTTGCTTGTAAATAACTGCTATGATGAATTAATAAGTTTAGACATATAAAACAAAACGGGTTTTCTTGTTCACTTTGCGGTTCTTTTATTTTTTTCATCATAAATCGCCCGAAACTAGAAGAGAAATGTTTGTTCACAATTCGGCAACGGAAAACGATATATAGGAATGCAGTCAAAAAGTGTTTAATTTTTAGTTAATTCATCAGAGAATAGTGTTATTGCCAAAAATCCACTGACAAAAGATGAAGCCAAAAATAGTTTGAACGCTGCGTCAAAAATTAATCTGAACCTAATCAAAATGTGTATTATCCTAATTCACTTCATGTAACAAAAAGTTATTTTTCAATCAATCAAAAGTATTCTGTGCTTCATCTACCATCAGTTATTCAAAATTTCTTTATAATAACTAAGGATTTTACACTAAGCTAAGCGTGAACCTATGGAACTCACTGAGGTCAAACTTGATTGTGTATTTATGATTGTTTATTTAAAAAGCTTGGTATTGATCAGTTAATCCTAATCTTAACGAATTAAGGTAGCGCAGATTTTAGCTCTGGTTGTTTATTCTGAGAAGAGGTAATGCGGTTTAATTTACTTCGCTCACTACGGAAAACTGCAGAAAAAGTAGTAATAATTTCGTGGAAAAGGTGCAGACACTGAAATTCTCGGTAATTCCATAAATTTAAGCATGTTCTGTACCATCATATGTGTAGAGATAATAACTGCTGGGTGTTAGGAATGATTTGATTTGGATCGAAGGTAAACTCCTATCAAATTAAAGTCATGGATAAATAATCTGAAATGATATAAGAGAAAGACACTCAGAGATTTAAGGGATGATGACCTTGTAAATTCCACATATGTGTTCCATAAAATACTTGTCAACTTCATAGCAAGATCGAAACGTTGAGGAATAATACAAAATATTTGTTTATTTTGTTATTTATTCTAATATATTACGCCGGAATTATGCAAGTAAAAACAGACCTTTCTTGATTCATACGTTTGTTGCTCAAACTGTACATTTAAAGAACTTCCTTAACACCAGGCGATTTATAAACCATTTCTTACAAAACAATCCGTTCAAAGAAAATATGCAGTTTGCAATGTTTTAGTGGCTAATTTTTGAGAATTCAAACCTTTCATCACACAGTTGTATGTGACTGGAACTGTGTAGAAAAAAACACAGTAAACTTGTTTGTAGTCATAGGAAGAACAGTACCGTGTCTTACTTCAGTATCTTAATTTTGATTAAATATTCAATTTAACTTATGGTATATGTAGAGAAGTGATCACTGTATTCTTTTTGTTAAAAAACATCCTTACATTATTAATCGGAATATGCGATCATTCGGAAAAGAAGTGAATTAGATGGCAAATTATCCTCAATGCATTTTCCAAGTTCAACTTCAGATATAGTGGATGTACAGTTAGTCAACAGATTATGCTTTCCCAAACAAACCAGTTTGCATTTAGTTTTCCCCAGTCGTTCTGAAAACATTTCCAGTAATGTGAACTAAGAATTAATTAACAATGAAAAGTATTTTTGTAGTCCAAATGTCGTCTGTGAGTATTCAACGTTTATTTCCAAAACTTGCGAAACTGCATGTACTAAAGATACTTCTTTGAAAGATTATTTTCTAAGAGAATGGTAAAAGGCTAGTGGGATTAGCCAATTTATTAATATCGCTTACATGACAGTGTGTTCAGAGGTTGGTATGCTTACTCCGATAGTACATAGCAGCATGGAAACTGTCTCACTGTTGTCAAATTTCCAATACAAGAAAGTTTGAAAATGTATGTGTTGTAAGATGAAATCATCCTTTAGCCAAATACAGTAAGACTGACTTCAAAAATGTTACTGAAGTAAGCAGATTTTCCTGTTTGGTTTACTGTTTCTTAGAAACAAGTTAGAAATTATTTTTTTGTGAGTGATGGATATTTGTTTCAAGTGCAAAGCTTAAGTTGATTTTCATCTGAAATCTATATGAAGTCAAAGTTAAAAAAGTGTGGACCACATACAATGTTATCTAGAATTCATGCATCCTTTATTTTAAACGCAGTGGAATATTTTTGAATAACAATCACCTTCAGTAGGAAAGTTTAATTTATCTTATATTTTCACTATAATCTTGGAAACAGACTCGTCAAAACAAATAAAGTACATTGATTAGTCACTAGACTATGACCGACTTCATGTTGTCTAGTCCTAAGTACTGACCGGATTCTGTCGATCACTTCGCAACGCGTCCATAAAGTTTGCATACTCCTCACCGTGGTACACACTGATTAGTGTCTGTTAGTTAGTTTGACTTCTTGTCATTCGCCCGCCAAACAAATGAAGAATAAAGCATGTTCTCGATCGCATCAAAATTCAGTACAATAATTTAGTAAAAAATTACAACGTTCGCTTTAACTGAATTTGAACAAATAAGATATGTGCGATTAAATGCGTTAACAATTCTGACACAAGTTTATTCACAAACAGTGCAAGAAATGTTACTACTTGCTAAACGTTGAACGGAATTAGAGGATTGGATGTAACACAGTTGCAATAAACGTTTCACACTGGTGCACGGTCTTTTTTGAAGTGGCAAACGCGCTTTTATTCAAAGGTTTTTCTCAGTGTTTAAACAAAAATGTGTAAAAGGACAGTTGAAAGATTGTAGATCGTTTGTCCTATCAACATTTTTTTTCAGTATTTTTCGGTTTATCTGGTGTTTACTTAGGAGGATTGTAACTGAAACTAGCCTCCTCAATTTCAATGAATTCTTGTGTCGATTTTAAAAATGTAGCTGACCGAAAAGCAATACATTACATTGCAATACTGGTTTAGTTAGTGTGGTTGTCACATCACGTTGCTCAATCTTTGTTATAAAATAGTCAGTGTTGTTGATAAGTAGTAGTCTTGCAAATCTTCATTTTCACGGAATTTACCATTGGCCACCCAAAAAGCAAGCGCTCCTCGAGTCCTGTAACATTCTGGGATACAAGAATTACACAATAAACACAGTATATTTATTTTGGAGCTAATTTGTCGGTTTTTTTCAACCTTACGGTAGTTTATTTATCAGTCTATCATCAAAGAAACTGGTTCCTACCAATCTACATGGAATGCTGAATTAAAAAAATCAGTTTTATCTAGATTTCACTTATTTTTCCACCACTTAATACCCTTTTAATTAGATATGTAATTTACAGAAGTTCCAACTTCATATAATTGCATAAGCACATATCCTTTCAAGATTGAAAGAGAAGCTTCAAACTTGCTTTGACTATCTTAATAAAGAAGTAATATGATACATCTGTATCAGAAAAACAGAGTTTTGAAGTATATCAAGCGATTTTCTGGAAAAGTAGTAAATTAGCTTTAAGGAACAACCTACTTCTTAACTTCACTATCTCTGCAGAACAGTGTTTATAGTGTTTCGCTACTTTCTGTCTGCTATCGTTTCCTAAACTAGCCAAAAAAGAAAAATTTTTGATATTTCATAAGGTTAAACTAATTAATTTACTTCCATATTTCTAATCACAAAGAAAAAAGTCAATATACGTAAGGTATAGAATCTGATGCTGAAAACCTAAACAATCTAACTATATTCGCCTCGTGAACACTCTCGAGAACCTGCACATTTGGACATAACTACTCCGTGGTTGTTTGAACAGAAATTAAGAGATTACTTTTTTCACTTCAGATACAGTAAACAGATAATCAGATGGTTACCATACTCATTCCTAAATCGAATTTGTTCATCTCGAAAAGATATATAAAACTTTTAGACTGTTGTCAAACTAGGTATGCCAATTGTTGTAGTTCCTCGTTTCAAATGTTCTAATAGAACTGCATATTCCTGAGAGCTTGTTTTTCTTGAGTGCTGAGTGCTTGTTTAGATAATGAACAGCTGTAACGGAGATTACGCCGATTCAGATGCTAAAGAAATAAATATAGCCACGAATAATATATACCTATCACTGCGGTTCAGTTTCATTAAAGAGGCATAGATTATGTAGTTCAGGAAACTTAGGTATATACAATGCATAGACCTAATTTACTGATGATGTTATACAATACAACAAAATATATCCACCACCGGTTTTTATTTAAGGCCAGCCTATAAGTTGTATTCACGCATAAGTAAACATAATGTTTGCGGTGTTTTGATCTATGGTGTGGGAGTTGTTGACTAGCCTTACGACGACCAGAAAGTGTTGACAAAAGGTGACATCCTTTATATATGGATGAATAATTATTCAAGAACTAATAATAAGTCTATCAACATACAGGAAAATTCAACGAAGATTCTGGAGGGAAGTCAAGCAAAAGGGGGAAAGGACAGTTGTATTCCACATATTGAGGAAGACTAAATAAAATGTGTGGAAAGGTTAGAGGACTAACATCAGATAAGAAAGTCAGGTGAGTCAGATGTAGCCAATAAGGTTAAGGGAGTGAGACGACCTAATAATAAATGTGTTTTAAACAGTAACGGTACATAAAGACATCATACCGATCAACACCACAAAACGTTTGCCTTAGTATACACAGACTGATAACTGTTTCTTTGTGAATACATAGGTTTTGTTTCAATTGACTAATGGCTACCAATTCAGCGAAACACAGAAAGTTCAAACTCACGTGTTTATTGATTATCTTAAACGATTTCTTGACATGGCATTCATACCGTTTGTCACCAAGGTAACGAGCGATAGAGCTTTTGACCTCTTACTCACAAACTCTGTGAAATATGCTCAGGTAGGTGGTCACAAACTCTTCTGACAGTTTTTCTAAAGTATGTGCCAAAGCACTTAAAGTATGAGCTATGTCAACTTACAAAATGATGCAATGATTACAAACACATTACCGTTTAACATCCTGCAGAACGTCGGAATAACAGTTGAATGCCACATTGTAAAGTCGAAGGATTCTTATACACGGTTAGCAATATGGTTGTGTAACTGACCGACAAGATGAATGGGAATATAACACCTGGAAAGAGGATAGACAAGTATATGAAAACATACTGAAAACAAAAATCATTTTTCAGTGATTTCAAACAGTACAGCATCAAAAATATCAAACTATATCAGGGTTTCTATGACATGTCTAGAGATTCTGCAAAAAAAGCAATAAAAACAAAAATATTGTTTCCGAGGTGTGTTCTCGTGTTTTAGAGACTTTTGCAGACTACCTTACTCAAAAACTTTTGAACTTACTGATACTCAAGGGACTTGAACGCTATCAGTCAAACAATCCTTCTGAATTTCACATAAAATTTATGATAGGATGAAAATGGAGAGTTATTTTATTACTGACAAATGAAATCCTCGTACAGTTTGTGTTTGGGCTATATGATAAACTACTTTTATTCAGGTCACTGAAATTGGTAAGTATTGGAAAAAAAGTCATAATATCTGTAATGACTAGAACATACAAACACCAACACTCCATGCATAAATAAACACTGAATTAAAAGTTATGTAAATTTTCGTCATTACATTTGTCACTTATTTCTAATCAGACTCCATGCATAATATAAAACTTGACTGTTTTGGGATAATTTGTAAAAATCCAGGTTTGTTCTAGAATATTCAACAGGATTTTGTCACAAATAAAACAATGTACATTAGTACTAATCTGGCTTATTTTTTAAACATACTGTAATTGTAGTTATTAGCAAAACCTACTTTTCTACTACACAGGAGGAAGTTGAAATAGTTCACAACGAAGCGAATAGTAATTAAAACTGATGAAGTTAATAATGAATGACTAAAACGTTTTCTAAACACACACCGTGCTCTAAATGGAGGTAAATTTTATGACTATTAGCAATGAGGTCATGAAACTTTGCATGCCTCCACACTTCTCATAACTGAACCGAAGTTTGTGAACATTATTCACAAGGGATTAATTATGTTATTGTTTAAGTTCGTAGATATGAAAATCCCTTAAACTATTCCATGGGTATTAATTATCATGAAAAGTTTCGACCTAGTGGTATTATTTTGCAGACGGAAGGAAGCAGATTTAAGTAAAGAGAAAGTAAATAAAAACATGCAAGAAGGCACTGTATTAGTTAGTTCTGATAGCCTTATTTGTTTCTGCGAATCAATTAGATTTATATAGTGGGTAAACTTAGTGAGGTTATAAAATAACCATCCAAAAAAACAACGAAGTTCACCTTGTGCAGCTATCATCTGCCTAGGTGTGCTTTTCTTTACCTGAAAAGGAAAGTTTAATCATATCCACACCAAGATCCTGTATCTTCCAAGTCACCTAATTACCAGTATACTGAAGTCAGCAGATCGACACTGGTCACTAGCTGAGAATGGTTGACGGAACAAAAACTGAAAACTTAAACCCTGAGGGATCAACATAAGTCTTAAATAACGAGAACTATATCATTGTTTAGGTCATGCTTCTTTAGTAGAACCACATTTGAAACACAATAACTTTTGAGTCATTTTTTACTTACAGATTATTACTATTTTGATCATTCCATTTGAGAGCCTTTATCTGTGCTACTAACTCGGTGGATAACTGAATATAATAATTGTATCTTCTATAGTGGATTTAACACGAGATATACCAGCTACAGGCATCATCAAGTTGATAATTCTTAAAAGTCTACAAAATAACAGTATCAGATAAGTGACATATCAAGTCATTGGTGTGCATATTCACATTAAAACTTACTGCAACTCATGAGACGGACATGAATTTACTATCTACTGTTAAATAGATAGGTCCCACTATCTGGTCAAAAAACATGCAATATTTGAAGTTTGAGTTGTTAGTCTTTATACAAAGTTTGTTATTTAGAGATATGAACGTCTATTCATTTGAAAGTTCTTCAGTTTTTAGCCTTTCTAATCACAAAAGACTCATGTATATGATTTGGAGTATGAATAAGTGTCAACAGCTATATAACCACGGTAAGTGTCTTAATCGATGCATTTCCAGTTAACTACGTTACATTTAAAGATAATACAGAATAATTCCACTTTTAATACTAGTTGCAGTGTATGGAAATAGACATCGAAAGAGTAATCCTCCAAACAGCAGTAGTTATACATTGACTTCAGGTGCCCTTTATATTATTGTAAGCAGCTTCATCCAAGGAGTGTATATGATGTATAATGACTTCCATTTGATGAGAATTAAAAAAATGGCAGTGTAGGACCACTGCAGGTAAGTCGCTTTCCAAATTAGTAAGTAAACTGATCTCTAGTTAAATCACTGTTCAGAATATCTCTGCTATGCATAGTAATGTTAAATCGCCCATGGATTAAAGGTCTATATAGCTTTTTCTGTACAAAAGACATATTTTTCGCTGTTAAGCATCTATGATAATGGACAGAAGATGATTATATTGAATACAGATAATAGTACCTGAGTCCAACAGTAGGGTGTTTATGACTTTTCAAAAAATTTCAAAAGCTCAATCCTAATAACGGTTTAATAACCTGTAGTGAGGCATTTATCTTTCTTTTTTATTTCACAAACGATCTCCTTCCTTGCGTACTTTTGCTGCTAGTGTCTGTCACAAGAACCCTAGTATCAGTAGTGACGTAAGATCATGGAGATATATCTTCCAGAGAAAAAAAATTCATGAATTCCAAACCTAAAAGTCTACGATTACACTGTATAAACGTTTTAGAGTGTCTTAGAGGAATTGGTAGTGAATGAAAGTTAGGTGAAGATAACTAATACACTTACGAATCTGCGATATTAAAAACACGAGTTCTTTGAATCTTTAAAGGGTAATTTTAAGAAATTACTGAGAATCGATGTATGAATGGCTCCGGATTCTTCTTATGTGTACTTACTGACTGAAGCATACAGCCAAAAAGAATAGCTAGTATTCTTCAGCTGCTTCATTTAAGACTTTCATCTCATCTTGCAGACGGTTTGAAGAGTTGCTACAGTACTTGAATGATGCATCAGATAAAAAAGTTAAACAGTCAAGTGAGTTTGTCAAATTATATAATGAATGAACATACCGCTTGTTTACAATAAATGGAAATGTGTAATGACCTATAGAATATCTAGTGGTTATGAATCACAATTTTGAAATCGACTTTGTCGGCAATTAATTTACTTTCACGTTCATACCTTGAATAACTTTAAATTGAAATGAAAACTTCTCCCACGAAAAAACTAATTCCCAATTCATTTTGTATAAAAGTTCCTTACATAAATAAAAGTTGGTTTCTAGTAATATCACTTTATACAGCTAACGTTGATTGACACCTACTTTATACTAGCATAATTCTTGTAGTTGAGTCGCAGATAATTTGAACTACTTGAGAAGGACTAGATTTTGCAAAGGTTGGTAGTCCAGGCATTTAAGGTACGCTTATCATTTTAAAAAAAATGGAACCATCATCTTGATGTCCTATGTATGTGAGGTGTCTACTAATTAAACTGGTCGGAATCCTGCTTCTTTTGAGGCATAAATTCTTTGGAATATGCTCAGAAAACCGAATGAACGTCCTCGTCTCAGTCCTTGAAATGTACTTGGCCCTACAGGTGCATATAATTTCGTTAATTCAATCGGTGATGAGAACTAAATATTTATTTAATTTGGACAGATTCAGTCAGGATGAGGTATCATATACTGATACAGGTTCAGCTGCAATACAGCTCCTTTTTAGTGCTCCTTTGCTTCTGATGTCTATTCTCTCGGTTATTGTATATCTTTTGAATGGAAGGTGAATGAAGACCGTCTTCTTTTCAATAGTTGAGTGGTTGATTTTCTCTATATGAAATTTTTAAAACTTCGTTATAAGCCTCTTAGAACGTGTATCCCTTTTAAGATAAATTTTAATAATATCCAGTTCTTCCTGTGACTTTTCCCTAGATCATGATTTCCTGGTTAGCCTACGCTTAGAGTTGGCAGAACAAAAACTACTTTAGTTAAGGTATTGTCCGGTTCATGCATTTTTCCATGGTTTATTTTTTTAACTGTACCACCATTTTTCTTCTGACACTGAGGTTCAGAAGGCTAAACTCGAAGTCATGTTCATATTGCATCCTGGATTTGTAGTTGGAATTAGCATGGTTTACATACATATACATATTACATACAACAAACTTGTAATCAAAGTTCCTGCTGTGATATATCATTTTTCAGATGACTGAAGTCAAGCACATCTGTTCAAGATTATCCATGAAGATATCTGTTAAGAGAGATAGTGAAGACTGCTCATTCAGTCTGCCTTTAAAGTTGGTAACTTATTTGGAACTAGCCACCCTTTATGCGAAGCAGCAGTAGCTGTTTCATTTCAATTTCTGGCAGTGGCAATAGATCAGTTCGGTGACAGATTATGTTAGTCATATCAATTATTGTAAATTGAGGATGTCATACTGGATGACACCATAAGGTTTGTAACAAATATCGAAATGGTCTAGTCCATCGGAAAATTAAAAGGTCGCCAACTGACTCCGGATGTGCTGTAAAGATTTGCCCAATCATTTCGACAACTTGTGACAGATCGAGTTAATCATTGACATTTTTAGATCGCAAAGGTATATTAGATCTAAGAATTTCAGGCAAACCATACACCAACAGCAGAAGAAGTGGAACCTTGGGTATGAGTCATTGTATACTGCATTATCGAACAATTTCCCCTTAAGAAAATCTTTGAGATGTTTTTAGGAGTAATCTTACAAACGATATGGAAGTAGTCTGAATTTAAACAGAAACACCTTACTTGTTATGATCGAGTAAAAACAGCTGAGCTGTAATACAGTACTGTCATTTGGATAGATACTGATATTCTGAATAAGCAGTAAGTGAGGTGGCTTAGTTTACCTAGACAGTAATTATTTTTGGCTAACAGAGCTTATCACCTCTGGTTTCCCTTGCGTAGTATTGAGAAGCATGGCATAATAACGACCATTTTATTATGGGTTTCCTTAGTTTTGGAAAAATGTAATCAGTGCATATGCACAACCTAGAAACACCTGATTTACTCATATATCCACAGATTTTGTTACATCATTCACCCATCAGAATTAATTCATAGTGATGCAAATTTGAGTTGACACGTGGATGTTTTACCAGCACTCAAGCAAGAAAGAAGTACTACTGAATAAGCACTATAACTTATTCGCATTGATCCTCAAATAGTGAATATAAAGATACGAATAAAAACCAATATAATACATTACAGCTTCCTGATAAACCAGATATCAAAATCGACAGTTAATATCCTCAAATGGTCTTCTCAACGTATGCCCATCCAATCCATCTCCACTTTCTGCTGGATATTTGTTAGGCGATGGGTTCTTGGTTGGTTCGCTGCCAACTAGCCAGAGTTCACTGATGCTTTTTCTTTCCGGTCATCCATTTGATCTTCAGTATCCAGCAAGCATAGGCAACGGCTGTTGATGAATGTCTGTCGTTTGTTGGAAATGCTTTCTATAACGCACCAACTCTCTCCTCAACCATCACATCATTGATTTGACATTAGTGTTGAAAATATGCATCTTGTCCAGGAAGGTAGGTGAACGAGACCATTTCCTTTAGATTTCTCCCGTTCATAGTGAATAGTGTTTGCTGTTGTTGGTTGAGTATCTTCATCACCTCTGTCTTCTCTACAATCATCTGAAAGAAGTGACGTCCTTGCTGCCGCACTCCTCTGTCAACTTGTCGGCTCTGTTTGCAGAAATTCCAGTTTGTACGACTTTAGGCATAGATCATCGTCGGCGAAATCAAAATCCTTTTATAGAGTCTTTTCACTGATCCAGCCTGTGTATGCACATCTCACTCCCCACAGTCTGTTGCATGATCCAGTCCAGTCCAGTAGACCACAACCAAGAAGTTCATCGGTGATAGTAGGCAGCAACCTTGTCCAACTCCTTCCTATCTTCACTTCTAAGGCGTCACTGAGCTTTCCATTGTGAATCACATGATATATAGCATCATATAGCAAAGCATGTAGCTGCGGCGAATCAGGTTGACAAAGGTTTGTGGCACTAAAATCGTAGTGTTGAAGCAGCTGCCTGCCAAACTACTTCTCGGTCGACGCTGTCGAAGGCCTCTTCAAAATCGATGAAGTTGACGTAGAGTTGAGTTGACTGCCATCCTATGCTTTGTTCCATCATGATGTGTAGCGTGGGGTTGCAATTTGATTCGCTCATGATTTTGCCTTCCTGAAGCCACCCAGCCTGTTCTGGTCAGAATTTCGAATCCACAGATTTTCATTTCGGTCTCTCCAGGATGATGCGGTTTAACATTTTGCTTGAGGTGGACAGAGATGGAGAATGGTTCCACATCAGTTCTTGCAGAGACTTAGGTCTCCCTTCTTTGAAAGTATGACAAGATGAATCTTCT
This sequence comes from Heterobilharzia americana, assembly GCA_944470555.2. Classification (NCBI taxonomy): domain Eukaryota; kingdom Metazoa; phylum Platyhelminthes; class Trematoda; order Strigeidida; family Schistosomatidae; genus Heterobilharzia; species Heterobilharzia americana. The sequence continues at coordinate 37,065,007 of OX104134.1, forward strand.
CCCAGTCAAGTGGCAGGTACCTCTCCTACCTTCCGTCCAAACCTTCTGCAGTAGTAGTGTGAGCATGTGTGCTGCTGATGTCTCTGCGTCTGTTTTCATTGCTTCTGGAGGAATTCCATCTGGTCCTGCTGCCTTCCCAGATTTCAGCAACTTTATGACCTGGCGTTCACGACTTCACTTCTCATACTGCCTGCCAGAGACTTTGTATTCACTAATAGTCCTGTGGCTGGTCTGCTGGTGGAAAATCTGGACGAGTTGCAGCTGGTGGTGCTGGTGGTGTTGGTGGTGGATTCAAGAGTTTTCTGAAGTGGTCAGCACATCGTTTCCTTTGTTACGCCTCTCCGATCACAACTACGTTTCCTTCACTATCTTTCATTGGTCTCGTCTGAGTTGATCTCTTCCCCCCAGATTGTAACCTGGTTATTTGGTATAATGTTGTCAGGTCCCTCCTACCAGCACCTATTCCGCCTCACTCGTCAATGTGTCACAGAAGTGTTTTTTGTCTTTGTCCTCACTTCTTTGTCCAGTGTAGTGTTTTATGGGTTGTATTCAGTTCATCTTTTCATTGTTCATCCCGACACTGCACCGCACTGCACAGCACTGGTTCATCTTCTGTTTCACCATCTTCCTCTCCATACTCTATCAGCTTCCATGTGCCCGTCGAAATCCATCCATTCCCTGTCTTGCTTCTTCTTCCTTCCTAACTGGGTTACACAGGTTTCCTTCCACATCTCTTTCAAAGAGTTCCAGTGTTCTTCCACACAGGTTCCGTCAGCGTTGCTGCTTAATGTCTCGCATTTCATCGTGATGACTGACAACGTGAGGATGTATGTCATTTGTAGTTCCGTCCTTCAGTTCAGTTCACTTTCTGTTATGGGTGGTTGTTCACCCTGAACTGTGGCCGTCTATCACCAATCTCTGTGATGACTTCCAACTTGATTTTGAAGGTAGGTTCATTGCACTGGATAGTGAGTGGTGTGAACCACCTTCATCTGCTCCCCTTCTCGAACTGATCTTGTGTCGAGTAGGCTGGCTGCGTCTCCACTTTCTTCACACTTGAGATCAAGTCGATCTGATTGTTAGTGTAGTGTTTCCTGGTGTCTGGTGAAATCAACTCCATGTCGCTCGCTGCCTTGTGAATATCCTTGTATTTGTACACACTGCCTAGCCTCCAATCACCAAATCGTTGAATGCGCCGAATTCTGCAAACACTTCTCCATTCCCATCCATTTCACAAACGAGTGCTTCCCTTCCGATGATGAGTTCTCTTTCTGTGTTGTCTGCTCCCAGTTTGGCATTAAAACATGTCACCCCACCCATTAGAATTTTGATGTCGCCATTTCCAGTGGTGTCTTGCCCACTATCGAGTCCTCCTTGTTGTCTTCATCTGCATTATTTGTAGGTGCGTAGCCTAGCATTGTCTGATTGTGACTTCCCTCCCTTTTGAGTTACATCTTGCCGGCATGATCCTGATGCTGATTGTTGAGGAGATTGGTTCCCACTACATGAGAGCCTTCGATGCACTTGAGGACATCACGATAGCCACTCGAAAACTCAGTGTGTCCGTGGTCGTCGTCTGTGTGACAATTTCCGAGTAGATTATTGACTCTCCAGTTGACAGTGTGGACAGTCCACTTCCATTCCATCTGCATATTCCTCACAGACTTCTAGCACTTCCATGCCATATCTTCTCATCTCTTCTGCAATCTGGACAGTCTCGCTAGGTTCATACATGTTGTGGATATTCCATGTTTGCTTGCATTCTTACTCTCGCTTTCATCGAGAGAATTGAAGACACATCGGCCGATTGGCTTCCTGAAGGCTTTCACCAACTTGCGTCTGTTCGATTCCAGCGAGGAATAAGTTTGTTTTTATCTTTTGCATTTTCTTTGCTCTTTGAAATTTGCTTAGTGATTGGATTTTTTTCTGAGGTAGGGTTGCTAGCCGTATATCCAACGTTCTCTCTTTATCCGGGTTTAGGCATGGCTAGTAACTAGTGGACTAGTGAACTAGGCGAGGTTTATGTGATATGAGAGTGGACAATAATTTATGTCCGAAACTTTATCTAGTTAGTAATACTGTTGTACTGTGACAAATTTAATTCAGAGAGTAAAACTGAAAGCTGCCAGTTGTTCGTTTAATTTTCAAGTATCTGTTATTCTCTCAGTTAGCGCTCTCAGTTCTCTCACTAGTTAAGTTTCAACTTAGAAGAGACGTCTCATGATATGAATCTGTTCCTATTGACCGGGTCTCTGTATGCATAAAAGCATAGTTCACAAGTTTTAATGCTCAGTCCACCTACATGCATTTCAATTTGTACACTGCTTAGTACTCTCATAAAAGATATGCACTGACTTGTTATTTTCAGCAACAGCTCGATTCTTGAGCATTCGGTCAACTCTGGCCACCTGGCACCACAACAGTCTTCCTTCAATGTCATTTATAAACGAGAATCAAACATTTTGAGAGCAGTGCGTATCCCCGTCCTCAACAAAGCAGGAACATCACCAATCCAACTGTACAACTATGGTCTTTGGGTTCGAAAGTGATACACTCAGTTTCCAGTTTTAACTTGTTCGTAGTTTCCATGAGGGATTTGACTCATTTCTTTGTTTACTGGTTGTTCAATTATAGTAGTCCTTCGAGTAATTTTGATGGCCTTGAGTTGACTTTCTGGGCATTATTCCCTTGTGACTTTTTTGACAATTTTGATGACTTTGTTTTGACCCGCTAACAACTGATGGATTGATGGATTTGTATTATGTTGTAAGTAGGATAAGGATTGTTCATTTATTGGAAATGATTCGTCGGAAGGAAACGTTTTTCCACTGAATTTTCTTTTGGTAATTTTCATAATCTGGCGGAACTGTTCACCATTTTTATAAACTATGCAGAGGGCTTCAGTATTGTTTCCATCACAAACTGACATTTGTCTGAGAACCATCGATAACATGTGAGCACTTTACAGTTGTCAGTTCAAGATGAAAACTGTCTTGAAATTATTCAGTCCACACTAACCGCCAAGTGGATGAAATAGATCTTATGATGAGAGCTGTTCATGCACTTGACATATTCATTACGAAGTTGTACACCTCTCTGATCGTAGTTGGCTTTGCGTTGTTTGTGTAAGGGTAGTCGCATATCGTTTTCACTGTTATTGCATCTTTTTTGCGTACTGATGGGGTACCTTTTGACATTGTATTTTTGTAATTTTTCCAATAAAGCAAAGCGCGTAATAACAGTTTGTTTCATAATTTAAATTGATGAGGCAAATATAAATATGAAACCACATACTTCGACATGTTTTGAGTTCCATTTTAGTCTGTTGATTAGATTTGTACTACAGGGAATTAGTATTTTCTACCAGATGATCTTGCGGTCATGATTTACTGTCCATATTCATATGAGATAAATAGAAAACTTTGAGACATGATCTATGTAGTTCGAATCTTCTCTCCTTCTTTGTGATTAGGGTAGTAGTATTTCCAGTTATTTTGTACAGATACAGAATCATCTCTATTACCTGTATTTGGTGTCGATTCGATAAACATTGGTTCAATAATCTAGTAATCTGTCCCTCTACTCAACTAGGTTAGTTTTTAATACTGCCACTCTATCCCACCCGTTTGTGTGGCGGACTACAGTTGAGAGTATACCTATAGCGCAGCATCTCTCTAAATTTGTCACCTCATTGGGATCCATCAATCTTGATTCAACTGATCTTTTTTGTGCCTTTTATTGTAACTGACCCCGGTCGACTACTGTGATCGGTGTATTTCACCTTGCACTCATTGCAGTGGATTTGGTAAACTAGATTTTTTGACCTAGTTGTGTGCATGGGATCTTGTAATGTACAAATTTGTTTTGACCTAGTTTGTTGGTTTAGATCCTAGTTTTATCACAGTATTATTGATGAATCTTCGTAGTGCTTCAGAGCTGGCTTCTTTGTCTGTAACACAGGGAAGACTTTCCTTTGTCTTAGTAGGAATTTCCGCGATGTGCTTGTTTTTGAAAATAAACGTCTTGATATCTCGATGTTATAGCTGGTTATGTACGCATTTACATGATCTCTTCACCTACTTTCAATCACTATCTTTACGCGTTTGCCTATACTAATGAGGTCTAATCCATCGACGCATCCGGATTATCACTAAATTGTGAGCTGTACGCTTTCGCATAACGTATTTGTGTTTAGCAAGTGAATATATACTTCTCTTGTGCTTGTCGACACTTAAAAGCATGACTAGCTATTTCGCTTAAGGGAAAGCTTTTTTTGCCAGAGGTAGGAATCCATCTTTTTGGATGCATGTAATCTGTCATTAAAGTAAGTTAACTCTAGTCATACGCTTGTCATCAACTAGCAGAAATTTAATTTGGTGGTTTGGGGGAATCACTGATTTTTCAAGTTGATATTCATCATCAGATCTAGTGCTAATTGGTGACTAGCTTGAAAAGGCTATTTTTGGAGTTCCAGTGAGAAGTTGAAACCGGTGGGATAAACCTAGTGGCCGTGAGGACAAATACTCAAAGATGACATTGAGTGATGTTTGCACTAGGTTGTGAACCAACAGGAGTTAGGAATATGGACCACTGGATTATGACCCAGTGGCGCAGTGGCAACGTGCTGGCCACGAAACCTGAAGGTCTGTTTCCTTGGTAGGGTAAGGAGTGCTCACTGCTGAAGAGTCCTATACCAGGAAAAAACAGCTGTACAGAGCTCCTAGGTTTCCAATGTTCCTCCAAATGATGTCAGTCCATAATGAAAACCAAGTTCTAAAATTAACAGAAAAATTGAAGAATTTACCAGTATTTATGCTACTACATATCATATATCGTCGATGACACGTATCGATATAAACTTTCAATACAATTTCTGGTGATTATGGTAAAATGTTCGCAGTATATATATACATATATTACGTTTTTTGGTTTTTTCATAGATCTGTGCGCTACTTTATCTCAGAAAAACTCATTTTTGGAGTAATTCTTCTTGGCTCTATGAAAGCTACATATTCTGAAAACCTTTTAGAACCTTTTCGTGTACGTATTGAAGAATGTTCAACAGAAACTATTGCAGTAGGTGAAAACTTAGCATATTGTTTATCCTGTGTTCAAAATGTTAAAGAAGACTGCAACAAATTCTGTACATCCTTAATACAAAGTCAAGATACTTGCAGTCGCTCTTGTTGGGGATTTGCTAAGTATGGAACATTCTCTTGTAAAAGCAATGTTGGATAGCATCCCATGGGTTAGAAAAACGCTTGAATGGAATCTAAAGCACTTTATTTGACTGAATTCCAAAAAGTCGAAACATCATTCAATGATTAATTGATTGAATTCTAAACAAATGTACAAACAGTTTAGAAGAAAAATGCCACCACAGTGACCATTCATAACTCTACCTAACATAAAAATACTTCTTTAATGATGGAGACAAAAATTTATTCTTGAATAAACTTTAAATAAAATCACCATAACGTAACAAGTGCTTTTTTTTCATTTTCCAGTTAATTCACTAGACGCTTACTGAGAATTAGTAGTTACAATTTTATAATACAGATAACTGACTTTTATTTTCAGATGATAAGAGAGTTTATCATCTAACCTAATATTATCGATTTTTGAGGTGATCAGACTCTTAAAACAGGGTCTAAAAATTGATGCTTTTTATTCTAGTTTCTCACTGCAAAGCAACGTGACCGGGCTAATTTAAAAGAGACAAAAAGCGACTGAGTGGTGTATACTTTTAACCTTGGTTAACGTGAAGGACCGATAATGAGTTACTAAAATTGCAAAACTGACTTCTCAGAAACCTCTTAAAAAGCTGCCTTATTAGGAACCCGTACTTCAGTACTTTCCAAATGCTAGTCTTAAATCACCAGCGCCCAACACTGGCTGTATTTCTCGACCTGAAGGTGGCATTTGACTATGTCGATCGAAAAGTCTTATGGCAATATCTCTCACTGAAAGGCGAGCTGGCTAAGTACATCACCTTATTGAAGGCTGTCTACTAGGACACTTGTGGGCATGTTAGAGCCCATGGTGAGATGTCCAGTGTGCTATGCTCATCGAGTGATGCCCGTCAAGGATGCCCACTCTCTCCATCCTTATTCAACTTTATCATACATATTCTTATGAAGGTTTCCCTGATTACACAGACCTTTATCTGATCGCAGGAGAATTTTTGTTAGACCTAGAATATACAGATGACATTGTCCTATCAGGCGAAGATACTGACAAGATGCAGTCTTCTGAACACTGAGTAGCGATACGAGAATGTTTGGGATGCATTTTTCACCACCCAATCCAAATTGTTGCTTCAGGATTGGTCTTTAACGGTGCCTTGGTTAACAACAGAGAGTGTAGTGGTTGAGTACGTCGACCATTTCACTTACCTGGAAAGTAGGATCAGCCCTGGTGGCTCAGTGGCCGGTGTAATCTCTGCAAGGATACAAAAGGCTCGATTGGCTTTCGCCAACTTACGCCACCTATGGCGCCGCCATGATATCCGTTTTTTTATTCAGAGTCGCGTGTACTGGACCTGTACAGCAGTCCTGTCTGTTCCACTCTATGGCTGTGAAACATGGCCATTGAAGGTGGAAGATATGAGAAGGCTTCGAGTGTTTGACCACCGGTGTCTTCGTAGTATAGACCGCCGTATTCCGTGGTATCACCACTTGAGTAACGTAGAAGTCAGGAGTAGAGTTTCAGGGAGAAGAGGTAAGTCGGTTGACGAGGTTATGAACCTTCATCGACTGAGATGGTTAGGACACGTGTTACGCATACTTAGTTACCGATTGCCTCATCACACAATGTTGGCTGAAGTAGGTCCAGGCTGGAAAAAGGCTCGAGGTGGCCAGACTAAAACATGACACCAATGTATGAAGTATCTGACTGTTGGTTTGAGCCATGTGGGGCGATGCAGACTAGGTGGTTGGGGTCGGTGGGACAAGAGGAACCAGTGGTTGGAGACTCTAGGTGATATGACTGAGAACCGATATCCGTGGTGCAGATGTATACACACATTATCCTCATCTTAACGACGCTATACCGAATCCCACCATTTTCTCATTCTTCCTTTCTATCTCTTAATACTTTATATTTCTTTTGACTGCATTCTGTTATCTTCATCTTGCACCTCATTGCCTTTCTATCTGATGTGCTGATATGAGCTGTGGCAACTCAAACCGTTACGCAGTAATGCCTGGTCCTAAGTTGATCCCCATAGTCTCAAATCGGTATGAAACAGTTTTTCAATCCTTCCTTTAGATCAGCAGTTATTCTAGTCGCTTCTGTCTACCGTAGTGTATTATAACTGTTTCTTGATCCCCTACAAAAACAAGTTGAAGCTGTAAGTTTTCGGATGTAATGGATGACATATTTTGGCTTTGGTCGACTACGTTTGTACTATTATCAATGAACTGTGGTTCTTAGTTTCCAGCTGAAATGCACCAAAACATGCTGATTGCTGTAAAACCATGAAAAATGTCACTACTTGTATCTAATTAACAATGATCACTTAAATTCTGTTAGGCTACACACTATCACCGTATTCTTTCCGAGTCCTAGACTAATCTCCATTATGGAGGACCGCCGAAAACAGGCCTATCCAATACACTCAGATTTCGCTTTGGTATCTTATTCACACTAAGATGGGCCCATAATTCCTAAATCTATATTACTTTTCAGCTCGCGTTTTGAGCTGAATTGCTGTTGATAAAATATGTGTGATACATTAGTAAGCAGAATGTATTCCTGGGGAGATTCATAAAGTGGTTAGCATCACTATCCTCTATTCGTCTATTTCAAATTAACACTACTGAAGAACCTAACAGTTCCAGCTCTTATTGGTGGTACAAATCTTTACTGCGTTTCCAAATCATGGTTTAGATTAGGACTTAAGTACTCACTAGGCGTAGGGACCGAATCAGTTAGTTGTATAAATAAAGTACTAGTCGAGACTTTGACTAGAGGCTTAGTCCATAACTTGGTGAAGGCAGATTAGGAGTTGGAACCTAGGATCATAGGTAACCAAATTGTTTCCACGCATAAATTTGTCCCTTCTAAATTCGTGAAAATTGATATGAGTTAGTGACTTAAGATCCTATCAAATATCTCTTAAACAGTAGTATTCATTGTACATTGTCTTTTTGAAAATATCAGTGTTTTATTGATTTTAATTGTGTTCTTAGCGGTGAGATTAAATGGTTTGGCAAATTATGATGAAAAATGTCATTTTTGCTTTTACTGATGTAGGAATTGGTGATGAACAACCACTATTCAAGTCTAACATAGCATCGTGCACTCATTTATCAAGGTTTGCTTATACTTACTTTTTCTTTTCTATTCAAGGATCCAGTGACTTTGCAAACTAAAATTTCTGCAGTAGACAATGTTTATGTCAGGCTATTAGTTAGGTCAAGGTACTCTAACAGAATCCACAGAATTCCTTTTACTCACACATACAAAAGTTTCTAGTCATTTAACTAGAAAAGAAAAACGAAATCAACAGTATCAAGCAGACATTGTTGAATAACCACCCTCTTAAGTAAACGTGGGTTGCAAAGAAATGACATTTCAATGTTATCAGAGGCTGTCTTCCTTTATTAGCATTTGTGTTGAAAGAATTCAAGTGTCATTTCAGAGAAATAACACGTGATAAAAATTGATCGAAAATGAGTGAAAGCTGCAAATATGTGCAATAAGAGATTAATAATGTGTACAAGTAATTATAATATTGCCAAAATGTCTTAGTAACAATGACGTACAAAACTGAAGGAAGCGTTTCCCCAGTTGACGAAAGTTTCTTTAAACTGAGATCAAGAATATGACAGAACTTGTGACTATCAAGCATAAGATGTTTGTAAACTAAAAGAAGAGTTCTTCAAACGGTTTCCAATAATTCCTGTCGGAATTACTTTGTTGACTGTTAGAAGGAACTGACAGTTTACCTACCGACAGTGATATCAAGTCATAAATATCCAGCGACGATTGTACAGCATGATTTGTTAAGATACCACGTAAATATACTACTGGAGTTAAATTTAGCAGTCCAATTCGCAGTTTCTGATAGGTTTTGATTACTAAATAAATGTATTGACTGCACGGGAATGAGATCATCCGTGTCCTTACATATCTCGGCACTTGATCTAATCTCTTTTGGTGGACTTGTTTCACAGTACTTACAGTTAATCTTTATTACGGAAGCTGACACCAACTTCCTCATATGCATCCGAAGAGCATAAGTTTGCTAATCAACACCAATTTTTATGTCACTCAGAAAATTGTTCGCCTCACAGTTATGTTTCACATTGTTTTTTTCCCAACCAGATTCACTTATAATTAATAGTGGGTAAAAGAAGGCTTTACAATCTAGGTTTCAGCTTCACTCAGTTGAAAAATTCAAGCTTCAAACTACGAATTAAAAATTTTAAAGACGAATTTAAGTTTATGAAGTCACTTCTTTGTTTACAGAACTGCTTGGACAAAATGAAACCTCTTCATCTTTTGAGAATTTAACTGTCTTCTGTTTTCTAACGTAGCTGGTGACTGTCTATGCCCTGTATGTCAAGCGTATGAAAAAGCATCAAAAAACGGCCAGCTAGTTTCTTAAAAATGTATGATTTATCATGTTAAATGTTTTCCTAATGTTTGAGGAATGAAAGTATCAAAGCAATTATTTCAGAACACTTAAAGTTGACTAATATAACAGTTCAATTTGAGCACTGTGGTACAGCATAAATTCACTATGGTCCAATTCTATTTTACCCATACTGCGAGATAGTATTATTTTCGGATGACGTCTCCAGTAGAATTTACTACTCAGATTCAAGTCAAGCTGACCACACAACTTCTCCAACTGGTTTGTGACAGATAGTTCAACTGCTTGTCATTTCTTGATTTGATTGGTGATGAAATCTTCCATATGTATGGAATTTGTGTCACGCCAATCCAGCTGCATGTTTCTAGTTTTGAGTTGGTAAACAAAGCTTCATTCGTCGACCCCTCTCTCCGCCTACGAAAGGTATTTTTCAGAATTGTCACTCAACTCCATCCTTTTGCATGATTGTTTGAGAAAGCATGCACACAAATGGCAGAGCTCATGGTTTAGGTTTTTAAAGATTAATAATGGTAGGGGGAGACAAGAATCGACAATTGAAGCTTTATTTACCAACTGAAAACTAAAAATATGCAGCTGGATTGGCGTGACACAAATTCCATACATATGGAAGATTTCATCACCAATCAAATCAAGAAATGACAAGCAGTTGAACTATCTGTCACAAACCAGTTGGAGAAGTTGTGTGATCAGCTTGACTTGAATCTGAGTAGTAAATTCTACTGGAGACGTCATCCGAAAATAATATCATCTCACTATGTGATACATGTGGAAAAGAACTATAACGGAATAACACTGATGGTTGATTCTACTACCCTAAATTAAAATGTCACTGCAAAACTTGAAAAATATTAGTTTAAAGAAAGCTTTCAAAGCAAGAAAGACAGAAAGAGTCGCACTGTTCAAACCACCTAGATTCTGGCTAGCTACGCGAATTCGTCACACCTAAACTTCTCAACAAAGGTTATGATCTCTCTGTCTCTTTGTATATAACAGAGACGGTGCTGATGTCTTTCTTAAATTTTATCATAAGAAAATATTTCCACGAAGAACATATCCCTTTCGATGAATCATTTTCAATAAATGAACAATCCTTATCCTACTTAAAACAAAACATAAATACACCAGTAGTCAATACGTCATCGTAAATCTTCCATAAAGTTACAAACGGATAATGCCAAGAAAGTCAACTCAAGGCCATCAAAAATTACTCAAAGGACTACTATAATTGAACAACCAGTAAACAAAGAAATGAGTCAAATCCCTCATGGAAACTACGAACAAGTTAAAACTGGAAACTGAGTGTATCACTTTCGAACCCAAAGACCATAGTTGTACAGTTGGATTGGTGATGTTCCTGCTTTGTTGAGGACGGGGATACGCACTGCTCTCAAAATGTTTGATTCTCGTTTATAAATGACATTGAAGGAAGACTGTTGTGGTGCCAGGTGGCCAGAGTTGACCGAATGCTCAAGAATCGAGCTGTTAATGGCTTTACCCTCTCTTTTAGACAGCCAAGTTGGATAGTGTGTGGAGATGCTTTTGGATAGAAAACTCCTTTTGGTGTTTATGTAACCTGATCCACAAGAGTAGGTGAACTGTTAGACAGACATCGATGTGACCCAAGGTGATAGTTTATGTTTGCATACCCTGCAGAATATAGTCTGAAGCTTGATGTGGAATAAGGTTCTTTTCAGTGCTTTACACAACTGCTTCTTGATTATCTTTTCAGTGCATCTCCCATGAATTCAGTATTCATAAATAGTGTCTTCTTTTAAACTGTAGGGGTTCCTTCTTTGAAATGCTTAGGTTTCTTGTTTATCTCAATGAATCTTCGCGCATGACCATTCTCGCTGAATCCTCTTCGTACTGCTTCCACCGTTTGATTTACCACATCGTCGTCTTCTAATTATTGTACATAGTGAGTGAACAAGATTTTTATCATTGACAGGTGAAATTCAGCTACGGAAATTACTATATTCTCCATTCCACGTTTGTTTCCTGTAAATCAATCTTCTCAAAGAATTATCCTATCTTCTGAGCAGGATGCCTAGGAAGTGGAAGTAAGAGGCGTTTTAAACCCCGTGATGATTTTTTACTTGACTTGTGACATTCGCTGAACTTTCACAGTGTTTTCGAGGTTATTATTCTCCTCAAAGATGATGGAAATATCATACATGTACTTCTCACAATGGTGGAACCGATCGATTAATAGACACAGTTTACTATTCTCGAAACTGGCCATGAAACAATTAGCTACGGGAGAGCTGAGAATAGAATAATGACCCGATTCAAAGTAGTGACTTTTAGGTCAACCTAAATATAACAGAAAGCTGTATCTTAGCTAAGTTTACATTGAACTGAAAACCAAACAGAATAAAACTTTCGATTATCAAACCTTTAGGAATCCATCTCATGAAAGGACAGTGAATCGCTGTTATGGTTTATCAGTAGAAATCAACGCCACAGAAGATTCATTCAAATGTTACAAGTAACATTTTCATTTCAGATGCATTTCTGACAAGTAATACGGTATCTGTGCTTTCAACAAGACGTTTTCCAAAACCATTTGTGAATAACTTATCCAAGATCATTATTTTTGTTAGTTCATACATGTGCATTTGTGGGATGGAAAATTTGGTCACTGTTATGATGAGTACTGTAAAGTGTGTTGACACCTCTTGAATCTTGTATATTATAGAATTAAACACCAGAAGGATTCGTAAGAGATTTGGGGTAGGTCCCAATAGTTTTTTTTGTAACTGGTCTTGTACCAGCTTGCTAGGTACGCCGCTTACTTTGTGCTTTATGTAAATTTTGCTGAGAATGATATAAGCATTATAAATAATTTTCTAAACTATATTATTGTATGAGAACTTTGTTTGCTAGATGTGACTATGTACTACAAGTCATTTTCCAAATCCAGCGTCAATATCACAATATTTTAAACTGTGTCATAAATTACATGGGCTTTGCCAGAAACCGTTAGCTTTTGAATAGACGTTATTCACTCAAAATGTCTCGGAAACGATCTAGTTTATAAATGAGAGTAAGCATTACGAAGTTTATTATGTTGAACATTTATGCACTAATAATTGAGCACACAAATGTTATTTCTTAGTCAACGGTTGCAAAGCTCCATTTCTTATGTAATTTATCACTCATGAATGGAGTTTCACCCTTTCAACCTGGTAAGTTAGTCATCGATTACATTCTAGGTAGATTTGATTGAATTTCATCAGTTTCTAATTGCATAATGGTGAGTCTACGACTAATCTTAACACTACTAAACATAATCAAACGTACTTTAATTAGATGTTTCGTTCTTCTGTTAAAACTCACATGCTGAGCAACTTGAGGGATTAAATGCTTGGTAAGGATAAAAACAAGAATGAAACTTAACTGCGGTTCAATTTATTCTTTCTTATTGGATAATTTGATATTTGTCGTTAATCCACAAAGGAGGATATATCAGTAAGATAAAGAACTTGTAAAAGAAGTAGGAAGTGCATGTTGGTAACAGGAGGTCATATTTGTCACTTATATTCACTAATATGTATAAGAAATTAAACAAATTCGACACATTACAAGGAAATGTGGTAACTTGGTACTTCATTTCATGTGTTCTAAACGCATGCTGTTTTGACGTCAAATAACATGAGGTGACCAGGAAGAAGTCTTGAATTTTGTTTTGTCTTTGCCAGCAATAAATTATGAAATTGAAAAACCCGGATTACTTGGAATCTTAATCAATGCTACTCACTGTTACAGTCTGGTAGATCACCAATAATCTTTTTAGACTGCAAATGACACCCTGTAAGATTTGATTGTGTATATGATTTTGTTCAGGGCTATTTTCCAAGGCAATACTTAACTTCAAAAGATCACATTTTACTCATTTATTGTGTTTGATTTTATTCACTCACAAAAGTTGAATCTTTTATTGTAACTATAATATCAGCGTAATGATCCTTCTTCTATTGCGAAAATGCATAGGAAAAGTAATGCCACTCAGGAAATCATCCTTAAGTGGTAACTCAGACAATGAGCAAGAGAACAAAATTTCTTGCTACACAGGTTGCTTTTATGACGTCTTGGTTAATTTCAATTCGTTTCAATTACAAATGATCATTCTCATTCTAGTGTGTTAAACATCTGCGGTGAAATAACGTTTGCTATAATTCAGCTTGTAGCACTACAGATTATTCAGGGGCGTAAATGTTTTGAAATATTAAGGAAAAGTGGTTAACTATAATATCTGCAACTGACGAACTAATTCTGTTTTCATCTGCAACGTCTTACATGTTGAGGATTTCTGGAGATAATACAGACACCCACTTTTTGAGATATCAGTCACTGATATCTCTTACCAGCATACTCCAAAAAACTGCATAAACTTCAGTGGCGACACTGAGTGTAGCGGCTTCAATTTCGGTGTAATATTTTCACAGTTAAATAATTTTATTTATTTACAGTAAATGACGAAAACAGTTAACGTTTATCAGTAATGTACATTCAGATGAGTTGCTTACTTTGGCGTAATTACTTGTCATATATATTTTTAATATCACACTATATCACGTCAGTAATGAACCACACGACAAAAGCATACAAACATACCTTGAGCACACAAAATAATCATCACACATTGACTTTACTAGACAATAATTCATCTCTTCGCTGATATTTCATTTATTTTATTTTAGCAGTTGGATTTAATGTCTTGAAAGGATATTATGAAGAGGCGAATTACTTTACCTTTATTGTATAAAGGAAGTTTACCTAAATATGAAAGCTTACAAAAATAACCAGTCACATCGTTTACAGTCAGAATTCATTTGCATTAAGTAGATAGATTCAACAGATCACGACTGAAAGAACTAATATCTTAGCTCATCATTGCTTGTCATAATTACATCAAAAATATACCAAGATTATAAGCTGAGTTTGCATTCACAAGTGTGATTATAACTTTTCTAAATACATGTCAGATGATACTACTAATACTAATAATAATAACACCAGTTACATTAGTGCCAAAGTATGAGTACAAGTTTGCTTAAACAAGATATCTAGCATATTGACTACGCTGCGATTAGTCTAATCATATTGTTAGTACAATAATTGAATAACAGGACAAATATCAGTGAGCAGAATTCAAAGTAGTCTGTCCATACCTGTAGTGAAAACCAGATGGATATCGGTCATCGCATTCCTCATTAACACGTGTTTTTGCTCTATAGAAAAATGGACATATTAAGTAACCTAAATAAATGTAGTCTTTTTGGCATAGACACCATCCTTGTTCGTTAAATTCTTAGATCAAAGGCAAGAAAGTATTCTAGTGAACTCACTTTAATGGTGCATGTCAGTTTAGAAAATGCAAAATAGTAAAAAGCTAAGAAATGCATTAGTAGTTATTACAAATAGTTCACTGTTTGACAAAGAGATCATTGCAACATTAAAACCTGTTGGCGTCTGCCATGTAGTAACTATTACTCATATACTAAAACATTCGTTCAATGCATATAATTGCATTTTATTAATAACTTGCAAACTATGTCAAATCAGAATGAGTATAGTTAGCTGTAAAAAAACAGGGATCCACTTCTCTCTTTTCACCACTTTAGGACGATGTTAGTAGTCGTATGCCAGTAGAAAATCTGACAGCTGTGGACGCCATTCGAGAAGAATGTTGGTGAGGCAATCATATAGTGTTAGGAGTTCATACTTTGACATGGCAAGGATATCAGGAGTTTCTATTTTACTCCGTTGACTACTGACACGATTGTACAGAAGCCTTCGCTCTATATTTCGGTGACAATTTCATTGTCCTTTCAAAGATTTCGCACATAAAGATAAAGTTGGAGTAATTTTTCTGTAATTCTGTATTCTGTTTACAGCTCAAATGGACGAAATGGAGCAAGTCAACCACTCGGAAGTAATTCATTGTGATAAATGTATGATTCCTTCTCACTCTGGATGAACAAGTGTCAAGAAGCTTCACGGAAGGATCTTCATGTGATGCCATAAGGACGTTCATGAAAGGTGGCTCTATTATGAAGTTGCTTTCAGGCTAGGCAAGTGATATTTAAAAAAGGTGCCGAAGAAATAATGTAATTCCAGCCTAATTTCAGATTTCTAAGATTCTATTTACAACAGGAATAAGCAAAACAGAAGGTGAGGAAACAAGGTACAAGAATGTTATTTTCATTTGTACTTCTACTATCATGCATAGCATTAAATGTATAACCTTTGGTTTCTCTTGTAAACTCTGGTTAATTATATGGTATTATTGTATATTTGCAATCATTTTTTAAGGGGATATATCTGAAAATGCCTCTATTAGTGGTGATAACAAGTGGGTGGTATAATATAGCTAACTGATCACCGAAGCAGTCCTAATTACTAAAATCGTATCCGTGTTATGTAATACGAAGTGTATGGGTTTATCGGTTACGGTATGACATCTCCTACATTCAGAGAACCTATTGTACTGAGCATTGTGGGACATAGTATGCGACTGCTTGTAACTGTTTCCAGCAAACATAGGGTTCGTAGATAAGCTAATACCTGACTGAATGATCAGGAGCTTATGACGTGCAAGCACACGATATTTAGACAAATGCAAGCTAACCAACCCGTGACAGTACTCTCTATATAACTAGTATAAAAGTAGGACTTGTGGAGCGTTGTAGCGTATACTTCCATGTCATGTTTTCTTTTACATATATCTCTACCAATACACTCTTTCTCTGCAAAACATATCTAACAAACATGCCAATATGAAAGTATATAAGTATATAGGCTCAAAGAAGGTTCAGATTTCTCTGTTTTTCCCCTTTATAACAAGCATAGTGAGTGTGATTTTTTATAATGAGAGTGAAAAGCATGTTGGATCAGGTAGAAACCATAAGTGATAAAATTCACATCTTCCTCGATTTTTACGCACAGCAGCACCTCGTAGTACTTAGAATTTCAACTATGCATCTCAAAAGTATTACGCTTCATAGAACTTCTGAGGATTTAATTACTTTTACTGATAAGACATACATCATTTTATTGACGAGAAAGCCATGCTTTTCGCTTATAGGAATGTCTTCTTTGCATTAATTACTCAAGTATTTACCAATCTTATTGACCGTAAACGAAAATGAGTTGCTCAACTGTTTCATTTTCCTAGGCTGTTATTTATTTCTTGAGAATATGATTACCACTGTGTCATTTTATGGAGAACCTCTTTTATTAGTAGGTCATCATAGGTATCTCTCAGTATTCACTCATTACATTTAAAAGCCAAATGAATGCCTGAAACCTAAACTTCACTCGTTTTTCTCAATGTCCACTCAGTTTTTAAAGTAGGGAATTACAGTGACTAACAAACTTCTCAATATTTAAGCCTAGCTACACTGAATAAATCATGCAGTGGCAACCTGAGAATGTTTCGTAACCCAAATAATTGTAAAAGAGATGTTAGACAAGTTAGGTCCAGTATGTCACTCAAAAAAATGTATCATGCAACAGTTTGCAAACGAATATATAAAAACACTAACCATATCTCTTGAGTGTACGAACTAGAAGCGAACATTTTATAACAACAACAATGATGTGAAAGCGATAAATCTGGACTGAGCAAGCATGCTTATTAGCTTTTCCGAAGAAAAGATTGATGAACCACTGCACTGAACACATATGCGATGGGAAGTATTAAAATCCTTGAAACATACAAGAAATTATAAAACGGTCGTCACCCCTTTGTTTCTTGAAATGTTGCATGTTTTCACATGTAAGTGTAGAGCAGCGATTATAGCTGAACGTTATATGAAAAAAACTGACCTTACTTCCTCCAGTTATTCCAATGTCTAGATTTCTTTATATCAAGACACATTTCCTTTAGTGAATGCTTTCTAGGTGTAGCTGTTTTTCTTCTAGCATTCTTAAATTTGGTAACAAGATATGTCCACATAGATTACTGTCTTTTATGCCACTCATTATGTCCATACGTGTTTATCAATAAATGTTAGTGGATTACCAAACAGCTACAGCTAAGTTTTAATTATTTCTTCATTATATTTGTGTCCAGAAAGCACAACTTCATAAGGATGAATGGTTTCTTCATATACCTGTTTTTTGTAACACATCTCAAAATGGATGTTCAAACTTTAGATAAAATCCTTTGTAAGCAACATTTTTATAAAATTTCTCAGAACAGAGTTATCTCTCTTTTACTTCAACCAGTAGATTCTTGTTCATTCTGAATAAAAACTGTGCTCATATTTTAAGATCGCAACTGTTCTGAAGAACCTCGCCCGGTTAACATGTTCACTAGATACCAGCCGATCCTAAACCCGAATAAAGAGAGAACGTTGGATATACGGCTAGCAACCCTACCTCAGAAAAAAATCCAATCACTAAGCAAATTTCAAAGAGCAAAGAAAATGCAAAAGATAAAAACAAACTTATTCCTCGCTGGAATCGAACAGACGCAAGTTGGTGAAAGCCTTCAGGAAGCCAATCGGCCGATGTGTCTTCAATTCTCTCGATGAAAGCGAAAGTAAGAATGCAAGCAAACATGGAATATCCACAACATGTATGAACCTAGCGAGACTGTCCAGATTGCAGAAGAGATGAGAAGATATGGCATGGAAGTGCTAGAAGTCTGTGAGGAATATGCAGATGGAATGGAAGTGGACTGTCCACACTGTCAACTGGAGAGTCAATAATCTACTCGGAAATTGTCACACAGACGACGACCACGGACACACTGAGTTTTCGAGTGGCTATCGTGATGTCCTCAAGTGCATCGAAGGCTCTCATGTAGTGGGAACCAATCTCCTCAACAATCAGCATCAGGATCATGCCGGCAAGATGTAACTCAAAAGGGAGGGAAGTCACAATCAGACAATGCTAGGCTACGCACCTACAAATAATGCAGATGAAGACAACAAGGAGGACTCGATAGTGGGCAAGACACCACTGGAAATGGCGACATCAAAATTCTAATGGGTGGGGTGACATGTTTTAATGCCAAACTGCGGGTAGACAACACAGAAAGAGAACTCATCATCGGAAGGGAAGCACTCGTTTGTGAAATGGATGGGAATGGAGAAGTGTTTGCAGAATTCGGCGCATTCAACGATTTGGTGATTGGAGGCTAGGCAGTGTGTACAAACACAAGTATATTCACAAGGCAGCAAGCGACATGGAGTTGATTTCACCAGACACCATGACACACTACACTAACAATCAGATCGACTTGATCTCAAGTGTGAAGAAGGTGGCATGATCCTGATGCTGATCGTTGAGGAGATTGGTTCCCACTACATGAGAGCCTTCGATGCACTTGAGGACATCACGATAGCCACTCGAAAACTCAGTGTGTCCGTGGTCGTCGTCTGTGTGACAATTTCCGAGTAGATTATTGACTCTCCAGTTGACAGTGTGGACAGTCCACTTCCATTCCATCTGCATATTCCTCACAGACTTCTAGCACTTCCATGCCATATCTTCTCATCTCTTCTGCAATCTGGACAGTCTCGCTAGGTTCATACATGTTGTGGATATTCCATGTTTGCTTGCATTCTTACTTTCGCTTTCATCGAGAGAATTGAAGACACATCGGCCGATTGGCTTCCTGAAGGCTTTCACCAACTTGCGTCTGTTCGATTCCAGCGAGGAATAAGTTTGTTTTTATCTTTTGCATTTTCTTTGCTCTTTGAAGTTTGCTTAGTGATTGGATTTTTTTCTGAGGTAGGGTTGCTAGCCGTATATCCAACGTTCTCTCTTTATCCGGGTTTAGGCACGGCTAGTAACTAGTGGACTAGTAAACTTGGCGAGGTTATGAATTGTAAAGTATTGAAGGGGAATTAATGACACTGGATTGCAGAATAAAAGTATAACAATGCGGAAGTTTAGACATCAGCGTCTGCAAATAGCTTTCACACTCACATTGTTACTTAGACTTCAATCCTTCTCACCCTGTCAGTTAAAATTGGCTTAGTAGAGTTTCTAAATAACAGGGCCAAAAACAGAACAGAAGATCTAAGACGAGAAACTAGATACATTTAACACACCTTACCCACCAACAACTACTCTTCCAAATTAATTGATAAGCTCTTTAGAAATCGTTAAACAAATACCAGTAACAGTTATTAGTTATAAAATAGTGGTAATAATAGCGATAACAACAGTAATAATAGTGGTAGTGGCGATACTGTGAAGAGAGATTTTCAAACCTCTACAGTATTATCATACAAAGAAGGCACCTCAGAAACACTACGTAGGATTCTCACAAGGCTGGGATTAGAGTGGCATTTAAATCTACAAACTCATTTAGAAATAAGCTTTGTAAGTTAGAAGATCCTATTGATCCAATTCAGTCGAATACTTTAGTTTACCAAATCTGTTACGACGATGTCAACGTCAAATACATAGGTCAAAGTGGTCGATCAAGGTCGATTAGGCTATCCGAGCGCAAAAACGTAGCTCGGGCAAAATTGGTAGATTCTAGGAAGGTAAGGAATTTCGAAAAAAGCCCAGCCTTAGCTAGCATGTGATTACACACATCCATACAACAGGATGGGACAGCGTAAAAATCCTTAAAACTAACAAAGCAAGGTGGAGGAAGAGATTGATAACTGAATCTATGTTTATCAAGTCAACACATAATTCATGCAACAGGAATGACTCAGCACCTGTTCCGGATATGTGAAAAATCTTACTACCCATTTCACATGGGGAGTGGGGAAATTAGGGCTTTATAAAATTATCTCAAATTTGTGTATTCTTGATCTGACTATGAACAATATATTATGTCCGGAACGTAATCCATTATGCAATACTGTTACTGCATGAGATAAATATCATATTTAGTAAGAGTGATAGCTACCTCGGTCTGAGCAATGGTTTTTTTGCGACTGAATTCATAACATTCAATAACCGAATAATAGAGTCATATGATCACCATAGTTTTCATGTGTAGGTCGCATGATTACTGAATCCAGATAGAAACTAGGTAGTATTACATGAATTATAATATTTTGATAAAGGAAAGGTCGAAAGTGCTTTTTTAGTCTACAGAACTTGATTTTCTGTTGGTGGATCATCGAAGCCTCCACCATGCACATATGTTGGACTATACTCGTTTCGAATTCTTTTAGTTGAATTTGTACTCAATCTTAAAGGATAACTTTAGTGGAGCTCCGCGACGACAAATAATCAGATGTTCGATTATCAAACTTGATTTTCCCTCAGATCCTAATAACCTAGCGAGATAATACCTTGAGATGCGTTTGCTAAGATCATTCCTTGTATCTGAGATATAACTGTCTCCATAGGAGAAAATAGCCTTTAGGATAAAAAATGTGGTAGCCGAAAGCGGCACCTTATCCCCTATGTATAGACCTATCCTCTGCCGACTAGATAAGTCAATATGGAGCTTATCTAAGTAAATATTCTTCTTTAAGATCTAGCAAATTTTATTTCAGAATTTCTACGCCATTGTTACTTATGAAATCTACACTCATAAATCGGATTTTCTTCGGAACTTTTGGAATTCATTTGGCTTGTTGCCTCGATTTAAAGTTTACTCAGCACTTCTACAAGGTTAATCAGTTAAAGTGAATAGTTCTAGTTTGCCATCAGTTGCACCGTCGGTATAAATCCAAATGATTCTGAATGACAGATAATGAATTACGTTTCTCTTTCCATTTACTGTTATCCAATCCTCGAAATGTCTATTTGTCAGATGAAAATTGGCTTCCTACAAAATAATTTGCCTCGTCTTCTCCTTATCACTTCAATGTATATTGCTGTTCTATGACTGCCCTGCGCTAGTGCCTTGTCAAACAACAAGAAATAAAATGGTTGCTTTCTGGCGGGTCAGTTATTCAAGGATTCTCTGCTTGGATGAAGAAGGCTCACTAGGCTTTTATCAACTTTTGTCACTTGTAATAGTATACAGAGAACATATGAATAGGAAAACTGATATCAAAGTAGATAAGATCGTGTTACAGAATATGCTGTTTGAAGATAAAGGTTAGCATAAATCTTCAAGCTTTAAGAGACATAAAAAGTGAATACATCTCTGCCACTGTTAGCAATCGTCGGTCATGTCAACAAGAGCCGTCAACCATTGATTATTGTCCTTTTGATGACTCCAACATTTTATTCCACGTATCCTCGCATGGATCAGTCTAATAGTCATGGACTTCGTCGACTGTTGCCTCGTTATGTTCTGATCACGCTGCATGACACTAGGAGGTATGCGGTGGCTTTGTGTGAATTTTACATGCCCAAGCCATCTCAGTGGATGAAGGTTGACAACCAAGTGAATTGATATGCAACTCCTGCCTAGTACCTTTCACTTTGCCATTTGTCTAGTAATGGTCGAGTTTACTGTACTGCAGTTTTCCCTGACCTACTACAAGTCTGTGAATTGTAGTCTGTAAGAATGGATGACATAAGAAGTTTATATGTGTTCGACCACCATCGTCTTCGTAGACATGCATTATTGTGTCACATTCTCACTAAACAAGAAGTCAGGTGTAGGATTTTAGGCAGAAACGGAGAGTCAGTCAATGAAAATGTAAACAATCATCGACTTACTTGACTGGCATTTGCAACCTAGTTATCATCTGCACCTTCATAGATTGTTAGCCAAAGTTGATTCCGACTGATGAAAAGTCCGACAAGGTCAAACCGAAACATACCACCAGTCTATGAAATCTCTGACTGGTGATCTGAGATGTGTATAGAAATTAAGACTTTCCAGTTGGCGTTTGCTTAGAGGCAGAAAAAAGTAGCTGAAGACTACAGGTGTTATTGTTCAGAATCGACATCGGTAGGGCCGGCACATTGGCACATTATCTTTATCTTCACTATCTTACCTATTTTCACCACTGCGTTCGCTTTTCATGGTTTTTTATCATATTGGTTACTTTCTTTCTTATTTCTTTTCATCTTAACTTGGTGCCTTCTTTCTTATTATACTGATGTGAAGTGTGACAAACTGAATTGCTATGCAGTAAAACCAGATCACATCTTCATATTGACTCACTCCGTAGTAAAATATCAAGAAAGTAAAACTCATAATGAATCTCAGAATCATAGCAAACTTGATTAACTGGTGGAGACTATAAAAATTTTGAAGTATGAACTTTAGATCCCCGTTTTCATCACAAATGACGAATGTATCATCCCTTTATCTCATATAAATTAAGCGATTTAAACAACGGGCATAACATAGTGTTCTTCAAGTTCACCATGAAACAGTCTGCTGGTAGTGAACCGATATTTAATGTCTTTGCTACCCTATCACTTTGTCTGTAGAGATAGTTCTTAAATCAAAAGTGAATGGTGAAAGTACAACAGAGGAGCAGTTCTTTTATACGGTGTTTTTAAATAAGGTCATGAAAATTGTCAACTTTGACAAAGCCGTTCACAAACAAATTGTTTTCTGTTAGCGGTACATTAGTAGAAAGTGAATTAAGGTCGAGATAGATTTTACGCTTGCCAGATACACTGACGTCCTTTCTGAAATCGATGAAATCGAATGAATCTAATGTATTGTCTCTGTTGCGGACTATCTAAAAAATCTCAGTGAAGCAATTAACAAAAGTAGGATAGATTGAGTTATCATGTCTGAAACCGCTAAATTTTGCAAGGCCATAAAAGCGATGAATATCAGAACCAGATAGTGGTACGCACTCGAATAGTTCACAAGGGAAGATTGACTTATTCATCACTTTTCTCAGAATCTGAGTAAGTCTCTGTTTAGTTTTTCCTCCTTTTGAGCAACCTTTTTGTGGGCTTGTCTTTGTCTGACAACTTGGATATTATTTTTGTGGCATGAAGCAGTCGG
The DNA here is from genome assembly GCA_944470555.2 of Heterobilharzia americana. NCBI lineage: Eukaryota > Metazoa > Platyhelminthes > Trematoda > Strigeidida > Schistosomatidae > Heterobilharzia > Heterobilharzia americana. The sequence continues at coordinate 37,088,487 of OX104134.1, forward strand.
TCTATAAGGAATACACTGGCATCTTTATCTGGATGTACAACAAAATATCCAGCAGCTGACTTTTATTTTTCTTTCAAAGTCGTTTGACAGGCTTTTTTGTGTAAAAGTATTGATAACGGCAGTTTGTCATTGTGGATTTCAGTAGTTCAAAATTTCTGTCTTTAACTGGCAGAAAGTTGACCCTTCATGTGACTTAATAAAGTTTTCAACCATAACTTACTACAAAGTGTATCAGGATTTATTTAAGATCAAATGGCAGTATGCGCATCAGTGATACAGTATGTTAAACATGGTACACCCTGCTCCTATGAAAACCTTGAAAAAATAGTGTCACCCCATTACAAAGCAGGAAAATTCAATCATTGGCTAGCGGAAGCGTGTAAATAAAGAGTACAGATACTATCTATCTTGATACAACGTGAGTGGAAAATGGTAAATACTTTAAGCAAATTTATGTATTTCTGTCTCCATAAACATCAATGGACCATGACTTCTGTATTTTTATGTGTGTACATGTTAGTTTAGGTGATCACTGTATTATCCTAAACACGAAACAAAAATATGATGAAAGCAGATTGGAATTATGCTGTATACGAGCATCATCACAGCGACGGCTGCCTGCTTGGACTGTGGGCTGCCAAAAGTTTCCACCGAACGTAAATTACCAAACTTTTTCTTTTCAAATTTTTAAATCATTTAAACATATCCCCTCAATGTATCATGTACTCTTGCACATTTTATAACTGTTTAAACGGATCATTGCTGGACTTAGTAACAAAACAGAGGGAAAATGTCAAGTTATATGGAAATAAACTTTTCAGTGAGCTAAAGTACATATTTTTATCTGTCGGACAGCTTGAGTTGCTTGAGTTGCAGATTCTTGTACTGACTGAATGAACCGCCACCACCAAACTAATCCTCGGGTTTCTAAAGATTATTCATCATCAACTGGACGCTAATCCAAAACTAGCTGATTATTTCACAGTATTGCCTTGAATACAGTTACTATTAACAGCATTCAGATGCAATAGCTGTTTCGTCTGGAAATATTGTTCTGAGAGTGACCTTGTTGAAAAATTAGAAACTGAGAATTCGATGCTGCTTCATCTATATTATTTGGAGTTAAGTGATTATTATTAATAATGAAATTGCTACTGGGCAGGTGACAAACATATAAGCCCTTTTGTAGAATTTATCAATATTTTACCTACAATCTTCGACCATATACTGAACAGGACTTAGTTCACTATCCTTTGTATCTGAAACTATATTTGAATAAAAATTGAGTTACCGAGATATCAACGAATTATTCAACAATGAAGATTCTTTTTCACTGGCATACATAATCAGGAAGTGTAACTTTTTTTCAATAAATATTTTATGTGCATTTTTCATCACGAACAAAATATTGCATTGTCTTAACTGATTTATTCAGCAATACATAGCTTATCATTAACAAGTTTTTGAGTTTCATTTTGACTTCAGTCCCCAGGATTTCGAAACCATTTTCAGCGTTTATCTACCCATTCACCATGTTTATAAACATTACTGTTATCTCTGTATAAAAACAATGAAAACTCAAGTTTAACCCTGTTTTTTTTTATTTTGATTACCTACCTTTCTTAAGGTAATTAGTGTTCATTTAGAGGATGAATTTTCCCACGTTAAACTTTTTCATTTCTGTACAACACGTTTGGAATCATCAAAATTTTACGAAAACAGAGTATCACATCGCAAAATCTAAAAGTAGCGATTTCAGATGAAAAATAGCATATTTTCAAACTATTCACCTTTTTTCTTACAGCTTTACCCCAATGGTACTCAGACACCCACAAGTTGAATCGATTGACAAATAAAAATGGAAAATAAATTTATTTCACACTGAAATTACCCCAAAAATATTGTCTTTCAGAGCCTTATTTCGGTTCTTTTTGACCTCATTCTTGCCAGTATTTGTTAGTGTCCATTGAATCTAAATTTAGAAAGTGTATTATTAAAAACAGTTACGGGTGAATGGTTAGTGAAAAGAAGGATATTTATCTGTTGATTAAAACAGCATGACTTATAATCTAAGTTAGATTCTCTAAAATACACTAATTCACCAAGATGTCAGGTTATTGAATGACGTGAAATGAATGAGTGCTTTCATTTTGGTGATGAACGTCTTGATGTAGTCAGTCACCTGGACAAATTCTTGATTCAATGAGCCTGAAATAAACTAAAAAATTCAGCGTATACGGATATGCTGAACACTGCTTTTTCAACAAAGCAGTTAGGCAGTCAAATCTCCAGATGAAAGGATTCAGTTGATAAAGTGTATGACGACAGCCTGGAATTATGATGTAATCATGATTTTTATAATGAGGTCAAAGAACACCTCAAGAAATATCTAAAAGACACATCCGTAGTTATGAGGCAGCTTACTTATTGTCAGTCTCATATTAACGATAGATTCGACTCCTACTTTCTCGGACACTTTAAGGAAAGAAAAATACAAGGTGTAACCCATGATGTGATGTATCCATTTAGATAGACAAAAGACGGTCGAATTCCCTAAATCTTCTTGTTTCTAAATGATTTAGTTTCTCATCTGCATCGTACAGAGAATAAGCTCTTCAACTAGGTTTTCTGCGCTTTTCTTTTATTATAACCTTCGACAGTATTCTATAAGAATACATTTATGTCAAAGATAATCTTAACCAAGTGCATTCACATTCGATGTTCAAGCTTTTCCAGTGCGAATCAGTCAATAGAAGATAATAAATCATCATCTTATTCGTTCACAAATGATGAAAGTTTTCTGTTTAAAAGTTTGTGATGCAAGCACAAAGTGCATCGACTGTGCAGTTTATGAGCTTAAGGAGTTAATGACTAAAGACTATTTATGCGAGTTTCGGACCAATTTTCAGGTGTTAAAGTCATTCCTTTAGTGTTTACCAGTTTTTCGAAAACCGTTTCTTAGTGCAACTTCTAAAGACTTATGTTTGAATTTACTAGACGCTTAAAATATCCATAAGTTTAAAATACGCACTTCTTACCGGTGTCGATAAGTATAAAATCTTTATTCATATTTTCCTGTCAAGTGCCATTTAGCATGATTTCATAACAAGACTTGTAGTTTGGTTATCAATAAAATTAAACCATTATTCAAGAAATCTGAGCCTCAATGAAGAAACGAATAATTTCAGAATTAACACTGTGTATCTTTGAAGCTAACTTGCACCAAGAAAAATAAAGTGTATTCTGACACCAAGTCAAATGATTTGAATTAACCAAACAGAGGCGATGAAACTAGATTCAATCAAAAAGATCATTATAGTTAACCAACAAACTGTTTAATTTTTTTTTGTACGATCAGCTATGCAGAAGCTGATGTATTCAAAATGGTGACTTCAGTAAAAGATTAAAGTGACATGAACCACCAGAAAACCGAAATCCACTCAGCATATTTGTGGGTATTCGTGAAGTGGGCAATAAGCGATACCTACTTTGTGAAGGTTGAAGATAATAAATGGGTCCCCAAGAACCGGATTTGGTCCGAGCTCGCGACGAACTGTTTGGAAACCGAGCCGTTAATCCACTTGGCTAATACTCCAGGTAAACGACATTGGAAAAACCTTTGCATTAGAGCCCAACATTTCATCAGAGCACACTTTCAGTTTCATTAACCAATACTACATAAGTATTCATTTTACAAAGAAGAAGACAAAATCACTTTTCCGAAATTCGTATCAGTAGAACATTTGACAAAACATTGTAAACTAAAGTGCTTAGGTGGTCTACGCAAATGGATCAAGTTTTGAAGTACAAAAGGAATAATCTTGCTTCTCTTAGGAAGAGTTGTGTTTAAGCACTATTCTCATGTGCTAATACTTGTTAGGCAATACAAACTTACAGAAGTCAGGAGAAAATTACCTTTACAAAGTCTTTTGAGTCAATAAATATTCAGTCATCTTCATTAAGAAGCGTCTACCAACATACATCAAGACAACTATCTCAGCTTACAAACGAATCGTTTCACCAAGTGTCTTTATTGTCTCAAAAACTGTCAACCAAGTATTCTGTGCCTTAGATATCCGCGAGGCACATAAACCAACCAAATCGCTACAGAATACGAATTACAACCTGAAAAATCCATTACTAAAATAAGACAATGAATATGATACATAACATTACTTCAGAAGACTGTCAATTCTACTATGCTGGTAAATCAAGTCATCAATTTCCCAAAGAATTTATACAGATCAGCTAGCGGTCAATCAACATGATATATCATCATTAACGTAGATGTATACAGGTGACCGCTAGCACAGTTTTACTTTGGAAAACGTAGAAATACTTCAACAGGTAAGTTCAAGAACTGCATGCGAATTTCTAAAAGCGTGTTAATAGAAACAAATAACAAACAACAGACGCACAAACATTGACTCATTTTCAGGCTACTAAAAGGAAATCAGCTAATCAGCCAAACAGATAAATATCCTAACATTAGGTAACATAGGCCAAGCGGTTACAACTGTTATAAGTGTGCACGCGTGACATAAAAACAGTATTCCTGCCCACAAGCTAATTATGCTAGAGGTGTGTAAATATCTTACACAAAGATTCGTGTAGCTTGAAAATGCTTCACTTTTTTTGAAGGGAGCGCTGATATAGGCACCTGTCCTTCTGACGAAACGTTTGAAAATGAATCTAATTGCTGGGAGAACACCGAAAAATTACCAACTGTTAGTTTAAAACAAAAACATTTCGTGTGTTTAATGATTTGATTGTGTGTATTTTATCTTCATTCTAGTTAAGGTATTTATAGTACAGAACCATGCAGCTGCTTAAAATGACCTACTCAAAACTTGTAACTGTATGACCTAGTTGAACCATTCTTACTGGTATAAGCATACTTCTGAATGTGTATAGATGCAGAGGGTGCTATGCGGAAGGGAAATTATTAATTAACAATGAAAGGTTTGTAGTGGTATTCAGTTCATGATTCTCATCAAATTTTCTTGATCTCTACCATCATATAAAAAAGAACAAGATTAACAGAATCAGTATCTACTTCTCAATTCCTACTTTACTGAAAACATCTTGGGCAAAATACAGAATCAATGTGAAGTGAAACCACAAACATTTTTTGTGTTAGAGCAAAGCAACCATGCACAGTCGGAAATAAAGCAGAAAAGATAAAAGTTGCCGAATAATGTTAGTAGTATGAAGGTGTTAAAGTTTGCCTTTCTGTTAGAAGCTGCATGAAAGATTCTGGAATATTGGCAGAGAGGAAGAAAGAGTATTTGTAAAATAATCCCCACCATGATAAAATTATCATAACACCAGATTCATCAGACAGAAGTCGTTATAGGAATTTTGGAACATATATGATAAGCAGAAAAGACAAAAAGAACGAAACATATAGGTAATATTTATAGCTTGAGATTTGGATATTCAGACTAAGTTCTCTTCGAAGCTGTTGTTTTGGTTGATGAACGTCTCACTATCATCCTAGGAATTGTGATGTATGCAACTGTAGTTCGCGAAATAGTACACTAGATTTACGTTTTCCAATCAAATTGGCGACTCAGAGACGAAGTTAGATGTAATGTTAAGGACAAATGTTGAGTTACTGAGTTAAAGCTAGAATAATCATTCTGTCCTTCCCAGCACAGGCGTCAAGTTTAAAGCGTGTAAATATTAGGAGCATAGTAGCTCAATTCCTTCTTCAGTCCATCATTTTAAACTTAAGGCATATCTATGCTGTTTAGTTAATTGATCAAATAAAGCGCGATTGAAATTATCATGGATTGTTAAGCGTTTAATATCGGACCCTTCGACACATGTGTACAAAACCTAATATAGGCGCATTTCCTGTCCTTCCGATATACTTACTTTGGTAAGTATATGTAAATTTATCAATAAAGTTTGGGCTAATATATTATGAATAATTGTCTATTTCCAATTTACATATGGATATGCTATGCAGAGAAGCAACTTTCATGATAAGTTTGGGGAAGAATAATGTTGAAACTTCGATGAATATTTTCTAAACGTCATTCTCTTTATCTAACAAGTGAACAGATACAGGCTTTTTCTCTGCTATGGGTACATATTTTCACTCAGTTCATATTCTTGTCTACTCCTTGAAAAGTGATATGACTAAAATTATTGTGTGCACTCCTGAAAAACAACTTTGAATTCTATCCTTGATGACTGGACAGTTCACTCGAAAATATAAAAGCCATCAAGACAACAAAATGCATATTACAACGTAAAAATATATAGAAATACAATGGCTTACATAGGTATACAATGGCCTTGGATATTTCTGGACCCTTGCATAAATGCAATCTTAATTAACTTTACCACTTCAACCAATCTGATACCTACATCTATGATCATATATCTTTCTTCAAATCACAGAGCATGCTGGTTAGTTGTGGAGGATTTACGGGATTTTCAGCTGTTATGAAATATATGAACAACCATGGTGGATACGGTAGCACCTCCTATCTGAAATGTTAATGAGTATTATAATGATGCCCTCTGATTCACTGTTAACCTTTGGTTAGAACTTGAAGAATTATTCCCGAATACTGTTCTCTTGAATAAATACTCTAGAGTAGTTTGGAGCAGTTGATTTGCATTCATTCAACCAGGTAATGATTAGACCAATTTCCTCGATATTTTAAGGAAGAGGGTCTGATGAGTCTTTTCCTTACCTCTCTGACAGAGAACAACAAAATGTATCTACAAAAACGTGCTGTTTAGCTTTAGACAATGAACTCAAATGCTTTGGACCATTGGCTACAAAATTCTTCCAACTACATAACAAAATGACTTCGGATTACCGTTTTCATTTTCCAATCGAAGGTTTCTAAATATGTTGGGAAACGTTCCTACGATTCCATTTTTGCAATTCATGCGATAAAAACTACTGTAGTCTGTAATGCTGTTCGCTTCATTTATCTTTTCAAGAGCGTCATCATGTCTATCGTCCATACCACTGATATTACTCAAGATATTACTATCTAATTCACCTGTTTCTAACTGTAACTGGTAACTTTAACGCCAAAAAATGCTTGCGATTTCATTTCATATTGCTTTTGTGTTTTACATAGGCTATTTTCAGCAAAGAAGGAATTGTGAAATAAATATACAGTTAGCGAATTTTTCAAATTATGTTTTTCATGTTTTGATGGAAATATCAGTTTCCATTGGAAAGTAAATCAAGTATTTAGGTATGACACCCAACTCAGTGTACTGGTTACCACCATTGATGGGCGAATATTGGAGACTTTAAACCTAACTATTAATGCATGCTTCCCAATAAAGTATAATAGCTAATCAGCAGATAATTATTATAACTGTGTTATGAAATGCACACATCTTTAGTAAAGTATTTTATTCATCAAGGACAGTGAACTAAAATTAACTGAAAGGTCACTGACACTGTCTGATTTAATTTCAAACCCTTGTGACTTCTAACCAACATACTAAACTTGGTGGTACAATACACTTAGAAAGTGACCTAATGAACAAACAACTATGAATATATTCAATTTTGCCCCTTAATCATGATGTATGCTGAAGGAGTCTCCATCTTGAAATATTATATTTTATATATATATAATATATTCCTGAACTTAAAAGTGCATGTCACATTTACGAACACCGTTTTCACATTTAATGGTTTAAAAATCCTTGGTAATGTTGCTTACCATTTCTTCTTCGTTCCGGATAGAGGAAAAAAGGATGTTACATTGCATACAAATGATGTTATACAGGTTACATATTAGATTTTTGTGCAGTCCTAAGTATTATAATCTTATCCGTGTTATGTAATACGAAGTGTATGGGTTTATCGGTTACGGTATGACATCTCCTACATTCAGAGAACCTATTGTACTGAGCATTGCGGGACATAGTATGCGACTGCTTGTAACTGTTGCCAGTAAACATAGGGTTCGTAGGTAAGCTAATACCTGACTGAATGATCAGGAGCTTATGATGTGCAAGCACACGATATTTAGACAAATGCAAGCTAACCAACCCGTGACAGTACTCTCTATATAACTAGTATAAAAGTAGGACTTGTGGAGCGTTGTAGCGTATACTTCCATGTCATGTTTTCTTTTACATATATCTCTACCAATACACTCTTTCTCTGCAAAACATATCTAACAAACATGCCAATATGAAAGTATATAAGTATATAGGCTCAAAGAAGGTTCAGATTTCTCTGTTTTTCCCCTTTATAACAAGCATAGTGAGTGTGATTTTTTATAATGAGAGTGAAAAGCATGTTGGATCAGGTAGAAACCATAAGTGATAAAATTCACATCTTCCTCGATTTTTACGCACAGCAGCACCTCGTAGTACTTAGAATTTCAACTATGCATCTCAAAAGTATTACGCTTCATAGAACTTCTGAGGATTTAATTACTTTTACTGATAAGACATACATCATTTTATTGACGAGAAAGCCATGCTTTTCGCTTATAGGAATGTCTTCTTTGCATTAATTACTCAAGTATTTACCAATCTTATTGACCGTAAACGAAAATGAGTTGCTCAACTGTTTCATTTTCCTAGGCTGTTATTTATTTCTTGAGAATATGATTACCACTGTGTCATTTTATGGAGAACCTCTTTTATTAGTAGGTCATCATAGGTATCTCTCAGTATTCACTCATTACATTTAAAAGCCAAATGAATGCCTGAAACCTAAACTTCACTCGTTTTTCTCAATATCCACTCAGTTTTTAAAGTAGGGAATTACAGTGACTAACAAACTTCTCAATATTTAAGCCTAGCTACACTGAATAAATCATGCAGTGGCAACCTGAGAATGTTTCGTAACCCAAATAATTGTAAAAGAGATGTTAGACAAGTTAGGTCCAGTATGTCACTCAAAAAAATGTATCATGCAACAGTTTGCAAACGAATATATAAAAACACTAACCATATCTCTTGAGTGTACGAACTAGAAGCGAACATTTTATAACAACAACAATGATGTGAAAGCGATAAATCTGGACTGAGCAAGCATGCTTATTAGCTTTTCCGAAGAAAAGATTGATGAACCACTGCACTGAACACATATGCGATGGGAAGTATTAAAATCCTTGAAACATACAAGAAATTATAAAACGGTCGTCACCCCTTTGTTTCTTGAAATGTTGCATGTTTTCACATGTAAGTGTAGAGCAGCGATTATAGCTGAACGTTATATGAAAAAAACTGACCTTACTTCCTCCAGTTATTCCAATGTCTAGATTTCTTTATATCAAGACACATTTCCTTTAGTGAATGCTTTCTAGGTGTAGCTGTTTTTCTTCTAGCATTCTTAAATTTGGTAACAAGATATGTCCACATAGATTACTGTCTTTTATGCCACTCATTATGTCCATACGTGTTTATCAATAAATGTTAGTGGATTACCAAACAGCTACAGCTAAGTTTTAATTATTTCTTCATTATATTTGTGTCCAGAAAGCACAACTTCATAAGGATGAATGGTTTCTTCATATACCTGTTTTTTGTAACACATCTCAAAATGGATGTTCAAACTTTAGATAAAATCCTTTGTAAGCAACATTTTTATAAAATTTCTCAGAACAGAGTTATCTCTCTTTTACTTCAACCAGTAGATTCTTGTTCATTCTGAATAAAAACTGTGCTCATATTTTAAGATCGCAACTGTTCTGAAGAACCTCGCCCGGTTAACATGTTCACTAGATACCAGCCGATCCTAAACCCGAATAAAGAGAGAACGTTGGATATACGGCTAGCAACCCTACCTCAGAAAAAAATCCAATCACTAAGCAAATTTCAAAGAGCAAAGAAAATGCAAAAGATAAAAACAAACTTATTCCTCGCTGGAATCGAACAGACGCAAGTTGGTGAAAGCCTTCAGGAAGCCAATCGGCCGATGTGTCTTCAATTCTCTCGATGAAAGCGAAAGTAAGAATGCAAGCAAACATGGAATATCCACAACATGTATGAACCTAGCGAGACTGTCCAGATTGCAGAAGAGATGAGAAGATATGGCATGGAAGTGCTAGAAGTCTGTGAGGAATATGCAGATGGAATGGAAGTGGACTGTCCACACTGTCAACTGGAGAGTCAATAATCTACTCGGAAATTGTCACACAGACGACGACCACGGACACACTGAGTTTTCGAGTGGCTATCGTGATGTCCTCAAGTGCATCGAAGGCTCTCATGTAGTGGGAACCAATCTCCTCAACAATCAGCATCAGGATCATGCCGGCAAGATGTAACTCAAAAGGGAGGGAAGTCACAATCAGACAATGCTAGGCTACGCACCTACAAATAATGCAGATGAAGACAACAAGGAGGACTCGATAGTGGGCAAGACACCACTGGAAATGGCGACATCAAAATTCTAATGGGTGGGGTGACATGTTTTAATGCCAAACTGCGGGTAGACAACACAGAAAGAGAACTCATCATCGGAAGGGAAGCACTCGTTTGTGAAATGGATGGGAATGGAGAAGTGTTTGCAGAATTCGGCGCATTCAACGATTTGGTGATTGGAGGCTAGGCAGTGTGTACAAACACAAGTATATTCACAAGGCAGCGAGCGACATGGAGTTGATTTCACCAGACACCAGGACACACTACACTAACAATCAGATCGACTTGATCTCAATGTGAAGAAAGTGGAGACGCAGCCAGCCTACTCGACACAAGATCAGTTCGAGAAGGGGAGCAGATGAAGGTGGTTCACACCACTCACTATCCAGTGCAATGAACCTACCTTCAAAATCAAGTTGGAAGTCATCACAGAGATTGGTGATAGACGGCCACAGTTCAGGGTGAACAACCACCCATAACAGAAAGTGAACTGAACTGAAGGACGGAACTACAAATGACATACATCCCCACGTTGTCAGTCATCACGATGAAATGCGAGACATTAAGCAGCAACGCTGACGGAACCTGTGTGGAAGAACACTGGAACTCTTTGAAAGAGATGTGGAAGGAAACCTGTGTAACCCAGTTAGGAAGGAAGAAGAAGCAAGACAGGGAATGGATGGATTTCGACGGGCACATGGAAGCTGATAGAGTATGGAGAGGAAGATGGTGAAACAGAAGATGAACCAGTGCTGTGCAGTGCGGTGCAGTGTCGGGATGAACAATGAAAAGATGAACTGAATACAACCCATAAAACACTACACTGGACAAAGAAGTGAGGACAAAGACAAAAAACACTTCTGTGACACATTGACGAGTGAGGCGGAATAGGTTGCTGGTAGGAGGGACCTGACAACATTATACCAAATAACCAGGTTACAATCTGGGGGGAAGAGATCAACTCAGACGAGACCAATGAAAGATAGTGAAGGAAACGTAGTTGCGATCGGAGAGGCGTAACAAAGGAAACGATGTGCTGACCACTTCAGAAAACTCTTGAATCCACCACCAACACCACCAGCACCACCAGCTGCAACTCGTCCAGATTTTCCACCAGCAGACCAGCCACAGGACTATTAGTGAATACAAAGTCTCTGGCAGGCAGTATGAGAAGTGAAGTCGTGAACGCCAGGTCATAAAGTTGCTGAAATCTGGGAAGGCAGCAGGACCAGATGGAATTCCTCCAGAAGCAATGAAAACAGACGCAGAGACATCAGCAGCACACATGCTCACACTACTACTGCAGAAGGTTTGGACGGAAGGTAGGAGAGGTACCTGCCACTTGACTGGGAGAAGATTCATCTTGTCATACTTTCAAAGAAGGGAGACCTAAGTCTCTGCAAGAACTGATGTGGAACCATTCTCCATCTCTGTCCACCTCAAGCAAAATGTTAAACCGCATCATCCTGGAGAGACCGAAATGAAAATCTGTGGATTCGAAATTCTGACCAGAACAGGCTGGGTGGCTTCAGGAAGGCAAAATCATGAGCGAATCAAATTGCAACCCCACGCTACACATCATGATGGAACAAAGCATAGGATGGCAGTCAACTCAACTCTACGTCAACTTCATCGATTTTGAAGAGGCCTTCGACAGCGTCGACCGAGAAGTAGTTTGGCAGGCAGCTGCTTCAACACTACGATTTTAGTGCCACAAACCTTTGTCAACCTGATTCACCGCAGCTACATGCTTTGCTATATGATGCTATATATCATGTGATTCACAATGGAAAGCTCAGTGACGCCTTAGAAGTGAAGACAGGAAGGAGTGGGACAAGTGTGCCGCCTACTCGGAAATCTGCAAACAAAGCCTACAAGTTGGCAGAAGAGGTGCGGCAGCAAAGACGTCATTTCTTTCAGATGAATGTAGAGAAGACAGAGGTGATGAAGATACCCAGTCAACAACAACAATCACCATTCACCATAAACGGGAGAAATCCAAAGGAAATGGTCTCGTTCACCTACGTTCCTGGACATCATCGTTTGTAATACAAGCGGTGCAGCCGAGGATGTCAAAATTATGGTCGGAAAAGCAAGACTGGCCTTCCTGCATTAACCTGAAATCGGTGAGGAGATCGACTACATTCAGCATAAAGCGTCAACAAGATGCGGATTTTCAGCACCAATGTCAAGTCAGTGCTTCTATGTGGTTCAGAAGCCTGTTGCGTCATGAAAAACATTTCCAACAAACGACAGACATTCATCAACATTTGCCGCCTACGCTCACTCGATACTGAAGATCAAATGGCCAGAATAGTAAGAATAGGCAGCTAGGAACTCTGGCTGGCTGGCAGCGAATCAACCAAGTGCTTGTCACCCAATAATTATGCAGGAGAAAGTGGAGATGGATTGGTCATGCACTGAGAAGGCTGATTGGAGACATCATGTGCTAGGCCGTAGAGGGGAACCAGCACGCGGAACGGCGAGTTGGGCTTCTGAGATGAGGGTGGCATGGAGGATATGGTGTGAGGAAGAAATGAAAGCTTGTAGGCAGTGGTAGAGACAGGTTGAAAGGACTTCAGAGAAGAGAATGCAATAGAGTTGTGCTTCTGAAGCCTTTTGTTCCACGAGGAACCTAAGAGAATAATAGTAATAATAATGTACGCGTAATTGTAGGTCAAGAAGAAGTTATCTAGAAGAATATTTTTTCACTCATCAAATGGCTTTTAAAATCCGATGAAAAACTTTAAGATGCTAGAATAAACTGCGTAAGAATCACAGTAATGCAATCTGTGATGATAAATTTTTTAGCTGATTTACTCAATTATCGAGACTTCATCAGAGATTTTAGGTTGATTTGGAAAAATATTATTTTAATAAATGCAAAACAAACACTCGACCAATGCTTTTCATCTAAATTTATCGATAAATTGGCAACAAAAAGTAAGAAGTTTGCTATTTAGTAGAGAAAAGCAAACCAATATTTGTTTTGCCCGATAAAGACACCTATGTAGTCTTAAGAAAAACGCCATAAGTGACTGATTCACCCACATACATAATGTTTGTGAGTATACTTATTTATATTAAGGTAAATTAAATTAAGTAAACGATTGACGGATGAGCTTGTTATGAAAATCAATGAAATAAGTGTAGTCACAAATAAAATGGCGTTAAACTGATGGAGATCTTCCAACATTTGTAGTTCAGACTACATTAGTGGAGATAAAGTATCATTTGTAGCAATAACTAGGATTATTGTAGTTCAGTTATCGTAGAAATGAGAGATGTAATCTAGTTTTGGATTAATCCAGTCAAGTTAATTTACTCATGCAGCAAAAATTTCCTCCAGTAGTTGGGATTTGGGAGAGCTTCATTTGAAGCACTGTCTTGTTCATTCAGTGCCAACCAACGCTTTCATATTATAAAGTAACTCATATCACTAAACTACATTCGATGCTCACATTTGGAGTCATAGTAAAACTAACCGCAACTTTTATGCTTAACTAGTATATTAGTTAACTACCACGCCATTCTTTGAGAATTCTTAGCACTTTACCTAGGTGTACTGAAAGTTATTAACCTCCAATTGCGTTAAATTACGGTTAATTTCACAGATCTAATAACTTAACCTTCCAGTGACATACTCTGAAAGACTTTTCATTGGATCAGTAGTTTTTAAGAAATGAGCTCACTATTGACAAAATAAACTAAAACATAACTACAAGTCACTTTAGTTATTCTAATGTGCCATTATTATCCCAATACATATATCACCTTTGGTGGACAAAACCCGCTACAACCTGTTGTCCAATGTATCAAGCATTGGGAATGAATGCAGCTGAATAAAAATAGCAGTGTCATGAAAGTTAGGACTCTGGAGTCATGTTCATCATAGATATTCTCCTAAATGCAGTTTATAACCCGCGTCTTTCTGACAAAATGACTTATATAAAGCGAATAACAGACATTCTATCAAGTTGGGTTTTAACCTAGTCTGTTACTTGCAGCTTTTCATCTACACCTCTTCTCAGTAACGTCATTGGTCCTTCAAGCTTTTCTATCTCACCTGTATGACATTATGGCTGTGGACTTTTAAAAACCGTGTTCAATGCGTACTTTCAGTCGACAGTATCAAGGTCAGGCGAAAGATACTAAGCTAAAATAGAAATTCAGTCAGTAAGATTATGAACCTCAAGCGACTGTTGTAGTTTGGACCTATACTGTGCATGCCAAGGTGCCCGCTACTTCAAAGTGTAATGCTTGAAGAGGTTGAATTGTATTGGAAGAAGACTTAGGGTGACCAGATTAAGAGATGTCACCAGTTCATGAAGTGCCTAACTATTGGCCTCAGCCGTGTAGAGAGGTGTCGATTACCTGGCCGGAGTCCCTAAGGCGACAGAAATTAATGATTGAGAACTATTGGTGAAACAGATAAGAAGTAGTCACAATGGTGCAAATTTATCTACACATGATCGTCTTCCAAAGCCTAATTTTTTAGTTCCTTCTCCTCCCATACACCCTCGTCTGCAGTGATATCAGTTTTTTTCTACCCACTTGTTTTTTCATGCTACTTTGGATTGCGGTAACTTGAACCGACGCACTTGTGTGCAAGGTTCTACGTGATTTTGTTTGTTTATTTATCCATCTGTCTGCTGGTGCGTGTACAGATATTCGAGATTCCATTTCAAAACTGAATTATATATGCTTGAACGAAAATGAACTACAAAACCATTCTTTTACTTCCCGTCGCTCACAACATCATTTATACTTGAGTGGAGATAAGTGGCAATTTTTACAAGAAAGTACGTGACACATTCCGCTTTTGAACTCAGGAAACAAATGTTCTGAAATATTGAACAAGTAAGAGATGACGAAAGACACATTTTGCAAGGTTAACAAATAAGCTGATGTCAAGCTTACATTTTATTAATAATCTACTTAAGGTTACTGAATGTAAACGTTTCTAATTTCTTCTCCTATATTTTTTCATAAGATCATACATAAACATGAATTATGTATCATTGTTTTAAGGACAACACTTATAATGCCTGATTACATATATAGGAATTTTATGAATTCCAATTAAATTGCCTTAGAGTTTGTTTGCAATATTTAATTTTCTGTGAAATTTACGGTTAAAAAACAATCTGTCTGCATCCTAAACATGCGCTTATGTAGACTGAATAAAATAAGACAAATATTTCCACTTTTTCATTAGTATGCATCATGCATGTAATGTCCAACTGGAATTCATTTCACCCTTAGTATTCATATGTATTTCATTCAGATTATCATAACAGAAGCGACAATCTAAATTAGATGCAAGTTCACGCTTTCCGTCTTTTTATTATCCTTATATATGTAGATTTTCAATGATAGGTCATTTCAACTCGTTAGATAAGAAATAAGAATTTCTACTGAATTAATGAATTCCATAAATGTCAATAATCTCTCTACAAAATAATAAACGGGGAAATAATGAAAGAGAAATAGGTATAGAAAGAGAGATTCATCAGTAATTATCCGATTAGGAAGGTATTTTCGACCCTCATATGTAAACGCACACAAGGTAGCATACATGGGGAACAAAAGCACTAAAGAATGTACAGCTGGCTGTTTTTATAAGGTTTTCTTATTCTCCTAAAGCATAGCCAATTACCTTTCATTCAGTATCGCTTTAAGCACTCTTAACTTATCTTTAATGTTCTCAAGACCCATCCTAATTTATCTTAACAGCCAACTGTAGATATAAACTTTAATTTTGTCGGGAAAATAAAGTAACTTATTCTTTTCTTGTGTAAGAAAGAATTTGTAACCTTTGTAACTTGATTAAACTATGAAAAGTGTTCCTTCTCAAGAAGTTGGATGTATTTGTCTTTCGGGCTAATGCTTTTGAGAAATTTGTTTGACCACTCTATCTTGGAGGAGTATATACAGCATCAATGTATACTGAGATCCATGAATTTTCATCGTTTTAAAAATCCTCGATAATAAAAATCCAAAGGCAAGGTGAAACTAGCTCTTTTGGCTTGAAATCAGTTATGCGAATCCATCTGAAAACGATTTACAATCACCTCAGTGTTCACCAGGGAAAGATTCCGTTCCCAAATTTACGTACACAGATCTTATTTTTTTATTCAGGATAACAATAAATCTGAAGAGAGCACAAAATGATGAATGTGGCTACTAGGGTTGATGTGAAACAACCATTCATTATGGCAATGATTAAGGTTTCAAGCGTCGGACTTTTGAGATCGTATAAAGTATAACATCATAATTCTGAGTTCATACGAGACGCATTAAATCACATTCGATTGGGCGAAAAGTTCTGTATGCTCACTGTGAGCAGAATACCATTTAGGTAACATCAAAAGGATGACTTGTTTTTTCCTTCTTAATATACGTGGCAGATTTGTCTGGTTTCGAAGAATCATAACATACCGGTCAAATTTCAAATGGTTTACAGCGAACTTTCTGTTTTCACTTCGATATGATTAACATCTTTTACCGAATTTGAATTCACATGAGAATTGTTTGGTAATAGGTGCCACTTGCTTCAGTGTTATGATGAATTCATTAACTGTTCAGACTGTTAAATATCTTTTGAGTTTAGATGCATCATCACTGATATTTCATCATCGGGTCGGATGATGATTGAAGTTCGAAGGTTGCAGAGATTACCTATATATCTGACCTAGGGTATAGCCCCTTGGCATTTGAAGTGATGGGTACGGGGTTTCAGCCCCTGCAAGAGACAAACCACTCACTGGAGTGCAGGTAAGTCCGGCCAACGAGTTCCTAACAGGACGCGCCTCGTGGATTCCGCTGTTAACCACCATCAAGCCAATTACTACATTTCTGTCCGTTTTGAATAAGGAAATGGCTTTCCTCACTTGTTTCTTATTCTTAAATTAAACTTGATAGGAGTATTTATGATCATGATAGCAAACGTCCTTCTGACCATCAAGTTGCTCGGTCGATTTTCTTTGAGTTGAAAGATTAAGTTTGTAATCAAGTGTCTGTTGGTTTTTGTTTCCTTTGAATCTTAGGCCTCTAAAATTTCGTCTTGAACCTTTCGATTTCAGCCTCTAGGGATTGCAGTTACTTAGCCTTTTTATTCTGAATCAGAAACCTAAATTGTTATTGTAAACTCACCATCAACTTCTGAGAATGAAGGTTTATCATTGTTATCTAATTCAAAAACTGGCTCCATTGTATGACATCTGCCTATAAACTTTCAGCTGAAGGCTAAGCATTACTGTGAGTAATATTCGTTGAGACATATATTTATCAAACACACTGAAAACTTTATTCACTTTGGTGAGTCTATGTTGTGTAATAACAAGGCCAGTGTTTGGAATAGCTGTTCAAAATCATTAATAAGTATCTAGAAGTTGACAAAGTTATTGCAGATTGGCCTGACCTTATCGTCTTGCTTAGTTGTTAAGTATTCAAAATGAATCTGCATCATGACTTTTTATAAAATATTTATTAGACCAAGAATAAAGCTTTTGTCTAGTTGTTGAGACAAATCTGAAACGAATTCATGGTTCCCAGGAAGTATGAGTTGTCCGATCCTGCACAAGATCAATGATACACTGATCTATGAGTAAGCTAACCTACAAGCTGAATGACGCTTATTTGAACTTCAAAGATGAAATTAGTTCCCTTGAGGTCGCAGATACACCTTGATGAGAAGAACCAACAAGTACTACACCTAGGTGCAGGGCTTTCCACCGATACCCTCCCAATCAACTAACACATACTACTGTTATGTGTACATATAAACGGTGCTCTGCATTTTTTTATCTGAAATTTAAGCAATGATACAAAATAGATGTACAGTTTTACTGTCCATAATGATGGTTGTTTTTCTCACATCACATATTGGAGTCACGTTCGGACCATTGATTGATGCTCAGTAAACACGTGTTCAATCCAAATTCTTTCCAGTTGTTACCGAAATCGGAAAACAATTTATCTCACGCAAAAACATCATTTATTTTAGTCCAAAACAAAAAAGAAAACTTTTTTCCTTGGATGTTATCCATGAAATGATCACAAGCGTGAAGGAAGCAATAACTAGAATTAATTTCATCGTTAGGTTTTCCATCAATGTAAACATCAGAAATAAGTGAAACATGAGTTAAAACTGTTCGTTAGTTATAATTTCATGCTCCAATTCACTTAAGTCACTTGTTTTGCTAAATAATCATCTTTTGAATTGAACATGTGGGAAAATTCCATCTCAACTTATCTCCATATTGAGCAAAGTGATTCATATAAGTTAGGGGTTTATTTATAGAACTTGACTTCTCATGACAACTCAGGTTCAATTTATTTCAATGACTAAAAACCAAGTAAGTAACATTTTGAAATAATAACAAAGATCTCGAAATAAAAATGCCCCCAGGTCAAATACTTGTGATAAGCCTGTAGTAAACCTTCTCAACACTGAATACTGTTAGGTTTAAAATAAATAATGGTTAAATGATCCCCAACAACGTTGCTGAGTAATTTTAGCTTTGGAAGTCTTGTTATAAAGTGTAGGCATATGGTCTCTGACGTTCGCCAGTTTTAGAATCCTCATTATATTGATTGACAGGAGGAAACTCAGAGTCCCTAAAATAGCGTTTTCACTTCAGATTAATAAATAAAGTGCTCCCTCTGAGCCATTTTCGGTATAAAACGTGTTATCTTATTTAAATTTGGTTACCATTACTTACACATAGGTAAGATACTGATTAATTTGGTACTGGTGTACATTAATTTACGTAAGACTGGTCACTTGTTAGAAAATAATAACTTAACCAGCCTCTTACAAGTCTATGATGGCAGTACATTATTTACTTGTTGCATTCATTTACATTCCTTATTTAAGCATAGTTACAACAAAATGCCAATAACTTCATTTTCAGGAATCTGGATGAAAATGGTGAATCTTTTGCAATTTCTTATCAGGAGAGTTTCAACTTTTAACTGGTGCCCAACAATGTCTGGTTCTAAAAAATCATTTAAATGATACCGACTGCAGATAAGAAGCGTAATATGACTCTTAAAATGTCGTCGGTCTGTAGAACGTAAATGCAAATCAGTTGAATGCCCTGTCATTGTGTGACTAAACTCATGTCTTGAAACGCAATAATGTGCATACACAAAGTTTATTATCCCTGTTGTGAAATTACCCTTATTTATAAGGACTGGATCATTTCAAGCATCTACTACATTATGATATGATGTTTCACTACTCTTGGAGCTCCTAACGACTTCTTTATTTACGCATTACACTTTCGCTGTAAGCAGAAAATAACTTTTTTATCATGTTTCTTTAGTTGCCTATAGGTTGCCTTACTGTTAAAAGTTTCCATATCAGCCAGTTTTATATGATAGACAGTAAGATACAACAATGCCTGAACTGCTGAAATTACCAAGTAGATGTCCAGCTCCTAAAATAACACTGGACTCAGAGTTGCTACAATGACTATTTATGTTCAAAAGATATGCTTACTTTCATTACTTTATCAAAACCACCAAACTTTTACAGTAGATAAATATTAAATGAAATATTGAATATTTATGAAACCAGAAAAACCACTTTGATCCTCTAAGTTTATAAAATTCGAAATTTCAGAGACATAAGGTAATGTGCGCAAACTTCACACCTCATTTGTTTATTACATGAAGTTAAATTGGGGAAACTAACAATAGAATCTGATAATCAGTAGTAATTCATGACCAAACAGGGTAACTATTCACGTTTAGAACAACAAGAAAAGGATGATTATGATTCCATTACTAAACAAATAGTGAAATGCTCGGATTCATGTAAAGTACTGTGATGACCAGTTTTCAATATAGTGTATATACACTTTCAGAAAAGATGTGGCCGTTAAATATCGTAAGATCATTCGCCTTTGTATTCTTCATTATGGTGGCAGGGTAAATTCTCTTATCACTTGTTAGGAAACGTTGTACCTTAGGTAGCTCATAAACATACTTAAGACTATAGTCTCAGTATCTGTCATAAAATCTGTGCAAGGTCAATTGACTGCATACACATAGGATTTTTCAACAAATGCTTTAAAAAGATGAATACCTCCTGTTCCCTGAAGCTATTTCAAATAAATATTCCTCTAAACGGTGTTGTGTAACCGTTTCAATTCGAAGAGCCGTTTAATTTTGTCTGATTATTATTAATTTTCGTCGGGACAGATTCTGTGTATTTATCATCTGAAGCACTATGCAACAAGGAAGTAATTAGGAGGATTATAAGAATTACTCTTTAGTGTTTTATTTCAGCGAACTCATCTCCCGAGATCTGCTCAATTCAAAAACTTATTAAAGGAGTCAAGAATATTTGTCAAACCCTGCCCTTTATTGTGTCATGAAGTTTTCTATTATGAGAGATGTTCATTCTGACAACTGCTTTTTTATCAACTAAGCAAGAAAAATATATGCCATTCTTCCATTTTCTCCAGATGAGTGATCACAATTCGGTGCAACTCCAATTGGACAACTGTTAGTTACCTTTTGCCACTTTCTTAACAAAATAAGTACAGTTCTCTAGCGATCTAATGAAGATAAAGCGTCACAATAAACTTCTGGTGTCTGGTTACAATATTAACTTGCTACCTTAAAGTGAAGTAGTACAGACGAGCCTGTTACAGTTGATTAGAGAAATACTTCAGGACTTGTAGCATAATTAAATAATTAATTCAACAACCAGCAGTCTAAACGAGCAACTAAACTATTAGATATGACGTGTTATGCGCCCTACAAAAGCATGATATTATCCTAACACGGCTGTGCCCTTTGACTTGAACCACGATAAAAATTTAGTTAAACTCGTTGAACAATCATTCTTTAGGAAAACCTTTTTTGCTATTCCTGCACTTAAGTATGTAG
>OX104134.1:37110019-37284353 GCA_944470555.2 Heterobilharzia americana
TTTTAGCTCATTTGATGCAAAAAAGCTGAGAATCTTTTCCAGTGATTTCAGAAAAAGAATAACTCTGGTTGTTTTGGTTTCAAATTTTCCATGGATAAGAAAAGTGGTAATCTATACACAAATATGTATTTATTTAGCAAAAATCTGGTTTCCCTCCCACCTTTAGTTGTTGTATAAATAAATTACCAGAAATAGTTGCTGTACCGTATTCATAAGTATAACCGACTAAAGCTTTCATTGGAATTCGACCAAATGTTCGCAGTGTATCCTATTACTTTCAGACAGGAAATAGGTAAACTAGTTCAGATAATAAAGCCAGGTCTAAATAAGACGAATTGATCCTAACTTTTTAAAACTCTTGTTACTTACGATAAGCATCTGATCTTACTCTGTTAAAATTTATAATTTGGTAGCGAACAAGCTATAATTACAAGTACAGATAAAATGGCTTTTAAGGGCGTCGTAAATAAGACCAATTGCAAGGTTGTACTCAAGTACTGTTCTTTGTATTATACCAGTCACTTGTAAATTATAGGAACCTGATCTCAGCTAATCAAGAAGAAACAGAAAACAGTTTACTACTTTTCCCTCCAACAATTTACTCTTCACTCTTCTGTCGAATAAATCACCCAACACAAGGCCGAAAATCGTATGTCTATTCTACCCACTACTTAGCATCTATGGTTATAAAATTTAAGTAGAAATTATTCATGATTACTCCCAAGCCAAAGTAAACAAGAATTAGAGAAGGTGTTGATAAAAACCAGCTACAGATACATCCTCCCCAAGCTTATAAAAGGTAATAATAGCTGGTACCTTTTAGTGAATACATTCAAAGTACGCTAAAAAGACCAAAAAGACTGAAAAATAGAAAAGATATCGTTATACTTCCAGCAGACAAAGGACACACTATGGTAGTCATGGACAAGGGAGACTATATCAACAAGGCGGAGGGTTTACTCGAAGACGAAAATGTATATCAACCACTTGAAACCAACCCTATCCAAAAGTTTGACAACCAGATCAATAAAACCTTGAACAAACTCTTCAAAGCAGAAGAAATAACAAAGCAAGACAAATGGTGTATGAAATCGAATGGACCCATCCTTCCTCGTCCTAAGGTAGACCAAAACTACAAACCAGATATCCCTCTATGACCAATAGTTTCACTTCAGGGAACTCTAACATACAACATATCAAGAGAACTTTCGGGAAAACTGAAACACCTCGTCCAATCATGTGGACATTCAATTCAATCACCAACAGAATTTCTAGAAAATATCAAAGGCATTAATATAGAGAACGAAGAATTAATGGTATCCTTCGATGTCACAGCACTATACACTTCTATTGAACCACAATTGGCCAGAGAAACTATGTCCCTCCTGCTCACTGAAGACACAAGCCTTTCAGAACGCACAAAACTCAAATATTCAAGTCTGATGGAACTCACCGAATTTTGCTTGACAATATACTTCCAATTCAATGGCAAGATATACAAACAGATGAAAGAAACTCCAATGAGGTCACTGATATCCGGCTAGTTGCAGAAGCAGCAATGCAGAGACTGGAAGCCATCATCCCACCTGTGATTAAACCGAAAATTTGGATTCCCTACTTAGACGACACTTTTCTTATCATTAAGAAGATGATATAGAAAACGCTCACAGTTTGATCAACAACGTTTCCAATGACATCGAATTCACAATTTAGGAAGAGTCAAACAACCAACTACCATTCCTGGATGTTTCAGTCAGTACGACAAATGCCGGGAAGCTGGAAACCCAAGAGTACAGAAGGTCAACACACAGTGATCAAACCCTCAACTACAATTGCAACAACCCAACAACGCACAAAATTAGTTGCTTGCGAACTCTATTCGAAAGAGCGAGAATACACTGCAGTACAACAACTTCACGTAGAAATGAAGAAAATTATCTGATGTCTATCCTAAAGAAGAACGGCTACCTGCGAAACTTTATTAGGAGATTATAGACATCCAGGTCATAGTTGTTACGAATATCCTGAAAGAAGTTGAGCTCTGAGTCGGGTTGACTCATTATATAGGTAAGTTTTAATATAATCCTAGTGGGTCTAGAAAATCAAAAACAAGATTTTTCCAAACATTTCGTTGTGTATGCCATATCTTCTTCAAAAGAATATTCGGGTTTTTGTTCAACATCAAAATATATACTGTCAAAGGTAGATGTAGAAATTTCTGTCTTTGTGTTATTGATTAGCTGTTTGTTGTTCAGACTGCTAGTTTCCAGTTAGTCATCGTAAATTCGTACAGTTTTTTATCATCAAAAACGACTCAATAATCAACGTGCATATGTGCCTGGGTATGTAAACTTTTTGTGGAAAATGTGTCATTCGTTGTTCATCATATAAAAATATGAAAAATATGTTTATATATCCACAATAATTGACACATATTGTTTCTTTGCTTTTGACAGTATATATTTTGATGTTAAATAAAAACCCGAATACTCTTCAAAAGAAGCTGTGGCATACACAGTGAAACGTTCAGAAAAATCTTGTTTTCGATTCTCTAAACCCGCTGGGATTGTATTAAAACTTACTTACAGAATTTATTAGGAGATGCCTATCCCGTACAACATCATCTATAAAAATCAACAAAAGCATCACCCTACCATACATAAAGAATAAATCAGAAATCACGATAAGATTGCTGAGACCACTTGGAATTGGTGTGGCTCATAAACCAACAAATTCTCTCCAAACACTACACAGACCAAAGGATGTAACAAGCAAAGAAGACAAACCAAATATCATTTACAAAATCAATTGCAATAACTGTAGTCAATACTACATTGGACAGAGTGGCCGCCCTCTTTGCCTCCGTCTACAAGAACACGAATTGGTTATTATACGTCAAGATATTTCATCACTCATTTCAATGAACGTGGATAATTATGGACATGAATTCAATTTCGACAATTTAGAAATTTTGAACAGAGGAAACAGAGAATGTCAGAGGATTTCTGGAAGCTTGGCATTCAGGTCAATCAGGCAGCAATCAACAGATGTATGGACATAGACCCAATTTATCAACCAGTGAGAAAAATGATAAACGACAGAAAGGTTAGAGGTCACGCAGAGGAATAGCCAACAAAAAAAGTCTATACAGTCAGTGACACAACAATCAAAGTGAACAACCAATCACAAACCAGTTGGGTCAGGATAAGCTACCAAATCACTCACGGAGAGACATTGACAGCTCACTTCATACTGATGATGTCGTCTAGCAAGACGATGAAGGCTCCACGACTAAACAACCCAGCTAGGAGAACACAATGCAACCAAAACCATCCACCTGAGCTACAAATATTTCCCACCATTTCAAAGGCAAAGTCAATAAAGCCACAAGCAAACATAACTTGATGAATATAAATAAATTCAAGGTGGTAGTGGTATGCAAGCAATATAACCATAGTGTATAATATGAAAGTGAAATGTTAACATGTAGACATCTCGTTCATTCGCCCAGACTCACAGAAAACGATTAAGTAAAACGCAGATAAATGACATGTAGTTATAATACTTATTTTAGTAATTAATTATAACTCATCTCGGTAACAAACTTCAATAATTTTGCTAAGTATGATATCAGGCTTCGACTTATTTGATGATTATCGTCTGAATACACTTGTGTCTCAATCGCGTCCACAACTGTTATGGCTGGAAATTGTCTATGCCATCTACCACTCTTAAACACCCTAGAGTAAGCTATTATAGCTGTGAGTAACAGGAAGCACTTTTTTATTGCAGACCCACGATATGGCTAGCTATTTCGCTTTTTCAATTCGCCGGTCAGTATACGCCATTCAACTGTTACCTTGCAGATGTTTGAATGATGTCGTTAATTTCTGTTCAGTTTTTAGGTTCATTCATATGCCTACATTGCTCTAATCTCTGTATGCTTTTTTCAGTGATTTCCAAGCAATGGTTATGATTCTAAATATCCTTAAGGAGCCAATATACAACCATAGCCTAGTAAAATGTTATGCTACATATGAAAAAAGGAATGCGAAATAGTTTGAAATCTATTTTAAGCTGAGAATAAGTTAGTCGTTTTGATCATAACTTCGTAGTATCGGTGGATCAAAGTGAAAATGTCAGTCACTGAATTACAGTCAGATGTTTTTAAACAGCTAAATACTTACGTTAACCCTTGAGGGCGTGAGAATCAATCTTGTTAAAAATCCAGAATGCTAACAGCTGGACAGTCCGAAACCAGTTAGGAACCCGCTCTTAGGTGTACTTCAGTTTTGAGTAGTCATTAAGGAATCGTTCTCAGTTTGAGATGGAAACTAAATCAAATGAAAATCCGTTCCAATTCCAATAATCTGCTACAAGGTTTTCTGATAAACGTTAGTGACAATCCTAACTAAATGTGATGGTTTGTTTTGTTGTGAAAAATCAGTCTAAAACATTTAATGTCCAAATAGACAATCCTTGCTAGGTTATGTAAGATGACATATGCATCCAGAATCAAAACTGATTGTACATTTGAAAGAAATTGAAGATAATGGAACACTTCATGAACATAACCCAACTGAATGAATAAATGATCACTTTTAAAAGGTTAGGAAGGTTATTAAGGTGATATTTTATGTCCTGGAGGACAGTAAAACTTTATTATTCTGTCTCGTTTGTCCATTGGTGCTCTAACTGTATGACTGACAATCATTTAATAACCACCGCATTCCAGGTTTCAACTCTGAAGATGCACTCATGTTCTAGCCATACAGAGAAAACTCTCAATTGTGCTGGTATTATAGCAACCAGTTATCTTCAAGCCACCATTTCGGAGTTTTGATGCCACAGATTTTGTGCAAAATTTGTTTGAGGATAAATATTAACCTACAGATTTTCATTATTTATCTTTAAAATATGCTTATTCATACAAAACAGAGAAGTTCATATTCATATTATTACTCCGTTTACAGCTTTCCTATAACAAACTTATAATGACGAACAGAATCTTCCATTAAATTCAATAGTCACATTTCAAACTCAAAAGGCTACTCACAGGTGAATCACTTAGGTTACTTTGAATAATAAGCCTATTTTGTTCTTGAACATCTTGCTTCATTTTGACTTTATCCTGTTCATACTTATGATCAACACTTCTGTCTTCGTCACCACTCCGCAATCTTCGTATGTGTATATTCTCTTCTCTAACACTGTGACTTTCCTCCTTTCTGGTTTTACTAGTTGCTTCATCGCCTTTAGAATTTTCGTCCTTTTCTTTCTGTTCACTAGTTTGTCTTATATAAAAACAAGCAATAAAAAACAGGTAACGAAAATAAAGGAACTCATTTTATGCCATACACGTACAGTAAGCCAAAACAAGCATTTTCATTTATTTTTAAAAAGCCACATTCCTAATTAAATCCGAACTGGATTTCTTCACAGTTACATTTGTAGGTGCTGTTAATGAGCGGTTTCCATCAGGAATAAACCCTTGGGAGACAGGATTATGTACGTGACATTTTTCCAAGGTTATGCAAAGACCTTGATGTTTAACACAAACAAAAACCACAGAATCCAAGCACAGAACTTCCTTCTTATTATTTCTGAAGGTTTAAAGCCGAATGGCTTGAAACTAGTGAACATTAAGGCATATGTAATTCATCCCATGAAAAAAAAATGATTATATACGTAATCGTTTCCAAATGAATCGACCGATTTGAACACTTAGCGTTCATTTCACTATCGTAAATATATCTGACGCCGAAACTTTACTGAAATCCTGAAGGTAAATTCCTTACTTGGTCGATGGATTAAAACACTTTTTTCAAGTGGTTTTATTTAGCTACTGAGTTAAATAGTAAGTAAACTCAAGTTTTCTAGTGAATATCTGCTTAGAATTTGTCGACTACTTTGAAGATATTTCAAGAAATTTTATTTTTTATGTAAATAGTAAGAGACTGTCATTGTATCTTGCATACTAAATATAATAAGAACAGAAAAATACTTTTCCGTTTGACATCCAGTTTCTTTTACAATTCTTTTCTGATATTTCTGAATTTCAGCTTCTTGCTCTTTCACCTCCTTCCTAATTGAAAAAAGAATGTCGGTATAAAGTATTTTGGTATCAGTTAAAGTTTGTTAGGTAAGTTACAGTGTAAATATCTTCGGATATTCAATTCAGACTCATCAGAATCGTGCACACTTTTGTAAACTGTGAATCTAAAGTGGTGAATTGTACCTATAGCCTATGATGTCAGTGTCGAAGTACGTGTTCCTTGAATGGCATTGTCTAAGTGTAGGACTTTCCAATGAAACTCAGATCATTAATTTTAATGTCATTTGAAAATTTCGAGAATCGAGACACTTATTGTCCCCCGTAAAAGTTAATACAAAAGTGTAGCCAGAAACCCATAACTATAAAGGAATATATTTGTACAATTCCAGTAAGGAAGAAAAATAAACTTTAGACTTTTCAAAACCTTGTGAAAGCCGCTTTTTCAGGAAATAAAACTTGTACAAGCTATCGCATGTTTAAACAGTAAGTGGAGATCGATTAGATCACATTTTTCATGCATGAAAACAATATGAGAACAATTGTTATATTCATGATGAATAGTGACTAGCACTGGAATCCAAAACGCACGTTTCATCCAATTTGAGACTCATCGGCTTAATGTATCTGCCTACTAGTGGGCAATATTGTTCCTACTAAGACTCAACAACACGACAATACAAGTAACAACATAAATGTTATAGTTATTAGTTTTAGTCCGCGAGTTCAAGGTAATGATGTGAACGGGTTCGTTGAAAAATTTCATGGATGAGAAATTCAGTTTGTTTGTTTGAATGAACTGTAGTTATGATTAGTGTGTGCAAAGTGTTACTTTTAACGTACCGTCCGAGTAGGTCGAATAGTTAGGCTTTCCTTTATGTTGAGTGCATCAAGATTCAACATAGTATTGAGCACTCCAGCTATCCGCCTTCCTTTATAGTTTGAAAATTCTTGCTGAACAACTAATATTTTCAATACCAATAATGCGACTACGAAAAATGGTATGAAAAGCAGTTGCCGATTTGATTTCTAGACTTTCCAGTTTTACAGGATTACTTTGAGGTCTTTTTGTATATCTTGCAGGTTCCTAAGTAAAATTGAGGATTTTGTCGGATGATTCTCTAATTTAATAAGCAATACAATCGACACTGTTTAACCTGTAAACATAATTCTATTAGGAGGTAAAAGGAATCCTATCCTTCAAGTGATCTAAAGCATTCCTGACAGTGTTGGTTATCTTTTAGAAGACTCTAGTTTGGTATTTTCTTAAGAATTCTTTGTAAAGGTCCACTGTCCTTTACGGAACGATAAAACTACTGTTCTAATCCAGGACTCATGATTTCCCCTATGGATTCTTATGCTCATGGTTTTTAATTTTCTGAATGATTTTCTCGGCGTAGTTGTCACAATGTAACACTTATTTCTTATTCCGGTTAATCTGTTGTCTTCACTAGGGACGAACTTTCTGGCCCTCCTGAACAAGTTCCAAGCAAGCGAAAGTTTAGGACTGAGTGGATATGCTAAGCTAAAATCAAGATGCTTTTAACAATCCATTTACTCAATACTACCAGGTCAAATTTCGATCCTGAAATCCATGGAAATTCCTACTGTTTAAAAATATAAATTCGGCGGTTGACTGAATTCTTAGGAAATGCTGGAATGCAAACAAAGCTATATTCAAATCTGGTTACTTTTATATTACACTAAGCCCACTCACCGACACACTGAAGCTGTTTATATTAAAATATACTTAGAAGTTTTGAAGAGTAACAACCTTACTAGTTAAATTTAGCTACACTGGTTATTTAAGGTGTACAAGTATTTAACATTTTAAGCTCCAACCTCTAAGTTGAATCTCTCGACGACCAATCTGCAGATCTATCAAAAAATTGTTATTTTCCTTTTTGGTGGTCTTGTCTTCGCTGAGCTGGATTGTATAATCACGTTCATCCTCATGAACATCAATTACCAGTGAAGCATCATGACATGTCTTCGCTCGAATCAATGCATAGTGACGACTGTGGACTGGGAAAATGCGGAAATCTTGGATAGAAAAGGATTTTTATAAGTTTGGTGCTCAAGTTGGTCAATGATTAAAATACTTAATGACCCATTCTACCAAACAATAAGAAATACAACAAACAAAAAGAAGGTTAAAGTTCAATTCAGGAATATAGACAATGGAAATAGCAAGGTTTTATCAGCAACCTAAGGTCATTAAGAAAAGATTTATTATTATTATTACCATTACCATTACTATCTGTCCCCTGAGTTCCTAGTGAAGCGTAGGGCTTCAGTAGCACGTCTCCATTCCACTCTGTTCTCTGCAATCTCTTGAACCTATCTCCACGACTGCCCACAAGCTCTCATTTCTTCCTAACACGATCTCCTTCATGTCACCCTCGCCTCAGAAGGCCAACTAGTCGTTTACCACCTGCGTTCCACTTGAGGGACTGGTGCGTATGTCCCCGAATGGTCTTCCCAGTGCATACCCAATCTATCTCCGCTTCCTTCTGTATATTTGTTCAGCGATAGGTTCTTGGTTGGTCCGTTGCTAGGGTTCCTATTTGCTTATTCTTACTACTCTGGCCGTCTGAGCTTCAGTAACGAGCCAGCGCAGGCAGTTGTTGATGAATATCTGCAGCTTGCTGGAAATGCTTTTCGTAACGCACCAAGTCTCTAAACTATCACATAGAAGCACTGACTTGATTGACATTAGTGTTGAAAATCCGGATCTTGTTCAGCATGCTGAGTGGACTGCAGAAGATCTCCACACTGGTTTCAGGTTAATGAGTGCCTGTCTTGCTTTTCGATCCTGGCTTTGGCGTCCTGGTCTGTGCCGCCTGTATTTGAAACGATGCTGTCTAGATAGGTGAAAGGGGCTAATTCTTTTAAGTTTCGCCTGTTAAGAAAAGATACTAAGTCAATTATTGAAAATATTTCGTAGCTTGCTTATTTGTGAAGTCTATGTTGATGATCTTGTCTAGAATGACAATAAAAGCTTGACAATTAAATCATTCAGCTCAGAGAATACACTATTAAAATAATCCTAGTGAGCTGCTAACACTGTCTTCCTGTAAACCAATAAAATTGTGACCTGCTTGTGCAAACAGAAAGAAATCGGTTAAGTGGATTTATTATTCTCACCAAAGGACAGTTTCATCATGAAGATGCAGATATAAATTTTCCATCCAATGAATAAGATTTCGTTCATGGTTAATGTGAGTAACAAAGTTATCAGAAGTTAGAAGGTACTTGCCACCTGTCCCATATTAGGCTAGCACACCTCAAAGCTGCTACTTTGATTGTTATTCATCTTTTATACATTCTTATCGATCTTTTGTTTGAAATTTTAGTAATACCATTTCCGTAATACATATTTTTTTGTCACAAATATGAATTTTATCGCTAAACTTTAAGACGTTTTCAACTTACAGGATTTGTTCATACTGAGTTTTCATTTTCTCGTTTGCATCCGACAGGGTCTTGTTTAAATGTTGCAAATTCTCAATTTGTGTTTTAGCTGCAGCTAATTCTTTGATAGTTTTTTCATCTTGTCGAACAATTACTGATACCTTTGGTTTTTCATTTGCCACCTTCTGAGATACTGGCAAAAATTTGAGAGTTACAATTACTTCAAAGTATTTTAAATCAGCTTTTCATAACAAAACGTTATTCAATCATCGCTTTTATGAGCTGGTTTTACCAGTAGTAACCATTAAAAGTGGATAAGTGATGCATAAGTTTTTTATTGAGCTGGCAGTTGTAGTTTTCGGCGCGGCGCATGAGTTAGCATTTCAAGCCGGTGAACTGCAAATAAGTAGTCAAGACTGTAAACTTTGCCTTACTGGTAACAAAACACAAATAATTTGCAAATGTTTTGTCCATTAGTATCTAGCAGTATAGTATCTAGTAGTATCATATAGTATCTACAGCTAATAAGCCATAATTTCACAACAACACCTTAGAGAGACTTTTCTAGAGAAGTCATCTGTGAGTATCTAGAGATAATCCTTGCTAGGTAGTTTTCAGAATTATTTGAGAAATGTGAGAATGGCCTTCATGAAATTTTGATGACATTAAAACGAGTTGGTAATATTTCACATTTCTTAAGTTGACGGAGTGATGAGATTGCTGTATACCGGGAAATTGAAGTAAGGATGAAACTAGGTAAAATTGATGATATTAATTCTCTTTTGGTATTCATGACCAATATTTAGCGCAATTATGCGTATACTTGATGGAATACAGCTTTGTAGTAAAAGTGAACACGTGTTGTTCTACTTAGAGAATTTTTAACACTAGTATTATTTAAGTTTTTTCGTTTTGCCTGATAATCTACTTATAACACGGCTTGTAGATTACTTCAAACTACATAAAAAAACTAGCAAAATACAAAGATGAACCATAACGAAATACTTTATGAAAAGGAGTGAAATGTGTATTGAAAAATTGCTTTAAATTCAGCAACAGAGGCTTTATACAACATGCATAGATTATGGGAATTATATTATGATGATTAACATTTTCCACAAATACGAACTAGCAGCAACTATCTCCGGTAACTTAAGAAGCTAAAAAAGCTAATTCTATCTTCAAAATGATTCTAGAGGAAACCTTTAAGTTAAAAAGTGCGTCTAAAATGTGTAGGAAATGTTTAGTCAATTAAATTTGTTGTGTGAATCATCGAGATAAACTTATACTCGAAGTACCGAAAGCAAACTGTTGGGAAAGAACAACAAAAAAGTTATTCGTATGGTAAGAGAACTGCACAATACTCCCAATAAAGAGACAAGCAGTAGATCGTGAGGGAAAACAGACAGACGTTATCGTTCTACACCACTTATTGAACAAATCTGGACATCTCTTCTACGAACTGCTTAAAATAATCTGAAACAAATACTTCTGAGTTTACTGACGTAAACTGTAGCTGCATTCTAACTATGCAAATTTTGAAAAACCTTCTCAACTGGAGCTACCAAAATGCAGAATAATTACCCTGAACACACAAAGTAGCTTACTACTATTAGTAGGTGATTTCAAAATATTGGGTCTCTTAATGGATTCGGTGGTGAGAACCTGACAACTAATGCATGATATACCAGTGACCCAGAATGCAAAATGTATGATCTAATGATATCCTGTAAAATGTTTTAGAAATCCACTGAGAAAAGCAGTAGTTCATTATATAAAATAATAGCAGATAAGCTGATTTGGTAGTTTATATAAAGCCAAATTAAGCAATGGTTTACCTGTCATCGCTTCGTTATTGCAAAAGCTTCATTAAATTTATAGATGGATAATATTTAGTGAAACTGTTACTTCTATGTGACTTTAGGCGCACTGCTACTAATAGGCAGTTGTCCAGGAAAACATTCACTGTAGTGGTCTTACTTTACTTTTAAAGCACACAAAACAATGATAACTAGTTAATCAATCAACATTTCATATCCCGTCAGAGCTCAACTTTCCTTATCCTCAAACCTTTCAGGTAAAATTTATCCGAATGACTCGTTACATTAGGCGTTTAGTCCAAGCTATTTCCCAAACAAAGTTTAAAAACTAGGTCAAAGTACTTAGAACTTCACAATAAACGGGTATCTACTAACCAGTAACAGTGGTAAACATCCTAACTGTTAATGGAGATCTAAGCCTTCTTTCAGATTGATTGGTCACATCTGCCTTATTAGACTGATACTGCTTGACAGTAAAATCTGACTACAAATACTGTATTACACGTAAAATATCACAATCTAGTGTAAAAAAGTAGTATGAGTAAGCTTTAAAACAAAGAAAGATTAGGTAGAAATCCTACCCTCCAAGCGTGAATTGAATGGAAGGTTGGAGAAAATAGAAAGTCTTCAGCCATTCACCAGACTATACGTAATAGATAGACAGTTTGTAACCAGTTCATTCTCGAATCGTGCTCGTCTCAGAATTTAACTGGGTCAGAAATTCAAGCGAAAGTATTTTTTTTAGGGATAAAATACTGTTATTATGATAAATAGAAGACTCTTTCCTCTTATTTTCGACTAGACTTAATAAAAAGTAATTGTAAATCGATATAAGTCATTTTGAGTTGTTCTCTTGTAGTTAAATAAATTTCTTTTTTAGCTAAAAACTTTCACTAACTATAATAAAACTTAGGGTGTATACAAAAGAACTTAAGAGTTTAAACTGCAGAAAACCGAATTTCAAAGATGAAAGGCAATGAATCTTTATGAAGTCTGATATACTGTAGTGAAAACAGATTAAGAATGTCACCTAAAATGAATTTTAAGGTCGCTCTTGTTCAAGTATGCTGTTAACATACTTGATTTCAAACGAACAAAATGTTCGTTGGGTGTTTTAAACCATTAGGACCTGACTGATGAAATCCACATTTCAGTGTGGTTGGATTCGACCTTTCTGTAGTGTATTTGGTTAGTTAATGACACTTTTGAGCCTAAGTTCTGTCTTTCAATGGGAAATCTAATTAAAACCGCTGGGCAGTTGAAAAACTACTCAGCTGTCATAAATGTCAACTTGAACCGTACAATGCCGTTATTAGTTCACAAATTTAACATTCTATTTAAAATCATTTTTTGTACTTCCAATTCGCCAAAAGTTTATTTTTCATCTTTTGTTGGAAAACACAGGGGAACTACTAAAATGTTTGGAAATATATAAACAGAAGAAACCTGCCTGTACTTTCGACAATGGTTGCAACCAGATAGTCATCTGCAGACTTTGTAGATTTTTCAACCTTTTGTGTGAAATCATAAGCGAATTAGATATAAAGCAAACATAGAACATACCTGTGGATTACGCTCTTCTTCAGACGCACGGTAAGGAGCTAAGATCACAAATAAGAAAAAAACAATGCATGAAAAATTGATGACGGCATTTTTCCTTGTCAAAGGTTTTTCAATTTGGCAAATAAATAAGTAAAATAAATCACATAACCCTGAAGTGACCAAGTGTTTCATTTTTATGATCAGTTAGAATCCGTTCAATCTTAATTTTTTATATCTTTCATTAGTATATGATTGAAAATTATTGACAAAGGTATAGGGACCTAGACAAGAGTGAAAAAACTTTCACAAAGATCTAGGTGACTACATACTACAACACTACTGAGAAGAACAATCAGCAAGAGCAAAAATATGAATACAAAATGAACTGATGAAAAGGATTTAGTTATTTTAAATTTTCAAGATAAGAAAATGAATCTGACATCATTGTGTTCGGTGTTCAACAACCTT
Source organism: Heterobilharzia americana (assembly GCA_944470555.2). Lineage (NCBI taxonomy): Eukaryota > Metazoa > Platyhelminthes > Trematoda > Strigeidida > Schistosomatidae > Heterobilharzia > Heterobilharzia americana. Next base: position 37,123,316 of record OX104134.1, read on the forward strand.
ACCAACGAACCTTAACATCCTAATCAGAAAGTCTACAGCTTCGTTTATGGTTCACAATATCATTCAGTAGTTCTATCGATTTGATCTCTTGCCCTAATTTAATTTCTCTTGAATCCTCTTCAAGCCAATCTACCTGAAATCATCGTAGTACATACAAAAAGGTGAGATACACCAAACTCTGAATGGCACTCACGAAACAACAACTGAATTTCCTTTGAAAGCATATAAAATTTGACAGTCAAATATGGTTTATTGAGTGTGTATGAAGGAGAGCCTCTATATGTGCATTATAACAAGTCAACTTCCAGATTCATTTTCTTAGTGGTGGTTCATATGTCATTATTTATATTACTTTTCATTTATTTTGAGCTATTTACTACTGAAAGCATCATTTCCGATTTTGAAATTTTATATCGCAAAACAGTCTGTTCATGAAAGTAAGTTGTCGTAAGTAGCCATCGCGTATACTATCCTTGTATGCTACATCTCAATTTCTAGGATCAGATTATTTGTTGAAATTGCAGTCTTCATCGTTTTGTGTTCTTCATTGATCAATGCTCTCTAACAAATCCCAATTAGAACAGATATACTAAGACAAATTGTTGGTATTTTATAAGAAAATATACAGTAATTTCTGACTCCATCGAATTCCCAATAAAATATTCCGGATAAAAGTAATCAGCGTATCTTCTGTATAGCCGTCAGAAACATCAGAAAAGTACAACTGCTGAAAGAAGTAGAGTTTTTCGATTCCATCGGTGAAAAGCAAGACTGTAAGACACACTCTAGGCATAGAAACAGATTCAGTAACTGAACATTTCTAATCTTCAGTGTTTTACACTACTTTTTTCGCGTACTGATTAAGTTGTTCATACACACCGAGTCAAACCATAGTTAAACGACTTTAGTCATAATCCAACCTAGAAAAATATCTAACCACTTTCAAGTGTCATGAGTTAATGAATAAAAACAACCCTAAAGAAAGAAGACGACAGAAAAACTATAGAAGTTTATATAAAGTAGTAAGAATGATGTTAAAGATAACTTTCTGAACAGGAATAAATCTCTACAAACTTCTGGAAGTAAGAACTTTTATAGAATGACGCTGAACAACCTTCGCTACTACATGAAAAAAATGCAACCTATTATGCTTAAAATGATCTAGAAACAGACAGGCCATGTAGTGCTAGTCACTTCAAAATTACTAGCAAATAAAGCGATTTTGGTAGAAATGAGAAAAAGTTTATTAATTTCTTAACTTGGTATCTCACTAGCCACAAATAAAAATAGTAACAAGCAGGAAACATTTTATCCTTTAAACAAAGCTGTACTTACTGATATCTTCCTTCATATCACTTGACAAACATTTGTACAATTTTTGTATTTTGTTCACTAAGCAATGGTTCTTTGCAATAAGCTCTTGTTTTTGCTGGTCCAACTCTTTTATCACCTTTCCTAGGGTTCGAAGTCGACCATTCAACTCATTGTTCTCACCCGTACAACTTCTTCTAGATTTTATCGATGGCTTTTCTTTCTTTGAACACTGTTCTAAAGTTAAAATATGAATCTGTTCTTTCAGTCGTTGAATTTCCGAATATGCAACTTCAAGTTGTATCCGCATCTCTTCAGTTCGTGTAAACTTCATATCTGTTACTAAATTGCTTCACAATGCATAAAAATAAAATTAACGATAATGTTTGGAATCTACAAATAACTCGGAGTGTTTTTAACTCCTCTCTTTTTGGTACCTAAAGAAGATCTAATTAGATGAAATCCTATTCAAAAAGAATTCCTTCTGGTTTTCTGTCGAGAAATTCGTCTGAAAAATTGAAGTGAACATTTTTGTTTTGGAAATCCACTACATCGAATTACAAACAATTTATGATAAGTATAAATGATACTATGCTTGAACATCTCTGATATACTACTGGAGCAACAAACGGAAATCCATAGAAGTGAATTAAGAACACAAGGGAACTGTACAAATTATATATCTACAGATACAAACTTGTTTTAGCTACTTAAACTTAGACAAGCCTTGAATTACTGTCTAGTAAACAAAACTTACTTGATGAAATCAACCTCGTTACTGACCGCTTTGAGGTGAAAAAACACTTATGGTGTACTTTATACGTCAAGAACACCGTTTTCCGAAAGATGTTCGTCAGATGACCTTAAGAACAGAATTTCTTAAAGTAATTAGCGTATTTCCTTATAGAATTATCAAGTGAATAATCGTTGGAAAGCGTGGTAATTGATGATTTTATGCTTCCGCTTTCAAAAACGTCAATGATGTATACCCTCTACTGTGTAAATGTCTACCATAAAATCTGAAAGTTTATGTTACATACCACTGAGACATGATTAAATCAGGAATAAGTGCATATTTGATGCCCTCTTGTCCCCCTGACACTCCAAACGTTGACATATCACAAAATATAAGTTCAATAAAAACAAAATCTCCGAACTATCAGTTGAACAAGCAAAGAATATCATTTAAAGTGCATGGAATCATTTCATTTCTCATTTCAATACTTATTCTAAATCATCCTTTATGCTGAAACACATGGCTCACTATTACTAAATGAGCAAATTACTTAGTAAATTTAAAAGATTTAATATAAGTCCTTGGTCATCTTACTTGTATTGAGCGTCTTTTTCCTGCAACTGAGTTTCCAGCTTGAAAAGCTTTTGATGTAGTGAGCGGATATTTCTCAGCAAGCTCTGCTTGCTACCACCTGTATTTTGCATCATCTTTGAATTCTGTTATCATTAGAAAGTACTAGTGGTGGTGCTTCTTACCTCCATGGGATTAATTAGTTTCGTTAACTCATTATCCTTCTTAGCTAAATTTTCCTTCAAAAGACGACACTGTGAATTCAAGTCTTTATTTTGTGTAGCCAGCAAAGCGATTTTCTGGAAAAAGAATGCAAAATATTCTTAGGTTAAATACAACTGTCATTATAAATATTGGAACAAAAGTGTTTAAAACCTGAAGGCAAACTGTTGGATACAACTGACGCAGATTCTATGCCTATTAGGTCCAATCATATGACATGACATCAGTTCACAAAGTTACTAGTTGGTTTCGGTCAGATTTGAAGATGGTTAACTCAGAGGGTCGGATATCGTTGGCAATTGGAATACATGAATGCATATGGTAGAAGATTTAGATCAAGGACAATATTAATGACGCCAACGCATAGACATACTAACTTAATCCAAAAATTTTTATAAGATAATTTGATCCACTTAATTTGGTTTTTGTTTTAACTTCTAGCCCGTATTAGTTGCTGATATTAGTACTTCCATTATTTTATCCAGCCACTAGTTGAATTCCACCTCGATATGTTGGTATCTCGTGGGGGGACCTAGAAAGACACAAGCTTATGCGAAATTCTGTGTCAATGATGTCTATCTTTCATCATCTGAAGCTTTAGGGAGATTTCTGCAAGCCTTTCAGTTTTTGAATCATGTTATTCAACAACACAGCCGCAGATAGTATTAGAGCCTATCTGACTGTGCACTACAACTTCATACCACCCTATGAAGTAGCATTACCTCATCGTTTAACCAACGAAACTAGTAATCCCTAACAAAACGACCTACTCGGTTGTATTGTGTTCTCTGAGCTCAAATATTCTCCATTATTTCAAAACGACTAACATTTGAATTTTTCACGAAACCAGAATTCTAAATAGAATATAATGTTATGTTGGTGATACTGTCAGACAACACAAATAAGGGGAAGACTGGTGGAAATAATGAAGTGTATTCAACACTGGATTTTTAGATTTAATACCTTAGGTCTGGTAATCTCTAAGAGATGAAGCTTCCTTCCAGAAGGCCAGTATTTCATTCAGAACTAAGGTTCATTTTCTTAGAGTGCTAAGCAGTTTTCACAATATACAAAACGAACAAAAGAAGAAATAGTAGAATTGGAATGAATTTCAAAAAGAGAAAAAGTAGCAAGGTTGTCGTTTGACAAGAGTTGGATTAGTAGAAAGTGAATACAGAAGTAACAAGATGCAGTCAGTAGAAAGCTTTACGTTTAATAGTCTTATTTCAGTGGAACAACTTGTTCGTGTAACCTAAGCTTGGTAGCAGTCAAAGTCACCTTATTTGTAATTGTTCAGTGGGTTGCAAAACATTTCAGTGAATAACCACAGTTACCATTGAAATCTTAACTCAGTGTACCGTAAAAATCCACTTTAAAAGTCAGTTTTTCTTCTACAAGATACTGTAGGAGTGATTATTTCTTGTTTATACACCGCGGAACTCTTTATTTTGATGATGTCTTTTCTTAGCCAGTATTCTTTGGGGGTGATTTTTGCAGAAATGAAATGAATGAAGCTTGTTAGTCAAATTTACATTTGTTTTTTAATTTACATTGAAGCATTTGCAACGCTGACTACTGAGTGTGCAATGGCAATATCCTGCTACATACTGAAATATACAACAAATGTTGTGAGTTATTAGATATGCTATTGTTATTTTCACCTCATCGATGCACTGATGGTTGCATATGAATGAAGCAGATGCTGAGGTTGGCTTTTCATTTTCTAATCTATCCATTAGCAAGTTATATGATTAAAGTAAGTGAAAATGGAATGGAAATGAAATTTAACATGATTTCGACTTAAATTTCATCTCATCCGCTAAACTGGTACTCATGGTTACAAACTTTATAGTTTCTTAGTCATAGTGCAAACGCAGGTGACAGTTATTTCCTTATACAGATGCACGCAAACATTTAGAGAATTTCTGAAATTAGGTAACATTTTCAAAAAGGCTATAAAGTATTCCCGTAACATTATTCCTGAGAGCATTTTGAAAAATCATAAGACTGAAGAAACTCTTAAACTGATTGACCACTGGACAGTGACCGACTTTGTGTTGTCTAGTCCTGAGCACCAACAGAATTTTGTCAATTGTTCTGGAATGTAGCCATTAAGCTAGAAGACTCACCATGGCAGTGACATTTTATCAAGTTAGTTGGTTGGAAGCGACTTTTATGAAGTTCTCAACCTTCAAGATGTCAGTCACAGCTTTAATACCTCAGTAGTAACATCTTTGGTCAGAGCAATGAGTGATGTGGATTTAAATCTCACAGTGAAGATCAGTTCCCTCTAGGCCGCAGGTACGCCTCAATAACGAGTACTAACAAGCACTGAATTTAGGTCCATAGCTTCCTGCCGAATGCTTACAAGCAACTGACATCGAGCCACTTTTGGTTTCATAGATTACTCCCTATCAGATACAAACAATAAATGAGGTTTATGATGGTGATCGAAATTTAGAGTTGGAAAAGCGATACTTACTTCGTCTTTCTCAAGTTTGAAATCTAAATTTACTTATCACGGTTAGATGTCTTCAAAATACATAATAATAAATGTACTAAGCAACTCTGATAGAAAAATAACTTTTGAAACGCTGGACTGCATCTAAAACTTCCCTTATATAGATTCAAATGTAACTATGTATTTTGTTACACCGAACCGCAGTAAAAAGTATTAACTTTTCAAGTATTACGAAATTTTCAAAACGTACGAAACGTCACACCATCAGAAATGAAAGTGATTTCATCTACATTAATTGTCCAAGATAAATAATTCAGCTTTGCAACAGACTGTACAAATGTCTGTAGGAAGAAACTAGCCATTGTTAAAATGAAAAGTGTTCCACCTTTCAGTAATATGAATTCATCCAGATTTGTTAAACAAAGAGTCTGTCGTTTAGTTATACTGTCACTTGAATATAAAATTATTGGCAAGTGTCTTCCACCACCCTAAATTGATCTTAATACCGAAAATACCGCCGAATATTGTTATTTGTTGGTGCTTGTGATCCTTCGTTGTTATACTGGATCGAGTTTATCGACCTCTGTTGGTGTATGGGGTCCTGTACGGATATTACTTGAATGTTTATTGTTATAAATGACTTGGTTGTGGATAACAGTAGAATGCGCGACGTGTATCTCGTCCTTGTGAGTGGTGTTGCTCCCACTGAGACCCGAACTTCGTACCCTTCGTCTCACTGATGCTGGCGCATCCAGCTGACGAATCCGAAGTAGGACGAAACGTGCATTTTGTATCCCACTGCTAACCACAACCAAGTCAGTCGTAACTGCCGAAATACGTTTTAGAAATTCTAGTAATCAATGGACTTCCATTTTATTACTAACGTCCCGGGTGAACAATTGTAATATGTGAATGTCCTATCTCAATACTGCTATTGATGTTAATATTACTGAACACAAGGCTATTAGGCACCATGTTTAATTAACTGGATATATAGAGAGAGTTACGCTGGCACAACATCTAAACTTATATTACCGTAAGGATGAAGTCCGACTGCTTAACCAGTTCTCTGAAAACGCTTGAGCGGACTTTTACACTACTATAAACTAGCAAAATATTGAGCTTTTTGGCACTACAATTTTTCTGAATATCGAAGAAGTAATCACTCCATAAAATTGATTTTGTCAAATAATTGAATTAATTTTCATTCTTTCCACACTTATTTAACAAACACCACTCTACCCATCGAGGTTTGAACAACCATGTAGTATCATTAACCTGCACACAATAGGTGTGTTGCATTGCCAACTGCACAAATTCGCACAAGCTTGCTGAGTGTACGAATATCACTTCCTGTTAAGTATTTTACCATTTATTTCTCCCTCATACGTAGTACAGAACCACACAAAGTTAGCCCGAAATGGATGTAGCAAATGGTGTTAAAATATTTTGAGTAAGACGAAAAGAGCAAGCCCAACTTTCAATGAAACTCATTCTGAGAGAATGAAAATCACTTGGAAGTTTCTAACTGTGTGAAAAGCAAATGGCTTTACTTATCAGATAAAAGCTACATGTAGGTTAGAAAAATAAGCTGTTGAATCATCCCTGTCTTCAAAACACAACAAGCTTTATAAAAACTGAAATCATTATTGTTATTAACATACTAATATCAGCATTACAGTAACAGATTCTAAGCATTAACCTTCTTCTGTCTAGACTTACCAGGATGAATGAAATTGCAACCAACATAACCTGTAGGAGGCTAGTGGCGTATGTTGTAAGCAAATTGCCCAAGTTTCCATAACATACCAAGAAAAGATAACGCTTGTGAATCTCGCTTCATATTTCATAAATATGTTAGTCTGAATCACTGCACCATCATGAAAGTAATTACTGTACAAGATTAAGTAGTGTACTAGCCATTATCATGCGAAATCAGCAGACTAAGGACTTAGTAACTCTTAAGCAAGAAAGATAATGGGTATATACTTTGACCAGCTCTTATGACGGTGACCGATACTTTTCAACAACAAACAAAAGCGAATTAATTTTGAATTTATACGGTATAACACTAAGAGTTAATGACATTGAACTTGTTCCTCGTTGATGATAGAAAACAAATGGAAAAGTTAACTTACTTCTAGATAAAGAAGTGTCAATTTACAAGAACTGAAGAGCTAAACTTCATGATGCAGACTAAAATAAAAATGTGACCACAAAAATTCGAAACAGTACATTAAAATCAAAGAGGACAAATGCTTTAAACTTCAGAACACACTATATCTCACTTTGTGATTGGAAGACACGTCATAAAAAAGCATGTTAACAAGTATAGATGTGTTTGCATTTAATATTTTATGTTGCTGTGCTAAACTCGAAAGACTGTTTTAGCTGTAAAGATGCACTCATATTTTATTGACTTCATAATTCAAACAATTTACTATTCTTCGGTAAGTTATCCTCTTACATCCTTTATCTTTATTTATATTTTATTTAATTATGCGTTTTTTTCTTTTACAGTCTTTCTACTGTTGGAAAGTATGACAACCTGAAATGATACATCTGAGATCGAAGTTCTGCGTTACCATATTTGTTCAACGTTCTCTTAGTCTGCTTCCTATTAGGTAAGAAGTATACTAGTGGGATTCACGTTACAAACAAGTATCAGAATGGCCGTTTTATTATTTTTATCTAATCAGCTTCAATATTGCACGCTTCGTAAGCAATTCAACCTGAACTGCGTTATAAATAGGGACGATTGTACCATCACAAATCTATTTGTGTAAAAGCCGAAGAACAATTTAAATAGTGATTTTATTGATCAATTAGGACATGTACTGGGTGAGTTGGTAACTAAGTGGCAACCTCTTTGGGGGACTGGACGGTCAACCAAGAAACTTCAATCAGCTCTGCATGATGCTTCTTCAAACAATCGTGCTCCCGAAAGAGTAAAAAGATTGTCCTCCGTGTATAAACCATGAATCTGAAGTTTACTACAAAGGAAAAAACGTATGGATGTTTTGTCGTTCACCTTAGTTCTTCTAAAGCAAAGAAGCATGACGGAGAAACCCAAAATTGATATGTCGTTGTTGGTCCTGAATATGCTTTGGTCCAAGTCTTGCTCAGGCTGGAGTGCATCACTTATAGGTTATTTTACTGCATGAACTATAGAAATAAAACGTATCATGATGTCCGTGCACTAATTTAAGAGTCATAAACTAAATGGTTAATGGAAGGAGATAAGGACTAAGAGGAGGCCACAGCCAGATGCCTTGCTAAGGTCTTTAGCTGGAAGCCTTTGATGAACATGAATTCAACAGTAGAAACACTGACACACAGGAGAATTAATTCTGTGTACATCGACTGCAATGATGTATTTAAGATATTAAGTACTCTAGATGTAGAAAAATCAACAGGACCAAATGAGCTGTACTCGAGGCTCCTCATACAGCTTGCACTTTATGTAACTGGTCCATTGACCACGATATTTCGACTGTCGGTCACTGGGCGCACACTCTCATAACTTGAAAACCACCGTAGTCATATCTATCTACAAGAGAGGTTCTAGGCAGCACCCATCAAAGTGCAGGTCGATAAGCTTGACTTGTACTGGTGCTAAAATCCTAGAAGGACTTATTAAGAGAGCCATTAAGGTTCATCTAGAAAGCAACACTGTTGCCCTATTTGCAACATAGCCTTGGCAGCAGTATAGCTTGCTTGACAAACCTCACAACCGGAGAAATTCGAGGTAAATCTAAGGATGATGAGATGTATGTCGATGTCATTTTCATAGACTTTAGTTAGGTGTTTGATGAGGTATCTGATTCGAAGTTGCTCATTAAACTAAAAGTTATCGGAGTAACTGGCAACCCACTGGCATGGGTCCAAAGGTTACTCATTGACAGGAGGTAAACAGTTAGGATCAACTTCTGGCCCTCTTCTTGGGAGCTGATACAAAGTGAAGTGCCACAAGACAGTTCTGGGTCCCCTACAGTTTCTCCTGTACATAAATTATCTGCAAATGTCACGAAGTACCCGTGGTTCTCTACGCTGATGATGCAAAAATAGGGCGATAAATTAGGGGGGATTAAGAGAGACCTAGAGAATTTGTTAGTCTAGTCAGAGAAATGACAGTTGCTTATTGACAAAGGTAAGTGCACGAGCACGCATGTGAGACATAGAGACAGTAACACCAACGATATCGGCAGGACCCTTTTTCCCTCAGCATTGATCCAAAATGACACAGGAGTCACAGTAAGTTGCGGTTTGAAAAACACAGCCCACTGGAGATTGACAGCAGCCTGGGGTTTTAAGAAACTTGAGATCATGCATTGACCCACAAGCAATAACTTTGGGAATAAAACCTCCTCTCTCCCACCCCAGCTTGAGGTGTAATCTAATCATGAGATAAAGGATTTTAAGAAATGACTTTGCAACTTAGGTTGAAACACCACAGACGGCATAATAGGAGGGCAAAAGTGCAAACACCTAATTTAATCTTCATGGAGTACCGGTTTCTGCGTAGAATAATCAACACTTAGAACAGACTCCCAGAGGAAGTGGTATCCGCATCATGAATCTACTTGTTCAGTAGAGGATTAGATAAACACAGAGATCTAGTGGAAAGGGATTATTGCAGACTCACAGCATTCCATCCTCAAATTTTGAATTTGAAAAGTAAGTCTAAAGTAAATTCGAACCTGCAAACTAACTGGAATTTTGACGTAATTTTAAAAAATACACGACCTAGTACAAGTGAATGTATGTGTGAGTTATTATTCTTCACATAAAGAGAGAAGAAAAAATTAGGAAAAGGATGGTGAAAGGTGCTAGGAAGTGAAGACATTTATAATTTCAATCATATAGTCTGACAATTCAGTGACTGCATCACTTGACAGTACGTCTCTAGTAAAATAGTTAAAGGTGAAAGAAGTGCAAATAGGATCCAGTACATCCTGAATTTATAGGGCATCTATACAACCAGCTATTGCCATTGTCAGCCAAATACTAAAATCTCGCTAATGAGATTTAGTAGTAATGATAATAAAAGTGATAAAAATAATAGTATTAAACTATGAAGAGCTGTCGAATGATGAACTGACCGTATTACCTACCTCTTACTCGATCATTATTAGATTTATCTCGTCCATAAATTCATGCATAACTTTATAAGCAATAGAAACTTTAGAAAAAAGTCTGAAATGCTGTTTTTCAAAAAACAACAAAAGCGCTACGTACTCAAAGATTCATCCCATTGTAATGTAACAATCTACTCCTAATTCGAGTCATGTATAGGAATATTTGTGTGTATGACTTGCATTTGGAGTAAATCCTCTTGTATCATCAACTATTCAACCGATTAAATTTCACAAGTTAGTGGAATTGAATCAACACAAGCGAATCACTGGTAAATCAGATTTTTCTCACAAAATAACATACTCGCTTGAGAATGACAATCTCATCCACGTAGTCTTCATGATTTTTAACTTTTGAGACTTCTTTGCCTTTCCCGGAAACTGTGTTCCTCAATAAATTATCCAGTTCTTTTGAGGGATTTCTATCTGTCGTATTTATATCCTTTCCTTAAAAAAATAAAGATAAATCCTTCGCCATACTATTATGCCTTTCATTTTTAGTTGACGGTGAAAAGCTTCGGAGTGACAATCTCCACAAAGCATTGTCTTCCATCTATGCCAGATTATTTTTAATGAACCTGGTCATTTCCAAGTGCTTATGATGCGCGGTGTTTGTGTAGCGTATAACGAAGCAAAAATGTTCAATAGCCAATGTTTTGTTGCAACGGAAAACTAAATGATTTCTTCACGCTCGCTTCTAGATTTTGCGGAGCAGCTCTGCATCCCTGCTGGACTCCAGTGAAGTAGGTCTACCCACTCGCCTACTGTAACTTTGGTTAGCTCAACGGGCGGTTAAGTGTTTAACTAAATTTGTAAGGATTGTGTTGTTTTTTCAAGGTATGTGTTGCAGATGGGTTCCTCAAGTGTCGTCCCACCAGACAGTTGGTAAGACTAGTTGTGACACCAAGGTGGAGGAAATGCCCAGAGAAACCAAGGGGAAGTAAGTGCGAAGAAATAGAGGCAGAAAGATAACGATAAGGTGAAGGAAAGCTGGACGGGAGAAGAAACCTAGGTAGGTTCATGGGAGAAGTGATAGGAAGAGCCTTCATCAAACAATTTTAGAAGTGCAAGTAACATTACGGGACGGCTTAACTGATAAGAGATAGTAATACTATTGGGAGGAGATCGTAGCTGGAGATTTCTTCGGGGAAGTATAAGATTGAGCCAGGTTCGCGACGATAACGCGTTACAAGAGATTCAGTAATGGGTTGGCCGAGCAGAATTGTGAGGAGTTAGTGGATTATATCAAGTTAGTTCATATCCCAGCTGGATGAGCGGAAACCATGCTTCACTGTATAAGCGTCCCAACCTCTTCTGGAAGCTGTCAGCAGATGAGGGAGTAGCACTCTGGGCAGGCAGTGCATTCAAGTGACCACAGCCTGGTGGAGAGGAGTGTGAACGCACTAGGGTTTTTGCCTTTTAATGGGCGATTCTTTTCGGGTTACCAAAGGGAAAGCCACAGTGGCCGTTCGGTAGGATTCTACTGTTCAGATGTTTCGGATTACTCATTGTTTTGAAAGCCGTGACCTGCCGTGACTAGGGACCAATAGATAAATTGGTCTCCCGTTTAACCTTTCGCTCAGAATATTTATGCCACTATGATTGTTGGGAAGGTTTGGACGGTTCGTCTTTTTAAGGCTCCTGACTAGCAGGTAAGTTAATTATGAAGATGCTCCAGAAACCACTAAAGATGGGGGGCAGTCCAATAATTCTTGGAGTCAAACAGCAGGTATTACTTCCACTAGGTTGATATGTTCGGGCTGAAATTCAGCACCAAATGTCCTCATCGAACTGTTGCTGAAAATGTAAAAAGAATGAAGTACGAGCAGATATAAAAAAGGGAACTATTACGCAGTCCAGCTTGGAAAAGAGAGAAGTTCCCATACACTTTGACCTATTCCAGCTTTATGTGCATTTACATGTATGGATGTATGACTACATGGGTTTTTCATTATAAGGTTCTTAGGAAATTTCTGTATCTGGGGTTTTGCAGTAGCTTTGAGGGGAAACCAGTGTACACTAAGTTCATTATAGCGAGGAGAGGAACCAGTACTCCTGCCCTTGTAAGCAATCGTAAACCCACAGTGTAAGGGGAGCACGAGGACTATGATAACTCTGTCCCATACACTTAGAGGTCCAAGTATATCCCCACTAGCCAGGATGCATAGATGGTGGCCAACTGAGCGACAGATTCATTGTTTATTGGTAGCCTACTAAGTAAAGAGCGGAAAAGTGTTAGCGAACTTGCCGTACGGGTTTCTTCTGGAAGCCTATTCCAAATGTGCGCGAATTTATCGAGGAAGAAGTTCTCTCAGGATCATCGTACAACACTCACTTTCAATCAACACTTCATGGCTACGCATATTCTATTATAATTGGCTTGATTTGCGGATTAGCATAGTGAAAGTGCTGATGAAGTAACTCAACAAAATATGAGGCTTAGTTTAAGTCTTCTCTTCCAGAGTGGTTCCAATCCAAGCGTGTCACGTCTAGACGTGTAGTCTAGGCTGGAGTCAGCTCCTAATGTTCTGGAGGCGAAGTACCGCTGTGTTCCTTCGACGTTCAGTTCATCGCTTCTACGAAGGCCACTGAGAGTAAACAGGCAATAGTCTAAAAGTGGGTGAATGCACACTTTATAAAGTAGAACCCGTCATTCAGTGCTATAGAAGTTACAAATGATATATCCCAAGAGTTTGTGTGACTTGGATCTAATATATGCTGTCTGTTCGGAGAATGCCAAGTCTCTGGAATATCTGATGCCAAGATCTAGCATAGAGGATAGTCTAGGCAGCTGTTTTCCGCATACCTCAAGGGGCAGATCATGGTTGTTATTGATATGGTAAACCAACCGCATTTATAATTTTTGAATTCAAAGTGGGGCTCAGCACATCATGGCACAAGTTTGCCTATTTCCTGTCGGGTAAAATCCAGAGTATTACGTAGTTCATGAGAGTGACAAGTGCACACAACCTTCAAGTCATCGGTGCATAGGAATGTTGTAAATAAATAAATAAATATTTTATTCTTACCTTAAAAAAGTCTAACGTGAGAAGAGCAAGTCTACGGGCTTCATCACGTTGATACATCTCAAAATATCTACAAGAATTGGGCCCTGAGTGGTAGTGGCGGAATGTCATTAAAATTAAAAACCGCCGGAGGTCCTGCTGGTTATGAAACGAACAAGGAAGTATTACTTAACAGCGCACATAGAGTGTTAAAGTTTGGATAACAATAAATATTGCCTTCGTTTAAAGGAACCACGCCTGGTTAACTAGTTCACTAGTTACTAGCTGGTCCTAAACCCGGGCAAAGAGGGAAGGTCAGGCATACGGATAGCAACCCTATCCCGGAAAACCAATCTAACCGCTGATGAGACTTCGAAGCACAAACAAAATATAAAACATAAAAACAATATTATTCCTCACTGGAATCGCACAGGCGAAAAGCCACCTGTTGATGAAAGCCTTCGGGAAGCACATTGGCCGATGTGTCTTCTCTCCCTCGATGAAAGCGAAAGTAAACGTGTGGACATGGGATGTCAGCATCGTGTTTGAACCCAGCAAGGCAGCCCAGATTGCAGACGAGATGAGAAGGTATCGCATTAAAGTGTTAGGGATTTGCGAAAGCAGATGGAATGGGAGTGAACTCTGCAAACCGTCAACTGAAGAATCAATAATCTACTCCGATATTGTCACACAGACGACAACCATGAGCACACTGAGTTTTCGAGTGGCTATCATGATGTCCTCAAGAGCATCGAAGGCTCTCATGAAGTGGGAACCAACCTCCTCCAGCATCAGAATCATGACAGCAAGGTTCAACTCAAAATGAAGGAAAGTCACAATCGTACAATGCCACGCTGCACACCCACAAATAATTAAGCGGATCAAGAGAAGAAGGAGGAATTCTACAGACAGCTGCAATCAACACTGGACAAGACACCACTCAAGTTGGCGACATTAAAATTCCAATGAGCGACATGAATGCCAAACTCGGAGCGGACAACACAGGAAGAGAACAAACCATGGGTCGAGAAGCACTCGGTGAGTTGATGAACGAGAATGGAGAATTGTTTGCAGAATTCTGTGCATTCAACCATTTGGTGATTGCAGTGACGCAGTGTGTTCAAGCACAAGGGTATCCACAAAGCAATATGGATTTCACCAGATGGACACACTAAACATCAGGTCGACTTTATCTCAATCTCGAAAAAGTGGAGACACAGTCAGCCTACTTGATACAGGGTCAAGAAGAGGAGCAGATGTAGGCTCAGACCACTATCTAGTACAAGAAACTTTCCAAATCAACTTAAAAGCCTTCAAGGAAGCTGGTGATGATAGACCACAGTTGAAGTACAACACTCGGAAACTGAAGGACGAAACTACAAACAACATCTTCACAGCAGCCACCAAGACAAAATGGGAGATATCGAGTAACATCCCTGAAGAAAGCTGGGTGGAAGAACACTGGAAGTCTTTGAAAGAGATGTGGAAAGAAACCTGCATAACCGTATTAGGAAGGAAGAAGAGAGAAGATAAGGAATGGATCTCGATGGACACATGAAAGCTGATAGAGGAGGGAGAGGAGGATGGTGAAGCGGGAGATAAACCAGTGTAAGGATGCGCAACGAGAAGAGGAACTGAGCACAATGTATAAAACACTACACTGGACAAAAAAGTTAAGAATAGTGCGCGCAAAGACGAAAGACACTTCCACGACACATTGGCAAGTGAAGCAGAACAGACTGCTGGTAGGAGAGATAGAGACCTGACAGCATTGTATCAAATAACCAAGTAACTATCAGGGAAGAGATCAACACACATGAAACCAATAAAAGATGATGAAGGAAATTTAATTACCAAAGAAAAGAAAGAAACGAAACGATGGACCAACCACTTCAAAAAGCTCTTGAATCGACCACCACCACCACCACCTGCACTTCGTACAGAAATACCACCTACAGCCACAGAACTACAAGTGAACATAAATCCTCCAACAAGAGTGAAAGTCCTGAATGCCATAAAGTTATTCAAATGCGGTAAAGCAGCAGGTCCAGATGGAATCCCGTCAGAAGCACTGAGAACAGACGCAGAGACAACAGGGGACATGCTCACACCACTATTACTGAAGGTGTGGAAGGAAGGGAAAGTGCCTGCCAACTGATTGGAAGAAGGGCTACCTTGTCAAACTCCTTAAGTGTTTGCAAGAACTGGAGCGGAATCACGCTGCTGTCCACCCAGGGCAAGCAAAATATTAAGTCGCATCATCCTGGAGAGATTGGAGGATGCTCTGAATTCAAAACTACGACCGGGACAGGCAGACTTCAGGACGTACAAATCATGAGCGGACCGAATTTGTGACGCTACGCATCATCATCACAGAACAGATTATGGAATGGCAGTCAACCCTCTACCTCAACTTCATCGACTTTGAAAAGGCCTTCGACAGCGTCGACCGAGAGGTAATTTGGAAACTGCTACAACATTACGGAATACCACAAACCTTTATCGGCCTCATTCAACAACTATATGAAGACGCCACATGCCAAGTAATTCACAGTGGGAAGCTCAGTGAAGCTTTTGAAGTTAAGACAGGAGTGAAACAAGGCTGTCTACCATCACCCATGATATTCCTGATTGTAATGGACTGAATCATGCAACAAACAGTGAGGATCTAGAAGAGGAGGATACGCTGGACAGTGGAAAAGATCCCAGAAGACTTGAATATTGGGTACGCCGAAACCTACTACTTAAAACACCCACCTGAATGCGACTAAATATGAATAAACGATGTCCACTTTGGTAACCCACAGACGACTGAAACAAAAGTGAGCCGCATTTTAAGTGATAACTACTAGGGTCAACGCTTCCAGGCCCCTTCATTTTTCAACTGACCGCACCGTTTCACCGTTGGCTTCATTTGCTTGCAGGAGACGGGTGATTAGGTGAAGATGTACCACATGATAGGTTGACCTGTACCATGATTTCGGGTGAACTCTTACACAAGCAGTCAGAGTTAGGAAGAAACATATGGGTCGAAAAATTCCTGAATGCTGTAGTCATACTCCCAGCACTGAAACTAAGAAAATAAGTCAGGAGGTAGGAGTCGGCTGAAAACTGTCAATCCACATGGTGGATGACTGATATCAGAATGCCTAATTTACATTAAGTCGGGAAGATAAATAAGTTGCGGTCCACTCAGTTACATACCTGAGTGAGTGCTCTAACATTCCTGCCAATAAGTTTGCTCAATAATTATACAAATGCTCCTGCACAACCTCCAAGAATGATATTAACGGATCATTTCCTCCTCTGGATTTAATAAAAACTGTGTGCATCATCAAGTTCGTTGCACTTCTTTGAAAATGGTGAAGTCAGTATACCAATTAAATCAACTTTTCATGCATATTACGGATAGTAATAACAATAACTCTCTTCCTTCCCGTTTAATGGGACCGCAGGAAATTGTATGTGATAATAACGAATGCGTGCGTAACCAATAGCTCCGAAAAATTAAATAGTCATGCAGAGACTCATGGTTACCCACATACAGCTGGAACACGAGGTGATGTCAAGCCACCCCAACCAGATTTCTTTCTATTGTAACCATTTGAGCCCCTTTCACCCCTTCCACTTGCCATAAGTTGGCCTCACTTACCTAAGCTCTTCATACCTTTGCACCCCTACTTACCCTTACTTGGGTGTAAGTAGATTACCCCATTAGTTCACTTTTCTTCTCCTCTTTTGCTCACACAAACGCTTTCTAGGTTTTCTCTTCACTGCCCCTAACCCTCTCTAGAAACCAGTCCGAACAACTGTCTGGCAACTCAACATCTGAAGAAGCCAACTGCACTACAGTTCACGACAAACGAACCAACACTTAACTTCCTGTTCTGTAAATCAGAGCTACAGCGGACGAGTGGCTGGATCTACTGCGTCAGAATCCGCCAAAGATCTGGAACTGTTTCGCAAGACCACGAAGCGAGCAAGAAGAAATCAACTGGTTTACACAAGCTGGTTAAAAAGATATTGGATATTGAACACTGCAATCCCTTGCTGACACAATGGTCCGTTTTCTGACTTCAATACGAAAATCACTGTATTCGCACAGATGTCACATTGAATTTAGAGATTCCGTGCCCTCATAAAAGGTAACCGAAGGCAACTAAACTCGTGAGTTTTATCTTCATGGCCTAGCAGGACCTTTCGAGTTTGTCAATGAATGTTGTCAATTATCGAAACAGTTCCGTGGCTAACTGAGATTCCATCTTGAAGCCAAGAGATCCTAAAATTTTCTTTGCTTAGAAGAAGTAAATTCATCCCGCAGGCTTGGATTTTGCGGGAATTGTTGCTAAGGAGGCTACACAAGATTCACTGACTTACTCCTCACTTTAAGTGATCAAAAAAGAGTTTCCTTCGACGGCAATATAAGTTGTAATTTAAACAGCTGTGGTACTTCTGCAGGTTTTCGGTCCCTTTGCAAGCGATTTTGGCGTTGCCAAAGGACATTTATTGCTAGTCCGTGCCAAAATATAGTTATTTTTGAAAGTTGATTCCTTCTGAATCTAACTGGGTATTTCCTTCTGTTCAGTTCATTTCTTCCACCTTGTTTTCTACGACTTTTCCCCCTCACCTTTTTTGAACATCTATAATTCCTTTCTATCTCCTTTCTGGAACCAGTCTAAATAGCTGTCTGGCAGCATGATACTAGAGGAATACATCCATACCATAGTCCTTGGAAGAATCATACAATCCGCAAACATTTAGTCAATACTCATCCACACGTTGGGCAATCCAAAGCTACAGAAGGTTAGGGGGTGGACTTATCGCATCAGAAACGTTCAGCAGGACCTAGAAGCGAGTGTGAAGAAGTCAGTTGACTTACGCAAGCACATCAAAGACATTGGAAATTGGGTAGTCTAAGCGCGCTTTCCGAAAGGTGGTGTAACTTAACGTTTTCACTGGACAATTGCAAAAAAAATTCTTGGGTTTTCAACAACAGTAGTCTTCGCCAGCTTTAATTTCAGTAAGTTCACTTTGTTTTTAGTTTGTTTTTACTGGTAGGCTGTTTCTGATCTCGGTACTAAGTATAGTGTAACTCAGTAGCTCCTTTTCCCCTCCCGGCCAGCATTTACTTCGGGCGCACTTTGTAAGTTTTGGGCAAAAACTTAAAGTTTCGCTTTGGGCTGAAGTGGTGGCATGCATGATATTCCCCGAGATTTCCACATCTTTTCCTCGAAAGTGTCAAAAGTTTCAAAGTGCGCGAAGTGTTTACCCCCGAAGTCTCAGTGGTTCAAAGTGCACCCGATAAGCTGAAATTAAGTGCGCTAGAATTATGTTCAGGCTAAAACCTGAAGTCTTTAAGGTGCGCCTGAAGTAAATATTGACTAGTCTATTTCCAGTTTTCCGTAGTATTTTGTGTCGGGGTTTTCGTCTCACCATTACGCTTTCATGGCGATGGTCAGTAGACAGGATGTACAAAAAACATTTCCGGTAATCTGTTCAAGCGTATTTGCAGTGTTATGCCTGTGAGGTATGGTATCGCGACTCTTCTATAGATTTTACGCAACTTGATTAAACTCACCAAATCTGGTCGCAGGTGGCATTGTCGTTTGTGCAGATCTGAATCGGAAGATGTCTTTGAGAATATCATTGTTATGTCTACGAATATAAAAAAAAAGCTAATAATAAACTGTAAAAAAGCGAATTGAAAACCGAAGAACTCGAAAGAAGTGTCTGGTAAAGAGGACTTTGAAGTTCGGTAACCGACCAACAACAAAATTGTTCAAGGAAATAGTTCGGTTGTAGACCTAGCGTAATAACACTGTCAGTTCTGCAATCCTTCATTTTTTGTGGACCGAAGTGGCAGAAGAAGCAACAGTCATGCCGAGTAAAAGTTTTCGAAAAAAGTTCGGGAATCCGTTGTACGCAAAGAAATAATTGATTTTCAACTCCAGTCAAACCCATTATTTGTGAGATGGTAGAAAGGGCCACGAAGATCCTCAAACATAGTAATGTAAAAACAGCGAATAATTTACCTGCAAACAAAGCTAAGGCAGAACAAACTAGGGCTAAACAAAAGCATCTAGGCATCCACAGTTGATGAAACAAACCACCCCCGAAATTATTCTGTAATTATCATGAACCTGATGGGTAGTCCCTATCTCCATATACTCTTCAGGATAAGAACGATCAGGTTCTATGGGGAAACATATACAGCAATTTTAAGCTTAACCATATTAGGCTAATAGCTGCAACTATGCAATCATGTTGTCCCGGTTCAATGATTAGGGAAATAGTGTGACTTTCAAGATGGCTATTCCCCAACTCTGATCATGTTGAGGATGCACTGTAGACATCTAACTTTCTGGAAGCTAAAGACATAGGGAAATCGCCAGATACCCCATATTCTAAGGGAGTGGCTACAAAGAAACTCGTGCGACACGCGACTCCTACTATAGGGGGAACCTGACAATAAAAGAATACCGGAAAATCTAGGTATCGATGACATCCACGACGATTGCCGTGAGTTGGAATCCTTTAAGAATACCATAGACATCATGGCAACAACATTAAACGTCTCTTGGATTCATGCGTAACGTGACCGTATCCCAGGGCTGATCAAAAAGATCTATCTACCCTCCCAAATGGCAGCATTCACATCACAAGCATTCTCGAAAAAAAGATATTCCTTGTCACCGGAAGTCTAGAAGAAGCCTTACAGGTCACAAACGAGAAGCTACCAAAAAAACAGAAAGGGCAAATTTGTTACATCTTTAGTGGACTTCATGGACTCGAAGACGGGTGAGGAGCAGGAACACTTCAGTCGTAGGCCGGACTTAAGTCCATAGCCCACAAGTGAGGATTGAGCCAACAAGTTGAACGATAGCGATGTCTTACGGAGTGCGTTCATAGATAGCCTAAACTGCGTCCACAAAAATGCATAGTTTGCCGAGTAAACTCCATGAACCACGGGAACTCAGTAAGAACAATCATATTCATCTTATGTGTTACTAAGACACCAGTTTCTCCTGAACTCTCAGATAAGAAACTGGTTGATGCCAGTAACACAGTGATTCACAACGACGGCATCTGGTAAAGTATCTGAGGTAGCAGTTTACGTTGGCCTTTCTATACCTTACCAAATCCACAATCAATAATTAGGCTGTCTTAAGGAGTCCGTCTGGTACTCCATAAAGCTGTCCAAGGTTACTAATTACTTAGTGCGGGTCATTTGTGAGAAGCCATCTGACGTCTAGTATGATGACTAAGTGCTTGAGGCAATCAATTACTTTCCTAAACTTAGCCACATTCTAATTCTAGATCCTAACATACCCAGTGTCAACTTTTCAGTCCGTACGTTTAGCGGAAGGATGGTCTCACTGAAGCCAGATTCTTCAACCTGATTGGCAAGGTGGAACTTACGAAAATGTGAGATCAGTAGCGTGGTGGAGGAATACCCAAACCCCATCCCGCTCAGACTGCATCTTCGCAAATGAATTGTTAGTTGATAACCTAGCAACCCTCACTCTTTTGGGCAGAAGTGACCACATTATCGATTCCCAGTTTGTCAGTAATCCAACCCTCTAACTAGTGTTGGAAATTTAGGTGACTGCACACCGTGCCTCTTCACGTGGAACTGGAGCGGACAGATTATGAAGCTAACCATATATAGCAGGATATGAACACCCATCGGAGCTTTGTATTTGACAAAATCGTGTTAGCTATCAGCAGTCTGTTCCACTTTCAACGTCAAAGTTCCCAAAGCCATCTAAGGTAGCAAGCAACTCTAATCGTAAACCACTTAGGTCAGAAAGACATCACTGGGCCGAACACAAAAGGTAGTAGGACTGTAGCTCACGGGTTCAGGGAGATGACTTCCAACCAATGGGTTCGAGCCCCGCTCCATCTACTAAGGTTTGGGCAGCCAGGTATATCACTATCCCTCATACAATAGGTGTAACTCGTTGCACGAATGTGCACAAGGTGGTTGAGTGCGTTTCGACTCGGTTTTCGACACGGAATGGTAACGATCACTCATACAGACTATTTAAACTGACGAGAAACATTCACGAAGACATTGAGAGCCAGTTGGTAACGGCATTAAGTGATGCTTGCCAACATGTTTGTTTCTAATTCGAGAAGCCCGTTCCACTCCATCGTTCTGATAGTTTAAAGCGAGAGTTTCTCAACTACTAGGACCCAGTGTGCTGACTAGTAGTGATATTAAAGCAGCTAAACTGTTGACTGTTAAATATTTGCAAATCTTTGCATCGTCGTCCACCTACTCGGAAGTTTACGGATATCCCAATAACCAAGTAGGGCTCTTTGTCGTTGACTTAACTCAAACTGCTGCTGTTCACAGAAGATACCCCTACGCAACCGGACGAAATCTATGCAACAGTTTAGCGGGGAGAGCATCAATCTTGGCCGAAGCTTCAAGCAAGTTGTTTAAGGATTCTCTAATTCAAGGAAAAGTTTGAATTTTTTGTAAGTTGGGTCACATAACATAAATCTTAAAAAGAGATCAGTGAACCAACTCGAAGAACTATAGACCGGGAACTCCCTTATCTCTAACTTTGAAAGTAATTTAGTCGGTGGTTTATGGTGGACTGAGGAATCACTCCATGACTAATAGCTTCTTTACAACCGAACAACATGGATTTAGAAAAGGGTATTCTCGCAGTAGCAAATCGCTCATTGCAGTTCATAGGTGGACTAGCACTGTCGACCGTCAAGCGAGGATTGACATTACTTATGCAGTCTTTTATCATGCGTTTGATCGTGTCATTCAGGAATGTTTTTCTTGATCAATTAAAATTGGTCGGGAGTAAGCCACCGCTCTTTGACTAACTTTCCTTATATCTACGGGGTCATTTATTTAGAATTCGAGTAAGTTTGAAAAAACTGAATTTCCCCAGCGTTTAGTACTAGTGCCTCTTTTTATTCTAATAAAAAAAGACTTATCTAAACAGAAATCTTTTTCGCCATGACGTAAAAGTATGGAATGAAATCAGAAGTCAGGAAGGTAGTGTTGACCTACTGAAAGACAACCCAACTTAAAAACCTGGCGATCAATAGTGGGCTTGCATTTAGCCCTGAAAATGCACAGTTGTATGTCTATAACATGATACATGCCATGTACATAGTCTCAACGGTATGGAACTGAAAGTGTCACAGGTAAAAAACTTGGGCGTTTTAGCCCCTCAAGACTTAAAATCCAATGCCAACTGAAACGCGTTTAGTGGGAACATGAAGCTAGTAACTCTTAAATGAGTTTTTGGATAACTCGGTCGCAGATGTTCCCACCAAATTTTCAGCAGTTTCATACAGCCTCACCTGGAGTTCGTGATTGTCTTTCTCCTCTCTCCTCAAAAGGATGAATTAAGCCTAGAACGCATCCAAAGGTGGTCAACTGAATGTGTTCGAGTAATTAGATCTGAAATATATAGGGGGCGATTAGTAGCGCTTGATCTATATCCTTTGGAATATAGAAGACTAAGAGTGGGCTTGATAATGGCTTGAAACATCTTAAGCACCCCTGGACACCCACCTCATTACCTATTTAACCTTAGTTGTGACGCCATTCGTAGAGTACACACACAAAAACTAAGTCTAGAGCATAATCCGCTAGATATCAGGCACAAATTCTACTCCACTAGAGCTTTTAATTCATGGAATGCTCTTCCTGTAGAAGTGGTTCAGGATACTTCGCCTGAATCCTTGAAAACCGGCTTGACACCTAATTACGATAAGGGTGGGAGCTCACTCGAAGAGCTTGAATTTCCTATTTTAACCGCCATCTTTTTCTCTCTCTCTATTTGTGCACAGGTTAACAACCAAAGGAACTTGTGGTCCATCGTCTCCAGACACGAAAGCCAGGTACGTGAAAGCTTCATCTATTTCGTTATCAACCAACTGAACTATTTTGAACACTTTCAAATAGAGTGGTGTTAAACGTGATGGTGACTGACTACAAAGAGAGAATTGCTTTGAATGTATCCTAATTACATGAAGGAAAAGGTCACCAGTGGTTTCGGGAGTTTTGATGTGCTAATACTGAACTCTGAATATCCTAGCAACCGTCCCGACAAGTCCGATGTGATTCAGTTTTGCAGTGCCTTTGATTGACTTACATTCCTTCTATAAGGTATGTAGGTAATATATATGTCATACTTTTGTATCCGATAGCTTGTTACTCCATATCTAAAGAAGACAGACTACTGCTTTCTGTTGTTGTCACTGCATAGAAAGGGCTCTCTGTTTAAACCAAGGTGTCTAGCCAAAATACATCACTATCACTAGCTTACCACATTTTCCTGGTCTGTGGAGTGAGTAGGCTGGGCGATCTTCATCTGGCGGTGACCAATCAGTCAGCACTTTTAGTCAACCATAGCTACCACTTTTTGAGACAATACTGGAAAAAATTTGGGTCAAACTATCACAGTATGTTACAAGACACTAGACATTGATCTGTCTAGTTTAAATAGGACTTTATTTAGGGACACCAATGCTACTCATAAATTGCATATATGGGAAGTGCTTCTAGGTGTTTCTCACTCACAGTTACTTCTCTACACAACAAAGTGTAAGTAGAAGTTATCAACGAACGAAAACAAAGCCAAAACGCAACCAGCCATCTTGTGCACATCCGTGCAGTAGGCAATGAGCCAAACCTATTATGTGAAGGCTAGTGACACCTACATGGTTGCCGAAATCCTCGGTAGGTGGAGTGGGGCTCGAGCCCGTGACTCACTGGTTAGTAGTCATCCCACTGAGCCACAACCCCAAGAAGTTATCACGTAACGTGTATTAGGTGGATGTACATTAGTTTGGTTTCATTTTTAACAATTGCCAAGTCTGAAATCAAATCATGCGTAAAGAGTACTCAAAGTAACCTCCTAATCTTCATTGTAAAGGTTAGTAGGCCATTGGCTTGTGTTAATCCTTGCAGGGCACATAGACAAAATCAATGTAGAACCTTACACACTATTGCGTTGGTTCAAGTTGCCACACTTCACAGTAGTATGCAAAAAACTGGTAGATAGAAAAAGTGACATCAAAATCGAAAAAGTTATGCGAGAACCCAAACAATTTGGGGATAAAGTTTAGTGCGAATATTCAAGCTTTAAAAGACGTCAAAGAGTAAATACATCTGTGCCATTGTGACCGATTTTCAACCATGTCATCAAGAGCCAGTCCTCAACTTCTGATTCCTATCGTCTAGGGGATCCCAACCAGGCAGTCTACATCTCCCCACACGACTCAAGCCAACAATCAGGGACTTCGTTAACTGGTACCATGTCTTGGTTTGGCCACCCTAAACCCTCTTCCAACCTAATTCAGCTTCCCCTAACATGGTGCATTAAGGCAGGTGGTGAATTGGCGTCCGAAATACGTACCCAAGCCACCTCAGCCGATGTAGATTCGAAACCTCATCAACTGACTTTCCTTCCCTACCTGGTACCTTCTGTTCAACCTCTACATTACTCACATGGTGATTCCAGCATACACGAGCGATGATGTGAAGACACCCGCGGTCAAAAATCCGTAGTCCCTTTGTATCTTCTTCCACTGACCACGTCCGACAGGTGAGTAAAAGGACAATGGATTGCAACTCAGTATGTTCGTCCTTTAACAGGTGGTGACATATCTCACCGGTCGGTGCCAGACATGATGCAAGTTTATAAATGCCAAACGAGCATTTTTTATCTGAGCTGAGATTCCGTCAGCAACCAACCCGTTGTAGATGATGTGATGTTGTGGCTCATTGGTTCAGGGAGATGACTATCAACCAGTCAGCCGCGGGTTCGAGCCCCACTCCACCTACTAAGGTTTGGGTAACCAGGTAGTATCACAAGCCCTCACAATAGGTGTGCCTGATTGCCTACTGAACGAATATGCACAAGGTTACTGAGTGGATCTTGGTTTCAAACTGCTGCAATTCCTCAAAAAGGTGAAGTAGTTGACGGATTCAACCACTTAAATTCCAATCCTTAAACTAGAGGTAGTTGGATCCCAATCTTGAAGCATCATCTTACATTAAACAGGTACGAAACGTATGGCAAATAGAAAAATTTCTACTGAAGGCGTTCAGAAGACTATATTTTGTCTTCGTCTTTGCCTAACAGGACAATATCTTCTGAGAACACCAATTCAAAGTGCCTATCAGTGAATAAAATAGAATCCTTGTGAAGTCGCAGGTATTTATAACATTATTAAACAGGAATAGTGACAGCGAACATCCCTATGGGATATCATTAGTTGTCGTCAGCTCAGATGATAACTCTCAGTGAGCACTATCACAGTTGCGTAAGCTGTGATTAGCTTAACATACTTAATTGGCACTACATTCAGTTGGACTGTTCTTCAAAGTGTTCTACCCAACGTTCTAGGCACCTGTCGTGAGAGACTATTAACGTCCCTTGTTTTTTGGTGTCCTTACTAGCCATCATCTGCCTGCCAGTATCTTTAATAGGTTTAAATAATTGCTAGGTATTACTTAACGCTGATGCCTTCCTCCTCTCTATCGCTTCCGTCACCCACCACTGCTCACGATCATTGCAAAGACTCTTAGTCAACTTATGTTTAGGCTGCTTTCGCCCTTCAATAGGGTCAAAGCCTGCTGGGATCAGTTTCGTCAAATCAAGCACTTCTAATGATGTCGCTAACCGTTGACTGTATGTTACCAACTGTCTTCATGGCTGTTTCTACAGGAGATTAGATATAACACCAGGTTCCTTCGGGGTTTAAATCCCTGCAGTGTTCCGATAAATCTCTTACTATCTGCTCCTTAAATGCACACCTGACGTTATCATTTTCCAGTCGAGCGCACATGCTTCAATGCCACCTGTTTTCAGCGATCAGCAAGGCACAAACATAGACGTACCCGTACCGAGTCGTGATCAAAGTGTAAAAGAGTACTACAATAAGAACGGCAACCATCGACCGATCCCCTCCAACGATGGCCTCAACTAATATGACCTATCTGTCTTCATCGTTGGTTTCATGTCGGTGGACAACAAGTCAGACAGCATCTTTCCTTATACTTGAAGTTGGTCCTGATCAGAAGCAGGTGGTTGTCAGGACAAAGTTGTTACGAACGATCGTTGTTTCCTTTCCGTTGACATAGGATACCGCCGATACCTCCAAAATGTCCTAATTGCCTCATTTTTCTGATTTGAGTGTCGAAGTCACCTGCTAGTATGAAAGTTTTGCTTTGTGTAGTAAAATGGAAAGCTTTTCATTGAATTCATCATTCATCTGTCTAACGGAAAGCCGACATTAAGACTTGAGAAGACTGATAATGATTCAAAGAAAGACTGGAATCGAGATAGACAATATTCAACGCATTCTTTGTGAAAGAAAAACATTATGACGAGGATTGTAAAACTTATGAAGTTATCACAGATACCTTTATTGTCTAAAGCCGACGTTGATGGTTTCGTGTATAGAGCTGTTAAGCTTTAATTCTGGTTATTCAAGGGTGTACTCTTTTTTCTAGAACTCGTTCTTTCGTAAGTAACGTTAATGTCTGTCATTTGGTTTGGATCATCAAAACATTTCGAGATGATAATGTTGGCAGAACAAAATGAGTGAGAAGCGTAAGATAGGAGAAGGAACAGGAC
Organism: Heterobilharzia americana; assembly: GCA_944470555.2. Lineage (NCBI taxonomy): Eukaryota > Metazoa > Platyhelminthes > Trematoda > Strigeidida > Schistosomatidae > Heterobilharzia > Heterobilharzia americana. The sequence continues at coordinate 37,150,378 of OX104134.1, forward strand.
CAAGCAGCCGGTCAGAGACACGGTAGTCAGTTATTGGTGAAGCGAAGCGTTTCTCTTTATATCTGCTATACTGCTTTCATATTCGAAAATGTAGACCAATTATAATCTGTAAATGGATGTGTCATATCAGGGTTCACTATCAGAGCTTTGCGAATTGGAATAAGTCAAATGGAAAAAGTAGTAGAAGAGAAGATATAAAAAATATTGTATTTTCGGAGCTGACCTTTTCTAATTCCCTCTATCTACAGGTAGGGTAGTATCGGTATGATACTGCTTTTCATCCGTAGGAAAACATTGCTTTCACACTCCGCCCAGCCAGCAGTATGCTTCGCCGTCATATCAGGATATGTTACACCATAATAGTAACTGCTTTTTGTTGTAGCACTATCCAGCAGACTTTCTTTGTACATCATGGCCTCAGGGGAATAAGTGTTTCCACCAGCATAGTTTGTTGAATCGTTATAGTATACAAACCCTACCACAAAGTCAGGGCCACAGATATCGATTGGGAACAATGTAATTTAGCAGCTATATGGAGGTTTTATCAATAGGTAATAAACCAAACCCGTTCCTGCTGATGACTGGTGCCCATAAGCATCGAGCTCGTTTTCCACTGGTAAAAAACCTAATGCATATGTCAGTGAAATATAACCCCACAGAAAAGTTAAGGTAGAGCGACTTCATACTGTTCAAAGAAAAATGTAATGTTAGGTTTTACCTTTCTTCATCAAACGCAAGTAGTCGTAATCACGGAATAATTAGTTCGAGAGTTCGAGGAGTGCTTTGTCGCTAAAACGAGCCCTTGTTTATGAGTCTACGCCCTCGATTTTCGACCACTGGACTACGAGTTTGAATTCGCCATCTTTGAAGGTCTGCACGTCCACGCGTAATAGGCTTGCACAATTATCTACTTCATAGACGTGCACATGGTTACTTAGTTGCATCGCACTATTTTTAAAGTGTGATCAAGTATTAGTACTTCTGGATTGGGATTTATTTGGTTTGGAAGGAGAGTGTTTATCTTTCTGGTTTCAGAAAATCATTAATTTGAAATGTAACTACGATAATGCGTTCATAATCTTCCACTGTGTAGAAGTTGAGTACTCCATATAGTATCTTGTGAGACTAAGTGTCACCGTAAAATTCCCCAATCATGTTGTGCATTTCTATCAAATATTTTCAGCTTTTCTCAGTTTCGTTGATCACTTTTCACCTATTTGTTATATAGTTGATACAGATATTCTTTTGCTTTCTAAATTTTACTTCTGGTAACATTACAGCACAGTAACCATAACCAATGGATCTTTTGAAAGCAGAAATAGCGAAGCAGCGGGAGAAGCTTGCGACTAGTGGACTCGTAGTATGTTTAGAAATTCTGGTTTGTCCGATTCTAATCATAAATTTTAGGGCGAGAACAAGTTCTTTAAACGATCATTGCTGAAACAAAAAGAGGAAGAGGAGTATTTCAAAAAATCAAAACGTATCAAAGAACAAGCCAACTACGATGAAGAATATAGTTTCAGGGCAAAGGTAGGACTGTTTTCTAAGTAGATAACTTTTTATTACAGACAGAAGAAGAAGATCTCTTATTAAAAAAATTCGAAGAAAGAAGTCGAGAAGAAAGGGAAAAAGGAAAGCTTATGCCACGTAAGGAAGTAAGTTTGTTTATCTTCGTTAACTTACTTTGTTAGGTTATTCGCCTTTTAAGAGAGCGTAATCAACCCATACGCTTATTTGGTGAAAGTGATTACGATACTTTTCAGCGACTTAAAAGAGTCCAACTTTTGGAGCCTGAATCAAAAGGATTACGCAATGATCTTATCGCAGCTTTAGATAAAGTTGGTTGTCAATTTTTGTGCTATTGTTGTTAGATAGATGATGCTGAGGATGAAGAGTTTTATACATCTGGTCGTGGAAGGTCGGGTTCTGAGGCTCAGTTTACCGACAGTTCATCAGTCTCTTCTACTTTGGATGTCAAGACAAAAGAAGACACTTTGACAGAAGATGAATTAGAAAAAATGAAAGTTGATCTAGCCCGTTATGTTACACTTAAGGAAGGCACTGCTACAGATGATGCAACAACTGCAGTAGTTTCCATCAGCAAACTTGCACCAGATAGTGTATGTAATAATGATTTTGACGAAGGGTTTCATGAACAAGTGATCGAACATGTCCTTCGTTACCTAAAGGTGAGTTTATCGGTATTCGAAAGATTTCAAGTTTAGCCAGACAAGCTTAGTGCAACAGTTGTTGTGGTATACAAATAAAAAATTACTCACTGTTTTCGTCATAACTAAAAAGGTTTAAACTTATCTTCGATAAGTAGTTCGCTGATAGTAAGCATTATAGGATAGTGCTTAAGTGACGTGAAAACAGTTTAATTAGTTTAAACAAAACGGCTTTTCCAGAGTAATATGACAAAGTACATAGCTGATCAAAAAGATTTCAAACGAGTTCAGTAACCGACCGGTGACTGATCCACTTACCTAGTTGTTAAAAACCTACCCATATATAATTGTGGTGTATAACATGTTTTTCGTTTCACTTCACTTTCACGAGTTATGTGGCATGGCAAACCAACCTATTCCATCTTATTTTTGTTATTGTCATTGTTTCCAATTCCTTACGAAAATTAGGTTTACGGGAAACAGCTATGACCAATGACTTCTTGTCTCCAATACTGTGTTCTGTAAAGCCTAATTCTAAAAAACATTCTATTTTTTGTGGTACAATGGAATAATGAAATATATGCATAGCTTTTGCATAGTTTCTTGTGTAGAACTCACTTTCATATTTCTCTTGCTTGTGCATACATACCGAAGGGCTTTCCAAATTTACAACAGATCATTAATGTGGTCATATTTCTTTTTTGCAGATCAGTGTTCCACTATTAATTAAGCCGTATTTTTATTCTTATGACAAGAAAACGGCGTGTATCAATGATTCCTCGGGTTTGTAAATTCTTTTCTTTTGCACATTACTCACCTGTGACATGTTACAACGCAAGCGTTTCGTTACTGTTCCCTCAATTTTTCCACCCAGAATAAAATGATAAATGCTTGTTTGACGTATTTGCTTTTAATGAATGTTAATCAATTTTATACGATATCTCTCCTATTTGTTTACGATATTTGTAACCTGCGTAATAATGTGCCGTAACCTTTTCCATTTCATTAGTTCCTTTTATCAAAGTGGGGTCACGCTCTAAACACTAGAACCAAAGAGGAAAAGCTATCTTATTCGGGGAAAATGGCTAGTGCAACTTACACACAAACTGTAGAATATATTAAACCACTCCTTCGTACTCTTCAGAATAATGTAAGTCCTTATATAGTCTCTCAGTAATCCGCTTTTTCGTTCCAGCGTTGTAAAGCAGATATTTTGAATTCTCTTGTAAAAATTATGGTTTTGATGATGGACCGAAACTACTTGAAGGTTAGTTGTGTTTTCATCCTGTAATACTTTACGTACATTTTATTGGCTGTCAGAACGATAATTGGTTTCCCGTTTAGTCAATCAGCATTACCATCATGACGTAGCAGTCCAAGTTGTTGTACCTCATATCAACAAATTAAGGAAGAGAATACTAAGATGAGAGATTGAGAAACAAGGACGAAAGCAATCAAAGTGGTAGGGAGCTGTGAACGATAAGGCGGAATGAAGTAATAACAAAATTCAGGATTACTATTAAGATGAAGATAGTCTATGAAGGGAACACCAGCATCATTAGGATCAATTCTGAGCGAAATAAGTTAAAGTCTCCAACCACCGATTTCGCTTTTCACACAGACCTCAACCGAGAAGTCTACATTTCTCTACACGGGTTAGATCGACAGTCATAAACTTCATAGACTGATGCCATGTTTTAGTCTGACCAACTTGAACCTATTCTAGCCTGAACCTACTTCTGCTATCATTGCTCAGCGAGGTAAAGGTGACTAGACATGTGTAACATACGTTGCAGATACATCAATCGACGAAGGTCTGCCACCTCATCTATTGACTTTCTTCTTTTATGGGAAAGTCTACACCTGACTGCGTGATGATGTGGTAACACCACGACACATAGTCTGTGCTATGTAATCAATGGCAGTCGATCAGCTGAAGCTTTACTGGGCGTGTTCTACCGTCACATAGGGCATAGCGGTCTGCAGCGCGGTAGACTCAACTCTTAATGGGCGATCGGATGTCATGATAGCTCCACAGATGACGTAAGTTTGCAAACGCCAATCGAGCCTTTTATTTTAGTGCAGGTATTTTGTCAGTCAGTACTACCAGCCCTCCAGGTCTTATCTAACTTCCTGGTCAGTGCGCGCAGCCAAAAATATACATTTTGATGGTGAGAAGCGCACCTCAAACATTCTCCAGTTGCCATTCAAAGCGTTTAGAAGGCTGCATCCTGTCCGCATCTTCGCCTAACATAACTACGGTCTTCGTGTCCATAGTTCGGCAAAAGAGTCTCCTGTGGCAAGGTCAATCTCTGTAAAGTCAGATGAGGAAAGGATGACCTCTATAAGCACGTCTATAACAAAGTTAAATAAGAACGGGGTGAGTGGACATCCTTGATGAACACCATTCGAAGTACATAACTCAATTGACACCTCACTATAAGCTTTAACACACTGACCCGTGTTTTAATACAGCGCCTTCAGCAGGGTGATATGCTCATCCGACACCCCTTTTGGGTAAGACACTGCTATAAAACCTCCTAGTCGATAGGGTTGAGTAACTCCTTCACATCGAGAAATACAGCTAATCCCGGTGCCAATAAGTGTTTCTATGTTCCAGAACTTGTTGGAGGGTGAATATCTGGTGGGTGGGTATAACCGTGACTAGGTCAGAAGTGTGCTTGGTTTTCTCTTCCTGATCTTCAACTAGATGTCTAATTATTATAGAACTGAGGATGTTAGGCACTTTGTTGATCAGGCTGATTCTTCTGTGCTTATCACAGTAGGATTTTCCCCCTTTTGTGAAGATTGGAACAATTAGTGATTCCAACCAGTCAGATGGGGGTCGTATATAATTTCTATGCTCTAGCTAGTACTTTTAAAATAGAATATCCCACCAACTGTATGATATGGAGGTGTGTGACTGATGTCAGTTCATGATGAGTACCAACCTGAAATCAACTTTGTAATCGTTGGTTAAGAGATATTATATTTCAATTGAAATTTCCGTAGTATTCATTATCATTATTATCACTATTGTTATTATTATTATTATCATTATTGTAAGGTTTTCAGTAGGAAAGATGCAAAAGTCTGATATCCAGAATAGCGCCCCTAAACTAGTTTCAGAATTATTATCACATTTTCATGCATCTTGGTTAAAGCATGTTAAACAGTTCGTTTTCGACGGTTGATTTTTACTCCTGTTTGGGCAGATTTCACACATTTACCTATCCTGTTGCGTGATACTTTCAAAGTTTATACGTAATATAAACAATTTAACCCATTCATTTTCAGCACCCATCAACTGTAGTCTCAAAAAGTGTACTATTGCCATTCTGTGCTGATGAAATAATGCAAACGGTTTATTTTCTTTACCCGATTTAACGTTGCCATCATTAGAATCATTATTTACAGTAGCAGCATTTAGTAACGTACGTAATGATGGGGAATGCGCTGAATTGAATCACTAATGAGACTTCATTTACAGTAATTTCTAAACGTACTCTCAAATATTAGTTTATAAAATCGTAACCCCGTGGAACTTTCTCTCGCTGAAAGTCCCCTTTGTTGATCGATTAAAAATCTGTATGATTTTCCTCTTTCATTTTTTTTCTGCGGGACAATTTGTTGATTTCCTGTCAGTTTTGTCACTGCATCCGTCACTACCTAAGTCAGTTATCTTTTTTCGTTCTATTGCTGCTTGTTCCATAAATAATGACCGTCTTTCTAATTTTTATAGGCTAACGATGCGTATTTAGAATTAGCAATTGGCAATGCTCCCTGGCCACTGGGTGTCACTAACCACGGTATCCATTCACGTACTGCCCAAGAAAAAATCTACGCTAAGAACGTGGCACATGTTTTAAACGATGAAACACAACGTAAATATATTCAGGCTATCAAAAGGCTAATGACACAGTGTCAAAAGTTCTTCCCGTCTGACCCATCAAAATCTGTCAACTATATGGGCACTGTTGGATAATCTGGCACACTACCTTTCGCCTTTATGATGAGTAACAAAATGTGTACATAGTCTTTTTTTGTGATTGATTAATTTAGATGAAAATTTATCCTGTGGTGTGTAAATATACTTGAAATAAATTTCTGAGAATTCTTTCCATTCCCATTTGTTTATTCTCTTTTAAGGATGTCCAGCAACTCAGTATTCCTATATTTAAGGCAATACTTTGGAATGTATGCTTTAAGTGAAAATTCAAATGAATATAGCATCATATTTCCCCGAAATAGTCTTAGTTCGTTCAAAACAATCACCATTGTAACTCATTTCTGTAACTATTTGTCTTGATCAGCTAGTCTAATTAGGACTGCCTTCAAAGACTGGACTAACAGCATAATCATAAACTATATATCTTATGACTTGTGAATGTTTTATTGCCCGGGAACAAAACTTTTGAATAATTTTCTGAAAAAAGCGTGTACCTTGTAAAAATTTATGACACCTCTTTTCAAATAATAACATCTGTCTTTTTGTAGATTGCATAGAGTGTAAACAGCTTACTGACTGCTGTAAGCTGAGTGGTGTATGCAATAGTCACACTGCATATAGAAAATTGTTTGAAGTATTTAAATGTGTTGGAGCCCAGTAACATTGATATATTGGTACAAAGAGTATCAGTTTCTTTCAAACGACCTACTAGCTACCTGGACGCCCTATACAAAATACATGTAAAGTATAGAGGTTTGTTTGTCCATAACGCAACAATTACTAAGTTGTTTTAGAAACTGACACAATCTATTTTTAGAAAATGGCATTATTCCCAATTTTGTCTTGAGTGGTGAATATGTCAGGTGATAGTAATTGTAGCACCCTAACCTTCTTCACTTCAATATACTTGGACTTCATGTTGCTTAAAGTCTAATACTGTCGGTAACAAACATTTTCAGATCAAAAGTGATACAATATTTTTTTGGTAGCAGGACGGTAGCGAAGAAAAACGACACTACCAGTCAGTCCTACCTAACACTTCCTTTACCTAGATGAATCCCATATAAGGTTTCATATTCAGTTTTGATAACATTTCTGTACCTTGTATACCTTGATGACAAATAACCAGGAAGCTGTGCAAGGGTTAGACGACGGTATTTTGAGGTGATGCCGTTCTCTTCAATAAGTACCTCTCCATGCTCACGTCGTCTTTTAACTCATGGGACAACAAAGAATACCCGAAAGAGTGGAAAAGCTAGTTGATTTCAAAAAGGGAAATCGAAGTTATACCGAAAACGTATAGCTTTATATGTTATGTAACTAACGGGAAACCGACATTAAGACTTGAGAAGACTGATAATGATTCAAAGAAAGACTGGAATCGAGATAGACAATATTCAACGCATTCTTTGTGAAAGAAAAACATTATGACGAGGATTGTAAAACTTATGAAGTTATCACAGATACCTTTAGTGTCTAAAGCCGACGTTGATGGTTTCGTGTATAGAGCTGTTAAGCTTTAATTCTGGTCATTCAAGGGTGTACTCTTTTTTCTAGAACTCGTTCTTTCGTAAGTAACGTTAATGTCTGTCATTTGGTTTGGATCATCAAAACATTTCGAGACGATAATGTTGGCAGAACAAAATGAGTGAGAAGCGTAAGATAGGAGAAGGAACAGGACCAAGCAGCCGGTCAGAGACACGGTAGTCAGTTATTGGTGAAGCGAAGCGTTTCTCTTTATATCTGCTATACTGCTTTCATATTCGAAAATGTAGACCAATTATAATCTGTAAATGGATGTGTCATATCAGGGTTCACTGTCAGAGTTTCGGGAACTGGTGTACGTAGTGTACTGCATAGTTGACATTGTTATCTAACTTGAACATGCTTAATGTGTAAAACAACGGCAGAATCCAGGATAGTTATTTGTTTATTAAAAACCGATGCGGACCATTACAATCCTTTGATGAAGTTTGTTTTACTGGAAGTAAATGTTTTTGCTTTGTAAAAGGATCATACGATTGTAGTTGGTCATCCTTGTTAGTTTCTTACAGTTTTTTGCAAATAAAGCCGACGAGGGTTGCTTTACACCTATGGTGAACAGATTCGACCGGCTGCTTACAAAACTCTGCCTGGTATCTCACAAACAGAAGTTTATGAAAGAGTTTCTTGATATGCAGTCAAATACAAAGTAAGTTATCTGATGAGGTCCTTAGTGGGAAGATTGTATTAATTTAATTTTTCTGACTATAACACTTAATTATTGTTTATTCAAATTATTAAGAATCCTCATTATAATTCAAATGGCTATTCGAGTGAACAGAGAATATTCTTCTCAATAACTTCTACAAATCCCATAGTTATATATACATATTGGGGAAATACGCGTGGGCAATATAGAGATTCCGCTTACCAATCGGTAATAATATTATACAGTTGGGGAAGTCAATTCAGAAAAGTTGTGATAGTTTAGTATAACAATGGGAAGGTGTTGATGAGAGCTGGATGAAATAAACTAAGAAAGATCATTTAAGGAATAATAGCTTGATATAATGTTAAGAGAACCTGTTATAATTATTTCAGATTATAGCAAAGGATATACAGTCAGATATCAGACCTAGTGCCGTCATACAGTCTAGAACTAGAATGTTTTAAATTTGATCTGTTTGATTGTTTCTACCAATATAAGAGCAGTTAACAAAAATGTGAAATTGTTTTGACTAAAAAACAGAGACTACTAAAAAGATTGTAAATTGTAAAAAATTGTTTATTACTAAGCCTGATAAATACGACTACATGGAAGAGAATAAACTGATTCTTCGAAGAAATTGGTAGAGCAACATATACTGTCACCAGGCATGTATTACGCGCTGAAACCTATTGGTACCCCCTTACCGAAACTGTATGGGCTGCCTAAGATACACCAACCAAGATTGGCGTTAAGACAAATTCTTGGTGTGCGGAAATCCCCCTACCATGCTCTAGCGAAATAGCTGGTCACTATTCTCTAACAGCTAGTAGAACATAGTATGAAGGACGTGTTTGAATTGCTAAACAGAATTAAGAATACCAATATCATGAATAAAACTATGATGTCACTGGATGCGGCATCTTTACTCACCAATGTTCTTGTTGGAAGAAAAGTCTATCAATGTTTGAATCCCGATAGACGTCCTCAAAGAATTATTACTCAAATGTACGATGAATGTTAGATTTAACGGCGCACTATACCAACAAGTAGTTGGAGTCGCAATGGCCTCACTACTGGGTCCCATTTAAGCGAACCTCTTCGTGTCAAAAGTAGAGAATGGTTTGCTTGAACGATCTATCTGAGAATTCTCATTCCACTGTCGAAATATGGATGATACATTCGTTCTGAGCCAAAACAACATGGGCAGATCAAAGAGAGTAAGCGGATTCAATTCAGTACACTGAAGGAAGAAGTTAACATGTGAGGAAGAATCACAGAGCAAGATAGCTTTACTCAATGTTCTGTCAGACGAACAGATGGGTTCATAAACAAGAATTTATTTAGGAAAGGTACGTGAACTGGGCAATACACACGTTTTCTCAGCTTCATCCCCCTTCAGTACAAACAAGATTTAATATAAAATTTAATTTACAGAATAAAGGCTATATGTTTAGAGGATACAACTGAGGGAGAACTGACAACTTTGGGCAACAGGCTTGTTGAAAATGGCCTTCTTGACATATTCATAAAGAAACATATGATTACGAAAGTGGCAAGGAAGGATATTCCGATGGCTAGCAGGGAGGCACCATATATTCGGGTACAATTCAGAGGTGATGTGCCTAGCGAGATTAATTCAGAGAACTTTTAATGCTGGTAAGTGGGAAATTACGTTTTCCACACGCTCGATAGTAACACCAAGACTGATAGATGAATTACCTAAACTGACCACTTCCTGTTGTGTTCATCAGTTCAGCTGCTCCTGTGAAGGCAGTTACGTCGGCCTGTAGTCCGTGAATTTAATCTTGTGTGCTCGCGAACATCTTCCAGCTTGCTTAAGTAAGGATGTGGGAAAGACCATTACCAGCTCCATATCAGCACACTTGGTTGAAAAGAACCGTAAGGTGGATATGAATGAGTCTCTTTCCATCCTGTACCGGGTTCCCATCAACTTGCTGAAAGGTACCCGGCTCCGAAGCAGTGGCAATCAAAATCTAACAATGGGAGGTATTTGTTCGCAAAACCAACTGTTGCCACTACAACTACTGTAGCCTGATTCAGGATGCACAAATTCCTTTACAACCTACCCTAAGTAATCTAATTTCATACTTTACTCCTTCCCTATAGTCTCAAATAATTTTAATACATTCTTTTAACCTATTTCGTCCTCCAACATGAATAACATTCTATCAGGCTATTATTCCTCAAATGATCTTTCTTAGTTTATTTCATCCATCCATCCAAATCAACATAGGACCAGGTATTAATTACTGCGTAACGGTCCGAGTTGCCACAGCTCATATCAGTACATCAAGTAGAAAGACAGTGAAGTGGGAGATGAAGAAAAAATTCAGTCAAAGGAAATATAAAGTACTAAGAGAGAGGAGAAAAGTGAGAAACTGATGAGATTCGGTATAGCGTCGTTAAAATGAGGATAATGTGTGTATACATCTGCGCCACTTACACCGGTTTTGAACCATATCACCTAGAGTCTCCAACCACTGGTTCCTCTTGTCCTGCAGTCCCCAGCCGGCTAGTCTGGATTGTCACACATGGCTCAAACCAACAGTCAAAGAATTCATGCATTGGTGCCATGTTTTAGTCTGGCCACCTCGGGCCTTTTTCCAGCCTGAGCCTACTTCGGCCAAAATTGTGTGGCTAGGCAGATGGAGACTATGCATGCGCAACACATTTCCCAACTATTGCAGTCGATGAAGGTTCACAACCGTGTCAAGTAATTTACGTCTGCTCCCTAAAACTCTACGCCTGAAATCTGAATTACTCACGTGGTGACACCGGGGAATACGGTTTATACTACGAAGGCAACGTTAGTTAGTCAAACACTTGAAGCCTTCTCATGCCTTCCATTTTCAGTGGCCATGTTTCACAGCTATGCATTAGAACATAGCGGACTGCAGCACAGAACGCTGGACCCTTAATAGGCAATCGGATATCACGGCGGCGCCATAGGTGGCGTAAGTTGGCGAAAGCCAGCCGAGCCTTTTGTGTTCGTGCAGAGACTCCATCGGCCACTGAGTCACCAGGGCTGACCCTACTTTCCAAGTAAGTGAAATGGTCGACGTACTCAACCACTACACTCTATTGTTAACCAAGGCACCGTTGAAGACCAATCCTGAAGCAACAATTTGGATTTGGGTGGTGAGAACCGCATCCCAAACACTCAAAATGTTCAGAAGACTCTGCATCTTAACCTAACAGGACTATGTCATCTGCGTATTCTAGGTCTAACGAAATTTCATCCAGCTCTCATCAACACCTTCCCATTGTTATACTAAACTATCACAACTTTTCTGAATTGACTTCCCCAACTGTATAATATTATTACCGATTGGTAAGCAGAGTCTCTATATTGCCCACGCGTATTTCCCCAATATGTATATATAACTATGGGATTTGTAGAAGTTATTGAGAAGAATATTCTCTGTTCACTCAAATGGCTTTTCAATGTGTATTCCCTTAGTCGAATGGATGCTGTAATTTGCCCTGCCTTTTGAGGTAAACAGTTTTACCATGTTGATTCGTTTGTTTGTTACGCCATAATTTTTATCGAAACAGTAGTTTATTTAGACCATGACACTTTTGCATAGAAAAACGAAGATATGAACGGATAGCAGGAACAGGATTGGTTGACATGTTAGGCACAAAATCTTTAAATTTCACCTTGCATCTTCTTGGGACGTAATCGGCATATCACTGAAGTCTGAACTCGGAATTCATCACAGTTTCATGGAACGATATCATGTTTTTTTGGTCTTTTTAATATGCTTTCCAGCTATAATTGTAATTCAGATAATAAAAAACTCATGAAATAAATACTTCAAGCATATCTTTCTGTACAAGTTCAACAATCTCGTCTCTTTTTGCATAGCGGTTTACGGATTTATTAGCATTCGTTTAGTGAATGAAAGGGAAATTTTGATTTTTATCGGCTGTCTGCCAATTCGGTACAAATTTTCCAGATGCAGCCTCTTTCTTGAAATGAGCAAGTGTGAAGGTAAGATATGAACTCTCAATATACTTCCAGAAGGACTTTCTACAAGTTACGCGTTTTCATTGTAGTACTGTACACAGTTACTGCTAGTAGTTTTGAAAAATGCATCTTCTTCGTTAGTTTTTTCATATGAAGACGTTTTTATTGAGGAAGTAACCCACATCTATGCACTTGTATAATGGGGAAGTATGTCATTCGATTTCCGTTCTTAAGTGGTTAAGAGGATATTATATGGTTTTATGCATGAAAAATTTGTGCACTGTGGAGAGAATCAATTTATTTTAAATGTTCATCACAAATATATTTATAATAAGTAAGTAGAACACTAATGTGATGTACTTTTCAGAACTTCAATGTCAACACTAATCTGCTGCGTTTAGTTACTCGGATTTAGCGATACCTCAGAAAACTGACTTGTAAAGTTCACGAAATTGTTCTAGTTAACTATCATGCTACTTGTAAGTAGCATCAATTGGAATTATTATTTTACGTTAGCAAGCTAATCAACAAAAACTTGGCGAAAGCTATGTAGATATTTTCATCTTTGACTAACTTTCGAATTTGTTAGGAAATATCTTATTTGATAAGAAACTGGATCAAATTTATTCTTTCAGGATTCATCTGCTGATGGTATATCTAGCTTTTTGGATTACTTTAGAGTCCGTGTATGTGTATGTGTGTACATCGTAGCGTAGATAAGTTTCTTTGGGAACAAGACTTCTACTTCTACTTGCTGTTTGCAGATATGGATATTTTGCAGTTAATGAAAAACAATCTCAACCTCTATAGAAAAGTGATTTCCTGAAAATCAATTTACTGACACTGCCAACTCCAAACGAATACACAGGCTGCAGTTTTGAAATTCAGCATAGATTTCAAGTTGTGTATGATATGCTTTTCTGTATAATGAGTTTTCTTTAAATATCCGTTGACAAAAAAAATATTCTGTTGAATGGAAAGAAGCAATAATGTTATAGAGAATCGAAGATTCCTACTGTTTAGTGTTAGTGAAGTACAAGTAGTTCGGAAATTGTTGAAGGTTGGAAGTAAAATAAGTGATATACACGTATCTCCGGTATAAATGAATTTACTGTTGAAGAAGTTCACTCAGGATGGTTTTTTTGCGAAGTGAAATGATAGCACCAGTCGAATAAAGTCCACTTTCATTTGTGAAGAATGAAAAGAATATATTAGAATTGCTTGGTAGTGAAAGTACAGCAAAGGAATATTGCTTCATACACATGATTCATTATTGACTTTAGGTACTCAAGTATAGCATCAGTTGCCCAGTAGATGTTCGGCTCTCAATAGGTGCTCAGAATTGTTAAACCCAAAGTTGCAAGTACCACTGCTAACGTTTTTAAGGTACGGTTAACACCACGCTGTTCCGCCTGTTTGTTTGAAGTGCACCCACCAAGCCAAATGACTCAGTATCGTGGTCCTTGACCTTCTGTAAGTTGACCCTAACCATCGAATGCCAAAATAAAAGTTGTTCTTAAGTGCCAAGTCACTAATAGCAGTGGCCACATTACACGGTTGGTCGACAGACTTAGGCCAGCACATAATCGAAACTTAGATTGGTAAGCATCAGATGACCGATTCATACGTACCCGTTAACTGTATGTTCAGTTAACCTGAAGATAAACACCAAATTTATGAAAGTATCTGTTTTATTAGTTACGAACTATAGATTAACACAAAGAAGATTATTTGATGTTCTTAAAGTTTCGACATTCTATCATCGGGTTAGAAAAGTTTGGCCCCCAAAACAGCACACTATTTCATAACCTACTATATTTTGGTGTGGGCAGTATGAATTTTTCTTGTACCTTGTTAGAAGAATGAAACCTTGACCCAAGAATACCGAAAAGGCCGTTTATTACAGCCCTTAAGTAAGGTGTACCATGGGCTCTGCAGTCATCCATTTTTATACGTACCTCACGAAATTGCAACCTTCCACGGTTTTGGCAATCGGTAAGTACCAGTCGTCCTCATGCTTCTAGCAGTATACAAAACCCAGTCAAACAACCTACTCTTCTTACCTTTGTTAGTCCTTTTCCTTCAGTTCCTGATACTAGCACTGGGCCTCTTATAACTTCCTCGACCTCTAACCGGGCAAATACCACTAGAGATCCTAGTCTCCCAAAACCGCTGTCGACTTCAAATTGAAGCTTTCAATGTCCGAAACCAATGCCAAGTCTGAAAACAGGCATGACTTGCTAGAACTCTGAAATTTTGAGCTACGGATGTATGCTGTGTTTGAGAGACACGTATACACCACTTGGGTGTGATTCTTAAATTGACCCTATCTAGTCACTATGGTGAATCTTCTAAACTCACGAGTGTCCAGAGATTCAGTGTCCAACTCCCGTGGACTCATGTTGTAGGCATAGAATTGAGTTGTCGAATAGAAAGCCCACTTCTCGAATGGATACCAGTCAACAGCCATCTGTGTGCTGTTTGACTGAACAAATCTGCAAGGTAAACCGAATCTGTACCGATGACACAAAAAAGGAAGAAATCAAGTTACTGACGACAACACTGATACAGAATGGGTACCCAGTGAAATTTAGGAACAGGTGGAAAGTTATGTGGCATTGAAAATTTTGCAGTGTTTCGTTTTTAATGAAATTGTCTACAACTCATCACCATTTAGAGGTGATTCGCGGAGCTTTATTGTAGAACAGGGGCTCAAATCAACCATCTGTAAAACAAAGTGTAGAGCAAAAGTCACCAATGTAGAGAAAACCAACTCTATGTCACAACACATAAACGGTTGCATGTATGTATGGACACATACACAGGGATAAGTAATCATGATATGCCGATCGGGATGGCTGAACATATACCGAAGTGGCTCCAGAGACAAATGACCTGAACAGAGCCGATAAGTTCAGGTGACAAACGTCCATCTTCATCCATTGCTAAACATGTACTAGAAACTAATCACAGGGTGAACATGAAAACAGCTTTTAAAGTACCTTATTAAAGTGGTCAGAGCCAAATGCTTACATTTATTGAAGCTGTTGCAATCCGTAAATTCAAACCCTATTATGTATGCAAAAAACAATTTGTACTCACTTTGAACCTACTTTGGTAGTATTGATTCTAGCTTTCATACCAAGAGTGATAGGATTTGGATTTTATTTTTCTTTGCTCTTCTTGTTCTTATGTTTCCTACTGACTTAGTTGACCTTTTTCTTAAATTTTCAATCAATAATTATTATTTGTTGATACTTGTAGTTCTGCGTTGTTATGCTGAATTGAACTGACCGACCTCTGTTGGCAAATGGGCTCCTATGCAGATGCTTCGATATTGCTTGAATGTTTATTGTTAGGATTGACTCGGCTGTGGATAACAGTGAAATCCGGAAAGTGCGTTTCATACTATTTGGGCTCGTCAACTGGATATACCTGCACTTCAGTGAGTGGTGTTGTTCCCACTGAGACTCGAACCCCATACCCATATATAAATAGTCCGATGCGTTCATGGGTGATCAGATTATTCGAAATGCATAGCGTTTATACATCACATGTTTAAGATAATCTTCATGTTCCTACTACTCTGTTTAAATCTGTAAGAACTAGGAAAGGTCATAAGACTTATTGATGCTTACTCGCAGTATCCATCTACTCACCCACCGGCTGGAGTCCGAGTGATACAAAGGATGAATTCTATGAGAAGCTGTCAATTTTGCTACAGAAAGCAAAAACTTTATACATAGTTATGATGACAGGTTACTGTAACACTCAACTTGAAAAGCTGAGACAATAGGAGAGGTATGCTTGAGGTATCTACGGAATCCCATGCTAATGATCCGACAATGGTAATCGTCTGTTGCAGTTTTGTCCCGACAATCACTCGTTTCAGGCCAGCACTAACTTCCAGAATAATAAGAACAGAGATACACTCTCGTGGTCTCCACCGACATCAAACTAACGATGAGCACAGGTAGATCACATTAGCTGCAGCTATTTTTGGAAAGGATTAGTGGAGGGCTACTGCTCTTTCTGATGCACGTGTTAACACTACGATCAAGCCTCAGTACGGGTATGTCTATGTTTGTCCCTTACTAGTCTCAGGAAACAGGCGGCAGTGAAGCCTATATGTGCTCAATTAGAAGATAAGAACATGAAGTAGGCATTTATCGTATCATAGCAGCATTGCTCATTCTGAGAAAGCCTGGTGTTATGTCTAATCTCCTATCGAAAAAGTAATGAAGACATTTGGTAACCTACGCTCAAAGGTTAGAAAACGTCAATGGATATCCCTAACTACATCCAAACTGCTTGATTCCAGAAAACTGATTCCAGCAGGCTTTAACCGTTATGAAGGGTGAAAGCAGACTAAACATAAATTGACTGAGTCTTTAAAATGATCGTGAGGAGTGGTGGATGGCGAAAGCAAGTAAGCGAGATGGACAAGGCATCAGCATTAGGCAATATCCTGCAATTGTTTGAGCTTGTTACAGATATTGGCGAAAAGAAGATAAAGGCTGGTACGATCACCACTGAAAAGGAAACCCTGATAATCAGTTAGAATATGTAGTTTGAAGGTTGGGCAGAACACTTCGAAACATTTCAGCTGACCCACACCAACTCTTCAATTACCCTACGAACCCAAACTTCAATAGGACGTAGATACTGATTTTCAAACGGAGGTTAAAGCTAGCCTATAGAAGCCAGAAGTATTCCCATCAGACTGATCTATTTCAATAATCATTTCAGTCTATAAGAACTTTTGTTGGGACAACCGTTTGAGGGGCTGAATTTAACTAACATCGTGTCAAAGATACTTGCACTCATAGTTCGAGAGCAACAAACTTGGAAAAGCCAGCCAGGTCTCATACAACAGGCCATACTGTCGTCAACGCAGAAGTCAGACATAGATTTCCCCATAAAAGAAGAAAGTCAATAGATGAGGTGGCAGACCTTCGTCGATTGATGTATCTGCAACGTATGTTACACATGTCTAGTCACCTTTACCTCGCTGAGCAATGATAGCAGAAGTAGGTTCAGGCTAGAATAGGTTCAAGTTGGTCAGACTAAAACATGGCATCAGTCTATGAAGTTTATGACTGTCGATCTAACCCGTGTAGAGAAATGTAGACTTCTCGGTTGAGGTCTGTGTGAAAAGCGAAATCGGTGATTGGAGACTTTAACTTATTTCGCTCAGAATTGATCCTAATGATGCTGGTGTTCCCTTCATAGACTATCTTCATCTTAATAGTAATCCTGAATTTTGTTATTACTTCATTCCGCCTTATCGTTTCACAGCTTTCTATTACTTTTGTTAATTTGACTTATAACACAGTGATATAGCATTATATACTTAATGACATTTCAAGCATAAATTATTGCTCATAATTATATCAATGTAATCATACAACTTTCGACATTTGATTTTCATAATTATGTCACTTCATATGATTTGTTTTTATTGATTAGTTTGACCTATGCACTTGACCTGACTGACTTTTATTTAGCTCTTACGTCTAGTTCTATGGTTTCATATCCATATTGTTCAGGTGTTATATGTGTATCAACAAAACAAAATATTGTGTAGAACTAGATGGTTCAACTTATTTATTCGGAGATTTATCGTGGCATATTGTACTTTGTTAAACTAGTGGTATGCTTTCAGATGGTGTGGTTCTCTGCCCGTAATCACTTTGATCACTTTTAAAAATATCAGATTAAGCTTTATAGTTGAAAAAATTACCTATTGATTGAAGAACCTTATAGTATTATATTTTTTGGTGATAAGAAAGAACATATTGGTAAATAGTTTTAAAGATATAAAGAATAAAATGCTATAGATGATTGGTTTATGTTAATTTCCTGATTACTGGAATAATCTTGACTTGTGATTGAAAGAATTTTCAATTCATTAGCTTGAAGTCAACTTAATAGCTAACACACATATACAATAATGACTTCATAACTTATTTAATCTCCTTTTCAACTTTCTTGGTGAATTAGTCGACCTGCTGGGAGGAAATTTAAATATATATGCAATCAATGAGTGTCATCATGCGTATTCTAGAACCCTGGCACGATTATACAGATGTAATAATATGCTAACTGTATGAACGGTGTGTGTTTATATTGTGCACTTTTATTCAGAAAAATCTATCTTTTATGAAAAATGATCATTCAAAATTTGTGTATATAACAGAATTTGTTTATTGCGTCATAAGATATGATAAGTACACAAATTATACTTTTTGGTGTAAGTATACTTCAAAAATAATCAAACACTAAGAAAGACTAGGGAAGCTAGATTTGTTCAAGTTTCAGACTTTTAAAGAGTGGAATCTCATATTCTTGTTTTGGATAGGAATTTAATGTTACTTTAAAATAAACTATTCTTCAACTGATATCGCTCTGTAACGAAAGACATATCAACATTAATGAAACTCCTAAAATCAAAAGGTTTAATCCTCAACGAAAACAAAAACTTCATCAAATCGAAAGATGTGTTTCTATTGTGATATACTTGCAAATTTATGATTTGTGGTGCACTTGGTAAGAAGCTTTAGAACTTTCCACAATACTCTGCTTCGGCAGTAAAGAGTGTCTGAAGCTTCGAGGACCCTATTAGTCTTTGAGTTTTCAGGTAGGAAATGTCAGTAATGAATGGCTCGCATCACGGGATGGTATGGAAACTAAAAAAAAAGCTGATAAACTTCGACATTCCTTGGCAAAACATTCAGTGAGCTGAATTCATTTGTGTGGTTGTCTACTTTGTTATTCTGTACGCTCGAGGCATGTTCACTGAAGTTGTAAGACAAACCAACTGTTAGTTGACCACAGGTAACTTCAAAGCATTATTTACATTTGCAGTGGCACCAACTGGGCAGTGTTAAAGATAGGCTCAAAATCCTAAGCAGAGTGGGTAGGTTAATTCAATGAGATTATGGACTTGTATAGGATGAAGGGGGCGATATATCTGTAACGACTGGTAAACCATCTGTTGCGAAGGATAATGCTGACTACAGCAGAATTAGAATAAGATATGACTCTGAATACTAATCTGTATCATCTAGATAACGTAGTTGCGGTCGCCTAGAAGTTGCTTCAAGTCCCCAGATGATTTTGCTGGAAGTTCACTACAGTAGAGTCAATCTTTCCTTTTAATTCCTGTCTCGTTAAAATTATTTTATCACTGTATGCCTTCCATCTATCTTTTCAGTAATTTCTTTCCCATTCACCATTTCCACATCATCCTGCTTTGATCCAATTCTTATTTCTGTTTTGTTACAGAAAACTACATAGCAGAGTCATTTTTCTGTAGTGTCATCCTCTACACTGTTGGCCCCTGTTTATCTGATGGGTGGGAAGAACTTCGCGTCCATCACTTTGCAATTTGTACACGTGGTGAATGTTTACAAAACGAAAGAAAAACTTTTCAAGTACTCCAGTTTAATTTTCATAAAGAATTACTACCTCATTCATAAATTCCTGAGCGTTCCCAAGTCAAAAAATACAGAAACTTGATCCATATATATGGACACAAGATCACGAAGAAAAGCAAATCTAGGTTTACACCACTATCTAATGCAATGAACCTGCCTTCAAAATCAAGTTGAAAGCCTTCAGAGAAGCTGGTGATGATAGACCACAGTTCAAGTTGAACACCCAGAACAGAGACTGGACTGAACTGAAGGACGAAACTACAAAGGACATCTTCACGTCAGTTAGCCATCAGGACAAAATGGGAGACACTAAGCAACATCTGTGAAGGAAGCTGGGTGGAAGAACACTGGAACTGTGTGAAAGAGACGTGGAGGAAAACCTGCATAATTGTGTTAGGAAGGAAGAAGAAGAGGCAGGAGAAGACAAGGAATGGATCTCGACAGACACATGGAAGCTGATAGAGGAGGGAGAGGAAGATGGTGATGGTGATGGTGAAGCAGAAGATGAAGATGAACCAGTGCAGTGTGGGGATGAACAACGAAGAGAGGAACTGAACACAACCTATAAAACACTGCACTGGAAAAAAAGTGAAGAAGCATGCGCGTAAAGACAAAAGACACTTCTACGACACATGGCAAGTGAAGCTGAACAGCCAAAGAGAGAGGAGAAACAAAGGAAACAAAACGATGGGCTGACCACTTCACAAAGCTCTTGAATTGACTACCACCACCATTATCACCACCTGTAACTCTCCCAGAAATACCATCAACAGCCAAGCCACAGAATTACCAGTGAACACAAGACCTCCGATAAAAGCAGAAGTGAAGTGCTGAACGCCATGAGGTTGTTGAAATCCAGGAGAGCAGCAGGACCAGATGGAATTCCTTCAGAAGCACTGAAAATAGACTCAGAGACATCAACAGCGAACATGCTCACACGACTACTTCAGAAGGTTTACAAGGAAGGAAGGGAGGGTACCTGAAGATTGGGAGAAGGGTACCTTGTCAAACTCCAAAGCAAGGGGGACCTAAGTGTTTGCAAGAACTGGAGCGGAACCATGTTCCACCGCTGTCCACTGAAAGCAAGCAAAATATTAAGCCGCATCATCCTGAAGAGACTGAAAGGAAAATGCTGTGCATTCAAAATTACGACAGGAACAGACTGGATGGATTCAGGAAGCACAAATCATGTGCGGACCGAATTGCAGTGCTACGCTATGCATCATCATAGAACAGAGCATAGAATGGCGGTCAACTCAACTCTACTCTACTCTACTCCGACTTCATCGACTTTGAAAAGACTTTTGACAGCGTCGACCGAGAAATAATTGAGCAACTGCTTCAACACTATGCTTCTGGTGCCAAAAACCCTTATTGACCTTATTCAACAGCATCTATGTGTTGTATGATGCTACATTCTAAGTGATTCACAATGGAAAGCTCAGTGACGCCTTTGAAGTGAAAACAGGAAGGAGTAAGACGAGGTTGCTGCCTACTATCACTGATCATCTTCCTGATTGTGTTCGACTGTAGTGGACTGGACTGGACCATGCAACAAACTGTGAGGAGCTGTGAGAAGAGGAGCATACGCTGGCTGGACCTATGAAAACAGCCTAGAATATTTGGGTTTCGCCTCCGGTGATGATTTATGTCTAATATCGCACAAACTCGACTATCTACAGACAAAAACCAACAAGCTGACAGAAGAAGTGGGGCATCGAAGACGAGACTTCAAACTAGTATAGAGAAGACAGAGATGATGAAGATGCTCAACCAACAACAAGCACCAATCACCATTAACGGGAGCAACCCTAAGGGAAGTAGTCTCTTTCACCTACCTTCCTAGGCAGCATCGTTTCTACTACAGACGGGGGTGGCACGGATGAAGACGTCAAAGCCAGGATCGAAAAGACAGCCATTCATTAATCTGAAACCAGTGTGAAGACCTACTGCACTCCATTCAGCTTAACGACCAAGATCCGGATTTTCAACACTAATGTTAATCAAGTCAGTGCTTCTATATGGTTCGGAAACTTGGCGCGTCACGAAAAGCACTTCCAACAAACTACAGACATTCATCAACGGCTGCCGCCTACACTCACTCGATACTGACACTGAAGATCAGATGGCCAGAATACTAAGAATAAGCAACAAGGAACTCTGATTGGCAACGAAAACAACGGAGAACCTATCGGCCAACAAATATGCAGAAGAAGGAAGTGGAGATGGATTGCATTGGATTGGATTAGGGATACACTGAGAAGACCATCGGGAACATGACGCTCCAGGCCAGACCAGGCTGTTGAGTGTAACACAAAGGGGAAACGACGAGTTGGGCGTCCGAGGCAAGGGTGGCATGGAGGAGATGGTGTGAGGAATAGATGAAAGCTTGTGGGAGTTATGGAGCCAGGTTGAAAAGACTTTAGAGAAGAGAGTGAAATGGAGACGTGCTACCGAAGCCCTATGTTTTGCTAGGAACCCAAGGGACAAATAACAATAGTAATAATAATAATAATAATATGGTATAGTCAGTCACATTTCTGGAATGTTTTTCTTAGGGGGAGTGATTTTTCTTTCTGAAGTAACAAGATCCTTGTAGAAATGATTAGTGTTTTCCACTCTTATTTTGCAGAAGTAAATCAACAGTGAGATTAAAAATAAAATCGATTGGTGTATATTGTTTTACCTTTCAGATATCACGTGAAATGAACTCAGACGACACTAATTATCTAAGCTTTATTTTAGAATTCTGCTCCAGTGTCATAGAAAACCTGATGGTTTCTGTACTCAGTAAAAGGTTTATTAATATCATGTAAAATGCAGTGCACTGAATTATGAGTTACTTCGTTAACTGCATTAGTTCCCAATACTCTCTCAAATGAAGTACTATTGGGACGAAAAATACAAAGTCGAAAGATTACAGTTGACCAGTAGAAGTAGCTTTTCTCAAAATGAGTTCACTTGTAGGCCATAAAAACCATCAACATGAATGAAGCTTACTAAAATCCAATCCAGCACAGGTCTAAGAACAAGGCAGCTGCGAGCCATACTTATTGCTAGATTGCCTAAATTGCAATAGGTGGTGTGAGAATCAATTCCTGTACCGATTGTTTATAGAACCAACAACTTTCAACGCCCTAAATACTCAGATGTTATTTTATTTTTTGAGGGAGTCGTTCATCGGTCTCATTCACGGCATCTATATTCAGTTGTATTACTATTGAATTTTAACCACTAATTCGATGACTCAGCTGTCAATTTGAACCGTAGATTTTGTTACTGGTTTTTTTCATTTTATAGATTCATTTTTCGTGTAAGTATCCTTGCACACTGTTTTCCACTTTAGGATAACGAAACCCTAAGTTTCAAGTATTCAATCTTTAAATACTGAAAATTAACAAATTGTAATTCATCCAAGAAAACGTTCCCTTCGACAAATCGTTTTGAATACATTTGCAATTTATTTATATTATTTACAAAAGACAAGTTTCGATGGTGTTGAGTTCTCTGAGCTGTTTTTGATTAGTAGGTCACATTAGGTCATAAAAAAGGAACATCCTAGACGGAAACAATAAGTTGTTAGTAGAGCAAGAAGGGAGTTGCGTAACAAGGAAAAATACGCAGCCAACCACGTTGATAACCATTGGACGAGGAAAATAACAAGGAATGATAATTGGAGTAATATAATCTGAGATTTTAGTGGGGAAATGAAACTAACACGCAGAGGAGTAGGAAAATAAACCATACAGCAATAATAATAATAACCAGTCAACAAGAATTAGATGCATACTGAAGCAATATAGAAACTCAAAGTAAGACTATGTCAACAGTAAAATAAGACGTTCAACCCACTCTTCTGTATTGACTTGAGGCGTTAATTTTTGAATTGTTAATGCCACATGAGTGATGAATCTGCACTTCTTTTGAGTCGTTCAGTTTGAGTTTGTAAAGGATACTGAGAGAAGAATATGTGGGGCGGAATGAAGAGAGTTGACCAAATGGTCCAGGATGTTGTCTGACCTGCATTATCCTTTGAATAACCAAGCAAGATAGTGCTAAGAGATTCGTTTAGAAAGACTGCGCTTCGTGCAGCCTACACAACCACCTCCATAAGACCAACGAAACTGATAGATATGCATGTATGTGATCCAGAGGGGAAGTTAATCTCTCAAACTTTCTTGAATTAATTTTCGACTTGAGAAGACCACTCTCGGTTGAGCAGTATAGAGTGTTCTTCTGATTACTTTAGAAATACTATTCTTCAACAGGTTTTTAGTAATGTCTTCTTTGAATTCAGTATTCATGAATAAGATCTTCTTAGAACTCATTTTTGTTGCATTTTCCTCCTCATGTTCTTTGCAATGAATATTGGAGGCAACCTTTCTCATGAAGTACTTTTCGAAGACTCCCTATCTCATCGTCTATTGTATCTTCTGTGCAAATTCTTGTACAAGACGAATGAATTTGGTTTTTGCAGATAAGTTGTAGTGAGCTTCACGAAAATTAGTATACTGTCCATTTCAAGTTAATTTCCTGTAGTTTGAAATAGCCATCAGGTCACCCTCTTAATGAAATTCTAAGCTCTTATCAACCTCCATCCCTCCTCAATTGAGGGATGACAATCTCTGAATCTTAATGGTATGACATTAGGAGCGCTTTTTTCATCATAGATGCAGCAGATACCATACACAGAAATGATCGACAGCTGGAGGTGGTACGGAGCTTTTTGAGTTAATCATGAAGCAATCTGCTAGAAGAGGGACCAATGACGACCTCACTGGTATTCCACAAACCTGTTGATCACATTTTTTGTTGAATCTGAATTGAACAGGAATAGAGTGTAGCACACATAATTCCTTCAGCTAATGAATTCGAACACTAACTGCTAGTTAGTTATTTTCGATGTAGTTAAACAAAAAACAAATGGTCTCTGTGAGTGAAACACTTGTGAAGAGTGGATCAACGTCCACTGACAGCATTCCTTTCCTAGATAATTTGAGATTAGTTATTGAGCCAAAAAACTGAGTGAATCAGATGAAATAAATTTATGAAAGCGGTTTCTCACTGCATGAAGAATTTCAGCCAGTCACTTGGTTACTGCATCGTATGGAGAATTATTCGGAGTTAGTATTTAACATTGAGGTGGTGGTATCACACAACCAGATGATTTCAAGTGTTTGATCAAATCACCACTAATGACAAATTTGTGTTTCATCTTCGTAAGACTTTTGACAACTTATAATCAGTTTGTTCAGTGTATTTTTCTGAGCAGCTTCTTTTAGAAAATTATTTCTATCTGATGGTATGGAAGATAACCTAGCAATGTTATCATGCTGATCCGTACGAACAACACCATTACTTTTATCGGGACTGACTAACAGTAAATATTTTACTATAAGTCTCTTGGTGTGTTCTGTGCTCCTTTGATAATTATCTCTTGATTTTCAGTTTGTAATAATGCACTGATGGCAGCGGTTGAAAATAACTATTAGTGGCTGGCTGGTTAGTGATATCAAACAGAGTCATTGCTGAAAGTTGTTGTTGACCAACCGTTTTGTAACCAAGACCGCATCAAAATCTCCAAATCATTGCACATGGTATACGTTTTTATCTAGCGTAATAACTCAACCAAAGAACTGGAACTAAAGTTAGAAAGTGACAGAAGTAGGTCAATAAGAAACTAGCGGGTTGGTAAACGTGATCAATATTTTTCGAAATTCACTAAAAATGTTTTCCCGATTTCAAGAAGTCCAAAGAAAGTCACAGTGCTGGTAGGCTGGGTGTTTACAAAGCTGTAGACAACCTATGAACGCTACAATTTACTATTTGAAACGCTCCACCAGGATTTGCACTCGGCAAGTAACAAAATTACCTTTCGTATGGATCGATTTGCAATAAGTACTGAATTTGTAGATGATGGAATTACAATGCATAAGGGGCACTTGACAGCAATACCACCAAAGTGTAGCAGTTACTCACTAGTAAGTATGTCTTCTCTCGAAAAAGACATACATATCACATGCCAGATTGGTTGAAATCACTTGAAGATCCCTCAAATGTTTATATTCCTAGGTATTTTATACTTTAAGTCAAATGATAAGGCGAATTCAGTAATTGTTTTACTAATCCAGAACAAACGACATCATACCTTGAAGTGTACTTCAAGAGTTTAACACTTATTGCAGACGATAGTGATTCCACAGATGACTAGTAATAGAGTCAATAATGAGAGTTTAGATCTATTCAGGGCTCAAACTTTTTGATAGTAACGGCAAGATTGAAGCAATGTATGTAGTTGGTTCTGCTTTAGTGCCTGAAGCAACCGACCTGCAGTGTGAATGGGAAAAGAATTGAACCCATGACCCACAAGCTGAAAATTGAGTGGTAAAGTATATAAGCAATAATGTCTGAAACAAGCGAAACATCATCATATGGCTCAGTCGAATGAACAACACCTATCTTACCAAGCAAGTTTTAAACGTAATAAGTTATACTTCACATATATCCGAAATGTCTAGTTTATTCTGTAATCTGAAGTAGGAGTTACATTTCTGACATATACATAGTAAACAAGAATACAGTAAAACTAGTATGGTGTGCAAATTCAAACCTCCTACCCTTCGATTACAGACTCAGTTCTACTATGATCCAATCAAGAGCTCTTACTGATAGACAGACCTCAGTGTCACTTCAGCAGCCGAGTGATACACATTGGTTATCGTGAAAGTTCAGTAGGGGGACGATATGTTGATAAGCAACTGTATCTTTTAATTCCAGTTGGTTGATCAAACGGTGTAACAAACGCAAATAATGATTCATCTTCCATCTACTTGTTATGCAGACAGTGCTTAGTCACTGCAACGGAGGTGAAACATGCTTGTAATCAGGTTTCAAAGACTAGCTGATAAAGTACATTAGTGAGTGACGTCATTATTAAATAATAAAGCAAAACTTATAAAACGTGAACTCTAGGGAACTCAGCTTACAAATCGAACTTTTCAAACTAACAAACTTTGGCTAGAGAATTTATAAATCATCGGTAAATAACATTGTCCACACCGACAAATCTCGTAGTTAGACCGTTTTCCTACCATTCAACTTTTATGTCAACCAAGACTACAGGTTGGCGGGGTTGCTCTCTTTGAGCTTGATGACTCACTCGTAATACTTTTATTTTATTTCTAGATAATGTCATCATTATTAGCCTCATTAAGATTATCCACCTGTGCCACTCTTTCAAGATCGCAGATTATGGTCCGTTTGGAACTATATTTGAGTGAATGAAAAACTATTCTTTCGAAGAGGGAGAGGAAACTAACTGGTAAGCAATCTGCGAATTACTACACTGATGGAATACAGCCCAGATTGTTTTCGAGTTTGTTTTTCACATCAATTTTCCCGTTAACCCAATCCAGTCAAAGATGTTTTACGTCGCTCCATTAGGAAGAATTCTCTATTCACAATGAACAACAAAAATTATATTGTTAGCCTTATTTATAGATTTTCTTTCGCTATGAAAAGGGATTAAATCATAACTGAGAAACAAGCACTAATCCAACAATGTTGCAACCCCAGGCCACTAACGATAAGAATCTTCCAGATTAGTCAATAATTTGTATACAAATGTAGAAATATACGTCAAACTTTAACTGAATCATCACAATGTCAATGGGTGCAGTCGATTTCATGATACGATAAAAAATCAGAAAAGTAAAGAAGGATTAAAACTCTTGTAAAACATTTCGAAATTAAGAGGAGTAAGATTGTTGAGAACTGTTTGTATATTATAGACCAGTAAGCCTGTATATTCCCATAAATGGTGTATATCATGCACCCAAGGGAACATATTTTCGCATCTAAAACGTAAAAATGGAATTTCATTCACATTGTTCTTCATCACATTTCAAAAAGCAGAGTCCAAGAAAATAAAAAATCTGTGCATTCACAGTTCGCGGCCTGCTCCCTCATAGGGATTGGAGACTAAAACAGTTTCCAGTTCACGCAATTCGATAATAAAAATAACTAACCAGTGTTGAAGGTTCAAAATAGCCTGAAAAAAATCGGTGGAAATTCTGATTAGTGATCAATAAACACAATTATGCATACTCTAGTGCGATTGGTAGATTCATTTTATCAATAAACACGGTGCCTGAACAATCCACTAATGTCATGATAGCTGTTGTTTGATTGGTTGCCTGAAGGTCATATGTCGCTCAGTTACTTAAAGTGGTTATGCTCCAATTTAGTAACTCTAATAGCAAATCGAATTACAAGATAAGCTTGCTGAGAAAAATAAAGCATTCCCTGTTTGCCGAAATCGATTTCTTGAGAAAGATTGTTCACACTGTCATCAAATGATTAAATGACAAAACTATGTAATTTGCTTTAATTTTCCGTTTTCGATAATGTTAAAACATTGCATTCGGAACCATCTTCAGCAAGTTTAAGATGCGGATAGATCGTTAAGCGCTTCATTACCTGTTAACACTGATAATAAAAATCACCCATATCATATTGTCTCCTTTTATGAATCCAGAATATTTCAGAGTCGCTGTCTACGTATTAATGCCCATTTAGCTTGAATATTAAGAGAACAAGTTCTCACTTATAACAGGCAATAGATCAGAAAAGGAACCCATCTGTTTATACACACTATTAGGGCGATAGTTAACAAAAAAGTGGTGACCTAAGGAAACAATTTTAGCCTTCAGATGTAGTGTGCATTGAGATAAGTAGCACAATCGAAAGAAATGTGCATCCTGGATTACACTACTATCAACCATCATCAAACAAATCGACCACCATCATTTGACCGCTAGTTTGAGTCCTGATCCAACTTGAAAACAAGATATAGACAACCTACTCTCCAGCTTTCAGTTTGTATTCTGCTCTAGGTTCTCTGGATTGTAGATAGGTAAATGGTTTAGCATGAGCTAATTGCTCAGTAGAAAACTTCATTCATTCAGAAAGCTCTTCTTCGCCGCTTTATTTTAGCGATTTCATAGCTGTATGTATAAAAGAAGATTGAAAAACCCATCAATTAAATTTCACATATTGTACCAGAAGACTATTTAGTGAACCGGGCAACAGTGCAGAAATTACAACAGTTTATATACTATGGATCGGATGATAATCCGATTGTGTAGTGAACTTAATTAGCTAAATAAATTCATTTTCAAACCATTATTCTAAAAAATACAATATTTATTACAGCCTTCAAGAACACTGTGTATGATACTCGACGGTTACATGGGACGAAGGTTACGTTATATCGCTAATTGACAGGAGTAGGAGGATGTGAACCATTGGATTCCGATCTAATGACCCAATAGCAACGTGTTCGCAGGGAAATCTGAAGGTCCCAGGTTCGGCCCCTGATGGAGTTACAGGTACCCACTACTGAGGTGCCAGGACGAAACAGCTGTCAAGCCCTCCCAGGTTGTAAGTGGTTCTCGAACTGATCCCAGTCCTTGATGAATGACACCCTGAGAAAATAACTCTCAATTAATGAGCAATAATTGCTTTCTGTGAAGATTTTGTACACTGAGTGGTATCTTTTTATTGGGAAACTGGATAAAAGAGTTGAGAAGAATTGATATATACATCCCTATAAACAGGAGGAAACAATGATCTTGTCCCATCTTCTTAGAAGGTTACACAATATAAAGGGAATAAATGCAACTGAAATGTAGTCCTTGGGGGTTAAATTTCATTCGCAATTAACTATGAGATATATTTAGTTAAGAGGTACATAAGAAAAAGTGATGTCATTCGGTCACTCATTCGATCATGAAGGTGAAAGTATGTCACAATCTAGAGCTCAGTAAATATACTTGCAACGATCTGTCTAATAGCCACTTATCAAGGTTGTAAAGTTCAACTTATCACACTGTCCTGCAACACATAAGCAACCTCGTAGTGGTATACTTTTGTTATTGGAAGAGATTTCTTCGACTGAACCCTATATATATATATATATATATATATATATATATATATGTACGCCTGCTCTTGTGAAGCAGGGTATAAATTTCAATCGTTGGATAGTATTTTCTGTGCAACTTTCAGAGGAAGAACACACAAATAGCAATGTATGCTTTATAGCACGTGAGTGACTATAATTATGGTGCCATAGAATAATTTTTTTGCTGCTATTTGTGAACACAACCTTCCCAAAAGTATACGCCTGCATCTGGTGTGCTTTGTGAAGACCTGTGCAACATGCATCCTATAACAAGAATGATTTGTACTCAAAACACTATATTCATTTCCCACCAACCCTGCTTTTTCAGGTGTCTCAAGGAGAACTACCCTTCCACCATATGAGTAACAGGAAAGTTTCAACGTCTCATTGCTTGCAGAAGTATTCAAAACCCTCTTAGTTTTGTTCCTTCTGTTGCCTTCAGTTCCTCATACCACTATTAAGCCTATAATAACTTCCTCAACCTCTCACCGTGAGACCATTACCAACGATCCAATTCAGCGAAACATCATTCCAAGTCTCTTCAAAATGCTGTCGATTCCAAATAGGAGTTCTCAACATCCAGACCATATATCAAGTCGAGCAACAGTCATCGCTCGATAGAACCAAAGAATCTTGAGCCACTGATGCATAGTAAGTCTCTGAGACACATACAGGACCCGAGTCTAGTTATTAACTCGACCTCATCTGAACAGCGTGGTGAATCTTCAGAAGTATCCGGAGATTCAGTGTCTAACTCTTACGAACTCGTTATCGCGGAGATATTATTAGTTTGTCGAACAGAAAGAGCACTTCTAGACTGGATACTAGTGAAAAGCTATCTGTATGCTTTCTGACTGAACGAATCTGTAAAAACTCGAAAGAGTAATGAGACTTGCTGGTGTCTGTTCATAATCTTCGCCTACGCGCCCGCCGACTGCAGTTTGGATTATGTGAAGGATGAATTCTATCAGAAGTATTAACTTCAACAGGAATTTAATGGTGGTGATATTGTCTAGGAAGATAATAAAAGTTTCATGATTCAACCGCCCAGCTCAGGGAGCACAAAACAACCAAGATAATGCCTTATTCATGTACTTATACGATCCATTTAGTAAGGTGCCAGTTGAACGTTCATTGAAACGTGTGTTACTGCAACTTTTACAGTTAGAAGCCATGAAATATGGAGCATATTTTAATCGAATATGGCAAAAGAAAAAATATCAGCACTTACAAACCAAATTAACTGCTGCAATTGAAAAACTCCGCTAAACCATCCTGCGTTTTCAAAGAAATATCATCATCTGGAGGAAAGGTATTCGACATATTCGAAGAATTAGGCGACATTTGATGTAGGATATCTGAGCGACGATTTAACGTTGGTTTGCGTGTGGGTGGTTTACGTGCACGATTCTGAATAATTATAAAATGTAGGAAGGGGTAATGTGTAGATAGAAATAAATCAAGAATATTGTTTTCCAATCAAAGTTATGAAACAATTTAGACAAATAAGTCTTTCTGAACCTCATATTTCGTAGAATACTTCATAATACAATGCAGAAACACTGAGATGAGAGTCCAGAATAACATATGATTCGGTGACTTTATTGCTGGTGAATACCTGCAGCACGATTACACAACTTTCTTAAGATTCTAAAACAATCAACATGCTTCATCGAATTCAAATCCTTTCAGATGAAAATCCTTGAAATTGTATTTTAAACTATTGATGATGGACTCATGCTTTATAAAGCCAAAGGTCAATTCTGAGACCCAAGAAAACTGAATTGAATTGTGGTAACAAGAGGAAAGTTGTCATGCTTGCATATTGTTCCCTTTACGATTAAAGTGGCTTTAATTCTGTGGATGATACAAATTGAAACTTAAAATATGTTTCATTTAAAAAGAGTTGCAATGAAATTTAGCATAACTATGAAACTGTGACTCGGCATTGTAGACAGTGCGGTCCCAGAAATAAGTCCAACCCATTTTACTTATCTTATTTTGAGCAATAATATAGTACAGTTGACTTATAAATAATACTTTATTGCTCATAACCCAGATGCACACGTATCTATGCATAATAATAATAATAATAATAATAATAATAATAATAATAATAAAAAATTTATTCCATACAACAACTTTTAGTACAGTATGGAATTCTCAGTCTGATATTTTAACAAGTTTACTTGTTTTGTAATATTTTCAGATTAAAATGAAACCATGGCAGTTAAATAATGTTATTAATAACAGCATGCTAGGCAGTAATCCACAACAACCAGTAGTTTTTAGGTCATCATCTAGTTTGCATATAGTTGCACGCGGGTCGGATAGAAAAGCACACATAAATTTGGTGGAGGCTCATTCAGCTACTATGAAAATTTGATGTTCCAGCTACGTGTCCTTGTAATAGCTATTTGACGTACTTTTGTGCGTTCAGCGGTTGACTGCCGTCTGAGGTGAAATTTTCTCGTAGTATTATTTCAAAGCAGTTTGACGATAGGTTGTGGATATTTTAAGAGTGCGCGAGAGTGTGTTTTACGATTAGTTGACATGTGAATGGTTAAAACAAGTACAAAAGGGGTAATTTAATAAAATATATTTGGTACCCCAAAACTTAAGCAGACCGCCAAGAATGTGGAATCACTCTTGTTAAACAACTAAATGACTATACACCAAGTTCACCACAATCAGTTTGATGAACATTGGAGTTTCACTTGATGTGAAGCAGCATCAGGTAATGGCATTTATTTGTTTTATTCCATCCATCACCATGTAATGGACACTGATTTCACTATATCTGGAATTCTGAAGACATTCATCTTTAAAAGGCACAAGTTTTCGATGTCATGAAGAGTAAAAAGAAAGTCTTAAGTTCATCATTAGGAATTTTCATGAGATGTTTAGTAAACTTTTCATCTACCTTTGTCTAACTGTATATCATTAAATAGATAATACTTGGTCATGTTATCTCTAGTTGCATGTTTCTTTATCAACTTTAATCTACTATATTAAATATGCAATACGATTCTATGTAATAGTGAATCATCAGCTTGTTGCTTGTTTTCTTGCCTGTCGGTCACTTTAGGTTTAAAGAACAATCATAAATCAAATGCGATCAGCTAACGACTTCCGTTCACTTTCATCAACAGTTACCACTCGTTTTATCTTCGTGCATCAATCAATTGTCACTGTGTCGGTAATCAGGTAACCGAAGAGTATCTCATAGCAGACTACACTTTCTGTCATTCATGGGTAGATGAACTGTTACCATTTCTTATTTTAATTACCGTAAACTTTCTTTTGTCGTACTCTAATGTGAACTTGTATTGCATCCTTAAGCAGAACGTAGATCAACATAAAAAAAATTCATTCTAAGTAATTCAGCCTCACTGAATAGTTCAGCACACAGTCACTGTCGACACTGATAACTTGGTAGTTCCATTACACTCGAGTAATCAATCAGGTGAAATATCCAGCCGTGAAACTTTTCAAAGGGTCTAGCACTAGACATTTTCATTTTCGTTCATTGTTCAATATTCTATGATATGACACTACTGAAAACTCATCGTTAGATTTAATATAACTTTCACATTTAATTTATTGTCAGTTGGTTGAAATAAGAAGAGCATACTTCGTGCCAGTAAAATGAGCCATATATATATAATATATATATATATATATCTATATATATATATATATATATATATATATATAACCCTAACAGTTATACGAATAAATGGAATTACATGGTGAAGCACACTATTTGCACAGTTAATCCAAACATACCGTTGAAGCCTACGGTGACAAGAAGATAGAGTATGAGTAGACGAAAATTAACTGTACAAGAAAAAAGCTGAAAATGTTAGCGATTTTCGTATACAGACGATTTTCTGTGTTTTAGATGAAACATTGTAAGTCTCAAGTTAAGCGATCATCCAGTTGCCCTTAATGTAATAAAACCTCTGTCTTACGGGTAAGTTGGCTTTCACCCTACATACTCATAAGCTAATGTTTCTTTCCCTCAAAGCAGAAGTATTTAATAAACAAACTTTTCTTTGTAAAGTTGACAGTAGTATTATTCTGAACAAAAAGTACAAATTACTATTATTATTAGCGATATTGTCAATCATATGTCTTACTTGACCAGATTTAGATTTCATAGTACTCATTGAACAGCAATAGAGAACCACCAGATAATCAGATTAAAGTGAATTCTTAATCGCCCACTTTGATTCATGATAGACGCTTCCGAGAAATATATCAACGAATTAACAGAACAGTGGACTGCAAAGCAGACGGAGGACTTTCGAGAAAGAACTGATACATAGAGAGCTGCCCTAAACAGAAACAATTCACCTCATCACTGGGTTAAATGAAAACAAGAGGAGAATTTGGAGTTCTTCTGTCAATGAATGATTTTCTACAGTGCTAAAGATCAATTCCATCCCCATAAATAATTAGATCAGTCTGGTGCCTTTAAAATATTGAATGTGTGCTTTGATGTAAATGTTATGTGGACGGCACCTACTTTTAAATACAGAGAATGTCCCATTTTAGTTTTACAGTACTGTCCAGCAAAAATTGGTGGGATACTTCTGATAGCATATAATTCCACTGAAATCAAAAGTCTAGGGTTCGTCAAAATTCAACACTGACGCTGACCACTGCGTCTACCAAGTTTGCGTAAGATCAATTCCTAGTTGAAAGCCTATGGAACCATTACTGATGAATACGTTAACGGTTAATCTTGAGAAGAGAAAGGTGCAATGTACGTATAAAGAAATAGCATTTTACTCCAACTATGTCAGCTGTCATAGAGTTTCTCTATATTTCATATACGAATGCTGAACGTCATCATGAAACATAAATCTACCATCAACTTCAAGTTTTTAAAAATCATAAACTGGAGTTTCAGAAAATGATCTATGAAGTCACACGGAGCTTACCCCTAGTCAGATTCTAATGATATTTAAGGAGAAAGGTAATATTAAAAACGATAAAGTGGAGGCATCGTGTGATAAACAATCTATGAACACTTATCAGCAGTCGTGTAAGCAATCGCACGATAAAACAGAAAGAACTGTTCACGAATTTCACAGTGAAGATATGAGGATATCGATAAACTAAAAACTAAACACTTCACAAACATCTCGCTGCTAAATGATTTTAAGCTGCTACGAACAGTTTGTTCACCAATAAAGGTGAAATTTGACATGTCCGACATCCGGCTATCAACACCTGTGTCTTTGTGTTAAGCAAACAGCTCAACTGAAAAGCGAAATCGTTGAATTCGAATTTTCGCTCATCAAGAACATGTTCTTTTTTCTAATGCTGTGATACCTCATTTTAAATCGCCTCTCCTTATTGGATCACGAAAACATCTGACTGGACACATATCTCAGTTCGAGAATCAATAAACTCTGTTTAACTAATGATATCTGAAGTAAGTAATTTGAAGAATACACATTTATCCCCTCATCGACCTGTTCACCAGACTTCTCGTTCTGAATTTCCAAATACCCTTCCTAAAATATTTGCCATTTCTCGTTCTCAGACAATCTTTGGTTATGGAATATACTTAGGAAATTTTAACATAGCTTTGCAAGTCCTAATTAGATCTTTAGACATATTTTTATTGCACAATGATAATCATTGTTTAGCTTAACCTTCACCTTACCTCTCCTCATCGTAATAAGGAAAAATGTACTCAGTGTGTGTCGCAACTTGTGCGTATATATATATATATATATATATATATGAATGGGGGGGTTCGAACTCTCAATCCCCCATTTAGAAGCTGAATGCCCAAGATAATAAACCACAGCTGATAAGAATGAGCTCATTGTGTCCTATTACCTTTTTGAAAATAAACATTGAGAGAAATCAGAGTTCACTTATGTACATTCATTATAATCTAGTACTTAATCTTATAAGACTACGCATTCTTCAGTATTCTCACTCATACATTACAAATTAACTTCAACGATGGTTTGATGATGAGGTGAGTAGTGTGCATTTGTCATGCACAATTCCTACTTTATAGAAAAAGAAAATTCTAAGGGAACAAAGACGACCATATCTTCTAAGAGAGGCTTAATACAATGCCAACTGAATTTTTTTTTGTTGCAACACAGAATCCTTTGAAATAATTATTTGTAAAGTGGAATGTGAAATCACTTTGATATATCTTAGTGTTTGGTTATTGGTAATGAAGTGGGTTAAAAACTTGGTTTGGAGGAAATTATAGTCTTCCCAACGGTTGCCATGGAAATAAAATTTAAAATTTATTGACAAACAGGCTTTCACAACTGACATTTAGATGAATTTACCCAAAAATTCTCTCATGTCAAAATGCAATATGCAATTATGTTTGTGAGAAAGGATTGTTGATTCCGCGCAAACACCGTATAACCATTTATTCAAACAAATAATCTCCTTCACACTGATGTCCCAATCACCTGACAACTCATACGTAACAGCTAACAGTCAGAGGAGTTTACTAGTCAATGGAGATGATCAACTATATTGAAAAAGTCTTTCGCTCATTATTTAAGCTGTACTTTGCGAAAAAAAAATCAGAAAGTGTCACTTAGTACCGCTTTTTAAATAACCTTAACTACACCAAGTTTATCAGTTTTAACGAAAATTTAAAGACTCAGTTAGGAAAAAAAATCCCATATTAACGATTCAGTGTAAAGTGTTTCAGTTTACTATATCAGAAGATAAAAGTGGTGATAAACAAGTTGGAACCCGATATCAATAATCAATAAGCTGATGATACCAATGAAAAACGAACAATCTCTGATGTGTTCCGAAGAAACTATGTCGCGCTTTTTTTAACTATTGATTCCACTATTTCAAACATTTTCAAACAAATAAAACTTTTTAAAATCAATGCTAAAACTACTGTTTCTACTTCATTTATGAGATGAATAATGCGCAGCAAGTTGAATACGGTGTTTAAGTGATATCTCAGTATCACTTTCATGGACCGAAATTTTCTCGAAACTTAAGGATTAACTTCAAAATCTCACTCTGTAGACGATTCAAGTAGAGTTTGCCTTTATTGTATGATGGATTCTCAAAACACAATACAATCAATTGTGTCTGATACTAAGCCCTCAATCTTCAAACATCACTACAATTACACTGTTGTCGAATCTGTGTGCTTGTCATTTGTCTGAAGTAGGATTAACAAGTGACCCAACTTGATTTAACAAGATCTTGGCCAGAAAACAATGTAGTGACAAAATATGTTTAGAGAACACGGTGTTTATTGGCTCATTAGTGTAGGTTTGTGATTTCCAGGCGTGAAAAATAGAGTCCTAGTCAATTGTTTGTTGTTACATCTGTTTGCTTGCTAAGGGGAAGCAGTATTCAACGAGTCAGGTGTTTTTTTTAACAAGTAACTGCAGAATGATGATCAGTAGTTGATTCTTCCTTCCTAATGCAGACGATTTTATTAACTCCGAGGTCTGACATTATCGATGACCTTGAATGCTGATCTGAGCAAACAGTCTCTGAGACCTCACATATCTTTGGGTTCTGGAGTAATATTTAACTTCTACAAAGGTGACCAATGTGTTATTTCAGCATGAAAATTCTTTGGAAAGCATCCCTCTACTTAACACACACCATCAACAGACACATTACAAGGAAAATATAGATATCTCGGTTAACTAAAATGAAAGTGAATTTCCAGTGAGTTTGTTTATCAGTCAAATAGCTACGCAGGATTTGCCAATCTCGTGATTTTGGATAGTTCTATTATGATTGTTATTATTGACAATTTTCATCCCAAGTGCTCACTTCATTCACTATAAGATTTTAGTTTTCATCTTTTCAACGACAAATACACCACTGGCTTTTAGGTTATATATCATTCTCACATGGAATCATACAAGTGTGATGATCATCTAAAATTGTTCCAAGTATGTTCTTGCAAACTTGTAACAATTTACTTGCAACGTAATGAACCAGAAAATGGACAACTAATTATAAAAATCAAACATCTTTTCAGAATTACATATAACTTTTTCAAAGTGTATTTCATTTTTTCTAAAGTTTAAAACGACACGCCAGTCTGAAATCAACAAAAAATTAGAGTACAACGACTGATAAGTCATGCAGATTTTTACTTTGTAAATCGATTTAAACAAATAAAATATTACAAAAATTCCTAAAAAAAGAATAAGACTTCACATTTTCTAGTGTTTGTTTATTTTATTATATAATAAAAATAGGTAGCACAAAAATTTGTTGACTGGCACCCTTTCCAGTGTCCCACAGGGACTATAAGAGAATTGATCTAGACATTTGAAAAATTCACAGAAAATACCAGCATGATGGTTTTAGTTTCAATTTGTGCACTTTTATCCATTCTTTTGAAGGTAAACAAGTTTAAAATATGCGCCTAAAAACAGTAATCAATAATTTACTGTGAAACATTCAGTTTATATCTCTTGTCTATACATTACCTATATAATTCGAATGATTTGTAAGCAGAAAAGTAAACACAAATGCCTCGGTACCATGGTAACAGCACATGCTAACATTAAGTACTTAAGTGTAACACAAGAATTTTCGATAACCGACAGTTAACAAACAATTTCACAGAATTTTCAGTGAAAAGCAACCTCTTTTTCTGAGATTCGAGCTGATGTCTTTATGGGCCTCTCTTTATAAGTCTTTACAAGGTATTATCATGTACACGGTACGGTAATCACTACTTTTGGTTACCCACTGCTTTATATACAGTCCTTGTACATAAACCAATCTTCCAAGAACTACTTAAAGAAAACACTTGATGTAATAAGTTCAAATTTCGAAGACAAATGGAGATATCTTTCGGATCACAAAAACGGACTGAATAATCATTAACGATAGGAAATGAGTTTAAGATCCTTATCCTGTCCCACATTTTACGAAAAGCTTCACAGTTTACTATTTGTTGGTATCTGTAATTTCTCTTTATTATATTGGATCGAAGTGATCTACATCCATTGACAAATAAGCACCTATGCAGATGCCCCGATTTGATTGAATATTCACAGTGTATATTAGCGTATTTTAAAAGTCACTTTATACTATATTAGTATAGTCAGGTCTGAATTCTGAACATAATTGCTGATCTGTTAAGAACCTAAAGCAGTCAATTAAATGTAAGGAAAGACAAATGTATAAATATGGAGGTGGTTATGCGGACTAATCAGCATTACCAGAATTTTATATACTTGCTTCTGTTCAACACTTATTCACCTCCACTCATAGCCAATGCTTAATTAGGGTAAGCAGGTTGACGTTAGGAGAATTGAGTATGAAGATGATAATGTTTAGATAAGTCAACAACAATATAGTTAACAGAATGGAATTAGGCAAATAAATTGATGTCAAATAATACTGAGAACTATTTTGTACCTACAGGTGACCAAAGGGTTTTGAAGAAAGGTTCGTTTCTACCAACTTTAGTTGGCATATCATTCCGTAACTGCTAACAGGCACTCTGGATGAGCGTTGTTCTGCTGTCCATCTGCGTATTGTCAGTTTCCTGTTTTTTGTTGGAATACCTAATATGGTTAGGTTATAACCGATAGAAAGACTGCATTTTTCTTTTTCCACTGTTGAATATTGGCTAACAACATGTTCTTAACCTTGGTATAGTGTTTTACTATGCTAGGAGTTGTCCCACCTAGTTAACTCATTGCAAGTTGAAAAGACAATTTAATCACATCTACTTTTACGGTTATTGGCTAGTTGAAGCAATTATCTAAATACTAGTTTTTCTGATGGTTTCCACCTTTTCATGAGGAACAAATCTAGTATTCGTAGGCTTCTTCCATCGACTGTGGCAGTGTGACTCGATTGATTACTGCGGTCGGGCGTACACTCCTATTTGTTGGAATATTCTCCATATCTGAGAAACATTTTTCCCTCTGGTTTCAGTGCAAGCTCTAAATATTGTACCCTCTCATTCCAATAAAACTACCGAGTTCTGTCTTTTCTCCTAAGATGTGTAATAACCAGCGAGAAATTTATCTACTCATGACGTATCTTACATTCCTTCCCAATTTATATACTACAAACAATATGATCACTACACAAGAATATGATGGAAATGAATTTTACTTGTGCTTAGACTGTTTATCTTGGCTGACAAGTTGATAATTATCTAAAGAGACAACAACTGAGTTTGAGAGAAGATCTGGCTGCTGGAAGGAATTCAGAAAGTAGTCTCCTTATGTTTCCTCGTAGTTCCAAAAATCTGCTCAAGGAAGCACTAAATGACACTGTAGAATGATAAGTTTTAACAAGTAACTTTACAATAAACACAACCTGTAGAAATAACGTAGTTACCATAACTCCACCCACTACGGTAGCAACCGAAAAGCCTAAGGACTTCTGCAAAACAGGCAGTACTGCTGCTAAATAGTAAGTGTCGTAGAGGTGTCGGTTTTCGGACTGAATCATCATGGATGGTATTATGGATTTACTGTGGCTCAATTTGGCACCAGAAATACTAGCATAGATTTTCTGGATAAGTAGCAATACGCAGTTTAACTGCCTCGTCCAACTGATAACGTTATATCAGTCAAGTGAATCAATTATCTAAAACGGGGTGCACTATAATGCCTGGCTAACATGAAACTGAATAAAATCTGCCTTATTAGGCAGCCAAGTGAATGATAAGACTTTGAAGTGGTTTGCTGTTACTATCTACGATTTCTGCGGTAATAGACAAGTTAAAAGTCGGTTGATTTTGAACATTTCTTGAAGCAATGAAACTCTGGGCTGGATTTTTACACTAAGTGAATACTAAAACTAAATCAACCAAAATATCAATCTAACACCCCACAGTATGAATGAACAACTTCTGTTACTCACAAAATACTGAACTATAAACAGGATTTTATCACAGACAGTACCACTTCAAAGTGCTAGATTCCAATAGATGTGAGGCATTTTAATTCTACGAATCACCAACAGAGAAGGTTGAAGACTCAACCAAGTGACTTAACCAATGTTAGACGACAGCTGCCCATCGACAACCAACGGTTCAATGAGTAGGAATCTGTTGTCTGAAGCGATGAGCACTGAGCTACTTTGCCAATGGAAACAGCAATACATTAAAATCCAGACACACTCAACAAACCAGTTCCGAACATAAAAATATGCACCCACTGCAATCCACTATAAGTTGACAATAACACTAGGCCAAACAGTTTTACTTTTTTTTCCTCATGAGGTTTAAACAGAAAATCATTCAGTTATTCGACTGTTACAGCAATAACCTTTCAAACAAACGTATTTATCATTCATCCCATTATTTACAGTTAACATCAACTGTCTAACTGATTTACTTCGAAGTGGAATGTAAGTTTCTATGAAACCAATGTACACTACACAGAATCAGTCAAACAACTACTGTTGTATGCAGCTTGCAATCTGAAGACAATCAATCACTACAAAAGCAGTAAATCATACTCAAGATAAATCTTCACTCTACAAACTTGCATTTGTCATCATTACTGAATTACATGAAAGCATAATGCTTCAAAATATTACTCTGGTAGTCTGAAAATATTCAAGAAATTATCTTTTAAAAACAATATTTTTTTGTTATCTGTTCGATGAAAACCGTTTCCAGAACGTGTACACCCTTATGACTGTGATGATGTTTCTCTGGAAAAAGGTGAATTGAATTTTAATACATATTTAACCATTTTTGGATTATCTACCTTCAGTGGTTCACACAGAAGGCATTGGGCTTACTAATTCAAAAACCTTAACATCTCTTTAGCATACATGTGCTTAATTACTTAGTACACAATGAATACTTTCCTATCCTTTGAAGCGATGGGTACACAGAGAAATCACTTATTTCAAATATGTCTTTACCTTGACAAAACAAAAATGAACAGATTTACAGAATAAAATAATCAGTTGCTCTCAACTTAATATGATATATCTTAGTCAAAAATAAATGATGGAGGAATAAAAGGTGAACTGAAAAGAAGTTTCGCTGTGCTAGTCTAACACAATTTACAACGCCTCATGCTCACTGAATCAATGTAGAGTAGATAAATACTTTTGTCATATCGCCTCCAACTGTATTTACCATTTCGTTTGTACTATTAGAACCAAGTACATAAGAAGAACTGAGAGAAGGACATTTACTCGATTTTATGGCCATGTCCCAAGAAATTTGTGTTTGGAAGGTAGCACAGTTTATAAAATTGTAGACACTTGGCGGAAACTGAACAAAAAATAGATATATCCATAGCCTACAAATTGCCAAGTGCACTACGTTTTGCTGAAACCCTAGCAAACAGAAATTTTAATCTGACCTTCATATTCAAAAAGAGACTGTGAATAATGTTCTTTTACATTAATAACATGTGGCTATTATGCTGAAATCATGTATTTCTTTCTGTTTGATGAATTTTGATCACATTTGTTTTCATATTTTCTGATTATTTATGAACTTGTATGTCCTCAATTGTTTCTAAACTCTGTTCTCTTGAACCTTCATTCTTTTGACATTTTTGTAGACCTATTTATTTTTTGGTTAATGAGGATTTCATTTCACGGACTGACATCAGTTAGAGAACAATTGGAAAACCAGGAGCACTGGACAGTTGTTTCGTCTTAGTATGAAAATCCTCAGCAATACACACCCACGACCCCGCCCGCCGGAGATCGAACACAGGACTTTCAGGCTACCCAACAAATGAGTTAACCATTCAGCCACCGGTTTGGAATTCAATGGCCCATAGTCTCCTACTTTTGTCAATTAGCGATATAGAGCGACTGTCAGGCAAAGTCATCTGTTGGCATCTGCTTCATTTCCAACTAGTTGACCCCAAAGCTCACATTTCATTAGGACTTCGGGATATCCATCCCGAAGCATGTGACTATTGAGCACTACACAGTAATGTATTTTGAAGTTAATGGAGATTTTATTCTTAAGGTAGTGTTAATCATGGACTGCCCGGTGCTCCCAGGTTTTCAATGGTTCTCCAAATGATGTCAGTCCTTCATGAATACTACTATATAAATATAACAAATTACCACTTATCCTGGACTAAGATATGTAATATTAGGTCGTATGTAGCTAATGAATATCCGTGAAATAAAATGACGTTATTTTATCTGACAAATCTGTAAGTTTGTACTTTGTTAGAACCAGTTATTGTCATCTAACAACGTTTCTTAGTATTATGTATTAGAACTGCTTTAATAAGACGGATACCGTACCAGATCGATTACTTGCTTATTTGAAACTATTGTCCAAGTCTGCTCATTTCCTCAATATGATAATAGTTGAACGTTACCATGGAGAATAGTTAATTATAAGTTACTAAAGTACATTAACATTATTTTATTGTTTACAAAGTAATAAATAACATTTGTAATACAAGAGTTTTTAGATGGTTAGTTATTTATATATTGTACAGTGGTTTGTGACATCTAATTTAGGGCAGTAGTAATCACACCGTTGATAAGTAATGGATGTGATGTGATCATGGAATACTAAAACTTTAGTGAAAAAGTAAAATGCTAAGAAACAAAATAATGAGTTAGTGAAAGTACACCAAGAGGGGAATCAGTAGACAGAGGTTCAAAATTAAGCGACCTGAGTTATTTGAAAATAATATCTAAGCTGATCACGCTAAACAAAGACAACATAGGTTATTGCTTGTATTATACCGTCGTTGATTGGACAAAATTGCTCGGTCTCTATTGGTATATGGATGAGTCCCAGGTAGGAAGAAATGCGCATCTTGTATTTTCCACTGCTAGCCTCTATCAATGATTACTATATAATTAAAAACAGGCAGTATTGAGGCATCCGTGCAGGAGCCCATATGCCAATAGAGACTGATCAGTTCGGTCCAATCAACGACGGTATGATATAAAAACAATTATACTAAAACTATACCCATCATACAAGAAATGGCTATCATCGCATGGTGGTCTAGTGGATAACGCTCTGTCGTTTGAAGCGATCGGTTCTGAGTTCGAATTCCAATGGGAACAACACCACTCACTGGGAGGCAGGTACATCCAGCTGACGAGTCTCAAATA
Organism: Heterobilharzia americana; assembly: GCA_944470555.2. NCBI lineage: Eukaryota > Metazoa > Platyhelminthes > Trematoda > Strigeidida > Schistosomatidae > Heterobilharzia > Heterobilharzia americana. The sequence goes on from OX104134.1 coordinate 37,194,168, forward strand.
GGACAAAATACGCATTCTGGATTCCACTGCTAGACACTATCCATCATGACTATATAAACACGACATGGTTTATAGCATTTGTAGATTATAAACATTAAGGTCTGTCAGTTCTGTAGTGAATTGAAAGTGTCAGCCAACAATTATACTGAATACGACAGGCAATATGAAGTATCTACGTTAAACCACCCTTTCTTTCCAAAAGACTGAACACAGGCACGTGACTAAACGGCAACTATTTTGAAACATAAGACTGGGAAAATCCTTTTCTATTAAAAAAGATCTCCATTAAGAGGTCTATGACTGTAACACAACATGAAATCACAACTTTGTCAAAGGAGGCTACTTCACATGTATACCGATTAGCATTCCACTAGTGCAATTTCTAGGAATAAAAATGAAAAGATTCAATCTAAACTACATGCTGTATGCATGTCAGTCATGATTAGCTCCTGTAACAATAGTAATTGTCTACTGATACAAAAAGGTTCAGTTTCCCCAAGCAATTGACACCCACTTTTTATAGAAATCTATGGGATAACGGGGGGAGACAAAAAATCAAAGGGATAGTGGGGAGAGTTATACCACTGTTATTCCACGTAGTCAGTTCAGTCCCATAGATTCATTGAAAATGGTTACTGAACATATGGAACATAGGAGTGTCAAAACCAAATTTTGATCTTTATTGAAAGGTGCCATGCGGTTATGCATTTTAACTTCAATAAAGTCCAAATCTTGAATATTGATAAAATATCTGTCGCCTAGGGAGTTACGTCTAAAACTGAAGTGTGACAGTACTGCTATCGATTACCAATATCCATTATTACAATCCAGCACTAAAATACGTTCTGAGAAATGGAAAATCTGCGAACACTCTTAGGTAAAACTGTCATAAAACTAGGAAATCAAAATATGCAAATGAACTTAGTATTTTCTACCCCACCGACATATCATGCAGAGATATATCCTTGTCGACAGAATCCAGCATACTTGCGCTACCGTTCAGATTTAAAAGGCTTTAACACAGCAGGATATAGGCATATCTTTGTGATCTCTATGTATATAAATCGTTTTGCAATGCAGCTGTCTAGCCTCAGTGCCAAACGCTGATCAAAGTCCGTTAAACAAGTTTTTCAGTGTGTCCACTAATCAAAGTGATCCAACATCGCAGTGCACTGTGTTTTGGTGTTAGAAATTGTGATTCAGTAGGCAGGAAGCCGCAGACCTCAGTCTCGTGCTTGCTGGCACTCGTCAGCAAGACCAAGAAGAACCTAGTCGAGAAAGTCTTCTTGCTGATTGGCTTTTCAGCATTTAACGACTTCTACATAACAATGGTAAAATTGCATGTGGTTATCCACGTCATTGGTCTTTACTTTCTCACACCTAGCTAAAATAACTACTTCATTGATAATCACTAACGAAACCAAAGTCAGCGATTCCAAAAGACGACGGAAATTATTGTACTGATTAGTTGAGAAATCGTTCATGCGTTTAAAAAACCAATTTAAAAATGCATAACCTTATAGCTTTGCGTTATTATTAGAACTAATCACGTTAAGTTTTTATAACATGTATCATCTTTCTTCACGGTTGACTAGTAATAATTTCAGTAGTCACACTATGATGGTAGAGATAGATTATGTCGATGATCAGAAAATTAATCAAAATATACATAATTTATTTCTGCTTAACGGTATCCAGAAATCAGGATATCAGTTATCTAAATACATAGTAACTACGAATGTATGAGCCAAAGCTGCAAGGAAAGTTCTTGATTATGAACTATGGCTTGTTATACATAGATTAACAATCTGCCTGCCAACTAATTTCGCTTCAGAGTGCATAAATGGTACAAATAAATGTGCAAAAAGACTTTTCTCCCCATCTGCTTTGAATCACAGAGTTCTTCAAAGTTCCATGTGAGGACTTTAAACGAATCCTTAATTGTGCAACTTCGTTAAATATGACAAAACAAATTGCTAACTGCTAATAGCTAATAGCCACACTATAAGTTGCTAGAAACCTAACGAATCACTAGTCTATTTATCTCAATTTATATCGTGTCCAGAAATTGTTCACGGCAATATTCCGTTATACACAACACATGAAAACACATGTAGCTGTCCAAAAGTATGCGTAAGAATAAACGATAGGACATCATCAGTTGGACATTATTTACCTTTTTCATTAGAAAAGAAAGTATTGTAAAGAAGCTTCTGTGTTCTACTCCCCTTACTCAACACATAAATCAGTAACGTTTTAAGTGTTCGGATATTCAATAGCACCATTGGTTGTGCAGCAAAACAGTTTTCAGTCAACGTACCCCTAGTACTTCTACTAATCACAAGCTTAGGTTTACTTCCTCTATTCCCCAAATAGGTTATTCTAAATATTACATTATTTTAATGAATATAACTTCGATATGAGACGTACTAACAGATAATGATACAGAGGAACAGTTGGGAAGTCACACTGCTTTGATTGTGATTTTATTCTTTCAAAAAGTATTCGGAAAAGTCAACTACTAAAGGGAACACAAATATTTATGAATATGCAGTTCTTCTCAGCATCTAACGTTAGGATACATGCTGTAAAACGGAGATGGAAAAAGCATGCAGAATACGCCATCTGTTACATGAATACTACAGAAAAATGCCGACCAAAAAATGACAAAGGTGGCTTTCCTGTGACACCATAGGCTGTTCATTAGACATCAAGTCACCTTCGAAGCGACATTATAAATTGTAGCTTCAAATGTAACAGTATGGTCTTAACAAATCCTAAATGCAATATAGACATATATGTTGCATAAATTATAAGTAAATCTTTGCATGAAACTCTCAGTTGATCACCTCAGACAAAGCATGTACCAAACGTCTCATAATATTATGTATTAGGGCTTGATTAAACACGATATGAAACTGGAAGCCACACAAAACTTTGAATTCTAGTCATTTTGAAAGACTTCAGTTTTTGTACCTATAAGTTAATCTCATTTTATGCTCCTCCTCAAGCATTTCACAAGACCGTGTAAGTATGGTGGTTGGGAATATTCTGCCTAAGTTATAATTCTATCATTTAAAACACTCAGCATGTAAACAGTTTAACAATTAAAACACGGTTCTCAGTGTAGAATCAACTAAAAAACATATTCCTTTTCCATATATATTTATGCAAATAATAACTTAAGGGGATATAATGCAATGAAATCTGATTAATGTTCCCAATGCAATTAGTTATCCACGTAACGTAAGCGCCAAAAATGACTTCCTAAAGAAAAGCACCCATTTCGATGACAATTCCTGAGTAATAGTAAGTATTTAAATGAAACGGAATTACCTTCACTAACAACTAAGGCCGCATTCAGCCTATTTAAACAGTTAGCCAGCTGTTCAATTACGGGCGACAACCAAAAAGACTGTTCGAAAGCTGGTGTAATGAAGCGCAGGCATATGGTAATCAGAGGTTCAATCGTGAATTTTGAAATATAATTTAGTTAGCAGTTGAGTTTTGCATGACTAACCCGTAGAACACAAGTGTAAGCTTTTTAGAGGCGTTTGTTTCAGGACCGATAACGATCGGAGTTTTCTTCACCTCTACGACAATCGTTGTATAAGCGACAATTGGCAGCTAGCTAAATGGCGATCCAACTGTCTTTGACACCACTTGTTGACAGATTCATTTATCCACATCAGAGTTATGATGATATTAGTGAAGTGTTCTCCATAATAGAATAGTCATACTTACTTGTTGACTCGTTAAAAATCAACAACTTGTAATGGATCACAAAACACGCTAAATTTTACATGTATATGAATATGCCCCAACTGCTACTACGCTGGTTCACCTTTGTCATACTTGAACATAAATTCTATGGAGAATCCCTTCGATTTTATATTTCCCTGTATCTCCAATTGTCCCTTTTTTCAGAATCTGTTCAAAAGTAGATGAAGAAGTGTATATCACAACAATCCTCACGCGAGTTACAGTTTACAATCCTGATCAAAACAATCGACGGTAATCTGGGACTGGAAAGGGGATTTTATCAACAGGTTTTAAAAGATCCCTTATCACTCAGTAGATTATCTTCTAAAAGAAGAAACTTATTGCTATATTATAGAATACATCACTCAAGCGAAACAACGAAATATTTTCAGCCATTGTGAATGTAAATGATTTTTAGAATAATAATTGTCTAATGTGACTATGGATGTTCCTAACTGATTCGAATATGAATATTTGTTGTGGATTTATGGTACATCCAGTTATCGTCAAACAACTGGTCAGAAATTCCTCAAATGCACCAACATACTTTTGGTAGAGCACTTTAAAAGGTGGAAAGGATAAAAGCTTCAGAATGTTTCGTAGAATCTGATGTTTTAAGCTGTTTGTGGTGGGTTATTCGATTGCATTTCAAGTCCTGAAATATCAGACGTCAATTTCTCATATGTAAGTGATGAAAGAAAAGTATTTCGAACTTCTTTTTTCAACTAGATGAGGTTATAGCGGTTTGTGGTGTGTGGTGATAATATATCGACATGGCAGTTTGCTGCATTTTCTACACAAGAAAAAGAAGTGCAAAGGATGATGTATATTTGAGGACAATATGAGGTTTTAGAATGAGAATTTAGTTGACAATCATACCGGTGACCGTCTCAATACAAGAATAGGACACGCTTAGGACCAAGTTTATGTAGCCCACAGTAAACTTTTTGAGTAAAGGTAAATTCAACAAAAGATGTTTTTGGTTTTCAGTCGAATCATCTTAAAAATATGGTTGCAGGCTGATGACTGTGTTTTAGTGAAAATTATATCTCAGGCTTGGTCATTCATTTTGGCTGTTCGCTTTAAATGTGCTGTAATTATTAAACGGAATCCTAACTGAAAGTTCTGGAAAATCGCTTAGCTTTTCCAACTGCACACGCTGAATCGTCTGAAAGCGCTACATATCCTTCCCTGTGTGTAGACAAAAGGTGTTGTCAGTAGGGTCATCGATACTGAAACACAACCGAAGAAGATGACATTTATGCTAATAATCGGAGGAAGAAATTCAAATACAAACATACAATGCATTCAATGGTAGTTGGGTGAATATGGTCAGTAGGCAGAATTCAACTAACTTTGTTTCATTTCGGCATTTACTCGTGGTGTATCATGAACAGTATATAACTTAGATGGAAAAGTATCATCCTATGACTTCCTTAAATTAAGATATGCATAGGACAAGTGCAGCCAAACAAATATTTCATAATAAATACTACTTTGGAAAGAAGACTAACTCACCGAATCTGCCATATTTTGAACAATATGTCATAATTCCATTTCTGTTAGTCAGCGTACTATGTGAATTCGCGTTGTATCCCGTATAGCTTATAAAATGCTTTGTTTGTTTAGTTGGTTGTTATGCCCAAACAAATAACTAAAATCGTGTTCGACTGTTCAAACTAGCTATTTAAGTGTTCTCTCTCCACTTCATATATTAACCAATAGACGATTTGAATGTAGGTTGTTGGAGCGAGTGACAGACACGGCTGCACTAAATGCGGACGATTAGAGTACACAGCCATTCGACCTTGGAAAAACAAGCTTGTGAGAATATGAGATACGGTCACATGTCAATTTTCCAGTAAAAAAATAACAATCTACGACATCTCAGTTACGTAATTCTGAATCAATTTCGTTAATTTTCTTCACACTTGTTCGCATACAACCTCAAATAATTTATTTGTTGTACTGTGTACTGACGAGAAATCCACTCACTTGAATCAGCAATTACTTGCCATCATCTCTTATTCACTCACATATAAACCAGTTGAAAAACTAAAAATTTAAAATATCAAAGATGCAAATCAATCTGGGATTCTTAAATCTAAGCAATGAGATGCAGTTACATCTCTATTGACGAAACAAAGAAGTTGAACTCTGTGTCAAAAGAAAATTCCTGTACCTCTGAGTTCATGGATAAAAGCATACGAAACAACAGCCTTCATAAATGTAGGAATACCGCTGCTGAGTTAAATTCCATATTATTTGTTGATACATGATAATAATTCATACCCGTTACACAGTAGGTGGCTATGGAACCTCAGTAAATAACGCCTGGCGTTTGTAGCCACGGATACTGGGTCCGAGTCTCAGTAGGAACAACAACACTAAGTGGGATAAAGGTACATCCATCTGATGAATCCAAAATAAGACAAAACCCGCGTTCTAGATTCCATCGCTAGTCACTAAGTGAATTGCAACTTAACTCTATATTGATTTTAGCCATTTTATGTACCAATCAGTGATAAGGTGATATCATTGACTGGTTAACGTTTCGGGTACAGTTTATTGCTAATTATTGAAGCGAAATAAAAATCTGTTCAGCAGTCAGGTGTCGTAGCTTAGTTGGCAGAGCGTGGGGGCCGGTGGTCGCTGGTTCAAATTCTGCCGCAACCCAAATTTTCAATTCACCTTTCATCATTACCCAGTATCAATACTAGTTTGCCAAAACATGGCTATCTCAGACAGTCAAAATGGTAACTGTTATATCAAAGCTTCCATGTGATTTTGCCAAGGATACCCTATAGTTAGGCGGAGTGAATTTGGCTGAAAATATTATCCAGTAAATTACACTGTATCACATTACTTTATGTTCAGTGGGCAAAGCTAATTAATATCCAACCTTAGTAAACAGAAAGTACCCTTCACTTCTGGATAACTTTCTGATGCACGAGGAATGAATAATTTTCGCTCTGAGAGCCGTTCTTGAAGTGTTTCATCAATAAAAAAATGAAGTCACAGCTTTCAGGTGTTCTTATCATCTGGATGACAAAGTTGAGTCATGATAATGAGAAACATCTAACACACTTTATTCATTTAGATCCACTATAGTCCTTCAACCATCCAGTATTTTGGTGAATTTATCCACCATCATTTATTACCGTTTTACCGCTTACTAGTTGGAAACTACCAAAACTTGGAGAACTGTAGTTGCTTAAAATTCAGTTCGCATCGTCATGGAAATTGTATCTTTCACGGTGACGCAAACATGAATTTTATCAAAATAACCACTACTGGTGAATTATTCCAGACAGATTAGCTCCACTTCACTGTACTCATCAGCTTAAGCGGAAGAACTCTCGTTGATTGTAGGGGAATAAGTGACATATTATTGGATCAAGTTCTGCTAAAGGCAAACATGCAGATATGGGTCACTCTGTCAGGTAATGACAACCAACATGAGAAGTTACACGCTGGTACTACACACTGCCGAAACGATAGTGGTTAGATGATGCTGTTGTTTATCAAAACCTCATATCGAACTGATTGAAACTATCCTACTGCCAGTCAAACGTTTTGACTATTTAATGATGGTTTACATCAAGATCTCCATAATTCCATTTTGGATACATAAATTGTTTCCACCACTCAAATCTGACCTGTTGACACTTGTAAAATAGTAAGATGTCAGACGTTAACCGAATATTACAAGTTGGTTCAATAATTCGTATATATGTCACTTGCAACCAGGTCATAATAATGCGCATGAACACTCATGAATCTACATGAAGCTTCAAGAGAAATTTGGAGTCAAAGTCAACTGAATAGTTAAGATAAATCTAATAAATGAATTTGGACATACTAAGTAACATGGGTACACTCCTGGAATATCTCAGAAGATTGGCAATTAAATATGAAACAATCGAAAATGAAGTATGAAGAGCTCTCATAATAGGCTTGTTAAATTTTCTGAGAAACCACAAGCCAACTAAAAAGAAAACTTATAACGCAACAATTCTAACGCTCTGGCAAAGAAGGCGGTTGTGCTTGTTTCTTCTGAACGTATAGTTGAGAATTGAAAATACAGAGTGGTGGTACTTTGGCCGAATACAATTTTTTTATTGTCACACCTAATGGACAATTTGATTAGACTCTGTAGAAGATCTTGAACGTTTCGGAGTGGGGTGGGAGCTCTAAATGTCCTAAGTTCACCAAGTGCTACATAATAGCCAGGCTGGGCAGTGTTGGCAAGCTCATCTGGAAAGTGAGTTCACGGTGAGGATAATGTATTAGGCTTCAGAGTGGTAAGTGAACCTATAAATGCACACTGAAGAGGACCAATGTGTCAACTTGTACTTCACACACTGATGAATCAGCTGGTGGCATCAAAATAAAATCAGGAGACTAGCAGTTAGTCATTTGTACGCATCATCCTCACGCAATGTTACGGGGAAATTTCCTTTTTGGGTTAAATTACTTAAACTCCTATGCTATTCTCGTCTACATTGTTTTCCATAAATTCGTACGCATAAGTAATATCTACGCTAATGCTCTGCTTAGCTTCGAGTATCACAGGTCTCTTAGGAGCCCCTAACTGATATGCAGTTGTTAAAAATATAGCACATGGCAGAGGATTTAAATGTGTAATTGTTTAGTAAAGTGAAAGATGGAGACAGACTGGCAGCTGTCGCGTTGCTTGCACCATATTACAGTGACATCTTTCAAACTAGACCTGAGAATGAGTGGGATAAAACAACCAGTAAATTGTATCCAGATATATTTAAGACTTCTATGCTGGAAAATTATTATCCATTCCCTACTATCTTCTGAATGAATAACAGGAAATGACATTTACGGGCGAAAGATATGCATGTTCTTAATCTCGGATTCCTCAATCACCTAGAATTCATAAGTTTTATTGTCAACTCACTGAAAGATAGTTTTGTCGACTTATCTTCTAAAATTTATTTCCATGTTACTTCCAGTTGTTTTGGTGTAATCCAAATAACTCGGTCAATAGTAGTAAAGTATGGATATGACGCCACATGTCTCTGCATCACTTCTTTTTATAACACTGCTGAGCGATTTTTTCTCATACATTTTAGTATAGCATATTGCTTACAATTAGGATATGTACTCAGTGTTTTTTTACGTGTAAATTTTTCACTTCAATAAGTATTGATTCATGTAACACTATCAAAGGTTACGGTCTAACTTCTAATAACTATCATCATGGATCACTGCAGTCAACGGAAGTTATGTATGCTCATACTTTTTATAAATGCTTACAGTATAAATGAAAATAATAAGCAACCCATGGTGAATGATATTTGTCTAGAGATATTCATTCCCATTCGCTCAAAATTTGACCAAGTCGCCCACGTCTTTCAGTAGATTTACATTGACGGAATACATCAAACAGTATGAGTTAAAATGAAATGCTCATTTTTCATTATGTGAACTGGCCCTGCGAATAGTGGTAAGACAGGACTGAATAACTGTACCAACGTTAACCCGACAACAGAAACCAAACAGCAATGACTAGCAGGAAGGCATTTATCATAAACAGCAAATGCTTCTAACATGAATGATAACAACTAGTGAATATACGAAGATATGACAATATCCTAATGACTTCTGAGTTGTCTCTTCTGAATTTTATATAATTCGTAGATAATTAAATGTGTAAACTAATGAACTGCTAATAAAACTTCAACAGTTACTGCCATAAAACTGATACAACTATTATAATTTGAACTTACACATTAAAATATCGGGGTTCCTGTTATCGCTGTCTGTTTTTTCTTCTAAAATGCTTAAAAATTATTGTTCAACTCACACTGCCATTTAAACATGCAATATGTAATCAAATCTTATTATTTGCTATTGTGACTATCAGGTGAGTATACATTTTGGAAAATATTCTTACAAGACACCGATTTATTTAGATGTTAGACACTTGCAATTTTCCTGTATTCAGTGTTTAGCCCAGCTAAAAAAATATCAAAGACATTTTTTCCTCTATCACCCACGGGCCGTCTAAACTCACCGGAATTCACATCTTATAGGTCCAAGTTTATAAGTTCAGTTCAGCTGCCTGTGCATATCTACCAGACCCTTTCTGTGCATAAATTTATGGTATAGCGGATAGGCTGTTAATGGCAAGTCATTGCTTCTGCGTGTACAATATCGAATTTGATTAATACACTCTGAGCTGCGATGATAACTGTTGAATAATATGATAAATAATTATTGGTGTTAATTTTTGGCCTTTTCTTTATTCAGTCGTTTTAACAGCAGACCGCGAATGTCGATGTGAGTGTTGTTACTATTTGTCCCTTGGGTTTCTAGTGGAACATAGGGCTTCAGTAACACGTCTCCATTTCACTCTCTTCTCTCCAGTCTTCTGAACCTGGAGCCACGACTCCCCACATGCTTTCATTTCTTCCTCACACCATTTCCTCTATGTCACACACGTCACCTAACTCGTCGTTCCCCCTTTAGATTCCACATGACAGCTTGGCGCATGATGTCTCCAAATGCCTTTCTCAGTGTATGCCCAGTCCAATCCATGTCTACTTTCTTCCGCATATTTGTTGGCCGATAGGTTCTCGGTTGATCCGTTCCCAGCCAGCCAGAGTTCCTTGTTGCTTATTCATAATATTCTGGCCATCTGACATTCAGTATCAAGTGAGTGTAGGCGGCAGCTGTTTATAAATGTCTGTCATTTGCTGGAAATGCTACACGTGACGCGCCAAGTTTCTGAACCATACAGCAGTACTGACTTGACATCGGTGTCTAAAATCCGGATCTTGTTCTTTATGCTGAATGAAGTGCAGTAGATCTCCACACTAATTTCAGATCAATGAAGGCTTGTCTTGCTTTTCTGATACTGGTTTTGACGTCTTCGTCTGTGCCCCTGGCAGTTGAAACAATGCTGCCCAGGCCGGTAGGTGAAAGAGACTACTTCCCTTAGGGTTGCTCCCGTTAGTGGTGATTGGTGCTTGTTGTTGTTGTTATTATTGGTGGTGGTTGGGTAACTCCATCACCTCTGTCTTCTCTACGTTCACTTGAAGTTCCATTTTGACTGCCTCACCTCTTCTGTCAACTTGTTGGTTTTTGCCTGTAGATAGTCGAGTTTGTGCGATATTAGACATAAATCATCACCAGCGGCGAAACCCAAATATTCTAGGCTGTTTTCATAGGTCCAGCCAGCGTATGCTCCTCTTCTCACAGCTCCTCACAGTTTGTTGCATGATCCAGTCCAGTCCACTACAGTCGAACACAATCAGGAAGATGATCAGTGATAGTAGGCAGCAACCTCGTCTTACTCCTTCCTGTCTTCACTTCAAAGGCGTCACTGAACTTTCCATTGTGAATCACTTAGAATGTAGCATCCTACAACACATAGATGATGTTGAATGAGGTCAATAAAGGTTTGTGGCACCAAAAGCATAGTGTTGAAGCAGTTGCTCAGTTATTTCTCGGCCGATGTTGTAAATGGTCTTTTCAAAGCCGATGAAGTCGGAGTAGAGTTGAGTTGACCGCCATTCTATGCTCTGTTCTATGATGATGCATAGCGTAGCACTGCAATTCGGTCCGCACATGATTTGTGCTTCCTGAATCCATCCAGTCTGTTCCTGTCGTAATTTTGAATGCACAGCATTTTCCTTTCAGTCTCTTCAGGATGATGCGGCTTAATATTTTGCTTGCTTTCAGTGGACAGCGGTGGAACATGGTTCCGCTCCAGTTCTTGCAAACACTTAGGTCCCCCTTGCTTTGGAGTTTGACAAGGTACCCCTTCTCCCAATCTTCAGGTACCCTCCCTTCCTTCCTTGCAAACCCTCTGAAGAAGCCGTGTGAGCATGTTCACTGTTGATGTCTCTGAGTCTGTTTTCAGTGCTTCTGAAGGAATTCCATCTGGTCCCGCTGCTCTCCCGGATTTCAACAACCTCATGGCGTTCAGCACTTCACTTCTGCTTTTATCGGAGGTCTTGTGTTCACTGGTAATTCTGTGGCTCGGCTGTTGATGGTATCTCTGGGAGAGTTACAGGTGGTGATAATGGTGGTGGTAGTCAATTCAAGAGCTTTGTTAAGTGGTCAGCTCATCGTTTTGTTTCCTTTGTTTCCCCTCTCTCTTTGGCAACTAACTTCCCTTCACCATCTCTCATTGGTTTCATCCATGTTGATCTTTCCCCTCCCAGACAGTAGTAACCTGGTTATTTGATTTAGTGTTGTCAGGTCTGTCTGTCTGTCTATCCGTTTCCCTCTCTCTCTCTCTCTCTCTCTCTCTCTCTCTCTCCTACCTGCAGCCTGCAGGCTGTTCTGCTTCACTTGCCAATGTGTCGTAGAAGTGTCTTCTGTCTTTGCGTGCACTCTCCTTCATTTCTTTGTTCAGTGCAGTGTTTTATAGGTTGTGTTCAGTTCCTCTCTTCGTTGTTCATCCCCACACTGCACTGGTTCATCTTCATCTTCTGCTTCACCATCACCATCACCATCTTCCTCTCCCTCCTCCATCAGCTTCCATGTGTCTGTCGAGATCCATTCCTTGTCGTGTCTTGTATTGTCTTGCCTCTTCTTCTTCCTTCCTAACACAATCATGCAGGTTTCTTTACACATCTCTTTCACACAGTTCCAGTTTTCTTCCACACTGCTTCCTTCACAGATGTTGCTTAGTGTCTCCCATTTTGTCATGATGGCTAACTGACGTGGAGATGGCCTTTGTAGTTTCGTCCTTCAGCTCAGTTTGTGTTCTGTGTGTTCGTTGAACTTGAACTGTGGCAGTCTACCACCAACTTCTTTGAAGGCTTTCAACTTGATTTTGAAGGTAGATTCATTGCACTAGATAGTGAGTGGTGTGAACCACCTTCATCTGCTCCTCTTCTTCATCTGACCTTGTGTCGAGTAGGCTGGCTTCGTCTCCACTTTCTTCACATCGAGATCAAGTCGATCTGATTGTTAGTGTAGTGTGTCATGGTGTCTGGTGAAATCAACTCCATCTCGCTCGCTGCCTTGTGAATATTCTTGTGTTTGTACACACTGTCTCGCCTCCAATCACCAAATCGTTGAATGCACAGAAGTCGGCAAACAGATCTCCATTCTCGTTCATTTCACAAACGACTGCTTCGCGACCCATAATCAGTTCTCTTCCTGTGTTATTTGCTCCCAGTTTGGCATTTAAATATGTCACCACAGCCATTAGGATTTCGATATCGCCAACTGGGTTGGGGTCTTGTCCATTTTTAACTGCAGTTGCCAGTAGAATTTCACCTTCTTCTCTTCATCCGCTTGATTATTTGTGGGTGTGTGGCGTAGCATTGCACGAACGTGACTTCCTTCATTTTGAGTTGAACCTTGCTGTCATGATCCTGATGCTGGAGGAGATTAGTTCCCACTGCATGAGTGCCTTCGATGCTGTTGGAGACATCATGATAGCCACTCGAAAACTCAGTGTGCTAGTGATTGTCGTCTGTGTGACAATATCCGAGTAGATTATTGACTCTCCGGTTGACAGTTTGCAGAGTCCACTTCCATTCCATCTGCAGATTCTTCGTAGATTCTTACCACTTCCATACCATATCTTCTCATCTCTTTGACAATCTGGACAGCCTTGCTAGCTTCGTACATGATGTGGACATTCCATGTCCCCATTCCAACTTTCGCTTTCATCGAGAGAAGAGAAGACACATTGGCCAATTGGCTTCCCGAAGGCTTTCACCAACCGGTGCCATTTCGTCTCTCCGATTTCAGTGGGGAGTAAGTTTGTTTTAATTTTTTATATCTTTTTTGTGCTTCGAAGTTTGTTTAGCGATTGGGTTTGTTTTCCGGTATAGGGTTGCTGGGCGTATGTCCAACCTCCCCTCTTTATCCGGGCTTAGGACCGGCTAGTAACTAGTGAACTAGTTAACCAGACGAGGTTCGATATGAATGTTGGGAATTCACAATTTGTAAACTACTTTGATGTAGAAACTGGTCTATTGGGATTTCTGTTACACTACTGACGATAATCATCTTTCATAAAATTTATTCACAAGATGCAATGTCACAAGTGTAGGACATGCATTCTCAGTTAATCTGACTCGTAATCGTTTACCGTGAGATGAACAGGCAATTAATTGTCAATTTTTGTAAGTTACTGATACGACAATGGTTTAGCATTCTGATAGCAATCAACGTTTCATTGGCTAAACCAAAATAAATCGTGTAGTAATACATTCTTAAAGAGTGTCATTTAAAATAAGTCTCATAATATTTCTCTATGTCACATCATTATATTACAGCAATATACGGCACCACTAAAAGGAATTTGTATCAGAAGATTCAGGAAAGTTGAACCAAATACTTGCTGTAACTTGCTATTCCTTTGAAAAATAGCATTGAATCAAGCAACTGCTATCCATAAACTGTCCTACTTTAAATGAATTTTATTGTAAAATTTCTTCCACCTTTCACCCTTTGTAAACTTAAGTTGCAAAGCTAGCCGTGCTCCTAAACAAATAGCTGCGTACAATGAAGATACTCTTTAGACCAATGCAGTCTGCTAGGTGTTACTACAGAAATGACACCGAAATATTAACACAGTTACTCGATGCTTATCGATGATTGTAATATTCATTTAATTACATGCTTAGATATATAATGTACTAAAACAGTTAACAGCATCATTACCAGAGAAAGCCACTGTCAGTTACAGTTTTTTGAGATCAAATAGTACTTCCTTTCATCATTCGATCATTTGATAAACTATGTAGCCAGGAACGATGACTAAAGCTGAACGAAAACCTGCGATATGAACAGAGAACAACTAACAGTCTCTACACTAAGTTTATTATGGTACTAAAACTATATATGGTACAACTGAAGACAAAAATTACCACTCAGTTTCAGAAATAGTATTAATTTTTGTCTCACTGTTTGGCTGCTTGTTAAGATATCATTCGACAGCCAGGTGTAACAATCCCAAACAGGAATATAGTCAGATAGAAACAGAAACAATTAACCTACAAGAATAAATGACTCGTAAGATTTTGCATGCTGTTATTGAATATGTTTACTTACAGTTACTCTGCATGGTTGACAGGAAGTAAGTGACTTTTAAGAAAGGTCATTTAGTTGATAAAAGTCGACGAAGTCTTTAGTTTGTACTCAGTACTACATCTCTGAAGTAAACTTAACACCTATTCAATCGTTACTGCAAATGAAGATTGATAGATACTCATCTGGTGTCACATCACACCGGGTCTGCCGACTGACATATATAAATGCAGAAGTGAAGGGTAGGACAACAGTAATTTTTACTAACATGTAACTAAAACTTTATGTATTAAGGAGGAACTGCAAAGTTTCAGCAGTTCGGTAAAACGATTTTGCATGACTCAAAAGATGAAATTACCAGTGAATCTTCATTTAAGTTGTCAATCAACAACGTAATTTCAGTTTATTGACGTTTGCAGAAACCAGTTCGATCAGAAGGCAAAACCCTGACCATTTGATGAACAAAAAGATGATAGGTGATTTGCAACCCCAGTGAAACACACTTTATTGGTCAAACAGTATACCATTTATCCGCATCCAATTTAACATACTGGATGAACTTACAACTATTTTCGGTTCATTTTTTTAGCTGAGTTAATTTTTAGAATATTGACAGCCCTCAACACCTACAAATGGGCAGGTGAATTTATCGCTTAACCGCTTGGTATTTCCTATACAGGTTGAACTAAATTGCTGATATTTCGAGATTTTATAGAATAGACAGAAGTCCCTTGAACCACTGTACCTTAACCCTAACAATGTGACATTACCCCACACGCTTTTAATATGTATTGTGTTTCATGTGTGAGAAAGAAAAATGTTAAAAAGCACCTTGTGATCACACACACTCAAACAATGTAGGAGTAACATGCTGTCTAAGAATTTTTCGAAGTTTAGAGGTTCAAATTTCGTATCGTCAAAAAATTGGGCCATTTGCTATGTAAACACTTTCTGAATCTGGTTTCTGTTGCGCATTGTGTGAAAACTTATTTAATGGCAGTTATAGGCCTTACTTTTCAACTGTATTCTTTCTGATTAATTTTTCTGCCTAATTTATATGATTGCAAATTCTGTTCCCAGAGATTATCACGATATCATAGCATTTTGGAAAGATGGTACATTCGGTTTACCACCTTTGTAACTGGTGTAGTTTCGAAACGCAAGAAGTTTGGGGAATAAAATGTAAATGAATGTGCATGACTGTACTGTGGAGTATTTCTTAGTTCACGTGTTTTCTTCACCGGAGTTGTTGAAGGGAGAGAAAACTGGAGGGTTTTTCAACTCCACATGTATAAACAGCTGACTTTTTAACTGGAAGTTCTGCACACCTGTTTGATTGAATTATTTGTGGAAACCGTTTACGTTGAAGGTTTCTATGAACACTACCTGCAGTTCTGTTTGAAAACGAATATGGATTAATAGCTGAGTTTCAATATATGTCAAGCTAATAATGTATAGAATCTCAGGTTACTAAAGATTCCGTGCGCTCGACATCAACAGTGGCAAACTTAACTTGTAGTACTCACGTTTTGATGAGGCAGTAGTACTCATGTTTCTCCTCACTATTAGCGAATAAATCACAGTCAGTATCATCTCTTGGGTGTGGTTGAAAGCTTTAATTCTATTTACTTATCTACATACAGGACATGTGTCGTTAACTTATTTGCAGGAATTAACCAGAAGTTTTTAAATGAATATAGATTTCTGTAGGCCTACAGCAGTGACGGAATTCAGATTTTATGGAAATAGGAGGATAATATGTCCTTAAAACATCTGTAGGATATTTCTCACCCCAGTAAGGGAAATATCTAATAAGTTCACTGAGACATAAAGTGTAGTTTATGGAGGAAAAGAGATAAACACGTCTGGTATTTACCATACATTTGCGATATCCTTTTGGTATCCAGCCATATGAAATTTGGTATACGTTACTTAAATTATTGTCAGTACTTGATAGTGAATATATATGAATGTCTAGAAATCATAAATAGCTCAGGTTGTCTAATCAAAACCTCATGAAAGCCGTTCATTAATGCTCTAAGATGTACGTGGAATCAGTTCAGTAAAATAAACTAATCAACTGGTGCGAAGTAGCATACAATGTTACTTCCAACACAGAATGCCAGATAGTGGGCAGAGATACGCGATGACTGATTTGTTGCTGAGTACACAAATATATTTCTGTCTATCAGAAATCTTGTACATGCCGTACAAACAAGCAGACCCTACCGAATCGCAGATAAATAGAATGTGATATGATTTGGAGAATAAACAGCGGTGGAAAAAGTTTGTCGAAATCACCATGAAAATATAATAAGAGGTTACTTGTGAAACTTGTTTTATTATTGCATTCTGTTTGGTTTCAACGATAAACTTTTGTGTTCAGTGTTGAGCTCAAACAGTTTCTCTACGACTAAGTAAACACACATTCGGTAGATTTGTTTGGGTCATTTTATTAGTTTATACTCCTTTCAGCGTGAATAAACTCTAGGATTCGTTAGCTTACTTTACAGAACAGGGAAAGCTAACTCAATTACTTGATATTTCCTTTGGCACTCATGTTCTCGTATTCAACCTTTAATTTGCATAAATGACAAATTCTAAGCTTTAGAGTTATCACCACTGACCTTTTCTATACACCTAACATCCAACGGTGCACTGCAGTATTGTGTAATTTATTTTAGTGGTTCAACTGGAAACTGTCGACTCTCGGGATTTTACAGCTATATCAGTTGTCGATCAGTGAATAATTTGTTTACAAGTTCCCGTCTCATAATTGGTGTTTCAATCATGAATAAGACTGGAATCAGACAGTAAAGTCATTATGAAACTGGGAAAATTAATCTCTTCCGTAAAACTGAAGTCATTGATATGATGGTTATAGTCCATTGTAGGCAAGTTAGACTCCACATGAAATGTTCTTTGCCATCAACTCCCTTTATCGTCTGAACAATGTCTAACCAACTCTAGTAAATCAAGTGCGTATACTTAAAAAAGAAAGTAAAATCAATAGATTACCGTGATGCAAGTGTTTAATTCACCCTGCCTAAATACGATTTGTGCTATTAGTTACAACATGTGAACAATCTCCAATACTGTGTCATTAAACCTTTTATTGATTATCAACTAGCCTAATTATAAGCATTCGTTACGGATTAAATTAGATTAATTCTGTAAAGTTTGACCTATTGACCGATATTAGGATCATAACAGATTTATAAACCTATGGTGCGATTATGAAATTAATAAACAAAATGAATCACTTATCAATCAGTATTTTAATTCAGATATTCTGCACGCCCTGATTAGTAAAAATAATAATGATAATTCTCGTTAGGCTTATCGCATAAAGGTAAAATAAGACTCACTTTCTTCCAAGAGCAGGACTACCATCTTCTAGCTGAAAAACTGAAAACAGCCTCTCATGTGAACAATGAATGAAGGCAGAATTCATAACTGTTTATTCTGACAACTATGCATCGGTCTTAGTTACATCATCACCTTTTTATTCACTCACTTTAAATGGTTGAATAACCCAAGCACTGACAGTCCCTGAATATCCAATGTACTTGTATAATCCCATGATGCATTACGTACATCCTTCTCTAACACTCGTTTCTATTTCTTTTCTTTTTATCACAACTGTAGAAAAATTTGCCCGAATATGTTTAACTTGTCACTGTTTATCCCATGATTTGTAAAGCGCATGAATTCTGTTTTCTTTTTGATTCCTCAATTCTGATCCTCGAATTTCGATCTCATTCCCCATAAATTTAAAAGGCATCATTTGGCAATGTTAACGATTTGGTAAAATATTTAGCCGTTCTCAGTTAATACGAAGTCATGAAACTAAGACTAATTCACCCTACCCTATACCCCCTTATTGTCCTTTCTTCAGTTAAATTTATCAAAAAAACAAATTAATGAGTCGTACACCTCATGTGAAAACCAGTGAAGCAAAAACATCTCAATAGTTGAAGTACTTGGCAGATGGTTACTGTCAGCTTAAGAAGGTTGATAACCGCGTCACCAAACTGTGAATATTTCCGAATACCTTGATTAAACCAATCTAAATAACTTGCAGTTGCTTTGCTCATGTACATCTGATCTGGCAGCAGATAAACTTACTAAATCATTTCTGACGAAAGTAAAAATACCATACACTTACCGTCATACTGTCTGGGTTAATGAAAGTGTAGTAGGCATTTAAATTGCATTCGTTGATATATTTAACATTGACCATATAATTTGACGTTTCTTTAAGTGTTCTGACACAGAACATACTGTTTTCTTCCTGCTGGTTACGAATTTATTGAATTATTATCAACACAACATCTCAGTTTTTACTTTACGTTAAATCTTGTTTTCAAACTGCCTAATCCAAGTAGATTGGGAGTGTTTGGAATGATAAGAAAAGTAACGGTATTTCGGGAAGTTTATGTAAAGATTGGAGTCAGATACGGGTTCGACATAGGCGAATCTTTGGAAATCTTTCTTTGGTGGCACTCAAAAACTATTCTATCTAAATTTATTTGCCTTACTTTATATTTCCAGGGTCCTATGTCAAATTAATCATTTTTTTTACTCTTGTTATAGGTCTGTCTACCAGGCTAATTAGGCATTAGTTGACATATTAAAAATAAAATGATTTTCCGCGTTTCAGTGGCGTCTATTTGTGGTGAGTGGAATTTTTACAATCCTAGACTGACGGCTGTAACTGATATCTATTTTACCTAGAAGACGAAGACGTTTAAACGTGCTATTTACGTACGAAAATTATTTCATGGGATTCAAATGTTGAGCTAATATGTCAAAGCTATTTCGCTAAGATACAAAGTATTCGTTGCTACAGTAATCTTATATTGATTGGAGATCATTCTGAAGAGCGTAACCTTTGAACTTTGGGTGCTGGAACCTACGTCACTTTGTCACTGTGTTCTCGTCTACAGAAAGACGAATATGTGTTTGTGGGAATTTTCAGTAACTGTTATACATTGTGTTCAGAGAGCCCAACGAACAGAACTGTTGTGCACTGGTATCTTTTGGACTGGCGTTACTGTAACATTGAAGATATTTAGCTATGCTTATGAGTAACAACAGGCAAACGATGTCTCCATCCCTGTATTCTCGACCGATAGCAGCTCCCTTGATGCGGTAGTCGAATTTGTATATCACAGTTATCCAACGAGCTACGCTGCTGAAACGCTTGTTCCCTCGAGGTCCTATCATACCAGAAAATGCTGTTGGATACGAATGAGACAAAAACCAGTTGCCATTATAGTGTAAATTGCTACGCTATGATGGGGTCTATGGGCAGTTTTCATGCTGAGGAAACCTGATGTGATATTTAGTCTGCTGTAGAAAGAGAAGTAAAGACGGTAGGTAACCTACTTTCTAAGGTTAGCAAAAGCGTTATTGGGTTTCCGCGACGTCATCCGAACTGACTGATGCGAGAAGACTGATTCCAGCTGCCTCTGACTACGACGAAGAGCGAAAACAACTCAAACAAAAATTGATCAGGAGTCTTCACAGTAATCGCGAGAAGTGGTGGGGAAGGAATCAGCGTTAGGTAACACTCCGTAACTATTCAGGCTTGTTAAGGATACCTGCAAAAAGAGGACGATGGTGAGTGAAACCACCACCGAAAAGGATGGGAAGCTGATAAGCCTCCAGGACAGGTGGCTTAAACGGTGGGTTGAATACGTTGAAGCACAGTTTGAATAGCTCTCAACAACTCTCTAGTTGCCTAACATCCAGTCTGAAACTGAACTGGACGTAGATGTCGGTGTTTCAACTCTCCTGGAAGTTGAGAAAGCTGCATAAAACCTAAAACGATAAAAAGCACAGGGACATGACAGTTTGCCACCTGAAGTCTTCAAGGATGGAGGTAGGAAATTCATGATTAAAGTGGTGAAGGTACTTGGTAGTGTATGAAAGCCAAACGTGGTGATGGTCTACTTCTCTGATTATCCCTGTCTAGAAGAAGGGAAATTATCTTCCTGTGGCAGTACTACACTGTGAAGGGAATACCGAGTGAGTATGTAGTGCCAATCAAGGCTCTCTACTCAAACTCATGCAGTTGTGTAAGGGCTCATGGAAAGTTGTCATGTAATCTGATGACAGCTAGTGGTGTCCACCAGGAATACTCAAGGTCAACTTTTCTAATTAACTTCGTTATAGACGTACTAGTGGACATAACCTTAGTTACCTCCGACTTCGCAAGGATTGATCTACATCCTGAAATCCTGAAGGACATTTGGCTGACCTGAAGTTTGCGGACGATATTATCCTGGTAGGTGAAGACGATGACAAAATACAAGGTCTTCTGAAGACGTTGAGCAAAAATCTGAGTATGTTTGGCATCTGTTTGTACCTGTCAAATATAAGATGGTGCTCAAGGACTGGTCTGCAACTACTCTCACTTTAATGATACAGAGCGAAGTGGTGGAACGTGTCAAGCACTTCCCTTACTTGAGGAGTTGCGTCAGTCCGAATGGACTAGGTACTGACGAAATCTCAGCTTGGATATAGAAGACTTTTCTGGCATTTGCCGAATTGCGTCACTTGCGACACCGACTGACGAGATATCTGAGTACTTATCAAAAGAGAAGTATACTGTGCTGCGGCCAGCGAGATATGGCCGTTGAAAGTAGATCACATAATGCGGTTACAGAGTTTTATCATAGTTGTCTTCATTTGGTGGAATCACCATGTGAGTAATGTTGAAATCAAAAGAAAGGGTATTAGGCAAGATAGAAAAGCCGACAGATGAGGTTGTGAAGCTCAGTCGACTGATATGGTTTGGACATGTAGTGCACATGCGAAACCACTGCCCACCTCGACGTGCCACTCTAGGGGATTGGTTTGAGAGAGGAAATGGTATCCGTGCATGAGGTCTTTGACTGCTGGTATGAGCCTTGTGTGGAAATGGAGACTGCTGGACTGGGTTACCCGAGACAATAATAATCAGTGGCTGAAGACTCTTGGTGGCTTAGCTGAAAATAGGTTGCAGTGTCACAGATATATCCACTCCGTGACGTCTTCTGTAGCTTGAATACACGCAATAACTTCGACTTTTCAGTTACTTATTTTCTCTCACAACTCTGTCTACTTTGATATCATTCTTATTCTATCCACTTGTTTGTATACCACAGTGAAGTGTGGCATGTTAAACCGATCCATTTGTGTGTGAGGTACTACGATGATTCTCTCTGTCTATCTGCCAGTCCCTGTATTCAGTAAACAGCAAAGTAAGATGGCTAATGTGAAGGATTGTAATCAACAGATTGTTCTAAAAACTTCTGTTTACTATAAGGACCATTGAATGACAAAATAAGGTGTCCGATAACTAGTGCTTACCTCACCAAGCTGCATTCCCCCTCGATATGCAATCTGTACATCCTCTCATTTCTTATTAGGAGTGCATGAAATATATTTTCAATTGCTTTTATTAGTAATTTACATGCACGTGAGCCATACAATGCATTACAATGTGCTCACGTCTTCTGAGTATATGTATCACACGATATTCTCTTCTTTAACATAAATATAAAATATAATGTAGATTGAAAGGAGTACAGATATTAAAATAATCTATACACTTTACTTAACAAAATCTTATCAACTATTCAGAACTATCAGTTTGCCTATATGAGATAGCCATGGTTTGGTTTGATACTGGGTGATGAGTGAAAATCAAATGAAAATCTGTACCACGATAGGATTCGAACCAGTGGCTAGTAATTTCGTACCCATCAATATTATTAAGTTCTAGAATCACTGAAGGGGGTATATAATAATCTAAACAAGGAGTCATGCAAATAACCATTGAGTTGATTAGTAGCAGTAGTGTTACACTTTCTTTCTAGTTATACATGTTGCTGTAATCCTCTATACACAGTTTCAAACAATATCATTTTGTTAGAATCTCGTTATTAATTAACTAAATTACTACCTGGTATTCAATTTTTACGCAAACAGTATGACATCAGATGAAAAGGTGGTATAATTAGTATGTGAGAATTGGTATACTGATGATTCGAGAATGACATGTATTGTACGTCACTATGGGTTACAGAAGTGAATAAAATCTGTTATAACTGGAACTCTTCAACAGTGTTTATCAATATCTTTAAACCGATCTGATGGATTTTGAACGTTAACCTCCCCAGTTTTATACTGAATGGTATTTTTTGAAATTTGATTTGTATCGTATCATTTATCCCGTGAAGGAAAGTAACTGATTGTTATGAGTTAGATAGGAACATGTAGGCTGTCAAGATGTCCTTCATTTCTCTGTCTTATTTTTACTGCACTTCATCAGAAATCACGCAAAAAGGCGAAAAATATATCGTGATACTCAACCAAGAAAATTTTACCAGGGATTTTGTAGTGCTCGTTTTAATTTGACGTGTTACTTTTTTCAAGCTGAAGACCATGCTGATCAGATTTCGAAAAGTAAAAATTAGCCAACTTCCAAGAATAACTAGGTATCACTCTCTTCAACTTACCACACTCAGTAAGACGGTAGAGAACAGAAAATGGGAAAATATAGTTAAAAACTGAGTGATATTTCTCTAGTAATTTCATGAGTAGAGAAATAATTTTACGAAACAAACACTTCTGTTCTTGACATTCCCATGGATGGATAACCATTGTATAACACTGATGTTACAGTGTGTGATAGTGTTGAAACATATTGTCTTATGGTTGGTTGCCCAAAAGCATTAGGAAGCTTTTGTTGAGTGATGCAGTCTCAATACCCATTTTTAGTTGTTTTTTCCTACCATTCAAAAGGGTTCTGTCTTTGTTAGTTGCCTGGAGACAATCGGCAGGAAGCCCTGGACCTAAGTTTCTTACTCCTTGGCACTCGTCAGCAACACCTACTTTTATAAGAAACGACCTTGAATGCATGGATAACGTTTGATGTTATAGGAGGACTTACGTCTTAGTACAATTCGCATAAATAGCTATTCATCAGTCCGTCAAACTGTCCACTGATTATTCTAAGAGAATTAACCGCTTTCTTGCACCTTATTGTACAACAGACAAGCTACTGTGATTTACTCAGTTTGATGGAAACGGTTTCTATTAAACTGTTTTTCAGAACTTATATAATCATTTCTTATCATCATGCTTTCTAAATTTCTTCCAGTGTTTGTGTTCACGATCACAAAGTTTTAGACTACAATCATTTCAAGATACCAGTTACGTGATTAACAAGTAGTAAGATGTATAGGATTTAGATAACTTCTTGGATATTAGCTAACAAGTTGAGAATAATTTTGCCGACTCTTGGTGTTGCAATTCAAAGTAAGCAGAGTTTACACTATGCTGATATGGCATGAATGAATTGTCGAAAAAAGCTAAACAGCTATTCACCCTTAAGAACACACACATCCAATTGACATCAAGTTTTATACTTAATTAAAAGCAAATGTTTTCAGTCCACCCTTCCTACAAACTATGAATTTGTATTCATGTGTCCATACGGCTAAATTAATAGCGAAGTCAAAGACGTTTATTGATGTCTATTAATTACGTTCGTTTTTTTTGCTGAACACAAATGTGGTATTCTTAGAAATGAACAGAAATTATCGGCCAGTCAAACTGTGTTTCGGATTCAATAAACAGCATGCCCTTACTTCCCTAACCTCGCCTGGTTAACTAGTTCACTACTTACCAGTCGGTCCTAAGCCCGGGTAAAGAGAGAAGGTCAGGCATACGGATAGCAACCCTATCCCAGAAAACCAATCCAACCGCTGATGAGACTTCGAAGCACAAACAAAATATAAAACATAAAAACAATATTATTCCTCACTGGAATCGCACAGGCGAAAAGCCACCGGCTGGTGAAAGCCTTCGGGAAGCACATTGGCCAATGTGTATTCTCCCCCTCAATGAAAGCGAAAGTAAACGTGGGGACATGGAATGTCAGCACCGTGTTTGAACCCAGCAAGGCAGCCCAGATTGCAGACGAGATGAGAAGGTATCGCATTAAAGTGGTAGGGATTTGCGAAAGCAGATGGAATGGGAGTGAACTCTGCAAACTGTCAACTGAAGAATCAACAATATACTCCGATATTGTCACACCGACGACAACCATGAGCACACTGAGTTTTCGAGTGGCTATCATGATGTCTCCAAGAGCATCGAAGGCCCTCATGCAGTAGGAACCAATCTCTTCCAGCATCAGAATCATGACAGCAAGGTTCAACTCAAAATGAAGGAAAGTCACAATCGTACAATGCCACGCTACACACCCACAAATAATTAAGCGGATCAAGAGAAGAAGGAGGAATTCTACAGACAGCTGCAATCAACACTGGACAAGACACCACTCAAGTTGGCGACACTAAAATTCCAATGGGCAACATGAATGCCAAACTCAGAGCGGACAACACAGGAAGAGAACAAACCATGGGTCGAGAAGCACTCGGTGAGGTGATGAACGAGAATGGAGAATTGTTTGCAGAATTCTGTGCATTCAACCATTTGGTGATTGCAGTGAATCAGTGTGTTCAGGCACAAGGATATCCACAATGCGACATCGATTTGATTTCACCAGACACAAGGACACACTAAACATCAGATCGACTTTATCTCAATCTCGGAAAAGTGGAGATGCAGTCAGCCTACTTGTTACAGGGTCAAGAAGAGGAGCAGATGTAGGCTCAGACCACTATCTAGTGCAAGAAACTTTCCAAATCAACTTAAAAGCCTTCAAGGAAGCTGGTGATGATAGACCACAGTTGAAGTACAACACTCGGAAACTGAAGGACGAAACTACAACCAACATCTTCACAGCAGCCACCAAGACAAAATGGGAGATATCGAGCAACATCCCTGAAGAAAGCTGGGTGGAAGAACACTGGAAGTCTTTGAAAGGGATGTGGAAAGAAACCTGCATAACCGTATTGGGAAGGAAGAAGAGAGAAGATAAGGAATTGATCTCGACGGACAAAGGGAAGCTGACAGAGCAGGGAGAGGAGGATGGTGAAGCAGAGGACAAACCAGTGTAAGGATGCGCAACGAGAAGAGGAACTGAGTACAATGTATAAAACACTACACTGTACAAAAAAGGGGAGAATAGTGCGCGCAAAGACGAAAGACACTTCCACGACACATTGGCAAGTGAAGCAGAACAGACTGCTGGTAGGAGAGATAGAGACCTGACAACATTGTATCAAATAACCAGGTTACTATCTGTTATGGTAGAGATCAACACACATGAAACCAATAAAAGATGATGAAGGAAATTTAATTAACAGGGAAGAGAAAGAAACGAAACGATGGACCAACCACTTCAAAAAGCTCTTGAATCGACCACCACCTGCACTTCGTCCAGAAATACTATTGCTGAAGGTGTGGAGGGAAGGGAAGGTGCCTGCCAACTGATTGGAAGAAGGGCTACCATGTCAAATTCCTTAAGTGTTTGCAAGAACTGGAGCGGAATCACGCTCCTGTCCACCCAGGGCAAGCAAAATATTAAGTCGCATCATCCTGGAGAGATTGAAGGATGCCCTGAATTCAAAACTACGACCGGAACAGGCAGGCTGGCTGGATTCAGGAAGTACAAATCATGTGTGGATCAAATTGCAAGGCTTCGCATCATCATCATCATCACAGAACAGAGTATGGAATGGCAGTCAACCCTCTACCTCAACTTCATCCACTTCGAAAAGGCCTTCGACAGCGTCAACCGACAAGTAATTTGGCAGTTGCTTCAACACTATGGAATACCACAAACCTTTATCAATCTCATTCAACAACTATATGAAGGCGTCACACATCAAGTAATTCACAATGGGAAGCTCAGTGATGCTTCTGAACTGAAGACAGACTGTCTACTACCACCCATGATATTCCTGATTGTAGTGGACTGGATCATGCAACAAACAGCGAGGAGCGTGAAGAGGGAGATACGCTGGATCGGGGAAAATATCCTAGAAGATTTGGATTCGGCCGATGACTTGTGTCTAATGTCACACAAACTTGAAGATCAACAGGCAAAAACTAACAAGTTGTCAGAAGAGGCAGGGCAGCGAAAGAAGACGAGACTTCAAGTGAACGTAGAGAGGACAGAGGTGATGAAGATACCCAACCAACAACAACAAGCTCCAATCAGCATCAACGGGAGAAACTTAAAGGAAGTAGCCTCCTCCACCTTTCTAGGAGGCACTGTTTCAACTACAGGCGGCACAGACGAGTATGTCAAAGTCAGGCAGGATCGGAAAAGCAGGACAGGCTTTCATTATCCTGAAACAAGTGTGGAGATGTTCTGCACTGCACTCAGCATAAAGCGTGAACAAGATCCGGATTTTCAACACCAACGTCAAGTCAGTGCTCCTGTATGGCTCAGAGACTTGGCACGTTATGAAAAGCATTCCCAACAAACTACAGACATTCATCAACAACTGCCTACGCTGGTTCGATACTGAAGATCAGATGGCCAGAAAGAATCAGCAACAAGGAACTCTGGCCGGGTAACCAACCAACCAAGAACCTATCGCTGAACAGATATGCAGAAGGAAGTGGAAGTGGATTGGGCATACACTGAGTGAGAAGGCCGACGGGGGACATCACGCGTCAGGCCAGGCCAGGCCAGGCCCTCGAGTGGGACTCCGATGGGAAGCGACGAGTTGAGCGTCCGAGGTGAGGGTGACATGGAGGAGATGGTGTGAGGAAGAAATGAGGGTTTGTGGGCTGTTGTGGAGCCAGGTTCAAAAGATTTCAGAGAATAGAGTGGACTGGAGACGTGCTACTGAAGCCCTATGTTCCATTAGGAACCCAAGGGACAAATATAATGATAAAATATTCATGTCGGACTTTCATCAGCTAGAGAATCATTGAAAACCTGGGTAGTGTATCTATAGCTCTTATGAAACAAATGGCTAACCTAACGGTAATATTTAGGAAAAGAACCTGTTTGAAAATAAGTCTTAAATTACTACAACGATATGTACAGCTGGAGAAAATTTTCATTTATGATCACATATATGGAGTAAGTTATTCAATGAACCTTTATTTTGATCAGTAAAGTATACTAATCAACAGTTTATCTTCTTACTTGTTTCTTAGATTCCAATGGCCGAAAGGTGACAGGAGTGAATTTACTAGCAGAGTGATCCCACCTATGCAACGGTGATTGTTCTTAATCCTTTCTAAAGTAATGAATGTGTGTGAACCCAGTTTAATCATTATTATATATATTATTAGTCCCTTGGGTTCCTAGTGGAACATAGGGCTTCAGTAGCACGCCTCCAGTGACCTCTGTTCTCTGAGATCTTTTGAACCTGGTTCCACGACAGCCCACAGCCTCTCATTTCTTCCTCGCACGACCTCCTCCATGTCACCCTCGGACGTCCAACTCGTCGCTTCCCATGGGGATTCCACTCGAGGGCCTGACGCGTGATGTCCTCAGTCGGCCTTCTCAGTGCATGGCCAATCCATCTCCACTTCTTCCTGCATATTTGTTGCGTGATAGGTTCTTGGTTGGTTCGTTCCCAGAGTTCCTTGTTGCTTATTTTTTCTGGCCATCTGATCTTCAGCAGCGAGCGTAAGCAGTTGTTGATGAATGTCTGTAGTTTATTGGGAATACCTTTCGTGACGCGCCAAGTCTCTGAGCCATACAAGAGCACTGACTTGACGTTGGTGTTGAAAATCCGTATCTTGTTCCGCATGCTGAGTGCAGAAGATCTCCACACTGGTTTCAGGCTAATGAATGCCTGTCTTGCTTTTCCGATTCTGACTTTGACGTCCTCGTCCGTCCCGCCTGTAGTTGAAACAGTGCTTCCTAGATAAGTGAAGGAGGTTACTTCCTTTAAGTTTCTCCCGTTGACAGTGATTGGAGTTTGTTGTTGTTGTTGATGGTGGTGGTGCGGTATCTTCATCACTTCTGTCTTCTCTATATTCACCTGAAGTCCCGTCTTCGCTGCCTCTTCTATCAACTTGTTAGTTTTTGCCTGCAGATCTTCAAGTTTATGTGACATTAGGCATAAGTCATCGGCGAAATCCAAGTCTTCTAGGTTCTTTTCCGTCGTCCAGTGTATCCCCCTCTTCTCGCTGCCTACTGTTTGCTGCATGATCCAGTCCACCACAATAAGGAATATCATGGGGGATAGTAGGCAACCTTGTTTCACTCCTGTCTTCACTTCAAAGGCATCACTGAGCTTCCCATTGTGGATTACTTGGCATGTGGCATCTTCATATAGTTGTTGAATGAGGCGGATAAAGGTTTGCGGCACTCCGTAGTAATGAAGCAGCTTCCAAATTACCTCTCGGTCGACGCTGTCAAAGGCCTTCTCAAAGTCGATGAAGTTGAGGTGGAGAGGTGATTGCCATTCTATGCTCTGTTCTATGATGATGCGAAGCGTTGCAATTTGGTCTGCACATGATTTGTACTTCCTGAAGCCTGCCTGTTCCGGTCGTAGTTTTGAATCCAGTGCATCCCTTAGCCTCTCCAGGATGATGCGGCTTAATATTTTACTTGGGGTGGACAGGAGAGTGATTCCGCGCCAGTTCTTGCAAGCACTGAGGTCTCCCTTCTTCGGCAGTTTGACAAGGTAACCCTTCTTCCAATCGTCAGGTACCTTCTCTTCCTTCCACACCTTCTGCAATAGTGGTGTGAGCATGGCCGCTGTTGTCTCTGCATCTGTTTTCAGTGCTTCTGGCGGTATTCCATCTGGTCCTGCTGCTTTCCCACATTTCAGTAGCTTTATGGCGTTCAGGACTTCCATTTTCGTTGGGGGATTAATGTTCACTTGTAGTTCAGCGGCTGCAGGTGGTATTTCTGGACGAAGTGCAGGTGGTGGTCGATTCAAGAGCTTCTTGAAGTGGTCGGCCCATCGTTTCCTCTGTTTCTCTTCTTTTGTAATTAAATTTCCTTCTTCATCTTTTATTGGTTTCATCTGTGTTGGTCTCTTCCCTGACAGCAACCTGGTTATTTGATACAATGTCGTCAGGTCTCTCTTACCTGCAGCCTGTTCTGCTTCACTTGCCAGTGTTTCGTAGAAGTGTCTTTTGTCGTTGCGTGCACTCTTCTTCACTTCTTTGTCCAGTGTTTTATACATTGTGCTCAGTTCCTCTTGTCGTTGAGCATCCTTGCACTGGTTTATCTTCCGCTTCACCATCCTCCTCTCCTCTATCAGCTTCCAGGTATCCGTCGAGATCCATTCCTTGTCTTCCACCTTCTTCCTTCCTAATACTGTTGTGCAGGTTTCTTTCCACATAGCTTTCAAAGACTTCCAATGTTCTTCCACACAGGTTTCTTCAGGGATGTTGCTCGATGTCTCCCATTTTGTCTTGATGGCTGCCTTGAAGATCTCCTTTGTAGTTTCATCCTTCAGTTTCCGAGTGTTGTACTTGAATTGAGGTCTATCACCAGCTTCCTTGAAGGCTTTTAACTTGATTTGGAAGGTTCCTTGCACTAGGTAGTGGTCTGAACCTACATCTGCTCCTCTTCTTGACCTCGTGTTAAGTAGACTGCGTCTCCATTTTCTTGAGATTGAGATAAAGTCGATTTGATTTTTAGTGTGTCCATCTGGTGAAATCCATGTCGCTTTGTGGATATCTTTGTGCCTGAACACACTGCCTCCAATCACCAAATCGTTGAATGCGCAGAATTCTGCAAACAATTCTCCATTCTCATTCATTTCACCTAGTGCCTCTCGACCCATGGTTAGTTCTCTTCCCGTGTTGTCCCCTCCCAGTTTGGCATTCATGTCGCCCATCAGAATTTTGATATCGCCAACTGACGTCTTGTCCAGTGTTGATTGAAGTTGTCTGTAGAAATCCTCCTTTTTCTCTTGCTCTGCATTATTTGTAGGTGCATAACATTGTATGATTGTGACCTTTCTTCCTTTTGAGTTGAATCTTGCTGTCATGATCCTGGAGGAGATTGGTTCCCACTGCATGAGAGCCTTCGATGCTCTTGAGGACATCATGATAGCCACTC
Organism: Heterobilharzia americana; assembly: GCA_944470555.2. Lineage (NCBI taxonomy): Eukaryota > Metazoa > Platyhelminthes > Trematoda > Strigeidida > Schistosomatidae > Heterobilharzia > Heterobilharzia americana. The sequence continues at coordinate 37,224,919 of OX104134.1, forward strand.
CCTCAGTGTGCTCGTGGTTGGCGTCTGGGTGACCGGAGTAGATTATTGATTCTCCAGTTGACAGTTTGGAGAGTCCACTCCCATTCCATCTGCTTTCGCAAATCCCAAGCACTTCGATGTTATACCTTCTCATCTCCCTTGCAATCTGGGCTGCCTTACTGGAACCCAGTTTAATCAGGATGGGATAATTCTTACCGACTAACAGATACCAAAAAGACGTACCACAAAAACGAAACGTTCAAAAGAAAGTCGGATGGAGTCTGAAATTCTGTTATGTTAGTCAACACCCAATACAAATGAACGAAAATTGTTTTGATAAAGCAAATGATACTAGATTTATCAGATAAAGTACCGAAATGTCTACTCAGTGAATACTCGTCAGCCGAAAACAATTTAAAACTGCGAATATGATTTTCATGCTCCTTATATTTAAGCAAGGTCAAGTATGCGATAGAATACGCTTAAAGGCCAATGGGGCTCACAAAAATGCTTTCCTGCACTATTATGATGCCCCAGTTTTGTATAAAGCATTGTTATTTATTTTAAAGTGTCATTTCCACACCATTTTTATAGTATGACTAGTAGTCTATTCTCTGCCCCCATTGTAATGTAAATCGCTAATTGGTTAATCTTTATTCTCATTATGCAAATGCCTCAAATTGAGGACAAGGTCATTTTTCATGTGTGTACTGATTCACGTGTTTTGGGATTGATTTTATTATCGTATTCTCGGAGTAATAAACTCTCCCATCATCCAGCTTTGGTCTTCTCTCTATTCGTCCCGGGATTGCAGTCGGTGGCTGTTGCGTACTAAGTTAGCTGTCAGCTAAGTGTGAGTATTATATTCGTTCGGAATATATAACTATTTGCGTTCGAAAATATAACATGCACCTAAACTTGTTTCAGCATATGAAACTGCATGCTCTCTGAATCCAAGGCGGATATGTACCCTGCTCATAACACCTGCGGCTGCGTTACCAAACTTTTATGTGCTCTCAGTGGCAAATACATTGGTAATGCTGAGAAGAGGTTCTGCATCGGCTTCTCTAAGCACATCCGGAAGTATTTATACTTGAAGTGTAGTAAGATTAAGACCAGAGCAATTGTTAGACATCTCGTAAATGCACAAAATCAGTTTGACAGTCCTAGTGCTTTTAAAACATTGAGCGTACAGAAAGTGCTTGGACTACTATGCATTGCGGAAGTGAATGCCATAAAATGCTTCCATCCAAACGTCAGAATACAAAAAAGTGACTGTGATCAGTTTCTTACTTCCATGATAATAATAATTCAATTTTGTTAAATTACAACTACAAAAATTCTTTATTTCACTGTCCTACTAATTTCAACTCACTGATTACAAGTCAGTCTTTATGTATGTCACATCCTTGAATGTTGAGCAATCACTTATTTAGTATGAGTTGTTCTTCATCCTACTTTTTTTGCTCTTATATAGCCCTCTTAAATCTTCTGTTTCATATTATAGAAACAAGTAGTGATTTTTATTGACAATCTAGTTTTTGGAATTCAGTTTTGAGGTTTGTGGGAATTTATTGACTTCAGGTTAGTATTCTTCATGGATTGGAAAGCCATTGGAGACCTGGGAGCACTGGACAGCTGTTTCCACCTTACATGGGACTCTTCAGCAGTGAGCACCCATGAACTCACCTTCTCATACTTTTGATTCTCCAATTTAACATTATTGATACTGCGTGACGACTGAAAGTGAATTGAAAACTTGGCTAACAACGGGATTTAGATCGGTGGCCTCCATGATATTGATTCAGCGCTCTACCGACTGAACTATGACAGACATAACATCACTTTATTTGCTTTCATTCAGTGTTTTATAGTTGAAGTATATAATGATATCATTTTATTCTAACAGCTATTTTAAACTTAGACTATCGGTAGCTGATGAATATTTTGGAAACAAAATGTCATTTTATTCTGCAAATCTTGTCGCTCTTGTTTTATCCAAACTTATTAAGGGAACCAAATGCTTGAAACTTGGTTTAATGACATACTTATGTGCGGTAGACAACAGGAGTATTTCGAAGAACGACTAAAATTGTGCTATTATACCAGCAAGTTGATCAAGTTTTAGATTTTTGAGTGCAAATTTATGGTTTCTATAGAATTATTCTTCAAAACAAATTGTTTTTCTTAATGAAGCTTTTTGACTGCGAAATATTTCAAAAACACGGTGTAATCTAACAAATCTGCTCGAAGTGCCATAGCAGTGATTAAAAGCTTTTTGACTGAACTCATGTAGATGTAATACCAACCACTTTTTTATGACTGTTTATCTGATATGGGCCTGTATTTTAGTGTTATAATTGAAAGTCATTTTCTTCTGTCTCATTATTATCATCTTGGTGACTATTTCTTTTACATTTATCAAAAAGAATTGAAATAAAAGGCAGACTTTAATGACAAACTATACTCGATAAAAACTTGAGATAAAAAAAAGAACTGTGATAAACCACGACTTTAGTAACTATCCAATGGTCAGCTTTTCTTTTCTGAATGAACTAAGTCTTCCGCATGATGCTTAAACTTTATACTCTTACACCAGTTAGCTTCTGTGGTGTAAACTATCTAAAGAAAAGTGAAAAGAAACTCAATACCTCTGATGCAAGTTCTAGTTTCCTGATGTTTGGGAATATATATATACACAGTCTAGATTGTTTTCCTTGAGTAAAACACTTGATGAAAAACGACATTTGTAGTCGCCATTCTAAACATTCATACTTCCAGTTAAATCTATACTAATTCACTGGAACAAAACAGACTTTCTGTGACCTTTGGGAAATAATATACCTTAGAGAGAACTACGTAAACATTTCTGTGAATTTCTTACAGTATGTTAGAGTATATATTTGGAAGGAGAGTCAGAGAGCTGATTGGTCAGTGTTTACGGTATAAAATATGGTCTGAATATTCGTCCTTAATCTTGACCAGAGGCAGTGGTAGTCTCACTTTATTGGTCAACGTTAGTGTGACTGATATTTTACTAGTCCACTATCAACCAGTGCGTGAGATAATTTTTCTATATTGAACTTACCGATTACTGACTCAGTAAAATAACTACATAAACAGTTATATTTCCTGTTATTCTTCGCCTTTTTCCGGAGCAATAAATCCTGGCTTCTGTGTGTTTCAATAGTGTTGAGACAGTATTTTCAGATATCAGTATATTTTATCGTGTGTGAAATTTTGTAGGTATATAACGACAGCTTTGGATTCATAACCCGTCAGTTAGAAGAAATCCCCCAGTCTAGTATTATTCAGTCATACTGCTAACCCACTCCCAGAATTAGCTTCTAGTTGCAGGTGCTGTGCTGAATTTCTGATTGTTATCATCGAGTAATCTAAACTTTGTGTAGATGTCGTACTGGGGCATAATCATGTTTCTCCTGTTTTCATATGGATATGCACTTTTATGTTAAATGAATCGTTTCAAAATTTCGATTGACTCTGAAGGTCAACCTAATAACCACTTGGGTTACCGATTAGAGTTCTCTGTTTCAGGAAAACATTTACTTTTCCGCTTCAAATAAAGAAACCTAATTGGTTATTTCAGTTGTTGCTAGGACAGCCCTCAAAGTTACTCGAAATTTCGACTCATAGTATATATTGTATTTTATTTGTATAATGCCGACATAGTATATTCAGACAAACAACGAAATATTGCAAATATTTTGTATTTTTTCTCAGCATTTCGATTTTATGAGGAAGATTCTTTTCAAGAGTATAAATGTAGTACATGGGGTTACCCTTTCAATTATGCAACAAGACTGTTACAAAAAACACAGAACAATATAATTTACGTGAGTGATATTAACCAATGGGTCAATGAATCTTATTCCAGTTGTGCAAGTAAGATGATGTAAGATCAGAACGCTGAGTAACCATACAGAATATTTGCTCGAACATACTGAGCCGGGATTAAAAAAATAGAATAAACCTTATACAATGAATCATTTTAACTTGTTACCCAAGTTCTTTCAAACAATCTAGTTCTTTTGTATAGTAATGATGGGCAGGGGCTAGCAGTGGAATCCAGCATGCGCATTTCGTCCTATTTGGGACTCGTCAGCTGGATGTACCTGCCTCCCAGTGAGTGATGTTGTTCCCACCGGGACTCGGGAGCAACAACACTAAATCCAGTCCTTTGTTGATCAGAAAAGGTTCGTGAATAAATGTTTTCTTGCTTTTTCGTTATGTTTTGAAATGCATTTGGTTTTGTTGTTTTAGGTTTTTGCTAACACTTATTTTTAGAATATGATATCCATTGTGTGTGTCTTGAAGTGATCATTTGTTCGTGACTCAGAATTATCGGGAATCGTAGGTGAAAAGCCTCTAAGAAAATTTCATGACAATTACTTAAGCTCAAAAAATTTCTTCTGATCTTTCCTCTATGATTTTAAATGCTATACCTAACCATGAAAATGAAGTCATTCAGCATTTCCATGCTGCATTAAAGATGTGCAAACAGACAGGAAATATTTCAGTCAATCAACCTATACAACCTTCTTCAATTCGAAGTGATTGTTTATGGGATTTGTTTTGTTTGCGGAATTCGATGGAGATTTAGGGCATTTAAGGTGTCGTTTTCTGCGTTCTAAAGAACCGAAAGATTTTGAAGTTGTGAGCCATTAATATATGTGATAGTGAAATGAATGGTGATCAATTCTGAAATGTTATAAAAGTTCCTTTCGAGTTCATTCATTCAAAAAGTTTGTTTTATATTTCTAAACTTCATAACAATAACTTCACTGCTGTTAAATCTTATAAAACAATTCAATATTGTTTCTTATCATACATCATTTGGATAATCGCATTCATTCTACTTGAATTAAAATACTATAGGCTTATACCAGTCAATCCAGCTTTCGAACCAATTCACATTATTTGATTTATAATTGAGGATAGTTGTACATACATGCTTATTTTACTGACACTGTTGTCCACAAATGACGTATTTGCGTCGTCCTGTCGCTGGAGAGTAACCAACTTCATGCTGTCTAGTTCTACAAAATGCTGATCGAATTCTATCCTTCATTTTGCAGTGTGTCCACCAAGTTAGGTGACTCACCATTGCAATGCAATAGGATGGATGTCATTTGGATGGAAGCAGTCAGGGGGAAGCACTGGATTTCGTTTATGTGCTTATTGGTACACGTCAGCAAGGCGTATCTGCCAGTTCGAGGGAACTGGTGTCCCCTGTGGGATTATGACCAGCGTCATTCACTGCTGCCATCAAAGACGTCACCACTGAGCTGTTTAAGCTGTGATATTTATAGGATTTCAAAACACCAAAGAATTTGGTGCTACACTTTCTAGGTTCAGTTTATTAATTAACTAAAGCGTTTCATGTACACTAGAACAAAATCTATTAGAAAGCATTCAAATGTATAAAGTAAGATCACCAACTGATAACTTGACTGAAAATGATAGAATGGGAAACTCAGTAACCTGATAACATCTGCACAGTTGTTGCTGATTAACCTAAGCAAATTGGTTCGTAAATTGCACACTCAATAAAGTTTTACCTGCGAATAAACAACTGAGGATGGAAACAGAACCGTTTAGTATGAAGAACACCGAAACAAAATATGACAGCCGGAAGCAGGGAACCATACGATCATGTAGAGAATGGTTGGGTGAATCAGTATGAGAATGAAATCTTGTTACTGTAGAAATGCATCTGTAAATGCATACTTATTTAGGATCCAGTCTCACTTTTTATTGTGTATCCCGAACTTACCTCTATGTTATAACCAATAATCTAGTGGAGCAATAATTCTATGAAGAAACCAGTCAAACGAAACAGATTAAAACAAACATTCTTCGGAAATGTGCATATACTATGGACAACTGATAATGACATAAATGGTGGAAACTAATGCTAACTTAATTTCCTCTCTAGTATTGCTTGTCAGTCTTATTCTGTGTTAGAACCCACGAAGAATAACCTTAGCGGCCAGTTGATGCGTAATTACTTATCTTTTACTGCCTACCAATGCTGTGCACATTTGAATCTTAAAAATATGTTCCATATAAGAAGTTGGGTATGAGATTCAAGAAAACTCAAACCTCTGCGTCCAGAAAAACAGTGATATTCAATTTTGATACTCATCAAGCAGACATTTCACTTTATTACTGGTTCTAGCTTTTAGGGAGTTAATAGTGATTTGATTGGGAATAAAAATAATTACCACTTACTCAATATTTGTTCGAAGGTGACTGAAAGTGTTGAGAAGTCTAAGCAAGTGAAGTTAAGCTTTAAAGTTCAGTTAAAAAAGAAGTTAACGGAGGTTTATATCACCAACAGTGAAAAGACGTGAGGCTAACACTGGTATTGTCAAACCACCTTAGCAAAGCCACACAGGTAATGAAGAAACACAGTAGTCAACTTCTTTTCAACTTTAAAATTAGTTTTATGAGCATCTTTACTATTTCTTTCACCAATAGTTTTATAAAAACCATCGTAATCATGAAGAAGCTAATGACAGTAGCATCAATAATGTTCAAACTGCATGCAGTTCTATGGTCAACAACAGTTGTGTTATCAACACAATGCTTCCTAGCTAAGTAAATATAGGTTCAACAAGCATATTTCACGAATGTGGGATGGAATAAACTTCAAACCATTGAAACATATAACAAAAAGTAAATGCGTGACTTGTGTGATGCATGACAGAACAGGTTAATTCAGGTTAAATGATCATTATGCGCAGACCTAATACTCCTATCTAAACTTAGTTTTTTTCTTCAGAGATATAACTGACACATGACTTTTTTCAAAATGAATACTTAATTCGTGTAACTACATAGACAATTAAAAATATGAACTTAAGCTTCCTAGCTTTCTGTATGATGTTACATCTGAGTAAACAGGCTTATCGACAAAATTATTAATGTAGTGGTAACAAATGTTGAGCTCTACTGAATTAGGTTCCTTCAACTTTTAGGTTTTATAAAACACTTAACAAGTAGAAATGTAGACTGATTACATCACCTAATACATTAAAAACACTTCATCTGCGTATCTTGAGTCCGTTATCGTCCTATGAAACTCCATTCTGGTCAACAGTTTGCAAGTATAACAAGGAGGCATAATACTCATTCATAATCTTTTGATCTTCTTATTTAGACACACATATTTCACGAATAATAGAGGTATTTTTTCTGTCACTCAATACCCAAATGGAAATTCCAGTAAAACATACATCCAGTTATCATGTTCACCCCAGTCGTTGAGCATGGTTTCAGCAGTAACTTTTCCCGTTGGTAACCGCAATTCATATCAGTGGATAAGCTAAACAGATTATATTCTGTAACAGAATGTATATTACAGTTAATGTATATTATTATTTTAAACAGTGCGAAAGAAGACGAAAGTTATCTGAAACATGTGGTATATTAGTAAGAGGAGAACAAACTGAAATTCAAATTCTGGCGTAAAATTTCAAACCAATGCTCCCAAAAGAGATTCAGATTGTTTTTGTATGCATAAAGGAGTTAGAGCTTTGATAAATTTAAGTATTCAGCTCTGACTACTCTTCTATCTTATGACCAGCTCGTAGTATATATTTAGCAATAAATGAAGATGAGTTTGTTAATTTAGTCCCCAATATCTAACTCCTACCGTAATAGATCCGGGTGAAGACATCACACTGACAGAAAATTTAGCTAACTTTAGGAGAATAAGAGTCTTGAAGCATTACATTCTAGTATGACAAAAAGGAATTACATTTATCTTTAGTTCATAGGTCGTTTTGTGCGTACTTTTGCTTTCGTCAAGAGAGGACACATCGGCAAGTTGGATTCCTATGATCTTTTGATCTTTTGCACAATTTGTGTAACCTTTATCAATATGTTGAGTACATTTGTCTCGCTCTGTTATCCAGCTTTCGCTCTAAAATATTCCTCTGATCCTTCTCTGTACTAGCAAAATTACTATTAGTTCTGCATATTTACCCGCTCAAGTGTTTTCAGTTACGTCACATCGATGTCATCTTTAATTCAGGCAGATGATTTTCTAACAAACTGACTTAAGTGTGCAAACACTTATGTAAATTGATTTTAAGATTGTTTCAAGTTATAAGCAGCTGATAAGAAACAGCAATGTGAAATGGACACATGCTACTCTGTTAAAGCTGTTGTTCTCGCTCGATTTAAACTTTTATTTCAGTTCGGAGGTTTATAGGATTGACTGATTTCACCACAAACTGATATCAGTTGAAAAACCAATGAAAATCTGGGGACATTGGAAAGCTGTTTTGTCTTCGTATGGGTCTCCTCATCAGTGGGCACCTACAACCCTGTCGAAGATCCAAACTATGACCAAAAGGTCTCGCGCTAGCTATCTAGTGCTCCAAAGCTTTCATTAGTTCTCCAGATGTTGTGGTATCGGGGTGAGTGCCACCTTGGGAAAGAACCCTATGGGGAAACTTCTTAGTTTATTTCTGAACAGAAGTCCCTCAAAGTAGTGGTAAGATAAGTCAGTGAAACTCTTAATGACTTCATGAGGTGTTGATTTAATAGGACAACAAAAGCATAGATGTAGGAAAGACTGCTGAGTTAGCTAAGTATAATAAAAACTATAAGGAAGCAATATAACACACTGATAAGGAATTTGAACAAGTATACTTTTTATAACGTCAGTGTAGAATAACTGAATATGAATTACTCATTAAACCTACTGTCATTAATACTAATTAATTAGATGATAAGGTAGTATATATATAACGTGTATCGGTGGAAAAATCACAAACCCGAAAAAGTCAGGAATATTTCAGTTGGATTTATGCATTCTTGTGAAATCAGAGACACAGAAAAACTCTGTAATTTCAATGACCAGTTATTTTTTCATTGAGGGAGGTGTTGATTGCTGGCTATGGAATCACCAACTGTAAACCTCGGTTAATATGACTCGGGTGGATTCGCCCTTAACATCTCAGTCAGTCAATTGATATTGAAATGGGACCTGGAATTAGTGTCTATTAATTGAAGTTGCTACACCTAACATCAGTACATCGAAAAGCTTTGAATTCTTAGCATTTTACTTATATTTACGTATTTCACTCCATTCATAGTTGTCCATTTTTATGGTTTAGTATGATTTCTGTTTCTGATATCTTTGACTGTTGAGCTTTCATTTGAGGTTTTGTCATGAACTAACCACTTTGACTGTTAAGAAAAATGAAAATGAATGCTGTTTTTATATTACTAAAATAAGTAACACTGTCAGAAAACTTTTGAACAGTTTCACTATTTTGTTGAATATAGCGAATTTGTCTCCTAATTGGATTAAAGAGACCAGGTACAAAACATAAAAGAAAAGTAATATTCTTGTTTTTGTTTCATGTCAGTTGTGTACAACAAAAGGATATTAACCTACTTATGTTCATTGAAATGTGTGAAACCAGTCAAAACAAGGAAACGGTATAGCAGAGTAGAGAAACTGTGTGTGTATGTGAGACATCTATCCATTGTTCATATATCTGCAGGTCATGTTAATACAGTTGGAAACTGGTCTTTGATTCATTGATTTCAGACTAAAAATGAGAATATTTGACCTCGCCAGATATGATCTACCTTCAGTACTGTTACTTATTCATTGGTTTGCCAAGAAAACAGACATAGTCATTTACTGGTTAAATTTAAAACGAAATATTTTATCATGTATATTCTATAGAAAAATGTTTTGAGAACACAAATTAAACGACATTTGTATGCATACATAGTATAAGAATACCATACCAGCTGCATTACAAAGCCTCTGGAAGACATTTTCTATTACTTATGGACAATAAATAAGTAGTTTATGATAGAATGATGAAGTAAAAGCTGTTTCGTCAAAAAGTGATTTCTGAGGAATACTTGAACATTGTTCTGCAAAGTAAAGCAACCAGTACTAGGCGAAGACCTATGAAAACTGAAAAATAAATTTACAATAAGAAATATTTACTCTGCATTAGTCTAACATATAACTTGTATGATGAGGCATTTTAGTCCGTTAAATACTATATTTTAAAAAGCTGCAGCAACTTCAGTTATGATAAGTATATAGAAGGGCGATATGACAAACTGCAGTCTACATCACCACTGGGAAAGTCCAAATATTTGGATGAGCATTGCAGAATGAATACACTGTTTAGCATTCTGCAGAATCTTAGGCTATGGCTACCTAACATGGACTACGAAGCGAATAGATAAGACTAGAAACATTCGAAGATTGGTGTTTTCAGTAAGTAGCCGCCGGACTACTAAGTCTGTAATGCTTCAGTTTTTGGCAAGTAGAATTGGACAATCAACCATTTTCGGAATCTAAACTTAACCAGCTTACTGGAACATATGTCACTCACTTTAGGTGGCTGTCTAACCATGCGATCTAAGTTATCACGAACTAGATTAGCCTGAAAGAAGCGGCATAAAAAGGCTTAGCACCAATCCATGTAGTCATTAGCTGGGAATATTGGTGGATTATAAAACTGAGAGGTCATTGGTTAGTGCTACCGAAATGTTAGGGGTAGATTTTTAGCTATGCTGTAAAATATGACTAAAAATCATTCACTCGTAATCTTCCTTCAAACTTGAATATCTCATTGTTACTTTGCCCGAAAAAGATCTTCCTAGTTTATCTCAACATATTTGGACTTCCTTTTCCTATGTAAGTGCAATTGTGGCAACTGAAGTACGTGTAATTATTATCTACTTTCGCGTATTGTGTTCAAGTACATTGGAGTGAACAAAAACCCTGTTGAATTATTTAGCTGTCAATTTGTGAGTATATAATCTTACGAACAGTAGTAAGAATGCAGTGACTTTTCGAATAATATCTATATATCCCAACCAGTAGAGAACTCATTGTGTTGTCAAGTATTTTCTAAGAACCCTAAGACCTAAACTATAGACAGATTTTGATTTATAACTTTTAAATAATACAATGTCGCAAAATATGTTTGAGTAAATATGGAAGGTGATAGACCATTGGAACTCCCAAAATTATTTTATATTCAAGAATTCATACTTAAGAAGCGGAGTTCATCGCCATTTAATTATTTACTATTAGATATCAAAACATGGTATGTGTTACAGCAAGTTTGAAAAACATGAGGTTTTGTAGACTAAGGCAGTCAAGCAATATTTTAAGGTGGTTTTCTCATTTGGCGGCAACTGTATAGGATGTTAAATTAATGTGATATATTCACCACTCATACAAGAAAAGTTAGATTAGCGGAAAATGAAAAAACTAGATCATATAGTGCCTAGAATGTTTCATACAAGAATAGCATTCAGATCAATATTCTATAGTCATATATATTCTTTAGTATATATATGGAAACTTAAATCTACGGAAATCTAGGGTATGGTAAGAAATTACTATGATATAACATGCTCTCAGTATACAAACAGTTAAAGTTGCATCCAATTGGTGATTAGATTTTACAAAAATGCTTAATATGACAGTTATTTTAGTTCATTTGCAAACTTAATGTGTTTAAGTCACTTGTTGAAATATCATGGGGATAAATTGCCTGTGATAGCAAATATTGGAATTCCACAAAAAGAGAATGTACTAAATCTTATATATAACCGACTAAGAAGCCTGGTCAATAATTACAATGTGTGAAATTAGCCAAAATTACAAAGCAGCATTAGAAACTGTTGATGTGTTCAGTTTATGTGTGTATATGTAGCACAAATGAAAGTAGTTACCAGCATCTGGACCCACTGGGACAGTGAAATTAAACAATCACAAAATTAGAAGAAAAGCTGTGATGGCTTTCGTGTGGAAGTATGTTACATGGCTGCAAATGAGTCTTTGGAGCCAAAAAATTGAAGAGGAAATCTTTGATGTTTAGCCTTTAGTGACACTTACAAAAGGGTACTACACTTATTCAACATATCAACCTTTGTTTATATTTATGTCATGTTTCTAACACTTCCATTTTAGGATTTTACTCACCAAAGTTTGATTGAGCATAGGTTCGACCGCAGCTGTTCTGTATACATTATATTTGAGTCTATTTTCAAAGCTTGCAGTAATTGTAAAAATCCATCATTATTTTGAAAATTAGTCTCGCTTGCTAATCCTACTAGGACAAAAAACCATCCTTAAGGATTACTTACACATTTATTATAAGAATACTTTGTGGTTAATCAAGTCAAACGTCACCTTCAAATTAGGTAATACTATATGTTCAGCATTTAATGGCTATTCATACCGCAGAAATAGAGATTTCAAACACTTAGATGAATTAAAGATTCTAAGCCATAATGCTTCAATGAATGTAGGCATAAAAACTAAAATTATGCGTCCTTCGCAACATCCCTCTCAATGTGGATGAGATCAACACTTCAAGCATTAAAATGCTGTTCTAGTAAATAATGGGTAAGTGCAAATGGTCGAAATATGTTTTTCCCGACAATAAAGGCACTTGCTGTATGAGCATTAAATATTCTTAGACTAGTCATCTGAGTAGCTTTAGGCAGTTAGCAAGTTTTGATAATCATTCCCCCTGTGAATTAGTTTACGCATTGGATATCCATCACACCTTTTCTTTCCTCTCATCTACCCGAGAAATCAGTTACTTGAATAGTTTTCAATATTTTCATATATTGACAAAATAACTTTCATTTTTTGATTGATTCGCAATTCAAACGGAAATATTTAAACGCGCTGTTTACAATATCTTTACCTAGACTCTGATTTCCATAAGAAACATTTTTCGAGCAGAAGTAAAATCGGTATAAGGTCGGATATACTAGAAAAACCTGCAACTCAAAGCAGATACAAAGCTGTTTTCCAGACATTGAGTAAAAATTCTATTTCTTGAAAATAAGTGCGTCTCAACAAGCTTGTTTCAGTAAATCTGCTTGCTGTAAGATGATACACTGTCATGCCATCGAAAAAAGACAAGAAAAGGGATATATTTGTATTTCTCAACTCAAATTTAGGTTAAACTTATTTTGTGAATGATTTGTTTCTTGTTCCCTTTCATGAATCAGTTTTGCCCTGAATTTTGACTAGCTTGATTGCATATACTGAATATGCTATTTCCGTATGCTTCTGCGAATCACAATCGCTTAACTAAAGATTGTAGCCCTCCCACGTTCTCAGAAGAGTGCAACTGCACTTACATCTATATATGCATAAGCATACAGAAATACATTATATCCAGTGAGTAGTATTGTTTACCTTCAGTTTTTCGTCCACTTGCCTTTATCAGTCACATGCTTTTCGCTACTTTATATGATCAAAACTAACATAGTATCAAATGAGAAACAGAGGCTCATTTATATCTTTCTACATGTTTGCTCAAAAGGCTTAATTGGAAACGAGAAAACTTGTTTCACTTGAGTGTGATTTAAGACGCACTTCCTATCAAGATAATGTAACTGGTTTACACTTATCAAGTGTCCTGTGACTGAATATAAAGTGATGAGGTAGGTAAAGGAGATGAAATCAGACCATGAAGACCTTTTTTACTGCATTTTCCATCATTTTATTTGTGGTCGGCTTGCATTGTGCAAGGAAGTCTCTTCATGAACTGCTATTTAGAAAGTAATAGATCATTCATTGTTTTCAATATTTTAGTATAAATTTTAGAGATGGATGCAAAGCCTACAGGGTAATACACTCAAAGCATCCGAATTGGATGAACTAAGAGTACCAGACACTGATAATAAGTTTACGCTGAACAATGAGCTTTCAGAAAATATGTATTTAGAGAACTATTTTATTATTATTTACTATTTGTCCCTTGGGTTCCTGATGGAACATAGGGCTTCAGTAGCACGTCTCCAGTCCACTCTGTTCTCTGAAATCTTTTGAACCTGGCTCCACAACAGCCCACAAACCCTCATTTCTTCCTCACACCATCTCCTCCATGTCACCCTCACCTCGGACGCTCAACTCGTTGCTTCCCATCGGAGTTCCACTCGAGGGCCTGGCCTGGCCTGGCCTGACGCGTGATGTCCCCCGTCGGCCTTCTCACTCAGTGTATGCCCAATCCACTTCCACTTCCTTCTGCATATCTGTTCAGCGATAGGTTCTTGGTTGGTTGGTTACCCGGCCAGAGTTCCTTGTTGCTGATTCTTTCTGGCCATCTGATCTTCAGTATCGAACCAGCGTAGGCAGTTGTTGATGAATGTCTGTAGTTTGTTGGGAATGCTTTTCATAACGTGCCAAGTCTCTGAGCCATACAGGAGCACTGACTTGACGTTGGTGTTGAAAATCCGGATCTTGTTCACGCTTTATGCTGAGTGCAGTGCAGAACATCTCCATACTTGTTTCAGGATAATGAAAGCCTGTCCTGCTTTTCCGATCCTGCCTGACTTTGACATGCTCGTCTGTGCCGCCTGTAGTTGAAACACTGCTTCCTAGATAGGTGGAGGAGGCTACTTCCTTTAAGTTTCTCCCGTTGATGCTGATTGGAGCTTGTTGTTGTTGGTTGGGTATCTTCATCACCTCTGTCCTCTCTACGTTCACTTGAAGTCCCGTCTTCTTTCGCTGCCCTGCCTCTTCTGTCAACTTGTTAGTTTTTGCCTGTAGATCTTCAAGTTTGTGTGACATTAGACACAAGTCATCGGCCAAATCCAAATCTTCTAGGATATTTCCCCCGATCCAGCGTATCTCCCTCTTCACGCTCCTCGCTGTTTGTTGCATGATCCAGTCCACTACAATCAGGAATATCATGGGTGATAGTAGACAGTCTGTCTTCAATTCAGAAGCATCACTGAGCTTCCCATTGTGGATTACTTGATGTGTGACGCCTTCATATAGTTGTTGAATGAGATTGATAAAGGTTTGTGGTATTCCATAGTGTTGAAGCAACTGCCAAATTACTTGTCGGTTGACGCTGTCGAAGGCCTTTTCGAAGTGGATGAAGTTGAGGTAGAGGGTTGACTGCCATTCCATACTCTGTTCTGTGATGATGATGATGCGAAGCCTTGCAATTTGATCCACACATGATTTGTACTTCCTGAATCCAGCCAGCCTGCCTGTTCCAGTCGTAGTTTTGAATTCAGGGCATCCTTCAATCTCTCCAGGATGATGCGACTTAATATTTTGCTTGCCCTGGGTGGACAGGAGCGTGATTCCGCTCCAGTTCTTGCAAACACTTAAGGAATTTGACAAGGTAGCCCTTCTTCCAATCAGTCGGCAGGCACCTTCCCTTCCCTCCACACCTTCAGCAATAGTGGTGTGAGCATGTCCGCTGTTGTCTCTGCGTCTGTTCTCAGTGCTTCTGACAGGATTCCATCTGGACCTGCTGCTTTACCGCATTTGAATAACTTTATGGCGTTCAGAACTTCCACTCTTGTTGGAGGATTTATGTTCACTTGTAGTTCTGTGGCTGTTGGTTGTATTTCTGTACGAAGTGCAGGTGGTGGTGGTGGTGGTCGATTCAAGAGCTTTTTGAAGTGGTTGGTCCATCGTTTCGTTTCTTTCTCTTCCCTGTTAATTAAATTTCCTTCATCATCTTTTATTGGTTTCATGTGTGTTGATCTCTACCATAACAGATAGTAACCTGGTTATTTGATACAATGTTGTCAGGTCTCTATCTCTCCTACCAGCAGTCTGTTCTGCTTCACTTGCCAATGTGTCGTGGAAGTGTCTTTCGTCTTTGCGCGCACTATTCTCCCCTTTTTTGTACAGTGTAGTGTTTTATACATTGTACTCAGTTCCTCTTCTCGTTGCGCATCCTTACACTGGTTCATCTTCTGCTTCACCATCCTCCTCTCCCTGCTCTGTCAGCTTCCCTTTGTCCGTCGAGATCAATTCCTTATCTTCTCTCTTCTTCCTTCCCAATACGGTTATGCAGGTTTCTTTCCACATCCCTTTCAAAGACTTCCAGTGTTCTTCCACCCAGCTTTCTTCAGGGATGTTGCTCGATATCTCCCATTTTGTCTTGGTGGCTGCTGTGAAGATGTTGGTTGTAGTTTCGTCCTTCAGTTTCCGAGTGTTGTACTTCAACTGTGGTCT
This sequence comes from Heterobilharzia americana, assembly GCA_944470555.2. Taxonomy (NCBI): domain Eukaryota; kingdom Metazoa; phylum Platyhelminthes; class Trematoda; order Strigeidida; family Schistosomatidae; genus Heterobilharzia; species Heterobilharzia americana. Next base: position 37,240,922 of record OX104134.1, read on the forward strand.
ATCATCACCAGCTTCCTTGAAGGCTTTTAAGTTGATTTGGAAAGTTTCTTGCACTAGATAGTGGTCTGAGCCTACATCTGCTCCTCTTCTTGACCCTGTAACAAGTAGGCTGACTGCATCTCCACTTTTCCGAGATTGAGATAAAGTCGATCTGATGTTTAGTGTGTCCTTGTGTCTGGTGAAATCAAATCGATGTCGCATTGTGGATATCCTTGTGCCTGAACACACTGATTCACTGCAATCACCAAATGGTTGAATGCACAGAATTCTGCAAACAATTCTCCATTCTCGTTCATCACCTCACCGAGTGCTTCTCGACCCATGGTTTGTTCTCTTCCTGTGTTGTCCGCTCTGAGTTTGGCATTCATGTTGCCCATTGGAATTTTAGTGTCGCCAACTTGAGTGGTGTCTTGTCCAGTGTTGATTGCAGCTGTCTGTAGAATTCCTCCTTCTTCTCTTGATCCGCTTGATTATTTGTGGGTGCGTAGCGTAGCATTGTACGACTGTGACTTTCCTTCATTTTGAGTTGAACCTTGCTGTCGTGATTCTGATGCTGGAGGAGATTGGTTCCCACTTCATGAGGGCCTTCGATGCTGTTGGAGACATCATGATAGCCACTCGAAAACTCAGTGTGCTAGTGATTGTCGTCTGTGTGACAATATCCGAGTAGATTATTGATTCTTCAGTTGACAGTTTGCAGAGTTCACTCCCATTCCATCTGCTTTCGCAAATCCCTACCACTTTAATGCGATACCTTCTCATCTCGTCTGCAATCTGGGCTGCCTTGCTGGGTTCAAACACGGTGCTGACATTCCATGTCCCCACGTTTACTTTCGCTTTCATTGAGGGGGAGAAGACACATCGGCCAATGTGCTTCCCGAAGGCTTTCACCAGCCGGTGGCTTTTCGCCTGTGCGATTCCAGTGAGGAATAATATTGTTTTTATGTTTTATATTTTGTTTATGCTTCGAAGTCTCATCAGCGGTTGAATTGGTTTTCCGGGATAGGGTTGCTAGCCGTTTGCCTGACCTTCTCTCTTTGCCCGTGCTTAGGACCAGCTAGTAACTAGTGAACTAGTTAACCATTGGAGGTTAGTGCAACATGAATACTATCTCATAAATAAAGTCCCTATTTAGCTTAAACGACATTACTTCAAAGTGCTCATTAGTGACATGTTCCAGATGGATGTTAAGAAGTTCTAACGAGAAGCCATGACCTGTGGAGTGAGACAGTCGGAAATGAAGCGGATGCCAACTGACGAGTTTGCATGATAGTCACTCTATATCGCAAATTGACGGAAGTAGGAAACTGTGAACAAACGGATTCCAACCGAGGGGCTGAACAGTTAGCGCATTCTCTGTGAAACCTGAAGGTCCTGAGTTTGATCACTGGCGGGCTGGGTCGTCGGTGCGTACAGCTGAGGATTCCCGTACACGAAAGAAACAGCTGTCCAGTGCTTTCAGTTTCACAGAAATACTTTTGAGCAATTGATTTTGATGATTTGTAATTCATACTGATTTGTGAAATAATTTTGACACTTTGGTTTCCTATTTTTCTTATGTTTTTCACGTTTCAGCCATGATTCGTAATAAAGTCTACTAGTCAAGATAGTCCGTTATGCAAAACATATATAGGCTGTTGCCAAACTAATTACCTGTTTGTTGATTTCATACTTCGTTACTGAGTTGCCAGATGCATCTACGTTGATCTCACTGACGAGCAAAAGGTAATCTGTAATGAAGAACTCGAGTCTTCGTTAAACCTTTTCTCCTTTAAATTGGTCATGGTGTCTGACTTTTGGCACTTCAGATCTAGATACATTCTGTAACAAGCATTCTACTCAATAAGTACTGTTTCACCCAGTCAGTGAGCCAAAAGTTATCGTTACTTTTTAAGGCTATAAACAGAAAAACCTACAAAAAGTGATACAAGTGCCAAGAAGCATGTTTGGAGTGCAATCTTCTCTTCAGAAAATGAAAAACGTCTAGATGATAATATTTTGAGTATCATTCGCAGCGTTGTATTCAAGCAGACGCTCTGTAATTTTCAGATAAACTAACATAATCTGAGCATTCAAAAAGGATTCCAAGTTATTCAGTTGGTTCTCCCACCTAACTCATCAGTAGTGAGAAGATCTCCTATAGTTTTTTTTGAAGTTTTACCGTACATAAAAAATGAGCTCGGTGTAAAATGCTGGCAGTCAGTCAACGAGAAACCCCGCCTGACTTAAGTATAGTACCTTTTGGTATTCATCAGCAGAGCATGTCTTCAACCATGAGAAAACTAGTGTTCCCTCAGTTATTGGTACCTGCTTCACCCACTTCTGAAGTTAGTGAAGTGACCGCATAAAACGTGAACCTACTAGAACCGTATATTTTGACTATGACTGAAGGTCATCTGATTACTTTAGCCTCCTTCTGGAACCTCTTTCTTCTAATGTTGTCAGACAATTTGAAACCAACAGTGGGACCAACTCATTACAAACTCTCGACTACCCTGCCGGTTAGCTAAGTATCTTTTATCTTAGCTGGAGAGGTAGATGAAGTTACGCTGGTTAACATGTTCAGGTAGAAGCGGTCACGTCATAGATATAATTTAAAAAGCAGTTAGTCCAACCTACCACTTTTGAAAAGGAATCGAAACGCTGATTACATAAAATCCTACAACAGATATTCGGAACTTTTGCAAACCAGTGATAGAAAATATGAAAACACAAAAGAATTATTTTCCAACTATTTTCATATTTATTGCACCAACAACCTATTTGAAGAATTTAAACTTGATATTCTTTCCAGAAACGTTTGCTTTACATGCGCTTTGAGTGCACAATATTCCAGGTGTTCCTTTGTTTTTCTAGACCGAAGAAAAGGCGACTATTTCAAGTTTAGCATTCCATCTGTCGTCAATAAAATGTCTCTACAATGCTCACATTTCCACCAGTTTTACTTATTTTTAGACAGAAGCACTCTGTGTATTCAGAAAGCATTTATCTTTTTGCAGCTTAAATAGTTGAAACACTTCCGATAAAGGCTCATTACTTGCTATCCGCATGCTTAAAGCATTTTTGCAAGTTTTTTGTCTGCTAAGTACTTCCTCTGCCTGATCTGTATCTTGACTTAAAAAATGGTAGCTGGGACTGCCAACTGAAGAAAACCGTTGAAAAGATTGCCGATCAGATACACTGACACTCTAGTTTTCAATAGGAGGAAGCATGCAACTGTTTTATATTTGAGGGGTATTAATTTGGCACCAACACTGAGACTGTTAACTTATTCATCAAAATGACAACATAACTGCCTGCTTTCTTGCTTGAGATTCGAATTTCATCCTTCTGTGAATATAGTTCCGTGTATCTTCGTTTTGATATTGCTGACTTTCACATTGCCTGGCGAAAGGTGGACCAATGCGTATCGATTTTCAAACAACTTAATTGGAGATTTGTTATTTTTGGTGTTGCTTTTCAAATCATTAGATTAGATTCCTTTCCACAAAGCGAATTTGTAATTGACCCTATTTACAATGGACTAGGTAGCACCAATCGTCGATACCCTATATAGGGTACAACTTATGATACAAAAACCATGATCTTAGTAATATCTGTATAATTAAACACTTCTGGGTTTCATAAAAGACAACACAAACTCCTGAGTTTCCGAAGACTGATTACATGAACGCTTCACTTAAAGAATTTGACATCGCATGATCATCGAAGGTCTATCTATCCTGTCACAACCCTGTTGGTTGAATCCTGGAAGATTGCAGACAGCAAGAGGCGAATTCAACAAACTGCTCAAGGTTAGAATTATAGACCGATTAAAAACCCACATTCTTCATCCTCAATAGTATTTCTTGAAGCCAGAGATGCGCGGTTTATTTGTATTTTTTAAACATTCAGCCAAGAAATTACTACAGTTTAAAGGATTAAGGTCTCCGTGAGGCGTAGGATTAACAGTATTGGCAAAACAGCGAACATCCATGCAGATTATTCGAATATTTTCTCAGCCTAAGAAGTAGCCTCTTTTAATGGTGTGTGAAACTTAAGCACAATAGTTCCCAAGTGATGGGAGTGCGTATCTCACAATTTATCTAAAGAAGAAGAAATAATCACTATTTTTAGCGGAATCATGATATCCATGGTTCACGACTGGTAAATGAAAACTACTAGAATTTAACAATCACCTTTGAATACTCTGAATGAAAAAGTGGGAATAACCAAATTTAATTAGGTGATTTCAAAATTTTAAATTCATTTTAAGACCTGTCGCTTGCAGATAGTAGCCACTTACCATATAGTAGGTTCCTCCTTTATAAATAAATGCATGAATATATCATACCATCAATCCCTACCTTCATCTGTGCGGCAACAGTTTGTTAACTCACTAAAATAGGTATGAAAAAAGTAAACTTTACGATAAACTATGTTCTTAGAGTAAGAATGAATCGCAGTGCTCTGTTGTAGTACTAATGGTGTACATGCATAAACAAGCAGATCCTTGAGACATCAAAAAGCTTACGGCCTCAGAATCGTGTTGACTGTATGAGTAGAATATGAAATAGGACCTTGTCTGTCAGCAAATGAACCGACTGAAACTATTAGAACTGCAGATGAGATCAGATACATTTCACTGTAAATCATCATCACCGTTATTATTATTATTATGGAGTGGCTTGTATTGAAATCCAGAACCCACATTTCTTCCCAGTTGAAACTTGTCAGCTGGGTTTGCCCCCCTGCAGTAGCTGATATTGTTCCCGCCGAGAAATGAACACAAGACCCATCGACACAAACACCTGAGCGTTTTTGTCAGACTACTGGGTCACAACAGCCACTCCTTATGCGATGAGCATGGGTTTGATGTTATAGCTTGTAAATATCCATCGTTGGTTGGACCAAAATAGTCGGCCTTAAGTGGCATATGGGTTACTGAACACCTGTTTTGGTAATACCGGTGACTGTGTTTTTATGGTAGTGATTGCGCATTCACCTGACGAGTCCCAACCAAGGCAAAAAATAAGTCCTTGATTTTGTTACAATCCACTACAATTCACCATTATTGGGACTGAATTACCGATACTGTCAAAGCGTCCAAACTCTAGCCTATATACCATTGGAAGCCAACCGATTCAGTCCGGTCAAAGGAAGAAAATACAGGGCTATACCGCCAATTCCTTTATTATAACCTAAAAAGCGAATGGGGGTGGTGAAGAATATCTATTGCTCAGGTGGATGGTCACGACCGTATTGTGTTCTCTGAGCTGGGTTGTTTAATCGTGAAGCTTTCATCTTTTTTCAGAACGAAATCTTTAGCACTAACTTCTGTATGAAGTGGGCTGTCAATATCTCTCCATGAGTGATTTAGTAGCTTGCTCTGACGATGTGGTCAGTGATTGGTTGTCTCCTTTCATTGTTGTGTCACTGACCGCAGATTTTCGTATTGGCTGTTCCTCTGCTTCACCTCTGACCTTTCTGTCGTTATCATTTTTCTTATTGGTTGATAGATCGGGTCTATGTCTATACATCTATTGATTGCTGACTGACTGACTGACTGACCTGAATGCCAAGCTCCTAGAAATTCTCTGATATTCTTTGTGTTTCCTCCGAAATTTCTACATTGTTGAAACTGAATTCTTGTCCATAATTATCCACGTACATTAAAATAAGTGATGAAATGCCACGACCTTTAATAGCCAACTGGTGTTCATATGGACGAAGGTGAAGAGGGCGGTCACATTGTCTAATGTGGTGTTGATTACAGTTATTGCAGTTGATTTCGTAAATGATATTTGGTTTGTCTTCTTTGGTTGTTGCACCCTCTGGTCCTCATATTAGTGCTTAGAGGGAATTTGTTGGTTTATGAGGCGCCCCACACCAATCCTAAGTGGTCTCAGTAATCTTCTCGTGATTTCTGATATATCCCTTATGTACGGTAGGATGATGCGTTTATTGATTTCTGTCGACGGCTTTGTAGGTGATGTTGTACGGGATAAGCATCTCCTAGTAAAGTTTCGCGGGTAACTGTCCTCTTTGTGGCAGACATTGAGTAATTTTCTTCGTTTTCCTGAGTTGTTTCACTGCAGTGTATTTTTGCCTACTTGGTTGTCTAATATACCAGACGGAGGTTTGAATCTCACGCTTCCTCAGCACTCACCAACCATTGGCCCCCGACAAAAGTGATTCAAGCAAAGTATGACGACTATCCACCATGGGCAACATGGTGTTGGGAGGCTATTCCACAATTCAATTGCAAAATCAGGTGTGTCGTAGGCGGTGAAAGTGAGGAAGTCTACGTTTTATCTCATATTCATGTAAATACCTTGAAAAGCCCCTATATCTACTCTGTATAGATGATAGTGTTGTGGACGAAGGATGAGGGTCAAAAGCAGCTGAAATACGATCTGAGTGTTTCACTGAATCTTCAAGAAGCGATTCTCATCATTTGTGATGCATACAAGGATGAACAATATCCCCATTGTTATATCTTCTCTAAGATTCATGACACCTGTCATCCAGCGATTCCGTCTACGATAACGTTAACATTGCTAACCAACGTGTTTGGTCGAACATAAAGTGAAGTCTTCAAAAATGGTCTTCGGCTTGTTCAGCAGGCGAGAGATCAAGACTTCGCGTGCATGTTTTTCATTTTCCGGCAGATTTCTAACACTAGACGGTGGACTCGATAACTTATATTTTGATATCGTTGGGCCACTAACTCCATCACACCGCTTCAGATGCACATTTTACCATGATGAACAAATTTACGGAGTGGTCATCAGCAATATCTTTACACATCACATCTTCTGAAACGCTAGCGAAAAATATCACCCAACTCTAGGTTTCTAGCTCTTTTGTTCCAAAAATCGTTACTGCAGTCAGAATTGCCTGTTTCAGCAAATAACAGACTACCAAGATCAAACGTATTCGAACTACTGTGTATCATTCTACATCCAGCTACGTTGTTGGCTCTTCCCATCTACTGGTGGAATGTGCAGTGACAGCGATAAACACCAATGTTAAATGGAGCAAAATATTGCCACTGGTTCACCTTGGTGGTGCGTGTTGAAATCCCAAGTAGGACAGGACAGGGGTGTACAGTTGGTTTATGGAGGTAATTTACGCTTGCACAGAGAATAGTTTAATGCGTCATAGGGCATCTCAACAGACTTGACTATGCGCAACGTCTACGGGGCCATATGAGTACATTAGGACCTCAGCAACCACGAAACCACTACAATCAAGTATATACATATGCGTAAACGTAATATGCTTCACCACTAAAGTGCGGTAAAAGCAGAAGTGAAGCGAGAACTTTCATAGACCGAGGTTTGTTAACATTTTCAAGAATTAATAACTCCACCGCATTTATTAGTATTACTATTATTATTGTTATTATTTTTTGTCCCTTGGGTTCCTAGTGGAACATAGGGCTTCAGTAGCACGCCCCATCTCACTGTGTTCTCTGGAGTCTTTTGAACCTGGCTCTACCACTACCCATAAGCCTTCATTTCTTCCTCATACGATCTCTTGCATTCGTCCCCTGACACCCGACTCGTCGTTTCCCATTTGGCTTCCACTCGAGGACCCGGCGCGCGATGTCCTCAATCGGTCTTCTCAGCGTATGTCCGATCCAATCCATCTCTACTTCCTCTAGATATTGCCTGTAAAAACGAAATGTGTTCGAATAGTTGATTATTCGAAATACATTATTATTATCTATTATTATCATTATATATTCTGCACATTTGTTGGACGATAGGTTCTCCTTTGGTTCTTTGTCAGGCCAGCGTGTCTTCTTACTTATCCTTTCTGGCCATCCATATGATCTCCAGTATCGAGTGAGCGTAGACGGCAACTGTTGATGAATGTCTGCAGTCTGTTAAAAATGCTTTTTGTAACGCTCCAAGTCTCCGAACCACCACGTAGGAGCACTGACTAGATTGAATTAGTGTTGGAAATTCGGACCTTCTCTTTTATGCCAAATGGTGTGCAGTAGATCTCCACACGGATTTCAGGTTAGTGAAGGTCTGTCTTGCTTTTCCGATCCCGGTTTTGATATCTTCATCTGTGCCGCCAGTAGGTGAAAATTCCACCGAAACAGTGGTGTTTTTTGTTGGACACTGCCTTTGAAGTGGCGCTTGTATTGTGATTTCGACTTGATTTTTGCCAACATTTCAGCGTGAGTTCCTTCGACCACATTTCCCAAAACGGGAAATTGTGCATCGTAACCTAACGCAATACACGTGCACAAGGTCCCGGAATTCCGAGGCAATTCATTTTCTCTATTCTACTCGTAAGGATATAATTATAGCAATCAGGTCGAAACATCGCCTTTTGTGATGAAATCTTTTGGCTACAAACAGCTGAAAGCATTACTGTTACTTAACATGACCAATAATTGGTGTGCCTAGCTTGGCCACCTCCCCCAACTTGGTAATTTTATTTCACTTTACCCGTTAGATAAGTTGCGAGGTAAGACTGTTATTATTATTGGCTAAGAAACCAAAACGTAACTGAAAGTTACTGTAGTGTCTAGGTTTCAATACTCGAATAATACACTATTTCAGGCTACTGAATCTACAGTATTGCGTCCGCCATTCATTCGTGCACTCGAGGCTTGAGAAGAGTTTCGTAAGTTACACAGAACCACACAACTGCACACGCAAATTATACTTTCCACTTTCAATAACTCCACACTTGTGGTAACTTGTCCCGCTGTTGTTTCGTTTCTTCCTTCGGTAACTCATGAAAATGCGTATTAGTAGAGCAATCTGTGACAACGTTTTAATCCACGAAGTCCTTGATGTAGCTATAAATTGGCTGCAAATGAAACTTAAGTCAGTAGGGACTTTGACACTGTCTGCGGAGTACAAAAGCACCACGCAGAAATCCTGCTCATCATCCAGGTTAGACACTCTTCTGACGCCGTATAAACAGAGCTCTCAGCTTAAGGAAGCCTTAGTATGCTACAGCACTCAAGGCAATTCTGTCTCTCGATAAAGATCGAGTACTTTTTCCAAGCGTGTCAAGATTTAATATTTTTTCGATATACATCACGATTTGCCTATTGAAATCTCTGTGAAGAAAACGTCAAGAAATGGAAAAAACGTGGCGATCAAGTTGATGGAAACCCTGCTAGCTGGCCAGTTGTAGCTGCAGAAGACTTCGTTCCCGAGTGCAGTTTCTGTAGGCAGTGGGCGCGACGCAGCTGTAGTTTAGACGTACTAGAGAAGCGGTAGCCTTCGATGATAGATTACCTTACAATGTTTTACTAGATCTCCTCGCTGTCTCATAAACCTAACTTGATGTGCAAGTCCATTCAAGAGACTTCAAGCTGCATGCCATGCCATTTTAACTAGAGTGGAATGGCCACTTTTGCAGACACCGTAAGGCAGAGTTATGAGGAAATGTCCGTCAGTCACGTGCGCCAGATGGTTAGTGCATTATGTGCCTAAAGCTGGCCAGAAGACCACCTCCGGCGTTAAATATTCAAGTTCCTGCTCCAAATCCAATTCATTGACATTGACAGCTGCATGTCACCAAATATGAGCAGGAGCACCGCAGAAGTTAAGAGCGTCGCATAACAAGCTATCTGCTTGGTATGACGAAGTTATATCCTCTCCCAATTTCTACACTTCTGTCCAGTGTTTTTGTACGTCGGTAGGCCATAAAACGAAGTCTCTTCTAGCCGTGGTAGCAGGACACAGTATGCCGCACCCTCACCTGGAAAATCTGTTATCTAAACTACATAAACCATACAGAAGTAAAAACCCGCAAAAACGGAAGCCTCCGATCCTAAGTGTATCAATCAATTTGAGGAGTTCCCGCTACTGTGCCTCATTATCAGCCGGTAAGAAGGCGGGTCAAAGAACAAAATACCCGGGAAGTTTGCGGTACTAGTTAATTACTGCATGCCAAAACCAGCAGATTGAAGCTGTTTGCAGGGGACGTTTGCGACTTCCCGCAATGACTGTGGGTATCTCCATCGGCAGGGGCCAGAAAGGCACATAAAATGCATTTACATGTGCCTGCTCTTCTGCATTCACAGCACTGGCATCGTGGTGAGTGGCTTTTGATTTTGGTAGCCCGAGACTCCAACTCAATACTCCGAAAATGCAGAGCAAAAATAAGTAGGCCATCTAGAGCTTTTCGTGCCTTGACTACAGGCCTAAAACTATGAAGGGAAACGAACTACAGCTCCTAAACCTGCTCTAGCCTCTGATGTTCTACTATGACGTGGCATGGAATAAATTAAAAGTAAGGGGTTCCGGAAGTTTTTCAGTCACAGCCATTAGTAAAGTTAGCATAATATTCGCGTCGTATGAAATGAAAAGTCGCTTATACCTCTCTCTAGTGTTCTAAACGTCTATTCACCTACTGTTACCGCAGAAATGCCTTGTGATGTCATGAGTACGTACCAGCACCCCACAGCGGCGTGAGTCCGTACAGTGGAAAATTAGAAAATATGCTATTCATATATCGCTACCTGTTGGAGAGAAACGGTGTCTTTAAAGGGCCTGGCGAACGTTAAATGTCTACAAAATCGAAAGGGGTTTGATGCTATGCCACTGCTTAAACAAGATACAATGGTTATAAAAGCGATAACGTGTCCACACTTATAAATACGGATGGAAATGTCTATCAACATCTAGAAACCGAACCTGTTCAAAAGTCTGACAACCAGATCGCCGCAAGCTCAAGCGAGGTAGTCAAAGCGGTAGAAATATTCAAGAAAAACAAACAGTGAAGGAATCCGAGTGAGCCTATCCTTCATCATTACGCGACAGGTAGCCTCACTTCTGGGGAGCCCAGTTTACAACATATGCAGAAAGCCTTCAACGAAACTGAAATACCATGTGAACTCATGATGACATCTCACCATATCGTCGATGAAATCCATGGAAAGGACCAAAGCACTAATACGGAAAATGATGAATTAATGGTGCCCTGTGACATCACAGCATTACCCACCTCAATTGAGCCGAAAGTGTCCAGGATCCTAAGTGTGTTTTCTCGAATGAAAACAAAAACCTTCTGAACGCACGAAGTTTCAATGTTGAAGTTTGATGGAACTCAGTGGTCTCTACTTTACAGAATACTTCAAATTTAGTGGCAAGATACATAAAGAGATTGGTGGAACTCCAGTAGGGTCGACGATGTCTATAATAATCACATTAGCCCCAATGTGGAGGTTGGAAGACATCATTTTGCCTGTGGCCAAATTAAGGACTTGGATCTGTTAGGTAGATGATACCCTCTTCACCACTGGAAGCGGTTTGGAAAATATTAAAGGTCTCGCCAATTGATCCACAAGGCAGCTGTTGCACAGCACGATGTCATTCCCAGGTGTTCTAGTCAACAGAACCATTGGCGGAAAGGTGGGGTCTTTGGTATACAGGGATCCAACCTGGTGATCAAATCGTCAACTACGGGAGGGACGACCCAACAGCGCGCAAATTCAGCCGCGTACAGACTTCATTCAAAATAGCAAAAAGGTACTGATATACGGCAACCTCTCAGGGAAACGGAGAAAATTAATCAATGCCTGCCCGAAAGAAAAACAGCCACCCACAAAACTTCCTCGAAAGACACTTACCCTGTTCATCACCGACTACAGAGTTATCCACAGAAATCAATAAACAGACCATAAAAATGGTAATTCGTTCCTGAATTTACTGGTGTATATCATTTTCATAGATACGGTTATAACAATTAGTTGTGGGAAGCATCCGGTGATATTTTTTGCGAAAAATTTTTATCAACTCCTTTTCATTCCAGGTAGCGGAAATCCGCAGCCCGAAAGGAAGAAAACTTCACACCGCATACAAATGGTGCACTTTAACCTAAATTTAGAATTTTTGTTATGCCTTCAGGTTATCTGACAGAGGTGATAGGCATGTCTAATGAATATGTAAGAGCACCACCCAGAAAGAAGTGGAAGTAACTCAACCATTTTTTTGCCGGAAAAGAAGTAATGCTGGCTAAATTACTCAAGTGCCTTAACTTGAAAGATCATATCTGTTCAGCGAAGTAGCACGGCAGATTCAATGTGTTTTTCAAAGGACATGCATCCCCGGGTTCGTTGAAGCGTCAAGATATACCGTACAGACAATAATAAATAATACTGATAACAACGTATCACCTTCCCGATGAAACAATCTATTTTTGCTAAATTGGACATAAGTCAACAGTAGCCGCCATGGTGCTCTACATCGTGCTTAATAGCTCGGTGAATATTGGCCAAATTCCTCTAAGTTCCGATGTCGAGTCGAAGGGTCCGCTTTTGTAGACAAAGTTGCGAGTATTTTTCTGCATTTTTGTATACCGTTTACAGCTGCAGTGGACGAAATGGCCCCAGTCAATGAAGCACTGGATCGATAAATGTCAAGACTTCAAGAAGGTGTCTTCGTATGATGCCACAAAGATGTTCGTCACAGGTCGCAGGATTGTGGAGGAGTTGCTTGAAGACGGATGCAGCGATATTTAAGAATAGTATTGATCAAATTTCTTAATTCCTATCTAATTCCGGGTTTCCAAGATTCTATTCACAATAAGGGTCGCAAGAACGCAGCGGGGTACCAAGGCACAAGGAGATTAATTATGTGTAACTTTTAACTTGCGTACATGGTATCGTCTTGCCCTACATAAACAGCGAACCAGAGGTCGCAACAAGATAACGGAAACAACGTGGAATTGGCATGGCTCATAAACTAACAGGCCCCGCTAAGACCATGCTATGCGGACCAAAGTGTGCAACACTCAAGGAAGACAAGCCAAAAATCATCTGCAAAATCGACTGCAAAAGTTGCGGTCACCCTCTCCGCCCTCACTAACATGAGCACCAGTTGGCTTTCGAACGTCAGGACATTTCATTGCTTATTTTGTTGCACGTTGGATGATAATAGACAAGAATTCAATTTTGACGATATAGTGGTCTTGGACAGAGGAAATTCGAAAAACCTTAGGTAGCTTTTCAAAGCTTGGCGTTCAGGCCAGCCATCAACCAGTAGGTGTATGATATATGCCGAACATATAAACTGATCGGAAGGGAGATAAACAACAACAGGGTCAAAGATCTGGCAAGGAAGTAGTCAGCGGAGGAACCTGTACAGTCAGTAGCACAACAGTAAAAGGAAAAAACCGAGTCCAAACCACTTCAGGGCGAGCTACTGAATCGCTCCTGGAGGGATATTGGTAGCTCACCTAGTATTGAAGTTACTGCTGATAATGTTATCGAGAAAGACAGTGAAATCTCGACAATCAGACCATCCGGCCCGTAGAGCTCAATGTAGTCAAGTTCACCCACCTAAGCATTCATTTGGTGCCTACCATCTCAGCATCTATCTCTGTCACTTGGCAAAGTGCCACCTCGTCACTTAATTGTGCATGTTGTCGGTAAGCCACCTCACATATATACTTATCCCTACTGCACCTTTCCAGATGAATGCCTGCATACTTCGGAAAGTGATTCAGAATGCTGCGATGATTCCTCACGTCAGCGAAGTGGTTGGTTAAAGAAAGGACCGACATTCAATCCAGGACGCTTCCGAAAAATTTCTCTCATACTTCTGAACGGCTAACACACTTCGCTGCATAATCACTCGCTACACAGCCACCGAATGCACTACGTGACATTTATAGTTGATTCCAACGGTCTAAAGTTATCCAAATAGCACTGCATTTCGCGCGCTACTAACCCATTCCTTCTCCAAGCTCCACCAGACGTATGTATGAATTCCCTCCCAGGTCTGCGCTTCAGCTGGACATCCAAACCGGAAGTTGGACGTTCAGTAGAAGTCAAAAGGCAGGTAAGTTGGGCCACTTGAAGGCTGCAACACCATATAATGTGGGTTATGAACTTCCAAAATCGTAGTTATCATAGTTGTGCCAACTAGATAACGGTGTAAGAAATCTAGAGTGGCCTGAAAGATGTAGAAAAATGAATACCACTTGGGATTCACTACAGATATCGCCACCATAATTTAAAACCCTCACCAAGGATACAAAAGTTACTTTCAACAGCACTTTTTGTCTGTGGACTTGTGTTTCTAAAATGGACAACCAGCTACCATGGCCTCGGATTAACTTTACCTTCCAAAAAAGAGTGGGAAGCATCACAGAAGCGAATAAACTGCACTCACCCATTGAGAACACTACTCAGATTGCGGAGGAGAACACGTATCCGTGGAACCCTTTCATCTGCCTTCTGTCTTCGAAGAGATCCCTCACTTGTTACGATTAATACTGACGTGATTAGATCTTTCACCCAGTTATAGTGACTTGCTTACATCCTCATATAGTTTTGGTACGACATATCACCGGCCAATTTTTCCGTGACATTTATCATAATTTTCTCTTCTCCCGCATGGTCCTATTTTTTACTAACGAAACCAATTAGCCTATCATCCACAACACATCCTCCTTGGTGGTTCCAAAATCTTATTGTTCTGCAGTTCAAAGTTGACTTCAGGAAACAAGGACTGTGACGATCCCAGCAGCATCACATTTTTAGGGAAAACTAGCGTTTTTCTTCAAGTCGAACAAACATGGGACCCCCTACTACATTCAGTGGAGCTAGAGCACACCAGTTTACAGAGTCTGAATTCATCGGTAATTTGTAGAGGCCGAAAATGTGCTTAAGGGAGGCTGCTCACGTGCATTAGCCGGAAATTTGATGTTGGGCAACCCAAGACTGAAACCCTGCTGTGTTCTACATGAATATATGATCAGATATTTCCCCATACCTGGCACACTCTGGCCTGTGTGTTCAGAAATGTAGAAGACTAGGAAGAAAAACTGCAGAGGGAAGAGTACTGTTCGAACACTTGAACACTGACGTCATCTCTTTGGCAGAGTCCTGACTTTCGCCGAACACTGCTGACAGACAGGTAGACATCGAGGGCACGGAACTCTCTTACCATCACAGAGAGTTCAGATGATGTATTGTGGCTGGCCAAGTAAGCTCCAGTTTAAAGGCAGGAGTCGCAGCGTATACACCCCTCACATAACCGCCAGACTTTTATAGTGCCCTTTCTCTCTCCATCACGAGGAATACCTGGTGGAGTTTATACATAGGCCTCCTACCAGAACTTTTTGCCGCAGTGGAACGTTTACCGAAGCAGTCCCAGATATGACTTCCGCAGATTACTTCTCCGTAATCATCACCAGCGAATTCGGCATCGTTCATCTCCTTCGGGGACACTAACGGATCCCTCACTCACAGGCTGAAGAGTGCACTTAAGGTAGGTAGTCTGCTGGAAAAAGTGAGTAGTTCCGCACATTGAGAGATTGGCAGTAATTCGTCACGCCCAGACCACCTTCTGAAGAATAATGATCCCACTGACACCATGTGCTCACCCGCCTCCTGGAGGCAGCAAACGTGTAGTTACGACATTCTTCTTGATGACCAGTGAGATTCTGAAACCGGACACACTGAGCACCTTTCTTTGCAACACCGTGATGGGCCACTTCATTATTTCATGATGGCCTCAAAGCTGGAACCATCTAGCAACAGACGAACATTGAATAGATGAAGGAAATAATCCTCAGAGCAACTAGTCACAATGCGTCAGGGGTAACACACCGAATGTCAGTGAGAAACTCATATTCGGACTGTGGAACAGAAGGGCTGCTTCACGCCGGGAGCAGGTTTGATTCGACTGGTGATCATTGTGCAGGGAGTCAAATTTCGAAACCTACAAGAGGATTCACGCTCAGTGCGGCGTAAGAGCCAGCAACCGATAGCTTTAGCCGTCAGTCAAATCTAAAGAGAAGGACACAAACCTGTCCAGAAAGCTACACTACTCTATGCCGAGAAGGAAGCCGGATAGAATACGGTCGGCCTCATAACGGGACACAGTGAAGAAGTACTGAGCAGCTCAGAAATGGCTGAGTCTCTGAGACCATGCTTCGCAGCCCAACCTAGTACTTTTGACACCAAATCCGCACCTGCACAAAACGACGCCGATCAGACTAATGGAAGTGAATCTCCTTGTCACATTCTCATTACACAAAGGAAAGTGCCACGACAGCCATCCAGACCCTGCCCAGTTATGTCTCATGGCTGAGAAGACCTAAGAATCTCGTTCCTAAGGAAATACTCTAAGGTACTCATTAAAAGAGTCTGTGGCCTCTTCAAGAACTCACCAGAGTCATCCCGACTCCCTACAGAGTGGATGTCAACCATCTTGTAACCCACTTTTGAGTGATTAAACAGAAAAAGCCCTGTCAGCTACGGACCGAACGCCCTACTATCCACACTTTCAAAAACATCGGAAGGCGTGGAAGGAGACGAGCTCTGTAGGTTCCCTGACAGAAAAATGTTCGAAATGGTCTTCAAACCACTTCCGACACAAAATCTCCTCGCTCACCCTTGATTTTGCCGACGGCGGCAAAATTTGGCTGGTGGCAAGTGACGAAGCCAACTGTCGAGTACTACGAAACGGCATGGAGCAACTGGAATTCAGTTTTCCAGGGAGCAAACTGACTTTTCGCGGGGAACAGTGCAAAGTAGTGCACATCCAAGCCGACGAAACAAGAGGGCCGAAGGAAGACATTTGTTAGCCAAGCATGCCATCACCTAGGCGCCCACAGCAAAGGATGTAGGGCTTAACGTCCTGAACACAAACTCCGACAGTGACGAAGCAGTAAGCCAGGGCGACTGCCACATCAGGCATGTTGTGTAGACAGCTGGGTGTCCTCAACACTGAAATGTGTTTAACGCCTTCTAAATCTTATGCGTAGCTGCATCCGGAGGTCCTCATTGTGATAGAGATATACAACAAATCCAGTCGTGAAACGTATCCTAAGAGACTGAGGCACCTGAACCGATCTATAGCAGGTTATTCCACGAAGAGGAATAACCTTATTATGCCATACAAGATCTTCAGTCGGACAGGCCATACGAGCAAACGGAACTTGCTTGCGACATACCAGTCACCACTTGCGAATTCTCTCACAACATTACATCAAAAAGTCAATGCCGGGCCCAGGTCAAAAGTTGTAGGTGGAAGTTTTCGCCATATGGAATGTCTCGTTGAGCTACTTTGGGACTTCCCTCTTAGCAAACTCATTCAATGAATGGTTAAATAATCATGTCAGTTCAGTCGTTTATAAGCGACACACAGGAGACACCGCTGACCTCACCAGCTCACCACTACTTTCTTTTTATTGACTACGTACGATCTCTTTGCCTCGGCACACCAGCATCGTCTTCTGGCTGTTCTCTGGTAGCTAGTTCCGCACCAACCTCCATCATCCCTCGGAAAAGTCCAGTCAACCTTTCCCACTATCTCACTATTCCCTTTCAGGGACTTAGGGAGACATAGTCAAGAAAAACTCCGACTGCGTCAGGTAACTCCTAGCTTCCGTACCAACTCAACCTAAAAGTTGCGAACACTGAACCACATGAAAAACTCATCACCACAGCTGTGAGCCTGTAGGCAGCGGAGATCTCTCCAACCAAATGAAGAGAGCCAAGCAACAAGAACCAAGCGCAAAGCGCCACATTTAGCAGTTCTAAAGTAACAATTTCCTATGGTCACACTTGAAAAATGAAAGTGGGGGAGGAACAAATATGACAAAAGAATTTAATAGTAAGAAAGATAATCAAAGAAGGAAGATAACATAGCATTGTTTGTATATATCTTTTGTATCGGATTTTAGATGTTGGGGTGTTGGTGAACTAAACCCTGTGGACAGGGCGGTAAACCTTTCTGTTACGCCGGCACCAGGTGCCAGGAAAACCGAAAAACGGAGACTTGCCCGTCAAGTGGGGTCTGGCAACCAACATCTGATGCAGCAGCACAGTAACCGTTACACAATTCACCGAACCACACTAAGCTCGAAAAGTACCTTCTCGACGTACTTCTAAAGTAGTGTGCGAGGTCTTAGTTAAAACCTATTGGAGCTGAGATCAGTGTGCTATCAGCTGCATGCGGACATAAGTTTTGTTGCTAGGGATGGGTTTCCACGAACATCATGAACCAAGAAATGTTCGCACATAACATGACCTTATCCAAAATAGACAGGTGGTTCATTGGATCGGGAGGAGCGACAACATGCATTAGTATCTAACATCCAAGGAGGTGAGTGACAATATATTTGACCAATTGCCAGGCTCCTCATGATTCCATTTCACCATAAACCAAGCAAAGCATCTACCCGGATCGGTATACAAGTCTCCGCTACGCACAACAGATCAAAGAAGCAGATGACCACCGCGACCTCCGCATCTACCCCAGCAGCTTTCGGCAGCTCAATCCTTGTAGGAAGCCTCAAAGCAACAGCGCTCAAACAAGGACTGGAAGCAAGCTGGAGACATTAAATTTCGAACAGAGACTTCGAAATTCATTTATAGTGGCAGATATGACAGATAAAGTTGGAAAAGCCACCCAATGTGGACAGGGTGAAAAGGATCACGACCTGACCACAATTTAGTAGATGATGACTTTCGGTGGCAATGTGCCCAACCCCCTAAGCAAGAGAGACCACGCATTGATGGGATTTTCCTTGATGACCAGGGAGAAATTGTCGCCAGTTGAAGCAGAAGCGTTCCGCTATTTTTTGGAAGGCAGACGTTTAGCTTATGGGTAATAAACTCCTGGAGGCACCGTGGTAACAAGAATGGGGATCTCTATCGATAGTCAAACACCGGATACATGTTAAAATATCTGGAACGCTGCAGAAAGAGCGTCCCAAAAACATGCAGACGACCGCCTTTCAAAGACTGTCAAGTTAATCGAGCATCTCTAAAGCACACGCATAAGAGAAAGAAGGCGTGATATACGTGGCCTCACCTCAAAAAGAACAGGACGTCCTGGGCAGCGAAAGTTACGCAACTCATGTAACATGTGTTCATAAAAACCTAGGTAACCCGGATAAACAACAAAGCTCCAAACCCAAAGGTGCACATCAGCTTATGTCACAACGAAAACCGTTGGGAAAAGGTTGAAGCCTCGTCAAAGGACAGGACGGAGAAGCCTTGAATATCATTGAGATGACGGAACTGTTGGACAACCAACTTGACGAGCAGTGATGCGTCCATTGCCAACTTTTGGTTACGTGACGAAGTTGTAGAATTGTGATACAAAGCCGATGAACATAAACACTTCGTCAAACCAAGTGTTTTCAGCGCTCTCAACGCTCAAAATAGAGAAATCTCCGCATTATAAAGACATAAGATCAACCATTCTATGGAATTGTGCCGAATCGATAGACGTTCTCATTGCAATTTGTTTGCGCACTAGTTGGAAGATATTCAACTCCCTAAATAACAGAAGCGTGTTATCCTCTCCCCAATCTCCAAACAATGAGACCAGGGAAACTAGTGCAGTTGCATACGCATGACTTTACTTCCCGTACTTTTTAATGTACTCCATAGCGTTATTGCAGATGATGTTTTGGACTGCCTGAACGGAAACAACATCGATAATCCCACGGAACCTGGCTTCAGAACCGGATGTAACGTGCTACAAAATTTATGACCACTTTGGATGACCGGATCAACGGATGGGACAACAAACATTAAACCACGTTATCATTCTGAACTTAGCCAAAGGCTTCGGCAGCGCCCCGCACCAAACCCTGCCCCCAAGCTTGTAAATGTGGGTATCGCTGAACCACTCAGTATATTTTTCGCCACATCTACAGGAGGGTGAATTGCGCACTGTGAGCGGAAATCGGTCAGACTGGGGGAGTGCAAAAACGAGGGTTACTCAAGAAGCGATCCTTGAACCACTGCTACTTTAATTACTTTAAGATGACCTTCGCGATTAAATCTCACCGCCTATTCTCCTACTTCCTGGCTACTCCAGAATATGAACAGCAGGCATGGAAGTGGATTGTAGGACGCTCCAAGATGATCTACTGCGGTAGAAGTTCTTGTCAACTTAGAGTGGTTTGAGCTTTAACCCGAACAGGTGAAGAGTGATGTATCTTCGCACACCTGAAGCTACTGAAAGCAGCCACCAAGACATTCACGGAGATGGATCTGGGGCTAGACTTCCCCAATACGTTAGATACTTGTACTAACTGTAGGACAATAGTAACAGAGGCCAACATTGTCACTTTTGTGATCAAAGAGGAGGAATAACAGTCCAAAATGAACCAATCTTCAGACTCTAGAAGCGAGAGCTACTGCTGCTTGGATTATTGACACTGTGAGTTGAATACTACGTTTCAAGGTTATTTTTAATCATCATTTTGAATAGCCTAGTAACATGTAAACAAGATGAATTTGACTTTGAAAGGATCACAAATCAGCCTTAACAAGTCCAATAGTAACAGCGGCCGATCGTCTGCAAGGACATACAATGTAATTATTGTGATATGTTTGCTATATATGAAGTAAACCCAAGCAATGACGTGTACTAACTGGTGATAATTTGATACTATTTTCCATTAGAACAAAACATCAGTCTCACCTGTTTTCGGCGTATAGCTCTTTACTTGAATTTTCCACATAATTTCGTTGCTTTCACATGGCCAATTAGATTAAGATTTGTCTACGTTACTTATGTCTAACATATTATGATGATAGCCTATTAGCTCATGTCAATACTTGTGATAATCATCTATACAAAGTTTCGTTTTCCCCCTGCATGCGATCAATAAGGTAGATGCTACTACTTGTTTCTGAAACGAGTTCCATTCACTAACGACCCTTTCTTAGCCTTTGAATGCTTCTGTAGTGTGAAACTAGCTTTTAATCTTTTTTGTTATCTGCTTTGTCTAACAGTTTGATTTCGAAAGCTGAAGTGAGCGCAAATTATTGCGACAGAGTTACAAAATATTTTGTAACTGGTTTATTTGTTTGTATTAGGACTATGCTTATCTGATAAAAATAACTGTGTAAGATACAAGATTTTAGAGTGAAAACATACTGACTCCTGCAAAGTATTTCGGACTTAGATGGTGGTAGAAAGACTCATTTACTGTTAAGCGAACAATGTTTTGTCACTTCAAAATGCCACGTGTATATTAGAGAAGATAGCCGAACATTATTCGCAACATTATAGAGGCTTTCATTCTGATAAAGCATGACGTAATATTCAGTCTGCTACAAAAACAGCATTGAAGGCGAGTGGTGTCTTAAACCTGCAGCTGACAGACAATCACCTGATTTCTGCAGACTAATCTAAAATAATTGATGCAATAAAATTAATGTCATTTAGCTCTCACCAAGAGGAACATTAAAAGCAGCTTTAACACAAGTTTATTCAGTCCTAACAATGAACATGAATGCAGGGTGATGGAAGTGAAACAGACGGAGAAAGCATTATCATCAAGCAATACCTGTCACCAGAGAAACTGGTACAAACAAGGCGACAGTCAATAGGACTGTCAGTGAAAACCATGTTTGACCAATAACTTTTAAGAGCTAAAATCCTGGGAGGATAACGTTAAGGAATACTTTTACCGAAATTTAGTGATGTTTCAGCTCCTTAAAATTCATCTAGAAACCGAATGATCGTAGGGTCAATTCCCCCACTTTTATCAAAGTTAAGATAGCTGTTTCAAATCTAAAATAATGCAAAACGGTAGAAAATGACTGTCCTTCACCAGAAGTGTTATTGAGAATAGAAATAGAAAGTTAGCGACTAATGTAACTAACATACAAGCTATTATATAGAAGTTAAAACGAAAACAGTCATGTTAGTCCACATCATTAAGAAATTCGCGATAAAAGCAAGAGAATCCTTCATATGATTCAGTTTAGTCGATATTGTGTCTAACATCCTACAGTTCACTGCTGTCTGACGCCAGTCTGAACCCGAGAACAAAATACTTATGGTAAAAAGAGAAATTTAAAAAATCCTTGGCCTATTAACACGTCCTCAAACCCAGTCACACATACAGGTGTCAGCATTTGGTGTTGATCTCGACTTGAAGGCAATAGTCTGCTTCACGGATTAAGAGGTGTTGTGGAATTGCTTGACTGCGAAGAGAGTAGCGAAAAAATATACTGTCCTAATCGATGATGTTATGAACATTCACTGGGAAGGATAGGACATCTGCTGAACTTACTGAGTCACTACTTGCTCGTATGCACAGTGTTAGTCGAAGAAGGATTGGGTAGGGAAAAGAAAAAGGTTGCCTGACCAAGATATCACCCCAGTTAATTAAGTCTCTCCGCTGGTCTCAGTTATATAAACTGGTCTAGTCTAGACTAGTTATGGTCATAATTAGCAACTGGAATTAACTTCAGTCAGTATTTTACTGCACAATAACACTGAGCTTCCCGTAACTTTTGAACACTTAAAGTAATTTTCATGTCTAAAATCGATCAAAGGTCTTGTGACTGCTTAAAATCAAATTAAATAGAAATGCTTAGGAGTGTTTCAGGAGTACAAATAACTAGACTTATGTTGAGCTAACTGTATCCACTGTGTTGAATTTTATATATTTCTGGAACCCACATTCATTTTGCCTGTGCAGTGTTTATTTTTTCACATTTGGAAACAGTTTCAAGAAAACGACACCTAACTTTCAAGTACTTATGCTGGTGTTGTTGCTTTTCATTGACTCCTGAGTATCTATATACTGCTAAATGTAAAAAAGGTCTGGGTTTTCATCAGTACCACTTAAGTTCAACACACTAGCATTTAAAGTCTTGCCTCATTGTTTGAACAAAAATGAATTCCTCAGAACTTGACTAATTACGTTTTGACGACTGATCGGTAAGCCCAATGTATTCACTTCAAGCATTTTCAGCAAAAATTATTAAATCCGGTAATCTAGACATTTCAGAGATGAATTGATTGATTCTGCTTCAAGACCGAAAATATGTAAAACTGGTTATCAGCATTGTCAGACTATTCGAATAAAGCTGATAACAGTGTTGCCAATTATCTCAGAATTCTTTCCGATTTGGCTGCTGAAAATGCAACTTTTCTGCACACTTACTCTTCATCTATTATTATTCATTTATTTGTATAGATCCACTGGATACCAGATGTGTCATTTAAAATGGTTAATCAACAGTAAGAAGACACAGTGAAATAAAGAAGGGCTGAAAAAGATGGATACACCCATAAAAAAATCCACTACTTTTTTGTTTCAAGTAATGACTGCTTTGCTTTAGATTAAAAGCCATATTTGCCTCACACCACTGAGCTGGATAATACTTTGTACCCAGTCCAGGGACTTGAGAGCCACCTACAGTTTTAACCCAACTAAAACATCCTTCATCTTATGGTGCAGCTTTATATAATGGCTCCCTCCGCTTCTTCCGACCAGTTTTAGGCCAAATGAACAGTGAGAAGTTTGGAAGACAGCCAGAAGAAATACGTAACACACCTTCAAGCTAACGAAATTGTTGTTTCGAGTTGACCACTTATAGTGAATGAGGATGTCTGTCACACCTAAACATATGCGCACAAGAACAACTCAAACTGTATCTCTACTGGATGCAACTAATCCTGCAGCGATAATGGTGGTCAAAAGTAGAGTCATCGGACATCCTTAACTTGTAGAGGCCAGGTTTCATAGACACAGAACAAAACTGCCTTCACTGATGCGTCGTAAACTCAACCTTTTACAGCAAGGTTCCCGTCATTACAAAATCAGAGGTGGCGTATGGCGCTGCGCCTTGGGGTGTACAGTTAGAAATCTCGTTAGTCACACCCACACTAGCGCTCGCACAAACACTCGGTTACACTAACATTCAGGAAACCTTCAAATATTAATCACCAAGGATGAGTGCAGGTATAGGCTGTTGTCAGCTTTATAGAAGCACTCTACACTTTGGGGGCGGGAAACAAACCCTACATCACGCACATTGATCGTTAACTTGTTGACATCTTCCGCGATAACTTCCGTATACTGCAGGTTGAAAATTCTTTCAGTCGGTTTCAGGTCTAAACTGCCACGACATACCTACCTCAGGGATGTATTGAAAATGTCATAGATGGCGATGATCGTGAGGAATAGAGGGATTACGAAGCTAAGCTTTACCCTTTAGTTGGTTTGGAACAATGGAGATACATGACTGTTTGCCTTCATTCGAACTTAGGTGTTGACATGTAGGGTTTTCCAAAATGTTACAAAACTTCTCAAGGACTCTTCTCTGTAGTAGACGATCGCAGAAAACAGCCCTGTCTGACGAATCGAAAGCAGCCGTAGTTTCGATAAACTCAACTGTCTTTTGCTTGAAATACGTGTGAAGGTGTTCAAGAAATTTATGTAAGGTAAATACGGGGTAATATATCCATGACCTTAAGGAAATTCGCTTGCTTGTCGTGGAGCAAATTTCTGCTTTGTTTTACATAGACTGAAAAGTATGACAGCAGCGAATACTTTATTTGCTACTAGCAACCAACTGATAAGCTAATATTTATACACACAATGAGCAAGCACTTCTCAAAAGTAGATACAACTATGGCTCCATTCCAGGGTGATGGAACACTCAATTTTTCATACCTTTCTAAGAATTGTAGTCAGCCCCTGGCAACAGCTCCACATACATCATTTAAAATATTAGGAATAGGTTTGCTGGGTGGTACGCCTGCACTTCGTTAATTGGATCGATGTTAATTGGCCGTGAGGCACAAGATACTGAGGTCGGCACTTAAGCAGCAGTATGCCAGCTGAACTGCTTTCCTAAGTGTTCAGCTCAATGTTATAGGAGTCTGAGAAGGTTATAGATCGATATACTCCAATGACGTTGCTGGAATCAGGCTTCTTGAAGCCAGTGGTTCGGATGAGCTGAAACACTCTGCGACTACTTCGAAATGCTACTGCTATTTCCATCTCATTAGTAAGTTCTAACTACCAGGCTATGCGGCGTTTATTCAAGTGGTGGTTGGTTTGTCACATAGTGGACTTATGAACATCATTACACCCACCACCTGCTAGAATACACAGGTCAGAGTCTAGAAGTTGTTAAGACTTCACAGAGATCCAGTATTTATCAGTGAGAAGTTCATTAGAGTTGCAAACAGCTTTACTTTCATTCTTCATAGCGTCTTATAGTTGCGGCCAATGCGCATCCATACTTTCTGGAGATTTCATGGCTAGCCTAGAATTTTGTTAAGTCTAGTATTTCATTGCAGTCCAGTTTCATGACTTCATTGCATTTTTAATGTTAATTTGCTGACTACCAAAAGGCAGTATGAACGTGGCACACACTGAAACATGATTATAGTGTATACGGGTGCTCCAGAAAGAATGGCAGTCCAGAATACATTGGTGCAATTGGTAATCGATTGTAATATGATCTGTTTGAGTCCAGGATTGAGTGTCAGAGAGATGGGACCATACAGCTCGACGGTTGTAGACGTGTGGGAAGTTGGCACCAGCTAAAAACAGGCTGTGATTTGCACGAATCTGTACAAGACGTTCCCCGCCACCTTATCTGACTAATATCCATTGATCAACTAAACGACTTTCGCTTAGGTCTAAATGCCTGATATGTCCACCGAAATTGCTAGTTAGTACCACTATTTTTGTCCAGCGTGTCTGAGGGATGTCACTAACTTGAGGGTAGAGTTCAGCCTTAACTACATCCAAGCTGCAGTCACTCTAGGCATAAGCAGAGATATCAAGGGACATCTTCTTTCTAGCCCGTTACCTCCCACTCAAATCGAATCCTCCAGCCTACAAACATACAAACGACTCTTGATGGGGATGCAGCCAACTACTGCAACTTTGAATGCAGTAGTAGAACACCAAAATTATTAGTATGGTTTACTGATGTCACAGAGTTTACGAATAAACACATTAAGAATACATTTAACCTGATCTATTTTCAGTGCATTCGACTGCATTTATTTTACCATCATTGAAATCCTCAGCGTTTTACCTTTCAAAAAAGTGGCCTAAAAGAATAAAATGTTCCGTCCTGTTTGTATCACTTTTCTTGTTCATTTGTGGTTCCCTTAAAGTTTTTTTATAAACGCTCCCTTATAGATGTTATCCGTTATCCGTCAAAACCCGAAATAATAACAGAAGTAAAATAGTAAACTAGTAGTTACGGAGCTTATGTTAGTACTGAGACAAATAAGAATTTACCTGACTCTTATTGAGATAGCTCATAAGTGACTGTTCACCTACCTGTCAGCAGTTTTATCAATAATCATTTGATTAGAACTGTAAAAACAAAATATCTAAAGTGGCTTTAAACGGAGGTCTGATATTTGCTTACATCAGTCTGTTGGCTAAAAGTGAAGACGAGTTTTAATCAAGGCAAGATTTAAATTAAAAGTTTCTGGTTTTATTAAATGTAAATTTGACACTTTTAGTTAAATGTGATCTTAATTGTCCAGCCTTATTTTTACCTTGTGGTTGCAATCAAATGATGCACTCAGTTATTGAAATTTTCTCCAACTAACTAAAAAGACTGCTACAAATCATTGATTACTGGTCTGAGGCATGGTTTACTAAACTTCTCCGTTAGCTTAAAGTGACTACTATGTCCATTAGCGCTTCTGTCTACAATTCTTTCCAATATATCTGCAAGCGAGCAACTTTTTTCTCCTTTAAATGGAACTAATATTCTGCTATGGCTTTTCTTGTAAGAACATTTATTCAAGTTCTAAACCTCAGGTCTGTATGTCATAGTTGTGGACTTCGTGAATTCACAGAATATTTTATTTTCATCAAAATGTCGAACTTTCTCAGGAAACCTAGTTGATTTTCTTAAATATCAGACTTATTACTTCGTGTCAAAAATCAGTTAGAAAGATACACTGCTCAATAATGATCACTATCTCAGAAGCTTATGGAAGTGATAAGCCATTTTCACATAGATGCGTTTTTGATTCTCAGGCTAATTATCGAACTGGAAATGTGACTCAAAACAATGGGAATCATGAAGTTTCTTCATACGACCCTGAAGTGTTGTCTAATTCGTCATTACCATCAGTTAAACAGAAGCTGAAGCTCCTCAACAACCTGTTCAATAAAGATGACAATGGCATTCACATTGATTTAAATGAGGCGAATTCAACAAACCCGATAATAATACCTCAGAAAAACGATGGCAATTCATTTTCCAGTAACCAGAATGATAGCAGTGTTTCGGATTGGCTTGAAACACATTTCCTTTGCCAAAACAATAGTAATTTAAAATGGGGTAAAATAAAGGTAAGTAGGAAGAAATGCTTTCACATTAAGCAGGTTTTACTATATTTTTAGAAGAACTATTTGACTAAAGTTTTCTTCACCCTTTGGTCACTTTACGGATGGTGGTGACTTTTTCGATTAATAAAGTGCAAGTTTATTTATCCATTGTTTGATTCACTGTTGGAGCTTGTATATATCGGTTTGTGTCACTCTTGCTTATTGAAAAGTTTTAAATTTTTTCACAGCTGAAATACATAGAGATTTGTTAGGTCTTGGAGCAACTTCATCGATTTTCGCCTGTAAATGAGGGAAGAAGGCTACATACCGCAAAAATGTACTCATCCTCACAAACCAACGTAGCACAAATGGCCAATTTGATCTAGAGTCTTTTGTTCCTGTAGTTTATTCAGAAGGGATATAAGCATTATGGTAGTTGACAAATGTATCTTAGGATATCTTGCTCAAAAGGAAACTTTTGAAAGATACATTAATAGTTTTCATGCACTCACAACAAATCTTCACAAGCAGATGTATTAAAGCTCAAATCAGACAATCTTAATAGGAAAGGAGAACAATTCTGGAGAAGCGTATCTTTTTCGAAATATTTTTGTGGACATTAAATCTTAAGATCTGATTGCCAAGTAATGTGTATCTACCGGTTTTTTCAAATGGCCACTTTAAAAGTTTTTTGTCCACGTTCACAATTTCCTATTTGTCAGCTGTTAAGATTAAATTTGAGGGATGAAGGACTACCCTCTTATGATTGAATTAAGTTGAAACTTGCTTTTTGAAGGAGTACAACAACAGTTAAATTCCTTTTTATTTGTGAACGTAATGTGAAAGAAAGTAGTTCAAATCATCTGTCATGCAGATCGTCATCACATAAACTTATCAACAATACGCTTGATTCTACGGTATTTTGATCCTAATCAGGTTGAATAAATGAGGCACTAGGTGGTGTTATCACCACCCCTATTTTGTTCAGTACACTTACCGTGTGCACTTCTAAGTAAATAACTGGTCATTTTTTTGAAAACTATGGTTTTTGAATGCAACACTTGATCTCTGTTACAATAAGATCTGTTTTCTGACAAAGAAATGAATTGGCTACCAGGAGACGAAATGCTCATTGTTTATCAAATAAAATGGTTACAATTTTTGTTTTTGTGGTTGCTATGATGTGCTTAATAGATGATCTGTTTTTTTCCAATATTAGTCTGTTACTGATTATTTCATTCGTCTTCCCTGGAAACCGACAGTACAAATAACCTTTATACGTACTTCTAATAGCTTACTATTGATTAATTATGCCATTCTACACTACGGAATGAAGACTAGAAGACTTTAGCTGTTTTATATATTAAAATATTGCCAGGAAACAATCTCATCATGACTTAATGTTAATAAAAGGTCTTGCAGATGAATACAACTGGAAATCACTAATTTACTTCAGTGAGCCCAAAGGTTTTCAAACATGAACACTTGATACAGATTAGACTGAACACAACTATAATCTATACTGGGAAATGATTGAAGATGAAATGAGAATTTGGACCGCTACCGGGTTTGAACCAGTGACCATCCTGTTCCTGGCTCCATACTCTACCAACTGAGCTACGAGGTCCGATTCCTGACCAGATTCTTATTTCACCTATAATCTTAGGTCTACAAAACACAATTAGCAAGAAAAAAGTCGGCGAGAAACTTAAGTTTGTTTCAACATTTTCTGAAAATTTAGTCGTAAAGTACTTACGTGGATCTTTAGATTCGCTATTAACTGCGAACTGACAACTGAAAATGTCTAACTAGTCTGACCAGTGTAGTGTCTAGTGTTAAAAATATTAGAATTTCAATTCATCCCCACAAAACTAACCTGGAAAACAAGCAATAGTGTTGTTTGAAATTACTGTTTATCACACTTTGTAGAAATACTTTTCATCAATATATACTACGGTTAAAGATTATATTTCCGGAAGAAATACTTCAAAGGTTGAAAAGTGAATACTTTTCACAAAAATCTACCATGTACGCCTGAATCTGATCGTTATTTTTCTACATGTTTATTTCTTATTTAACTAGGCTGACTGCGTAACACGTTCAGAAACCAGAAATGCAGATCTCAAAGCTGAACGAAATGATAACATAACAGATGACAGTTTAGACTTGGAAATGGGTGCAGATTTTTCCAATGTAGCAATGGATTTGAAGAAAATTACGGACGAAGACAGTGATATATACTGCATTGACATCAATGAAAAGACAGATACTCCACCTCCATGCTTAGTTAGGCCATCTTCGAATTCAATCAACACATCACGTCAGATAAGTAGTCCTCAAGATGAAAGTAGGTTTAAAATTTTCCCTATCGGATTTCACCTCTGAACATAAGAAGCCTTAAAATGATAACATTTTAACACCATAATATTATAAGTAATTGGTGAATTATTGTCTCACTTTTGTTGTAAGTTATCGTGAAGGCTACCAAATACATTTACGTGTTTCAAATAAGATGTTTTTCATTGTTCACCATATGAATGTAAATTCCATGAATACTTCGCCCGTACTTTATACGTTTACAAGCAAAGGAAACTGAAAGATTACATGGTCGAAGTAAATAGTGATTAACTGGTGAAAAACTTTCTTCTTGCAAAACTGTATAAAGGTATTTTACTGGTTATCAAAGTATTCAAGTCTCTAAATAGCGCAAATTAAGTGTTTGTTATCATGAGGTAACTGTCGTTAAACACTGATGGGTCGAATAATGTTAATAGAAACTGTAAGTATATTTAGCGCATTGTGTTCCCACAGATGAAATCATTGAAGAAAGGCTAAAGTTAAAGTGATCCTTTGTCCTCTTCAATTCATTGGAACTCAATCTCCACGGAAGGTGATTATCATCTAGTATTGACAAGCTCAGAATTGCGGGCTCAGACAGTACAGAAATTATGAATTTTGATTGTTTTCCTTATAGTTGAAGTATTCAAAATTTAGGGGACACTTCGAATTATGTAATATTTCAGTCTAATGTCTTTCCCAACTAATTCTGTAGCTGACCAAACATCTGGAAGGTAAACAACCAAAACCGACGAAATTCAGCAGCAACTACCATACAAAACTTTTGGAGACGTCATAGGAGGAGACATTTAGCAGCTGAGGCTGCAATGCGTCGACTGCTGGAGGATCAGAAACGAAGATTAAATGAAGAGAATCTAAACAGTAGAGGACAACCTATCCAATCAGTTTTGCAAAACCGTCAAAATGAGTTAAAACAAAGAAGAAAGAAACAACATCAAAATG
The DNA here is from genome assembly GCA_944470555.2 of Heterobilharzia americana. Classification (NCBI taxonomy): domain Eukaryota; kingdom Metazoa; phylum Platyhelminthes; class Trematoda; order Strigeidida; family Schistosomatidae; genus Heterobilharzia; species Heterobilharzia americana. The sequence goes on from OX104134.1 coordinate 37,271,276, forward strand.
CAATTAAAGTAAATAATTTATAATTTAAGTAAATAACAAGTTATTTTAAATTCCCACTAGTACATGATTAAAGTTGTATTCTTAGACTGAACTGTTCATAACTGAATGTCTATATGATTGAGCTTTTCATACCTTTGAATTATAAGCTTTATGTACCTGAGGCCTATGAGGCACACTTCAACTTATGAATTAACAGTCTAACTCATGCGAATTTTCATTTCACTCCTAATTCAGGAAGGCATATGCTTAAGAAGAATGGTGATATGTTATCTTAGTTTTTGTCGACAAAATGATTACGACAGACAAAAATACGTGTAAGAATGTGATGAGGCACATTTGGATGTATGAAACAAAACAGTGATGCATGAAGCTATAGAAAGTCTTTCTTCTTAAGCCAGTGTGATAAGTTACTTAAGGACACGTAATAAAAAAGTCTCATTGTATCTCAGGCTGACTGGAATTTGACGCAAGCATCAGCTGCATTTCGACCTGTTACCTCGATGGTAGCGAGTTACTACAAATCCTTAAATTTTGAAGTTTGACTCCTGAAAGTATGAGATATGAGTGTTGATACGACTATTCCACAGTAGTGAATGATATTTTAAACTGCTTGAAAATTATCTCTCTGATGGATGTTTACATAATAATAAGTTCTTGGAAGCATGAAGAATACTTCTTTATTAAAAGTTTTTGTGTTGATGACGATTTATGATCATGGTGTACTAAGTGTTAAGAAGTCATTATGATTATACTGCGTTTTAATCAACTGCATTTTTATCGTTATTCATTGGGCGATATTTATATTTCAAATTGGTATCTATCACAGACTGATATCATTTGGAGAATTACTGAAAACCTGGGAGCACTGGACAGTCGTTTCATCTTGGAATGGGGCTCCTCAGCGGTGCGAACCCACGGCCCCACCAACAATCGAACCCATAGCCTCCAGGTTTCATGATTAGCACGTTGCCACTGACCTAGTGGAGGCCATGTGTTGGACCGATGTCGGGGGCACGGGTGCGCACGAGTGACCAGCCCATTCCAGGGCGAAATAGTTGTCCAGTACTCTGAGGTTTGCAATGCTTCTCTAAATGATATCACTTCATTGTGGTGATCAATTTAGAACCAACAAATAAATCCGCATAAACCTTTAAGCTGAATATTTACATATTTTCAAGTATGAAATACTTCATGTTAAATCTTTGCACAGTTATAACCCAAGCTTAACATTACACCGCAAGTTACTGGAAAAAGTATGCATTGGATATCAACAGAAACGTGTACATATATAAAAGACCAAGAAACCTTATTATTTGTCAGAACTTCTAGGTTTTTTGCCCGTTTTATTTTTCAGTCTTTTGGGAGAGAAGTTAAAGGACGGTATTTGATGAGACTGTAAATTTTCTTCCTACTTTGTTGAAAAGTCGTCTTATATATAATTAAGAACAGAAAGATATTTATCAAAATAAGAAGACACTTACATTTCTGGGCTGAGAATGTTCGTTTTCAAATGCTTATTTCGTTATGTACGGCGAGTGACGACAAAGCCTACTGCAGTGTAATAAGCGATGCTATTTTCAGCTGAATGATCAGTCAGCTTTGACCGCTTTCATTAGAAACTCAGTTTTTCTCCAAAAATACATATTGTTATTTGCAGAAATTTTCGAGTCATTATAATGATTACTTTTTTGAATGAATCTACCTTAAACTTACTGTTTACTTATTCACCTATTAAAAATGCGAAACACTGCGTTATGCGTTAAGTGTTTAAGCTCCAACCCTCAAAAGAATTAACATTCTGCGATAGTTTTTATTGTAAAATAATAAATTGACTTGATTATTCCGGGTAGTGGTTCATCTATTTGACTCACTTATCAACGTTCCTACTATTAAATAAATAAATATTTTATTCGCACATTAGTAATTAACATGACAGAAGCCAGTTTACAGGTATCATCACATTGATATATGTCGAAAAATCTGCAACATTTTGCTGGTCCTGAATAGTACAGTGGGGAGGTCGTTAACTCACTTTACAACATATTGATTGTGAATCTTTGATTGCATTGTTTTGCGCTGTGAAACCATCATACTAACCTAAACGTTATACAGAATTTGAAGCAAGCACCCGTAGGTTATTGCTGAAAATGGATTTTGCAGGGTATTACTAATATACACACTAATATGCTTGAAACATGTTTTATCAGTACATACTTCTCACTATTCTTCTCTAGGTTTTGCATGAAAATCGATCCATAAATGGCTTAAAGAGGCGAGATAGTATAAAAGACGAACAAAGTGTCAACACTATGATCAAATCTGACACCTTAACGGATAAGCAGGAGGAGTGCAAGGATATAAATGAATCAAATATTTTGAAAAAACCAACTTCTCCTATAAAACTGAACCAAAACAAGTCTTGGAATCCCAGTGATAGTTTTTCTGAAGTGAGTTGGTAATTGTTGAGAATTAACTATGAAGTTTGTACAAATCTCCTTCTATTGATTGTGTAGTATGTAAAAACCACTCATACCATTGAGACGTTTAGAACGGAGTAAAATTGATTAGCCTTACAACCATAATATCTCGGTAACTACCTAGGATCACTATTTATTCTTCATCATTTGTATAGTTTAACCGTATTTCATGCTTTTCATAGATTCAAAGTATAAAGAATTCATCTTTTATATATAAGTATAACTCATTTTATAGAAAACTAAATTTGAAGTTATCTTGAATATTAACCTGAAAACTTAGTGTCAGATTCATACTCTTGAAAAGGATCTTCCTAGCAAGATCGAAACGTTGAGGAACAATACAAAATATTTGTTTATTTTGTTATTTGTTCTAATATACTATGCCTGGATTACACAAGTAAAAATACATCCTATACAATGAAAACTAAATTGGTGATTTTTAGATAAGTTTTTCGAATTTTGTCCCAATTAAAGTTTTGTCTAAACATTGTGTAGGCCAACAATGTTCAACAACTTTAAACCATGTCAAAGTAAAGTGTCAATGATGGCAATGTGCCTTAATTATATAACTGAGAGATTTCATTCAAGAATACGATAGACAAACTGAAAAGTAACTTCATTTAGAGAAACCTACAGAGTAGGCGTTATTTTATGTCTATAAACTGTATAATTAACTCAGTAGTTGAAATGACAGTGAAATTTTATTATCATTAGGATCTGAAATGCAGCTGGTAAGATATTAGTGGAAAGCATAAAAAGCCATAGGAATTATCTGGTGATCTACCATTTTGTGCATTTCTTAAGAAGTATCAACTCTTATTTTTTTATGCTTTTTGACAATACTTCATGTCTATAGTAGTTTATCATGTTGCACAATTCGCTGTCAAAAGTAGTCACTTTTCAACCCCTATGTATCACCACTAACTAGTCACAACTTACCCTGTCCGTTATCATATCGTCTAAGTGAAACAAAACAAATTATTGTACAAAATTCAACATTTTCACTCGAACAGCTTTGAGAATGAACTCATTGAGACGAAGCTTTTCGCTGGACTACTCTTCGTCTCCTATATTAAGTGATTGTTCATAAGTAAGTGAAACCTTGACTACTCTTTTCCTAAATACATTGCATTTGTGTTCTTTGGTGGATACTACAATAACACCATACTTAAATTTTAAGGAATGAGATTAAATGAAAGTTACTAACGTAGCTTAGATTTAAATGGCACTGGGATAACATATGCTATTGTCTGTGGTGTACTTTTACATAATTTCGCTTTGTTAGATATGGGATAATTGATATTTCTCCATGAGTTGATGTGAGTCGCAATGACCAACTCACTACCTATATCCTGGTAGATAACTAAATTGCTTTGAGCTTCAACAAGAAGCCAACAGTAGAAGTGAAATCAATATTTTAGAAAAGAGTACATGTTCCATCCCATCCCGAAGAAACAGAAACAGTTTTTGAGATGCACAAATTATCATCCAAGCTTCTACATCTGATGTAAAAAAATGCTGACATATCAATTTTTGTAAAAGGTCACTTCATAGGTCTTTCAGTTCACCCTCCACTTAACCCTTAAACATTTCTACAATCATACACAATCCTGTCTGCATTAAAATATGATTAATTTATAACTTTGTTGCGTAATATGACCGACAAAAGTCTACCTGATAATAAAAGATTGACCAACAAAAGGCTTTTATTTCAGTAGTCGGATGCGACACAAGTCCTCTTACACAAGACACGACGGAAATAGGATGATATGATATCTTCAACTCTTTTGAAGTCAATAAAGAAGTTTTGAATGTATTTTGTCATCGTGTATCTTAATACTAATGATGAACAGTGGCTAGCAGGGGAATTCAGGACCCAAGTCTAGTCCTGCTTGGACTTTACCAATGAAATCTTCCAACAAGCATATTATACAAAATTCTTTCGTTTCAATTTGTTTTAATCTGTCAAATATATACTTCAAAATGTTCTGAACTAGTCGTTTTTCGAAGTGATAACAAAATGAAGGAAAAATGTCATATTAGACGGAAATGAACTTTTGAATGAACAAAAATACATCATAATACTATTCTTCGGCTACCTTTCTGGAATACCACATTCTTCTATTGTCTGAATGAACTACCACCACTAAACAGTGGATACTAATCCAGCACCAACCGACTGCTTCACATTATTACCTTCCATGCTATTATGAACATCATTCAGACGCCATAATAATTTTCTTTGAAAATATTGTTTTGGGAGTACATTTGTTAGTTTATTGCATGTTGAGAATTCCATACTGTATCAAGTATATTGTTTGGAATAGAGCAATTATTATAGGTTAAAAAGGTCACAGTGATTGGCTGGATGTACCTACTTTCAAGTGAGTGAAACTGGAACTCAGGATCCATGACTTCAAATGTCAGAGCGTTACTCATTAGATAACTTTATTTTTCCATGTTTACCCTTTACGTATTAATTTATCTGGAATTAAAAGTAGCTGTGAAGGTTTTCCATCACATTTTAATCCTTTTTCCGTTCAATTTGGTACTATACATTATCTTCTAAAAAATGTAGATTTTTTTATTGTTGTCGTAACCTCATACGCATCTGAAATCCCAGTATCACACTAATTTATCTTCACGTTTTCACAAGTTTGAAGATAATCAAATAAAACCTATAATCTGAACGTCACTCTAGATACACATAATTGCGCATACTCTGTTATGCTGCAGCAATTTACTACAAACTTGTGTGTAAAATCATACCATTTGATATATTTGGCACTAATGAACACTTACTCGCCTGACAGTGACCAGTATGAAGACGATTTTAAGATTGCTTCTGGAAGAAAACTCTGCTTTACAATCAGTCTAGGTCTGGACGATGAGGAGGACTGTTGTTCCACTTAGGCTAAACCAGTGAACTGTATTTAATGAAGAGGCCTTAACTATACTATAGAATTCTGCACATATAAATATTGTAGCTGACCAGTATTTACAGTGCCTATTCACCTGAAGTGTTTCATTCACACTTTGTTTGTTCGTAACCTTGTCTTAGAATCCACAGCAAAATAAATGCACTACGGATGAGTCAGCTTCCGTTGGAAATTATAGTGATAATTTGATCGACAGTGCCAAACTACAGGTAGAAAAAACACAGAGACGAAAGTGATCGACGAATAAATGTCAATGAGGTTAACAATAGATCAACTGTAGACGATATACTTCATGAATTGAAACAATTAGAAAAGGTGGATGATTTAACTTATCACTCAATTTGTAGTCAAGACGTGCGTACTACTACTGAAAAACAAATTCCTTTGAAGAAGTCTTCCACTCCAAATACATGGTCTGAAATGGGTAGGTTAATGTTATTCTAAGTAATTCGCAATGAATATTGAATTTGGTACGGTAATACTGTAGGCAAAAATTCAACTTTTGTAGATAACAGTATTCAAAAATTAATTATAATATATACTTCCTGGTGTATGTGTAATTCGTATAGTGTACAATGTATTTGCAACTACTATTTACTAGGTACATAAACATACTGAATCGTCCTAAATTGTTGTTGAACATCTATACAGAAAAGTTTTCCAGAAACATTCTAGCATAATACTTACGAATGCTTCTACTACTACTGCAAAGTATCTTTGAGTTGTTTATCGTATACAGTTCACGTGTTTCATTTCATATTAAATCTGGAGGACTATTCTTGTCTACGTTTCAATATTTCTGCATCTTAAGTTCACTTAAACGCTTATATATTGATACGAAACAATAATCATTAGTTTTCACAGTTGATTCTTCTGATTACACTTTAGTTACTTGATATTAGATACTATCCGATAGCCAACAGTAATATAGTAGCACTAAACAGATGGTGTTTCGAGCAGAATTTATTACTCATAATCACACAAAGGTGATCACAAAACCTTCTGAGCAAGCTTTTGTAATTCGGTTGTTTCTCATCCTTTGATTTAATTGGTAATAAAATCCTCTGGGATCGAAATTGCATTGTTTGGATTATGTGTTAGTCGGTGAACTGATGAACAAAAATTCAGTCCTCTCTCTCTCTCTCTCTCTCTCTCTCTCTCTCTCTATATATATATATATATATATATAAGATATATATATATATATATATATATATATATATATATATATATATATATATGCTTAAGTACGTTACCTTTCAGGACTGTGAGTCACTCCTACCTTAATATGTGATTGTATGGTATTGCCTCTATAGCTATGGGTGAATTTTTCTTTAGATTATTCATCTTATTAGAGTCTGTCAATCTAGACCTTGCTAGATTCCTAAATTCTGTTAGTCTGAATGACCCCATTCAGCTAGTATGACCTTTGTACTTGACCTTGGTGGCATTCAGACTTACAAACTAACTGAGAGACTAATTTAATTTACCGAATGCCTTGAAATGGCTATGAGGTTAATTAAATAGGTCACACTAGCCGAATATGGTCATTTAAATTAACAGAATATTAGAGCCTAGCTAAGTCTGGATAAATGGACCCTAGTAAGATGCGTAATCTAAAGAAGAATTCATCCACAGCTATGGAGGTGACAGCACACAACCACACGTTAGGGTGGGAGTGATTTACAGTCCTGAAAGCTAACTTACTTGAACAAAGAATAATTGATAATTGAATCTCTGTCCATCAGGTTAACATCTAGCACATATAATCCGAATTATGCAATGCAGATTCATTAGGTGTGGAGAATTTCAATTAGATCAAAGAATGAAAAACAGCCGAATCACAAAGGCTAGATAAGAATGTTGTTTGATCACCTTGATGTGATTATGAGTAGTAAGTTCTTCTAAAAATAGGCCACATGTACTGTATGAGGGCTAATGATAAAATGTGGCTATCCAAACCTTGGTAGGCGGCACGGGGCTGTCACATGCAACTCAGTGGTTAAAAGCCCACTGTTTAAATAAATAAGCGAGAAATTCCTCAAAGATGAAGAAGTACATACATCCTTACTGTTGATTGGTGAGGTACGAGAAATATAAGTGAAAGGTAGAAGTATCAAAAGAAAGAAAGAAAGCACCAGTCGACAACAAAAAGTAGAAGAAGAAGACTCTGATTCCCAAAATGATTTCAAAACGTGCAAAAACGTCAAAAAAGCAGGATTTATTGAAATCACAAGTTTCATCAGGACTTATATATATAATACAGACTAAGGCAATGAGTGAGGCACGACAACACAGTGTAACTCATTGAACTTGGTCAAATAGAACTATGAATAGGCTAGATGGGGGTAAGAGATTGACAATGAAGAATAAAAAGACCAGGGACAGATTACGTCATGGTAATTTAGTTGTTTGTGGCTAGCAGAGGAATCCAGGACGCGCGTTTCGTCCTATTTGGGACCAATCAGCTGGATGTATCTGCGCCCCAGTGAGTGATGTTGTTCCCACCGGGACTGGAAACTCGTGCTCATCTCTTCAAGCGCCAAAGCGTTACACATTATGCCAACAGAGGTCGAACAGTTCGATCCAATGAAAAAACGGGGAATTACAAGTACATCAACAGATTACATCATTTTGAACAAATCAGTTGACAATCAACTAGATACTATGACAGCAGTGTACAACTAAGGAAACATAGATGCTAAGTACGCACAAATATTCATTATCGCTATAATAATGTTAAGATTAACGATGAAAGGTGAGAATATTGAAATATTGAAAATAACGTCGTTTTGAACAGGGTAGATGAGCATCAACTGAGAAGCCTGGTTGCAATTCAAAACTAGAGAAGACTAGAGTATTAGTTGCTCAATAGCAATGATAATAATAATGATAACAGAGATAAGGCCTTTGTCGATTCAGTGAAGAATTTCAAGAAGAAATAGCATTGCGACAGAATAGGGATAATAAAAAGATAAATGCGCTAAACAAAAGAAGAAATAACTTTCCCAGTGTTTATCTGTAAAAACTGCAATATGAAATGGTGTCAATGAGATTCAAACTCTATGTTCCTATAAAGAAAATGGAACAAATCAAAGTGGAATCCCAGTTTGAAAATTGATATAAATCAACTCACTACTCCCAATGCTACCTCGAATGATTTCAAAAGTTGGATCAAATTGAAGATGGCTGATATCGTCTACCAGTTCTGAAATACATCAAAAATTGCCTATCTCTACACAGCACTGAAAAACTTTAAATAAACCTCGTCAAAACAAAGCTGTTATTTTAAGCACCGATAAAAGAGAATGTGTAACACTTATGAGCAATGAAAATACTTGATTGGTTGATAACTTCATAACAAACAGCTTCCCATATCATGTTTTCATTTTTGATGTTTACAAACATACAAAGTTTTGGACTTTCCTGTAGTTCGTGATTCAAGTAGAGTTATTTGAACGGAATGAAAACCAAACATCTTATTTCTTATTGTTCAAACTCCCCTATTAGATCACTTGAGATTGAGGAGTCACCTTCGGCCTTATTGTAGTATTGGATATTTCAAACTGATTTCATTTCGTATTGTTGAATAGAGTATCTCCTAAAGATTCTAATGTGTTTGTCACTAGTAAATAACGTTAACTGAGTGGACACTTAGTGATCATCTATACTGCGAAGGCCTAATTTGGACTTTTTCAGTGATTTGAAAGCTTGACTGACATTTTTATTGAATTTAAGAGGACTAACGCTTTTACAATAGTGAGTTGAGTGGCGTCCTTAAGATAGTAAAACATTTTCTGTATTAAATTGGTTTGTATGCAACAAAATGATGCACCACACTTTGAAGACATCTTTAAAATTCTACTACAACAAGAAATACAGAAGTAAGGAATTGTTTGACTACAAAAATGGAGTTAGAAAGTTGTGTGATTACCTTGAGATGATTATGAGAAACAAAATTTCCCAGATAGGTTATCCAATAGACGGTACTGTATCACTGTGTACACTGTCAAATGAACTAGCTCAACACATAATTATGCTCTACCACATTACCCAAATTCTAGTCCTGTAATAAAAATGTTTACTTTGCACCATACATTATGTTCACCAGACCCTGGAAAGTATTGTGCGTGTTATTATTTAAAGATGGTTGGTTCGGAGGTCCCTCATTTTTGTGTTCCGTTTGTTAATAGAGTGATAAATATATCAATGTTTTCCTTACAGTGAAAGATATTAATCGCGTCTTATCTGAGGCTGAACAAGATGAATTGCAGTTGGATTGTTCTAGAAAGTACTGTGATTCTTCAAGGTCAGTAGTGGTAGATGGTATTAGAAGTCGTTCTGATTCCATTCTATCTAATCACTCTTCACTTCTTCATTCAAACTCATTGGGCCCACCAACAACAGTCACAAACAATTACTCATATCTAACTAAAGAGAATCTGCGTTCACATACCAAGTAAGTGAAACTATGTTTTCCTATTTATACATCTTATCTGTTGTTCACTGCTTACTAATTACTGCAAACAACGATTCTTTTATGGTCAAACAGACAAATCAACTTAGAACCTGGTGCAGAAATGCATGAGTTCCATTCTGTTTAGTTCACAACACCATTCCAAAAAAGCAAGTGGATAGAAACAAAGTGATATTAGGGTAGACGACATTATGTCGTATCACCAGAAGTTGCTAACCATTGTTGTCTCTCGACGTGAGCACGCCAGTCAGATATTGAAAAACCCCATAAATAACTCGGACTAAAAGTTGGAGACTTCCTGCACTGGTGCCACGTTTCCGTCTCAGCACCCCAGCCTTCAGCAGGTTCTTACTTTGACTCATAATGGATGTCGTGGTGAGTGACGGCTTGACATGCACATATGTCAAAGCCATCTCAATCAGTGAAGGTGCACAACTTCACTAACTTATTTTTTTCAGAGTGAATAAGAAATACCTCATATCCATATTACAGGTTCAGTCATATTCACTGTCTTCGAGTCATTTATTCAGTTTACATAATCGCCTCTGAGAATTTCGTCGAAATAATTCCGTTTTATGTGATTTGAGAAGTTTGTATCATCCCTTCAGTCATGTAAGTGACAAATGAGTTGCTTCCTTGTTAAGATAAAAAAATACTATGTTTTAACATCTTGAAGCAAAATTAAAACGTTCACTTATGTTTTCATGACTCTTGAGTGAACAGTTTGATGAGTTATCTACTACCTGATTAAGCACAGGAAACAAGTATTTGGTGCCTTTACCTGTTTAAGCAGCACCAGAAAGTGTAACAGAAAAAGTTTACATGGCTACTCAAATTGAATGTATAGTTGCTGAGGGTGTTCGGATACTTTTGTGACTTGCGTAACATAATTTTATATTCAGATGCGTTCAAACCGCACTAATTTGACTACTAGAGATATTTTCCCTTTGTTAACGTTTAATCTCACTTTCAGTCTGATTAAAGCTTGTACTATAATTCTTTAACTTTATCTTGCAGGAGTAACTAAATGAATTTTCACTTGATACACCTATGACACGGCATGGAGGATTCTGATGTTATTTCTGTTTCATGTGATCACTTCGAGAGTTTTATGTTTTACTTTCCCGAAGTTTACCCAGAGCTATCAAGCGTACGAAGGCCTACTTGTAACTGAAAAATATTTTCACCGGATACCTATCTATTTCAGAAACATGAAGGATGCCGTTTGACTGCTGTTTTCTAGTTTCAGTTTCAGTGCAACACACACTTGCACAAACACATCTTTCAAGTGACTTATTTATTTTCTAGGGATTACTACTTGTCTTTTAGCTTATGGAACGCTAAGTATCACTGTTTGGTTACCAGAGACTAACAAATCTGTCAAGACATCCTTAAAATAAGCAAAATTTCTGCTGATCAATCATTTTTGACTGCTGAAAATCAAAATGACATATTTTTTTTATCTATTCAGACATCACAGTTAACCTCATTCAACAGGTTCCACGTTGATCTACTCATCTAACCAACAGAAAACGTTGAAACGATATTATTTTCTTCTAATGCTTCAGCTGAACCATCTTTCATTGCTCGGTATTCCACCTTATTCGAAGTTCCATTATCAGAATGCTCAATGTTTATTGTTGTTGCAAAAGATAGGTGTTAAATAAGCAACTCAATGACCTTCATACAAGTCCTCTTACATTTTTCTATTCAAGTTGTAAAAAACACTTTCATTTGAGCATCAATCTTAAATCTATGTTTCAAGGAAAACTAGGCTTGACTATCTGAAGCTTTTGAAGCAACTACTGAAGTGGGAGTACTTTTAGAGCGATATATTGATGATGAAGAGGGAAGCAAAATGTAGTGTAGGAAATCCAAGAGGTTTATTGAAAAAGTAACGTGTGTAATGGTTTTCGGAACTGGTCGCTTCAAGCTGTTTACTGGGCCAAGGGAACCACACCAATAAAGTGCGTAAGAAGATAAATATTTAGTAGGAATTTAAATCTAACATCACAACTTTGGTACGCAAAAAAGTTGGCTATTTAAACCTACTGCTCATTTTTTTTCCTCTTTTTAACATGAAAAAAACCCTAACTTTTGATCCATCTCCACTGTAAGAATTGCCAGAAATAATTCTACTAGTTGTAGACGTTTTTGTCAGCCAAACTCAACTTTATCTGGTTAAAACATTGTGAAACATTCAAATGAGATTAGATAAAATTGTTATTTCACACCATGTTTTGATTGAGTAATGGACTCAAATAATTACATAAATAATTTTAAAGTCATTATCTGGGTTTGTTGAGTGATGGAAATAAGATTAAGTGAAATAACACTGGAAACTAATCAAAGTACGTGTATATATAAAGTCAGCCTAACGGAGATTACGGTATAAAACAGATTATCGCTTATCAAGATGATTACATCTTTCTAGTTGCATTAAGTCAAAAACTATCACTTAGGTATCTGTAACTCCAGTGACTGAAAAGTAATGTTTCTGTTACAAGACTTAAATATTCCTTCAAAGCTCTACATGGTATGCGGTGTTCGGATGCAGAATTACATATTCAAATAATTCTTAGTCTTTAGTGGATAACCCAGTTACATGAATTCAGTATGAAAATTCTATGTAGCATTGCTCATGTGTGGTAAGGCCGAAAACTGAGAAATGTTGAAGTTACGTATAGACTTAGAATGAGCAGATCAAGACATGGTCTCTGACTATTGGTCTTAGTCGTACAGAGAGCTGTGTCTAACCTAGCTGCAACCTTAAAATAGAGAATGAGTCAGACGATATCAAAATGAGACTTGTCATATAGCTTGAAATATTTCAGGGTGGCGAAGGTGTGAATACACCTCATCATTTTGAAAATTTTGAACATTTTAGTAAATTTCATTTATCTATACTCTTTCTCTCTCGGACACTTACCTATTTCAATGTCTTTCTTATTTTCGACAACTCTCTCATTTGGAAGTGCGGTAACTAACTAGCACACTTCAGTTATTCGCTTGTTCGTTTTCCTCCAAACTTATTTTTATTTTTTATAATCACCATTTCAACTCTTTTCACATAGGCAAATGGAACATGTTGATTTTAGACAAAAGGCTCAAAAAGAACTGGATCAATCAATTTCACAGTGCCGAGAAAAATTAGCCACTTTCATCAAATCAAATCATTCCAGTGT
>OX104134.1:37284805-37470878 GCA_944470555.2 Heterobilharzia americana
TTTTAACAGAACCCTGTTCGGGTACCTTAGGCAGTACCGCGGCACTGAAAAAAGGACCTGCTCCTGTTTATTTTTTGAATGGTGACTTAATTTTCATGTTTTGTACTTTGAAATCATTCGATCTTAATCTAATATCCAATCTAATACACCTACCTATTTAGTGTCTTTTTGAAAATTTCAAACTCAAATTCGTTAATAGTTCTCAGGGGTTCATACAAATACTTTAGAGGAGATAGGAAATCAGATGACGGCTTATTTACAATATCATAGTTCAGATGGTTCATTGTTTTGTATTCAAATGGATGACTATCTTTATCGTATGTACACTTTTTAAGAGGAAAATAGTGGTCAAAACACATACAAGTTTCAAACGTAGTTAAATACCATAAGCGGTGGTTTCGTTTCATCTCTGCGCTAAAAACTTGGGAGAGATTGTTTTCCTACTGCTGCACTCAAGGCCATTTGGTTGTCGCTCAAGGATGGGAAGATTTACAGAGTTTTAAACATGAAATATGTCCAGTGAAAAAGCTTTTCATTTTTTACCCATTCCGAAAATCACATTCAAATACTTTATTTTCCGCTCTTCTTTTTGAAAAGCGTGTGGCTTTATTGCTTAAGAGTATTTCTTAGATAAAAAAAACTCCTGAAGGGAATGGTACCAGGAAGTTGTTAGTGTTTATTAGATGACTTGTAAACTGCCAAGTGGAATTCTGTATCTTACTTTACAGTTGTAATCCATGGTCACTGAATGTGTTCGACGCTAATATGTTGTAAATTTTTCACCAAAGTTATCTTCAGATCATCGATTACGTGTGTTATACCACTCAGTAAACAATGCTTAAGTATAGAATTGTAAGCAACGATGATGATTCTAATGATAAAATTGTGGAGTTTCTGTGGATAAATTGACTTAGAAATACACCACACATGTCAGATCACTATATGTGTGGTATGGTTACAAAGAATGGAGGCTGGGGATGAAGTCATTAAACGCCGGTCTAAGCTACGTAGCCAAGAGTAGACTAACTTTCTCGTGTCCTTCGAATGCTGGTAACCAATGGATGTAGACTCTCAGTGATATGAATGAAAAACAGTGGCTGTCATTTAACTTTGTTCCCAATCTGTTGTTTTTCTTGTTGATCCTAATATCTTTCAACTCATTAATTTCCTTCTTTTTATTGTCAATAGGTGGAAAGACTTAAACTACTTTGTTAAATTGACAGTTTTTACGTTCATACCCGTCTTCTTTTACATTACTTCATAAAACCCAACATTAATTGCATACCTGATAACAGCCAAGTTCCACGTCAATTTCCGTGAGGCGACCGATTTTAGTACTATTGGCTACCAAGTTTCGTAGATAAAGCCACTGTATGTTATAAATTGTGAATATTTTAAGCCCTAATAAAATGGTTTCATCATAGACGAAACTTAATAAAAACCAACGCTCAGAAATTTGAAGTTCAAATTGTAACAATAATGAGATAAAAAAAATCAAAATACGTAGAACAACCTAAAGTTACACAATAAGAAAAGTAGGCGAGGAGGAAAAATAAATACACACAGAAACCTTTGATGCTTAGAATTCTGAAGGAGGTAAGCGACAAATGCATTTATTCTGCTGAGGTCAACTTCAGTCTATGTTACTAAGTGCCTATGAACACTGAATCCCAAAATCTATGATTCAAGCCTGTTGATCTGCATACAGCTTGAACCAACATTCATTGATTGGATCTATGTATCAGTGGGCCTATCCCTAAGTTTCTTCAAAGCATCCCACTATATGTTGGGATAGATGGTGGTATTAATTTGCTATGAACAGGTAACCCTGAAGTTCTCGTTCACTCGTCTGAACTTAAGTGGGTTTACAATTGTCGAATAGTTTGTAATATAATTGTACACCAATAACTAATTCCCGATCACTAAAACAGATAACAAAATGGCGAAGATGAGTTCTGTATTTATGTACACATGATTATTTAAACGTCGGGAAAATATATCAACAAAATATCAGTTTTTGTGATAGTGTTAAGTGGGGATAAAATAGTTGGTTGGTACTTGTAATCTCCTGTTTTTATACAGGGTCGAATTATTCGACCTCTGTTAGCATACGGACTTCTATGCAGATGCCTGGAAGCTGTAGGATATTCATGATGTTGTGATAATCCTGATGACTCGCAGAGGAATCCAGGATTCGCATTTCGTCCCATTTGGGACTCTTCAGCTGGATGCACTTCCATATCAGTGAGTGATGTTGTTCCCACTGAGACTCGGACTCAGTACCCATCGTTTTAAACGCCAAAGAGCTATCCCCTAGGTCACTGAGGCACGAGTGCCACCACTTGTGAAACAGGTATCAGTTGTTGTTTTATACTTATAGTTCCCCGTTGCTATACATGGGCGAATTGCTTGACCTCTGTTGGCAGATGGGCTCCTATGCAGAGCTCTCGATACTGCATTCATCCTGCCAATAAAATAAAATACAAATAAATTGTTTCAAAATTCCGCTAATGGGAGAAGCTGGTCGACTTAACGCAAACTATCAAACACTGTTCTATAAAGGTCGTCACAAAACTAGCTAGTTTGGTTCTCATAATGTTTTCATTCATCATGGTTGAGATGATTCGAACCAAACTTAAATCATAGTTATTTTCTCTTCTGGTGGCCATCACAAAGAAATTCAGCCAAAACACAATTACTTCGTAAGTACGGGATTTCGCTTGCACATTATGCAAATGTATTTCCTAACATTCGTTTAGAAAAACGTAAATTTACAATGAACGAAGATTCTTAGGCCAGTTTGCACATGTAAGCGTTATCTGAAAGAATGAAAACTACTCGTGGAAATTGAAACTAAATGTGCCATATATTGAAAGAGCCACTTCATGAAGTGATATTAAAGTGTACCAGCGTACTCTTAATCCAGATGTTTGTGACTACATGCATACTAAACAGTGGTGTTTCTGCACACAATCTAATCGTGCGCTACCACAATAGCACTCACTTTGATAATAACTAGTCTATGATAAAGTAGCTTTTACTCAGCATGATAAATCTAGTATTTTTCTTTAAACTAATTCTCATCAAAACCTTTATAACTATCTGCTTTTGTAAACACCCTCATTATGCATCTTACATACGAAAAACGTTCGTACTATGCTGATAGTTTTTTTCATTTACATTTAAAATAATTCCTGATCTTACTAACTGTATTGGTTAGCCTAATGAAAAATCCTCATAAATTCATGTGTGTGTAGAGGTTTTGGTGGTCTCATCAACGCAATAATGGGTAGTATTCTTTACATCTATCCTATGAATCATAGCACGAAGGGACCACTTCAATTGACATAGTAGTTTTACTACGAGGAATCACTTTTATGATTTTGTGTAATGTTA
The DNA here is from genome assembly GCA_944470555.2 of Heterobilharzia americana. NCBI lineage: Eukaryota > Metazoa > Platyhelminthes > Trematoda > Strigeidida > Schistosomatidae > Heterobilharzia > Heterobilharzia americana. The sequence continues at coordinate 37,288,202 of OX104134.1, forward strand.
TTGGTTTGTTCTAATCCCATGATATCTTATTCCCCTAAACAAGTCATTTCTGTAATTGGTTTAGATAATTTCATGTTTCAAAATCATGCATACTTTTTCCCTTCTGTATGCATATATCACTGAGGTAGAAGAGGCTTTTCATAACAACTTCATTTGATTATCATTTTCAACGCACATATCCATCTTCTGGGAGGGTTGAATTTAAACACTAGAAGTATGTCATCATTTTTATCCAGTTATTACGTCCTCAAACGAGGGTCCATAAATCAGTCTTTGACTAGTTTGGCAGCATAAATATTCAAATCCCGCTTAATTTTAGGTTGAATCAAACACTAACAGAGGAACGAGCTTCCTTAGAAGCTAACCGACGTAGACTTATGAGTGAAATTTCCGATGAGCGTGAAAGACTGGCACTAATAGCAACTAAACAACGAGAAGAAATGGATACACTTAGACATAACTTGGAATCCGCTTTAGCAGAAGCCAATGAACAGCATAAAATGGAAATACAACAATTGAGAGCAGATTTAAGTCAGAGACATAAGGTGAGTGTTTTTTTATGTTAACTAGACTTACGTATGAAATATACAATGCATACAACTTCACGTTTTTTGTGACAAACTATGTGATCCTGCTGACTGGAATTCAAAGACAGATTATTATTACCACAGAATAGTCACAGTGTTGTTGTTTGATAAGTTGAACTGTTTTGATCAGGTTCAAATCTTACCATAAGCGTTTCAGTATCCCTGAACCTACCATAAAACAGTGGCCTACTAATACAAAATGTGGAACTACTGACTTGTTAAGACAATCACAAATGTTTTACAAAATACCTTTTTATTGAACATAGTGTTTCTGGACTACAAGGAACACCGTTTTGATATTTTTACTTAAAAAAAATACTCTTTTAAGAAGGAGTTTACACTTACTTTAAAAGCGTAAATAGCATTCATGGCTGCACAACCTAACCAATAAAAGCTTCCCATGTATTACTGGTGTAAAGTATCTGTGGATTAAAGACAGCTACATAAGATTTTCAGTTGATGACCGAACGTGACTTTCTTGTAAACTATTTTTAAGCTTATGTTGACCATCTGCATACAGTGAAGTTAAAAAAAGATCGTCATTGTACTAAAGAAAAGTAGAGCTTTCTCAATAACTCAGAATACATAAGACAGGTTTCAGAGAAGAAAATTTTTCTTTGCAGCGATTTCATTTTCAAAAGCTGTACAATCATATTTACATATAAGTTGACGTAGACAATAACAAATAACAGCATTATGTTTAAAGAATGTTAGATATTCTCTCGGATGAAAAAGTTCCAGAAAGCTTAATGTGGAAAAAAACGGAATTAATCGAAGAACAAGAAAAGAATGAAAAATAACTCACTGATCACCCTAGAACAACACGTAAAATTCAAACCGATTGAATCTATAATTACCCGACTTTATGATCTACTCAAAATTCATAAACCTGAACTACCACTTCGTCTGGTTCTGTCCCTATCACTCTGTGGCCAAGTAGTTAGCTGAACTTCCAGAACCATTAAAAAGACAAGTCCGTAAAAATTCGCTGCATGACAAATTTCAGTTTGTTGATTGTATTAAGTGCTACTGGTGAAACCATGTTTTCTTTGTTTCCTCTATGTTTACAAATCTCCCACTTAACGAAACAGTATATTTCATATGCAACAATATTGATTCCCATGGTGTATTTGTAGGGATATCCACATCTTACTTATGGAAACTCATGCTTAGATGTACGCCATGTTAAACTCATTTTAACAATGATACCTGTCGACAGAACGATGTCATCGCAATGGGATCCCCACTAGGTTGAGCGTTAGTTGATTTCTTCTTAGCAAACCTAGAAAATAGTACATTGGGGAAAAATATTGAGAAGCTAGACTTCTACAAGATACATATGGACGATATGTTTATCATTTGTGATCATACCTGTGATTCACAAGCATATTGAAAATATTTATTGATTTTTATTCATCAATTAAATTCACTCTCGAAGAAGAAAGGTATTCGAAAATAACAAGAACTGATGGATCTCTGAATAGATCGATCCACAGGGAAACGTGCAGCTAACAAATTTCCATAGCTTTGTCCCGATAGAAAGGAAAATTAATTTGGTTCCTTTTCTCGCATCACGCGTGCGAGAAATCTGTACAGAAGATAAAGTAGAGAATGAGCTAAATTTATTGGAACAAAACTTCATGGAAAATGGTATCCACCACGTCATACAGTGTAAAAGAAGACGGATAAAAAGCATTTAGACATAACCAAGCCAAGAAAGAAGATTTGCATCGATTTAGAGGTGATATTGCAGATGAATTACTTAAGTACCGTCTAATAAGGTCAATGGGAAAAACATTCTATGCTGGATCTCTAAGAGTTAACTATTCCAGCCGCCCATTGGTCCGTTTTCATGCTAGAGAAATGTTATCTGGATTGTTCAGTTTGATGTGTATCTACATGCTTACCTGCTCTTGTGCAGCTAGGCACATAGGACGTTCGTCGAGAAACATTCCCCATCGCAGCCAAGAGCACCTCTGAGTATGGCTGAGTAAAGGGAACGTAGAGACATAAATTCATCAATCCTCCAACATGTAGTTGACTACAACCATGCAGCTTCCGAACCATCATTTGACATTACTTACAAGGTCAAATCCAACTTATCGACATGTGGACGAATACACCTACTTTGCATAGCAGAATCCTTGGCGGTAAACGGTCTTAACTGAAACTACATATACAGAAACACTTTGTGCGGTCCCTTTCAGCATTTTTGACCATATGTTTCATACATCTAGCTCTTCCTTACTTTTATTTTATTTCATTCTATTACAATCCATTTTATTTTGTCATAACAACTTCAGTTATCTTGATCCCTATTGTATCACACTTTTTCCGGCTGATATCCGCATGCGTTGTTTCACCTAATCTCCACTCAACTACTTTTAGATGAAAACACATCACATTCATTCACTCATTTTCTCCCTGTCTGCGTCTCCTACATACTTTCAATTGGTTTGATGACCCATGGAATATTATCGTCACTCATATTAATTCCCTTTACTATTCCACTTATTGTAAAACTGAAACACACAAACAAATTTGTTATTAGATCTAGTTTGTTTTCGTGTAAGTCACAGTGTTTGAAATGAAATAATTCCGTTTCGCAAGGAAGTTTGGTCCAAGCTTCTTTAGGAAAATGCCAACCTCTTACTCAGTGCCTAGTATTTGTCAAACTATTCGATGAAATCTTGATCATAGTTCAAAAAACTTGTTATTAACTACCTCAACTTATGTATAAATACGATTGTACAGCTTTTGAAAATGAAATCGTTGCAAAGAGAAATTCCCTTCGCTGAAATCTTTGTTTAATGTCTGAATGGAGGTCGTTAGTTTAGCTCAAAATACATAAAGCAATGGACCAAAATATTTCTGTAATTTGCACTACTACCACCGACAGCACCCATACAAATAAACACATCCCAGCATTCATTAAACTCTGACTGCTTGAAATAACATATTTATTAGATGGTGCAGTTACAGCATTTAAACAATACAAACATAATACAAATTAGTATACGCCTCATGCTATTTCACTTAGCTTCTCTACAGATCCATTCGATTTGCTTTCAAATCTGACAACACCTAACAAGTTTAGTACTAAACACATCGTATAATAAAGAAATGAGATTTTTTGAATTAACCTTTGTTTTCCATCCGTAAGGAATGGTTATACCAACTTTCTGTCAGCTAAACTGAAAACAAGCGACTTGATTATTTCTTTGAGAAAAAGCTTATGTTAGGGATGAAGGATGAACTACGCAATGGAATGAACAGAGAATTATTGAGGTCTAGTAGCAGCATATTGAAAAGCTGAGGATTATCAATCTGGTTTAATGGTAGTCACCAGAGGGAGATGAAATAAATAAATAGCAGTATTACTTCTTAACTTCCCAATGATTCTGTAAGTGGAGCTTAAATAAATAGTTATATCTACTGATAACCATAGATCTTCACTCAGGAAATGCGCGTTCATTGATATCGTTAGCAGTTTACCGAAACCCCTACTGAGTATGATTACTTTCTTTAAAAAAATGAATATACGGTAGAAATTTCTATGAAAATGTTAGTTGATATTTTCGAATAATATACATAAGTATACTTCTAAACAAGTAGCTACAGTTACAGAAAATACATTAAAAGAACTTTTATAATCATTATTAATTAATTACACTTTCTTAGGATGAAATCACCGAGTTAAATCAACGAAATTTAGCTGAACGTGCAGCATGGGAAGACCATACAAAGTCTTTACTAGAATCTCAATACACTACCAGAGAGACTGTGCTAAGAGAAAAACTCAAGAAGACCGTGATCGTTTGCTAGAATCTGCAATTCATCGTCTTGAGGCTGAAGCAAATGAAGCCAGGTTAGAAACTGATCGTCAGACAGAACTAAAAATCAAGTAAGTTTGTTCTTTGAAAATAAGACAATTCAACAGGTAATTTGTCTACAATGATGAAAAGTTGGTTCTTTTCAATCTACTTTATTACTTTTATCTAACCTTCTTTTTATTTCAGACGCGTACGTGAAAAATTTCAAGCAGAAATCGAGGAGCTTGAAAGGTCTGAAAACAAGCAATGGAGAAATATTGTCAAATGAAGGTTTGTACATTTTTATGGTGCGGATTTAAGATTCCCCTTTTTTTTACATCCCTCCACCTCCACGCTTATACTTCTTCATAACATTTTGCAGCTTGATAGTTCTTCCTTGGCATATACTACATGACTAACTGACAAAACCAACGTAGGACTTTGTACTCAAGTTGGTGCACTTTACAGAGAACACAAACAGGTGATGTCAAAGAAGATAAAGTAGTGTGAGAGAATAAACAATATTCTACATTTAGTAGCCGGTTCAGACGGTATTATCTTTCTTATCATTATACCAACTATTGGCATCTATTTAGGATTTGATCGAAAATAGTTTCATCTTTTGGGGCATTAATAATATACTTTTCGAAAACGTAAGCCTATTCAAACACTTCCACTTTACTGTTTTCTACAGACTCAATTTTTGGATAAAGAGCATGAAGCAGATAGACTTCGATCACAATTTACGCAAAAAGATCAAGAATTAGCTGAAGTTCGTGTATTATACGAGAAACTAAACAAGAACGCCAAAATATTTCTGATGTGATACGTCAAGAATTCGCAGATCGCCTTGTTTTTGTGGAAGAAGAAAACAGATCAGTGAAGCGTGAGCTGGCTGAATGCAAAGCACGTATCAAAGCTGAACAAGAAAGACACGAGAAAGAAATAGATGCCATCAAGAAGTCAAACAACTCTGAAATAGAAACTGTTCATCAAAAGTAACGCAGCAGAATGACTTTGATTTTTTTCTTTAGGCAATCCTATTAAAAATTATGATTGTTATATGCACTTTAATATGTTTGAGATAGTCAAATTGACGTCCTGCTTAGATGTAATGCCACTTATTTCAGTAGTGGATACGTGGTTATCCTGGATATATAGAATTCAAACAAAATTAAGTGTGAATTTACTTGTACCATTGTAATCGATTTTGAACCACGTTAAGGCTATTTCCTCCAATTATTTCTTCGTAGCATTGCCCGGATGCCGATCAATCAGCTCACATATTTATTACCAACAGTTAGTGTCTTTCGAGTCTAGTGGCATGTTCTTTCAATTTGCGCCAGCCTGGTCATGCAGCAAGCATGATAAATGTTTCACAGAAAATCATACCATATACTAAGAAACATACCTATTTCCTTAACCAACGATAGCTTGTGATTTTTTTTACATTTTTTGCCAACCTTTTTTAGAGTCAAAGAAGTGATAAAGAAAAAAGATGAAAAACTTGTAATGCTACGTGAAAATTTTCACAGTGAACTGGAAAAGAAAGATCGTGAACTAGAAGCAGTCAACCAAAGAGCACAACATCTAGAAGAGTTGATCGACCAGCAACGAAAGCAATTCTTGCAGTCAAATCATTGAGCTGCTTCCATGCAGAATATGAAGATAAAATATGCCTATTTATATTTCAGGAAAGAGAAGCGATCTTCCGAAAAGGGGTTCAGTTTGAAGCCCCTAGAAAGTCTTTTGTCATTTTTTCCCAAGAATTCTTACTGATTAAATTTTTTAATGGAATATTCTTACTTCCTAGTAATTGTTTAATCACTGATCTCAATAATATTCCTTTATGTTCGACTAAAACGGTCTCAGCAATCTAATTACAGATGCAAACATTTCTGTAGCTGAAGATAGGTAGATTTACTGATTGTTAAACTTTAGGTGGGACTTATATGTCCATTAATATACCGATAAGTAATTACTGAACCACATTTTATTTACATCTCTGACTTTCAGATGCAGAAGACATGAGTTGTAAGGTTTTAGAAAACCTGTTTATTAAAATGAACAGCCCAGAAATTCCATGGTCCTATCAACATCCTTTCAGCAAAGTTATGGGGTTTTGCAACAATTTGACCCTGACCCACAGTGAGAGGATTTGGGTGTACCTAGATCGAATGGATAAGATCTATATAACCTTAACAGTGTTAAAAAGTTAACTTCGGCCGACCTATTATCCAGTCAAAGCTGCCATTTGACCTACTTATTTGAGAGGCCTGTAGTGTATAACCCCACTGTTTGTACATTCATCTTTAGTCACACAAATTTCCCATTTACTTTTGACTGCGTGAGATCCTTTTCTACTACAACTGGACTAGTACCGGGTAAACCCTTATTTGTTAAAGAAACAACTGAAAACGCAGCAGTTTGAACAATGAAGCACAGAGGTGTATTCTTTTCAGGAGTAAAAAGAACCAAGTTCGCTTTGTACATGAAACGTTTTCTAGTCTCCTATTTCTGCCTCTAAGACATCCAACGTATTTCGAAGTTACGTAGCATATATATATATATATATATATATATATATATATATATATATATATATATATATATATATATATATATATGGTAGCCGTTGGTGAAGATAAGAAGTAGTTAGATGGCAACCATATGACTGCAAGTGACATATAATATAACCATTCTTGAACAGGTTCTGGAATACAGATATACCCGGCGTTGTACACATTTCTTGACCTGTAGATGGAACTCGAATCTTTCAACCTAGAAGTGTTTTAGCAGTGTCTGATTGTGAACGGGGTACTGAGAAAGCGTACGGTGCTAATCAACGTTCTTTACCTGAGTATATACAGCTATGTACAGGTTTCTGGAATGTTGGTATCTGAAGTAACGACGATCAGAATTTTCACTACGAATGCTAATGGGTTAGTCATCAACACAACCCCTAATACCTACAAGTTCATGGGGATTGACTTATTTACAGGATGGTACCCTGTCGACTAAAAAGAAAAACACTATGAAGCTCTGCTCAATTAAGATCCTAAAAAAAAGTAAACTCTTGACTATCTTCAGCAGAATCTGTGTGTATACCACGTATTTCGTGCAAGTTCAATAAAAGACGATAGTTCAGGACTGATCTGAACCTACTATTTTTTTCGTGGATTGAAAGAAATGGTACAGCTGAATGACCATTTCACCTTTTTGGTGAGTTTCATCGGTTCGAAAAGGGCTGCTGACAAGATCCCAGCTCGATAGAGGACTGTCTGGTATTTACCCAATCCTGTTACTTCTAGCTCCTCTTAAATATGTGACTACTTATGAAATGACCAGTTTCCTGAATAGCAGTTCGCTCTATCTGATTATACAGCTTTGAGATATGGGCATTTTATGTAGAAGCTAAAAAGAGACTATAGGTCTTTGAACACTGGTATCGTCCTAGCGTATGTTGAAATCATTATGTGGACAATTTCAAGGTAAGGCATACGTTATTAGGCGAGAAAAGCAAGTCAGTCCATCGATTTGTGAGCCTCCACATCTACCACATACCTACCTCAGTGGTGTCAACAGAATGACTTGTAAGAAGGCCAAGTGTGGTCAAACAAGGACTGCACCAGTCCATGAAGCCTTAGATTGCTGGCTTCGGTTTATCCAGGGGTAGAAACCATTAGCAGGAGACCATCGAAGACCCACCCGAAAATTAGTTATAATGGCGGAGACGTATTTCCCCTTTGACACAGTCATAAATTAAAATAGTTAACTACTCTTTTTATAATGTGCGAAGGGCCATCAAAGTCCTCGTCCAGAATATGCTAGTTCAAAACTGCAGGAGAATTCGCCTACCGACGAAAGGACCACCAGTCCTCAATGAAGCTACGCTGAATGCTCAAGACCAGGTACAGACTTAGTCACTGATATGGCAGGAGAAGCACATTGGCCGATCTGTCTTCTCTCTCTCTCTCTCGATAAAGCGAAAGTAAAAAAGGGACATGGAATCTCCGCACCATGTTTGAACCTACCAAGGCTGCACAGATTGCCAAAGAGATGAGGAGGTATAGCATGAAAGTGCTAGGAATCTGCGAAACCAGATGGAATGGAAGTGGACTCTCCCAACTGTCAACTGGAGAGTCAATAATCTAATCCGACATTGTCACCCAGACGACAACTACGAGCACAATGATTTTCGGAGTGGCTATCATAATGTCCTCAACAGCATCAAAGGCTCTCATGTAGTGGGAATCAATATCCTCCAGCATCAGGATCATGACAGCAAGGAAGGAAAGTCACAATCATACAATGCTAGGCTACACACCTACAAATAATTAAGCGGATCAAGTGAGGAAGGAGAAATTCTACTGGCAACTGAAATCAATAATGGACAAGACCACATTCCAGTTGGCGATATCAAAATTCTAATGGCTGGGGTGACATGTTTTAATACCAAACTGGGAGCAAACAACACACGGAGAAAACTAACCATGGGTCGCGAAGAACTCGTTTGTGAAATGAACGAGAGTGAAGATCTGTTTGCAGACTTCTGTGCATTCAACCATTTGGTGATTGGAGGCGAGGCAGTGTGTACAAACACAAGAATATTCACAAAGTAGCGAGCGACATGGAGTTGATTTCACCAGACACCATGACACACTACACTAACAATCAGATCGACTTGATCTCTATGTGAAGAAAGTGGAGACGCAGCCAGCCTACTCGACACAAGGTCAGATGAAGAAGAGGAGCAGATGAAGGTGGTTCACACCACTCACTATCTAGTGCAATGAATCTACCTTCAAAATCAAGTTGAAAGCCTTCAAAGAAGTTGGTGGTAGACTGCCACAGTTCAAGTTCAACGAACACACAGAACACAAACTGAGCTGAAGGACGAAACTACAAAGGCCATCTCCACGTCAGTTAGCCATCATGACAAAATGGGAGACACTAAGCAACATCTGTGAAGGAAGCAGTGTGGAAGAAAACTGGAACTGTGTGAAAGAGATGTGTAAAGAAACCTGCATGATTGTGTTAGGAAGGAAGAAGAAGAGGCAAGACAATACAAGACACGACAAGGAATGGATCTCGACAGACACATGGAAGCTGATGGAGGAGGGAGAGGAAGATGGTGATGGTGACGGTGAAGCAGAAGATGAAGATGAACCAGTGCAGTGCGAGGATGAACAACGAAGAGAGGAACTGAACACAACCTATAAAACACTGCACTGAACAAAGAAATGAAGAAGAATGCGCGCAAAGACAGAAGACACTTCTACGACACATTGGCAAGTGAAGCAGAACAGCCTGCAGGCTGCTGGTAGGAGACCTGACGACACTATATCAAATAACCAGGTTACTACTGTCTGGGAGGGGAGAGATCAACATGGATGAAACCAATGAGAGATGGTGAAGGAAAGTTAGTTGCCAAAGAGAGAGGAGAAACAAGGGAAACAAAACGATGAGCTGACAACTTCACAAAGCTCTTGAATCGACTACCACCACCATTATCACCACCTGTAACTCTCCCAGAGATACCACCAACAGCCGAACCACAGAATTACCAGTGAACACAAGAACTCTGATAAAAGCAGAAGTGAAATCCGGGAGAGCAGCAGGACCAGATGGAATACCACCAGAGGCACTGAAAACAGACACCGAGACAACAGCAAACATCCTCACATCACTATTGCAGAAGGTCTGCAGGGAAGGAGGCGAAGGTACTTGCTGATTGATTGGAAGAAGGGCTACCAAGTCAAAATCCCAAGCAAGGGAGACCTAAGTCTTCGCAGAGACTGACGCGGAATCATGCTCCACCCTTATCCACTCAAAGCAAGCAAAATACTAAGCTGCATCATCCTGAAGAGGCTAAAAAATGCTCTGCATTCAAAATTACGACCGGAACAGGCTGGCTGGCTGGCTTGCTTCAGGAAGAACAAATCATACGTGGATCAAACTGCAATGCAACGTTACACTATACATCAATCATAGAACAGAGCACAGAATGGCAGTCAACTCAACTCTTCCTCAACTTCATCGACTTTGAAAAGGCCTTCGACAGCGTCCACCAAGAAGCCATTTGTCAGGCAGCTGCTTCAACACTACGCTTTTAGTGCCACAAACCCTTATCAACCTCATTCAACAGCAACTATATGCTGTATGATGCTACATGTCAAACGATTCACAATGGAAAGCTGTGACGCCTTTGAAGTGAAGACAGGGAGGAGTAAGACAAGGCAGCCACCTACAATCACCGAACATCTTCCTGATTGTGGTCGACTGGACTGGACTGGACTGGATTATGCAACAAACTGTGAGGAGCGAGAAGAGAGGCATACGCTAGCCGGACCGATGAAAACATGCCGGAAGAAGATTTGGATTTCGCCGGTAATGATTTATGTTCAATATCTTGTCGCACAAACTCGAAGATTTACAAGCAAAAACCAGCAAGTTGACAGAACAAGTAGGGCAGAGAAGACAGGACTTCAAGCGAATGTGGAGAAAACAGAGGTGATGAAGATACCCAACCAACAACAACAACAGCAACAACAAGAAGCACCAATCACCATCAACGGGAGAAACCTAAGAGAAGTAGTCTCTTTCACCTACCCACCTACCACCTAGGCAGGGCAGTATCGTTTCAACTACAGGTGGCGGCACAGATGAAGACGTCAAAGTCAGAATCGGAAAGACAGCAAGACAGGCCTTCATTAACCCGAAATCAGTGTGGAGATCTACTGCACTCCACTCCATTCAGCGTAAAGAGCAAGATCGGAATCTTCAACACTAATGTCAGTCAAGTGAGTCAGTGCTTCTATGTGATGGTTCAGAGACTTGGCGCGTTACGCAAAGCATTTCCAACAAACTACAGACATTCATCAACAGCTGCCGCCTACGCTCACTCGATACTGACACTGAAGATCAGATGGTTGGAGAATACTAAGAATAAGCAACAAGGAACTCCGGCTGGCTGGCTGGCTGGCTGGCAACGAACCAACGGAGAACCCATCTCCCAACAAATATGCAGAAGAAGGAAGTGGAGATGAATCGGATTGGGCATACACTGAGATGACCATTCGGTGACATCACGCGCCAGGTCAGGCCGTTGAGTGGAATCCAAAGGGGAAACGACGAGTTGGGCGTCCGGGGGTGACATGGAGATAGTGTGAGGAAGAGATGAAAGCATCTTGGCAGTCGTGGAGTCAGGTTCAAAAGACTGCAGAGAACAGAGTGAAATGGCGACGCGCTACCGAAGCTCTATGTTCCAATAGGAACCCAAAGGACAAATAATAATAATAATAAATGCGTATAATAGTATCGTCTATCTATTTAAACGACATATTAAACCTTTAGTTTATGTTAGTTCAGTGTTTAATTCTGTGGCTGGTTGATCGATGCTAGGTAGTGTCGGTTCGCGCTATTGATTACATGGGATTTCAACCATCACATCATTGAATGTTGACCAGAGTGAAAGGCAGGCGAGAGAGGAAAAGTGACGTAGAAGGATGTTATCTACACAGCTATTAGAATGCCTTCCATTCACTTTCAGGCATATAAAAACATACGTGATACAACTAGTACGAACTGAAGATATAAAAACGACAGAAGAACAAACTGATTAATGGACTGCAAAACTATTATTTGGATAAACATATAAACTTAAAGAGAGCATTTATGAGCTATGAATTATGTATAAAGGATAATAAAAATAAATGGAGATAAGTTGAACTTGTTTACGTTAGTATGATTTTTTAGGTAAGTGAAACGTGAAAAACTAGGTATTCAACAGGTCGATAATCCTGTTAGATGATGACTACTTGTAACCGGCAGTAAAGTAACGATGATAAATCTATATTGTCTGTCTTTGAAAGTGAACATAAACATTTGTTACAGAAGATAACAGATTCTTCCGGTCAATTGAAATCGAAAGGAAAACAGCGCCAAAAGCTGCAACTTGGAAAGACCTTTAAAGGAAGAAATGTCTTTAGACTTAATTGCTGTATCAACACTAAAGACAGTTACAATGCATTTCAGGCAAATAGAGAGTAGGAAACTGGGGAAAATATCTTTACCCTGTCAGTTAGTTGGGGAAGAGTGTACTATAAACTAAATAAGACCGAACATGAATGCAATACGTCAGAACTTCCGGATGAACTAACTCATGAAAAGAAATCTAGTCAAAATATTGAGATGGTAAGGCGACTTGACACAGAAGCACCAAATAGTTCATATCAAGCGTCAGAAAGCTGAGTTTGTTGGCGACCTTCTTGCAACAGTTATCGGAATGGAGAGACAAGTTGCTCAGTTACAAAACCGAGTTGATGAAGAAAGGGATTGTCGCAAAATTATGGTACAGAATGGAATATGACGAGTAAATCGCTAACTCAAGAAAATGATGGATACTCAGAAATTGAAAGAAAACCCCGTTGTGAAATTATATCAATGGATGACAAGAAATCATACCATAATATACGGACATCTTAGTATACTTAGAATAAAGGAAAATCACGAACAGAATGTCACCTGGAAATGACCTCACAGCCTACCTAGTCGGTGTACTTCTGAGATTCGAACAGGCAGAAATAACCGAACTGGTTGATATCTAAACAACGCTTCATCAAGTTCATGCGTAAAGCTTTCTATAGTTGCCATCCGATGACGACTCTCGTAGACCACAGGAGTGTCAGCTTATATCCTGTAAAATAACCGCATTGAGATGACCTAGACCTTATCAGAAATATCTAGCTACTAATTATTCACATAAGTGTCTACTTTTCCATCAGCTGGTATATTTCTGGCAGGTGAGGAATCAATACTAACTGAAGCCATATTTGAGAAATTTTGCCTAAAATCTCGCAAAACTGACTCTTGCTTCATCACTCTGCTTTAGATTCATGATCTCAGGATGAATATAAGGCGACTTTATGACGTTTTGAACAACGTTGATGTCTGTGATCGCCTGTTTCTTTCCATAAAACCCAAACTTCAAGAGATCAGTAACAGATAAAGTAGGGTATATTGTAGGAATATTTTTGCAAGGTATACTGTTACCTGTTGATTAGGGTGGATTGACTTACAATAAACTACGATGCTTTTGTCTTATTACGCGAATCTATTCTACACAATACTTTTATTAAATGATTACAAATAATGATCATATTTCCAATTTTCTGCGGTATTTTGAGCAAACTAACTACCAATGATAGCACTAAAAGTTTGAATTTTATAATTGCTTGAACTTTATTACCTGACTCTTATGCTGAAATTTATTCTGAACAAATTCTTACTGTATCTGAATTTCGAGTTGCCATTTACTACTTAAGAACAGTATCTTTGATCGTCTATGAGAAATGTACTTTGCTGCGACCAAAGTTATATTTGGCACTTATAACCTACTGAGTTCAGTTACAATTATCGAGAAGGCACAAGCATGCTTTAGAAACCATAAAATTAAAGCACAGTATCCTTCTATGACTTTAATCATCTCATACATTTTCTTTATTCATGAAAACCAGCTTCGTTCATCTGCACCGCAAAAGTTTCTTACTAACACAACTGTACTGTCCATTGCATGAAGATATGCAGTGATTCTCTCTTATGATTTGTTTGCTTTTGCCTTTGCCTGTAACCTGAGGTGATTGACTGTTGTTTGGAAAATTTACAGCGAACCGATCTCACTATAAAACATGTCAGCAATCCTTTCAGCGGCATCGCTTTTCAAGTGTCATTCCCACGTCATCCAATCGTGTTGCCGAGGCTTAATTTCTGGTATATTAGGCCTAAAATCCTCGTTATCAAGTAGCCTAATATTTTCAAAACATTTTGCTGTGTATATAGACATTAAGATCAAACCTTTATCCTGAGAGACCTCGTGTTGGCTTGAGTTGTCATACTGGCATTAAGTACAAAAAACATTAATTCTTTGGGCGAATTACTTTAGGGTCCGTTAGACAGTTTAACAACTTTTATTAATATGTTAAGTTTCATCTTGTGAGCTACCAAAAGCACTTTTTTACGTGGTATTCATACTGTCATTTTTGACCTAAGGATTACACGTACAAAGTAGCCTAAAGTTACTAAGGCGTAACAATGAAATAACAGAGTAGCCATAGTGAGGGATTTATCGGAGGATATGTTGTCAAAATAAGTCCACATTGAGTCTTCAACAGAAGACAGAGGCTGCCACAGTGGCATTTAACTGAAACGAAGTTGATAAACATTTTACAGGCTGTTGTGTCATCCCATTCCTTCATTCTCATTTGAACAATCAAGACCAATGTCACTGTTAAAGCTTTGTTCAATTTCACTGTCATTATGGAAAGCAAACCGAATACGAAACTATATTCGCACTTAGTTATGTCCCAACATATGTAAACTTAACATCAACTGCCTTTTAAAATCTAGATAAAATCCAAAAGTGGTGGATAAATCATATTCATATTCCTTCATTAAGAAAATTTAGCTCAATCTAATAGTGCAATTAAGTTGGTGCACAAATAAATTCACGCTAAATAGACTGGATTTATTGATGCTGTAGCTAACTACTGAGTGTCATGTCCGAAATGTGAGACAAAGTTATGATCCCCATATTCCTGGGGATATAATACAGTTCGGAAGACTCCATTTTCCGTTTATTGTAGAGTGCCTAGTGATACACAGAAGTAAACTCCGTATAATCTAGTGGTATCCTTACTGTTCCATCGTAGGAAAGTGACAACAATTTCAAACAAGTAACTGTTTTCATAATTATTTACTATTATTAGAACACAAACATGGTACAAAAGGCCACCAAAAAATGCTACATACAAAGCAATATAACATTAATTTCAAGACATAAAGCGAAGAAAAGTGGATAAAAAGAAAAACACGATAACAGAATGACTACAAGCCTTAATAATTGCTATCAACAGTGCAATTTATTATCACTGCGAAATAAAAGCTCCCGGTTCGGAGGCTATATACAACTAATCATGTATATATTCTTTCCTTAAAGTCCAAAGGGCTAACAGTCACGTTAGGATGTGTCGGCAGTTCATTAAGTTATTGGTGATTTAATAAGCAATCAAGCACTTCAGATATGTGCTCGAAGGGTACGTTTGTAGAGTATTCGCAGACCATAAGCCTATCACCAAATCAATTTACGCAAAGTACGACAACTATTCAAATATTGTGCATCACAACTTTGTGCTTTATGAAGTCAGATGATTAGTCATAAAATGTTCCAGAAGGACAAAACACAAATGAGGGTCAGTAAACTTGAAAGAAGGCATAAGTAGACTTGTGGTACCCGTGGAACCTACATTCGAAAAGTCCTGACTGTAATAGTTTAAAGACATTAACACTGGTACAGTAAAATACAACAATGTCAAGAACTCAAAGCAACATGAGTAGGAAAAATACAGTAAACAAAAGTGCAAATGCCTACCAAAAAGCAGCTGGAAATATTCTCAGTATATGTCCATATCGCATAGTCGCTAGTAAAAGTAGTTAGAGAATGCATTTGAAAACAACAGTAGTATAAGTCAGCAAAACTTCCAAATGGTTGATCATATCGAGCTCACCATTTTGTCGTGGCCTGGCATGATTTCAGCTTATATATAAGTACTAGCGCTCTTTCTGTTACCCCAAAAACTGCTTATGCACCTGCGTCAGACAACATAAACAGCAGGAAGACATGCGAAGAATAGATTGGGATGTTGCATTCAAAAATTAGACAACAAATCAGAAACCAGTAATCGTAACAACCAGCTGTTGATAGGCTTTCATCTAGCCTATAGGTGGGTACACTGTCACATGGCGCGTTGGGCAGTCAGTTCACTGGTGGCCAAGAGAGTCCAAAAGGAAGAGGAAGAGAAAAAACGGCAACTAAGCAAGTACTAAGGATGAACTTACATCTCATAAAAGACAAACAGTAGAGCTTGACAATGGAAAGACGAGGCAAAAACTTTTTAGAAGAGCGCCTTGTATGTAGATTCCGGTCTTACACTAGGCCAAAAGTTGCCTTATTCGACCTGATGAAATTGTCGACTAGGTTCGATTCACAGACTGATCTATGAGTCGGAAATGAAGAGTGAATGAGAAAGGCTTCATAGTTGAAATACTGCTGAGAAACGAACACAAAAACGGGCAGCCATGTCTAGCTAAACAGAAAAACAAGAAATCCATTGGAATGAACTTTATGGACAATTGTCCATAACAGGGTAAGATACATCGGGTTACAATAAGATTATTAGCATATCATACCCAATGCCTGTCTGTAACACAAACCAAAACACTCCAGGTTTTATTTTCTAACCTGCCTCTCTCTTTCGAAAACGTCCACCTTTTTTAGTGCCAGACGAAATCCTGGCCACCAACATCCAACATTTAAATGTGCGCGAGTTAGATAAAGCGCTAACTTTCGTTGTTTTGTTTGGTCAGTGCGATATAGCCCTCGAATAATCAAACGCTTTAGTTTCTGATCTTGTCAACCTCTAAGGCAAATTCTCTCACTGTATGGACGCATATAAAAGATATATACTGAAAGCAACGCAATATAGCCTCATCTCAGACCTGTTACAAGCGGAGAAAAAATGAAGAGTATTTCCGCATACTCTTGCAACTGCAATGCTACTCACAGGGCAACAACAACCGCTAACTTCTGTCCTGCAAGCATAACCACTCCACCACTAACTAATCTCTAAACATTTTAATAATTGGGTATACTCAAGATTACTTATTTAGGTCTAACAAAATGTGCGGCGAAAATAGTGCTTATAGAATTCAAGGAAAGTGCGACTTCCATTCATTCAACTATTATTCTAGGCCAAAACCGCACGAAGTTGGTCAAATGGATTCATGGCTTCCAGCCCTGCGTACAACTTAATTTTTGATTATATCCACTGAGTAGTGCACCTATGTTCCTAAAAAGCTGCACCTGGTTGACACTGTATTAGCTAAACAATCTATTTAGGGCATTGGTTTTTCCACTTTTTTGCAATAGTTTGACTACGGTAAGAAAGGCTATGCAGTTTTCAAAAATGTTGATTGTGAATATAAAATACATTGTCTTTCGGTGGTGTTCAGATATTGGGACATTCGCACCAGTTTAATAGCAACAGTTTCCTGATCGTAGGTTTCCATAGTTCCAAGCGGTTTTTTGCAGCTGTTAACTCACGGGCTTGTCAAACAAGCAACGTGTTCCTCATAAACGAAGGCAAAGCTGGGGAAAAAAAGAAAGCACAACAAAAAACCCCAGGCAGCAACAGTTGACAAGATAGACCACTGTCCGGAATGATTCTTTGATCATCATGAACCTGGCAGACAGCTCTGATCTCCCATACAACCTTCAGGATAAGAATGATATGGTTCTTTGGGAGAACATATGCAGAAAACTCAGGCTAGACCGCATAAAACCAGTAGCCCCAACTAGGCTCTCTCGCGGTCCCGATCCAATAACTAAGACCAAGCCCCGTCTTTTGAGGCTCACATTCTCCAACCCAGATGATGTCGAAGATGTACTCTTAGCATCTCACGTGCTAAGAGCTGGAGGGGAAGTAAGGATACTACCAGATATCCCACACTCTGAGAAAAAGGCTCCAAAGAATCTCTCGGGCGACAATCGTGATCCCTACTTTAGAGGAAAAAACCTTAATAGTACAAGGCATACCAGAAAACCCAGGCACCGAGAATATTCACTACGATTCTCATAAGTGGAAGTTTCTCAAGAATACTAAGAAACCTCAAGGGAGTAATCACCCAAAACGTTTCACAGACGCCCAAAATGGACGATGACCCCAGACCAAGGCTGGTCAGAGTAGTCTTTCCGGCCTCTCAAATGGCAGCGTCCACACTGGAGGCCTTCTAGGCGAGTAGAAATCCCCTGCCATTTGGAGTCCGCATGCAGCCTGATAGGTCACAGAACAAAAGGCTGCAACGAAAACAGAAAAGATCGGAACTAGTTGTACCTCTGGAAGACTGCTTAGATACAAAAAACGGGGAAGGGACGGGAAACAATACACTGGTAGGTAGCACCTAGGAACATTCCTGGCCCCCACGCCCGAGGATCCAGCCAGCCAACTGGAAAACAGAGAGGATGCAGGCACTGCATTCCACGTAGATAGCATAAATTGCACCCATACAAAAGCACAAAGTTTATCAAACAAACTAGACGGGCTATGCGAGCCAAGTAAGGGCACTTATATTCACCTTATCGGTGTTACTGAGACACGAGTTTCTCTTGACATGTCAAATCAGGAATTGGCAATTGATAATACTATGCTGTTTCGCAACGACAAAAAGGCTGGTAGAGGGTGGGGTAGCACTTTATGTCACCTCCTCTCCCTCAGCCCACCAAATCCATATTCAAGAACTGGAATCCCTCGAAGAGTCCATTGGGTGCACCATAAACCTGTCCAAGACCATAAAGTGCTTGGTGAGAGTCGCTTATAGGAAGCCAACTGCTAGCTTACAGCATAACGACCAGATGCTAGAGGCAATCAGTTCCTCTCTTAAACTGGGGCACACACACATACTAGTTTTAGGTGACTTTAACCTAACGAAGGTTAACTTGGCAGATCAAACGTTTAGCGGGAGGGACGATTCCACTGAAGCCAGATTCCTCCATCTGATTGGGATGCTGGGGCTCACGGAACATTTGAGAATGGTGACGCGATCGAGAGACACTCAAACACCATCTTGCTCAGACTGCATCTTCACAAATGAAGAATTTCTGATTGACAACTTAACAATCCTTCCTCCTTTGGGCAGGAGTGACCATGTTGTCTTCGGCTTCCAGTTTGTCTGAGAAATCAATCCAACCAGACCTTTCAATGAACATCGTTGGGACCTCAGACGACTTAACACTCCGGTTCTCCTGATCTCACTGGAACAGATAGATTGGGAAGTTAACCATGTATGGCAGGACATGAACACCCACTGGGGATTCATACTTGACAAGATCATGCATGCAATCAGTCAATCTGTTCCACTTTCGAGACCGAAGTACTTCAAGTTGACTAAGTTAATGAGGAACTACACTCGCAAACTACTTAGGTTAAAGAGACACTACTGGGCTGAACACAAAAGGATTGGCACCGAATACACTCATAGACAGTTCAAACAGACAAGAAACATATGTACGAAGGCATTGAGAGCCGACAGGCAGCGGCATCAAGTCAGGCTCATAAACATGTTTGTTTTTAACCCAGGAAGTCTGTTTTGTTAAGCTGCTTCGTTTCGGCAGGCTAAAGTGGGAGTCTCAACTACTAGAGGAGAACGGACTGACTAGTAGTGACACTGAAGCAGCTGGGCTCCTGACCGACCAGTACCTGCAAATATTTTCGTCATCCTCACCTACTCAGAAGCTTACGAATATCATAATAACCAAGTAGGACTCTCAGTCGTCGACCTAAGCGTTGAGCTACTACAGCGCAAACTGCTCACCAAAGACACCTCTCCAAGACCAGACAAAATCTATCCAGCTGTACTGCGGGAGGGAGCTTCAATCCTGTTCGAACCTTTAAGTAAGCTGTTTACGAATTCTCTCAGTCAGGGATATCGCCCGGCTTTTGGAAGCTGGCCCGCATAACGCCAACCTTCAAAGGGGGTCAACGAAGCAATCCAAAGAAATACAGACCGGTGACACTTCTATTCATTCCTTCCAAAGTAACGGAATCGTTAATATACGATGGACTGAGAGATTACCTCACAAAGATCAACTTCTTTGCACCCCAACAACATGGATTTCGAAAAGGGTACTCGTGCATTACCAGTCTGCTCACTGCAGTAGATAGATGGACTAGCATTGTTGACCATCAAGGACCAGCTGATGTGATCTACCTAGACTTTGCTAAGGCGTTTGATCGTGTTAATCACGACTGTCTTATTGATAAATTGAAATTGATCGGGACTCAACCTCGGCTCATTGAGTGATTGTCTTTATGTCTACGAGGCTGTTCGTTTAGAGTTTGAGTGACTTTCTCTATGTCTGAAGAAACAGAATGTCCTAGTGGTGTTCCCCAAGGTTCAACACTAGGGCCTCTTCTTTTTCTAATATACACAAACGACTTGCCTCAACAGGTCTCTTCCGAAATCCTTCTTTTGCCGACGACGTGAAACTCTGGAGAGAAATCAGAAGTGAAGAAGACAGTGTCTCTCTACAGAAGGACTTAACTCAACTTCACAACTCGGCAGTCATCAACGGGCTTGCATTTAATCCTGAGAAATGCAACGTGATACACGTAAAACACGATCCATCTCATGTATGTAGCCCCAACGGCATGCAACTTCAAGCGTCACTGACAGAGAAGGATTCGGGTGTCTTAGTCCCTCAAGACGTAAAATCCTATGCTAACTGTGACAGAAACGCATCTCGTGGAAACGGCGTTGGTGACTCTTAGACGAATTTTCGGACAATTCGATAGTAGATGCTTCCAGCAAATCTTCAACAGCTTCATACGGCCTCACCTGGAGTTCACGACCACCGTCTTCCCCCACCCCCCTTCTCCTCAGAAGGACAAACTAAGCTTAGAACGCATCCAAAGGTGCTCCACAAAATCTGTTCGACGAATTAAGTAGGAAACATACAAAGAACGACTAATTGCAATGGATCTGTATCCTCTGGGATGCAGAGGGCTAAGAAGAGACTTGACAATGACTCACAAAATTCTCAGCACGCCTGCTCACCCACCCCGTCACTTATTAAATCTTAGCTCCAGCACTAATGTTAAAGGATACACACAGAATCTAGGCCTGAAACATAGCAGGTTAGATATGAGGCACAACTTCTATTCCCTAGGAGTTGTTAAACCCTGGTACACCCTTCCTGAAGATATGATTCAGGCTATTTCGTCTGAAACCTTCAAACACCGACTGGATACCTACTTGCAGGTGGCTGGGATCTGACCAGAAAAAATAGAATTTTCACATTTTAACCGCCACTTTTTCCTCTTTCTTTACTTGTACACAGGTCAACAACCTCAAGAAGTAGTGATCCACGGATTGTAAATGCAGAAGCCGGTTAAGCAGAAGCTTCTTCTTTCCCGTCAGCAACCATTTGGACCATATGAACTCACAGTAAGGGCAGGAGCAACAGGATCAGAAGTGCTGCATACTACATGATGGCATTGTTTTTGTAGACACTTAAATTTATTTTGTGGGGTTGTGATCAACTGTATAAATAAACGGTTAACCAACATATCTAGAATTCCAGATACATGAGTTCTTTTACTGCATTTTTCTGAACGTTGGCGCTCATTTATTGCATCCTAGGGCTCCATAATGGTCGTATGCACAGTGGACGACGGTAGATCCACTGACAGTACCTGTGCAATTTGATGTCATTGAAGCGCTTGCACTGCAAATGCTTGCTGAATTCGTCCTTCTTTAGCTAGTGCATCATATGCCTTTCCACGATTAGCTGCTGTCGTCAGTAGGTTGGCCACGAAATAATCTGATATTACGGAGACATTTCCGTGAAGAAATACCGCACTGAAAACTAACAGATATGGATGCGTTCATTTCACATTCATTTTATTCAAATTTCCATCTCCTAACAACTGTCAAAAAACGTGGAGGAATATGTAGCGCATTCGAAATTTTACTCATTCCCCCTAGAGTTCAGACTTCTAGACTGCTCCATCTCTTCGTTGTCCAGCTCTACCATTTATGAGTTATCTTTTATTACTAAATGTAAGTATATCCCGTGCGCCTGCTGAGTCATCGGCTCAACTTTCCTCTCTTCCTTTTTTTCTAGATTCTAGTGGCCACACAGTGTTCTGCGCGCCCCCTGCATCAGCGTATCTGCCTTCAGGCTAGACGAAAACTTATTAACAACAGGTCGTTACAAATGCATCTCACTTAAAGCTCACCACTGATGAAAACGGCAATGGTAAATACCTCATTCCAAACAATTTTTCGGTATAATTTAGTATTTTCAGCAAGCTTTTTAATCGTCTAATCATGGCTTTCAAATGGTGTCATGTACTGTCAAAGGTTTTGAAAAATTTTCAAACTGTTCTTTTGGGACCAACAAAGAAGGAAAATCATTAAGCTGGTATGAAATGGACTTATAAATTCACTATAGGGTCACACACTTCTCCAAAATCATTAATCTGGGGTTTTACGGGATCTACAGTTTTACTGAGTTCGCTAAGCTGAAGGCATATGGTCAAGCATCCACGCCATTCGCACGCCGTCATGTTACGTTACACTGCTCGTAATCGACCCTCTAGCCAGTTAGTTGGAACGCATCGGTATCTTGGCATGATTTCGCAAATATGCCATCCCATCCGACCAGCGTATTGCGTTCTTTCTTGATCTCGTGTTCGTGGGCAAATAACAAGTTAGAATAATTAGTGATTGGCCTCCACGACCTTCAAGCCCACACCAAGATAATTTCTAAGCGGAGAACAACAATAACGGGAATAATCTTTAATTGTTAGTTAAAATATCTGGGATACAAATTATCTACTACTACGGAGCCGATAAGTCAGCTTGCTTTCCGGTGCTTTTTCCCGCACAATATGTGACACACAAGACACAGCTGAATTCATGTATGACTGCACGAGGACACAGCTATATTCTTCTCGCCCTCCCTGATGGGAAGCAAGTAGAAAGCCGCGAATAAAAGTCACGCCCAGTGCCCCTTAAAATTACTGTAGCCGGGTGCATGCTATAATTTAAATTCCTGCCAACTGCAGTGTTGCTCGTTTGGGTCAGGTGTAGAGTACTTACCCCACTGACGACTTTCAATGCCCTGTGTAACACAACACAGTACTTTTTTAGCAGACCTGAGAAGACCAATACGGAACAATAGTGGAGGATGGGTAAAACGAAGGGTGACGTCTGAGCAAGCGCCATTCCCACCGCCGGCTAGCTGCAATAATTCAGCCGAACCGGAGGGTGAAAGCACTCGGTAAATGTGTTTAATTGCCTTCTTTCTTGAGTTGAATCGGAGCGGAACGGAACTCGTTAGTTAATAGAGAAGGCAACAATCACCAAAATATTCTACCTTTAAGCAGTGGTGTATACTTGCATCAATAACCCAGCGCGAAAAAACCGAAATCAAGAACGGAAGGCGGCGGCACAACAACCTTCCCGACAACTGAAGTAATGAGGAAGACAAGGTGTTCGACGAGGTGAAAACTGTTTGTAGACGAGAAATGCGAATACTGAGTGTTCACCTGACAGATTGGTGTGAAGAAGGTGAAGGACGAGACAGCGGCCATAATGTGGATGATAATAACAAACTAGCTAATTTTTGATGAAATCGAAAACTGTGAAAGTGTTAGGACCAAGGTAAGATAAAAGATTGAACATACTTCCTTCGCACCCCGAGATCAGGTTCGAATAGACGGACTGTTACTGCTTCTGCTGTGCACAACTGCCGAAGGTGTGCTGGCTTTGAACTGTTCCATTTGACCCGATAAATGACACTGAAGAAGGATCCCGGTCAAGCTGTGTTCAGAGTTGACCAAATGTTTAAGAATTGAACCTCTAATTGACTTACATTCTACCGTCGACGAGCATGCAGGATAGTGCTTAGAGATACGTTTGGAAAGTGTGTGCTTTGTGTGGCCTATGTAACTAGCTCCACAGGAGCAAGCGAATTTGTAGACAAACTGAGGTGATCCAAAGCGGCAACTTGTCCTTGACGCATTCCGGAACCAGTTGGCGACTAGATAAGCTGATCGGTAGCTTCGCAGAAAAGAATGTCTTCTTCAGCGGTCTGGACAGCCGATTATACAGGATCTCTGCTGCTGTGTCACATTTGAAACCAACGTTCATAAACAGTGTCTTCTTAGGAACTGTGAGTACTTGCTTCGTATTCTGTTTTAATTTTAAGTTCTGAATAAATCTGGATGGGTATCCATTTTGTATGAGGATCTTGCGTAGTTTGTCTAATTCATCATCGGCAGTACCACTCACTCAGATTCTTCTTACTCTTGAAGATAAAGAACGGATCAGATTACTTCTCCTGCCATTAGAATGAACTTTGGAAAATGATATCGTCGAGAAAGTTTTCTTCGCTGATTTACCTCTATCTTTCTGTGACTCAAGGAGCATGTTTCGTCGACCAAAATATTCATTTTGCGGATGGATTAGTGGATGAGTGACACACGATAAGAGGCTGAAATTTCACCCTCCTCTTGGGGGAGGCTTCCCATTCGCAAAGCAACAAATCGGTCCTGGGTATTAAAAAGTTATACCAATTTGGTTACAGTGAGACCGTTTGCAGATATGACTTAGGGAAACACCCCAATAAACCACTGAGTTGGCAACGCATTTGCCCGATAGCGTATTTGTAGCCAAATGACAGACAACATTTGTAGTTATTCGATAGCAAGAGCTGCACGTTTACTGGCGATAATAATACACTCGCTTTCAAAAGATGCTGTAATAGTCAGTCGTCATACCCCATCCTTGATTAGAAATTGCCATTCCCTGCAAAGAAAACTCAAGTTCACTTAAGATCTCTAGACCACATCAGTAATCGAGGTCACTATTGGCTAGTTTGAACCGTGAAAGCAGCAGCAAGGCAACAAAGCACTAAATCATGGCTCGAAACGCTGAAAAATAATGCAGTCTTGGGTGTGGTGAGACAAATATGACTCACCTGGTCCTCATAATGTGCACTTTCGCTCTCAATCGCAAAACACAGTGTTTACTCGATGAAACCATCAAGATATTTCGGCTTGGTTTCACAATAAATTATACTGAAGACTAACCGTACTTACAGTTGTGTCGAAAATCTGAAGCGTGTTCTGCATTCGCACAGAGGGATTAGGCTTGGGTGGGCAAAATTAGTTGAAACAAGCCTAGCTCCTCTCCATAATCAAGCTTAACAAAACCGTCATGCGTACCGATACTTCTGGTTAGTTAAACCTTCAACTCAACCGATTCTATGGCTACCTTTTTTCTAGGCCTGCAAACCCTTGGAAAGTAAACCTCCGTTCATAACACAAACCTCAGCTCAGTGGAAGACGGCTGGGAGAAGAAAGCAAATTACGAGGGTAACAAACTTGGCTAGAGGTGGTGACCAAGACAGCAGCTGTCGTGGTACCGCTTCACTGTAGCCGAGTGACACAACCTTCGAGCGCAACCTAGTTTGCAGTTTAATGTGCTTCCGAAGCAGATTGGGTGCACTGAACCACCAACTAACCAAAGCCGTTGTGTAGTGTGCATGTCCCCTTCCACATAAACCCGCATTTATGCTGTTCAAAGCAAATGGGGACATCTTGCTAAGTGGTCCTACAACCAATCGTTCCCCCCTTATTAGGGTTAATTTCAAAGGTTTGTATCTATCTTTCCGCGAGATACAGTGAACACAGCTTTAGTGTGCAGGGCCAGTATTTTGTGCGGACCGTGGGTAACTGAGTTGACTTCAACTTGAATGAACTACCCATGATGGAATTGATGCCTACTTGGTCAATACACCAATGAGATTAATTCGGACAGGTTCAACTTCTGAAGAGCTCAGAAACGTCTGAGGGAAGATGGTAGCCATTAGCATCGATGGTGCAACCAGATAATCTTCTTCAGAGTGCCAGTAAGTCAAACAAAAGCCTTCCTGAACGTAGATAGCAGATCAAATGACAGGATCACACAGAGCAAATGTTTTACCCGTCGTTTTGCGCAGCCATAATGATATAATGTGTTGCCTGAGATTTTTACTCATGGGACGCCAGCTCTGAAGCTCAGTCGTGCTGGAATGGATGAGCCGTCTTGGGTAGAATATACAAGGGTAATGTTCACGAAGTCTGTCCTTCTAGAGAGACGAATAGGGCGTCCTAGTCAGTGCAGACAGCACCTGAGGAGGATTGTGAACTAACGAATAACCGAACGTGCTGCCGATGACATGAGTGGCCCAGCGCTACACCTACCTTTCTCAGAATCAAATAAGGATAAATGTAGCGGTTCGCAGAACAATGAGCCAACCGCAAACGTTCCATGCGGTCAAATAACTTCTGATGGAATCCATGGGTAGAATGATCAGCAGCAAGTATTTCACCTCAAAATTAAACATTGGAGATGCTTAGTGAAGGCAGATGACCTAAATTTCGTGCTCCTGGAGGATGACTGCAGAAACTGGGAACTCATTAGGTGACTTCGATGCATGTAGTTAATGATCATGTAAGGGAGGCTAATTTTAGCAATCCTGTGTTCTCGACTTGGTGAGTTCAGACCGGCTGAGATCCAAGAGTTCACAGCCTTTTGAAGGTGTTGTCTCCTAAAGCCTAGTGATAGACAACACACAAATTCATCTCTTAGTCCCCATGAACGTCGCTGACACTTAATGGCCGAATATGAAGGCTGCCGCTTCCTGGAAGAGAGTGTGCTAAGGGAAATGGGCGGTGATGCTCTTTGGACAACAAAGGAGCGGCTGTCCGAAGTACCCACCCCCTGATAGAGGACGTACGGTTAAACATTCCTTTCAGTAGCAGGTATAATGCTATGGCACTGTTTTCTAAAGTGATCGCCAGATGGTTGCCATTTGACATCTCTTATCTTTGCTACTGCTACAGCAGAGCAAACCTCTGAAACTGCCGTATCCCCAGGGACGGTGTTCCGTATCCATTTGCCAACACCACGGGATGACAGTAAAAAGGTCTTTATCCACGTTCACCTGGGTGACGGTAACACCCAGAAGATGGGCCACATGGTTAAAGTCGGGCACTAAGAGTATCCTGCAAGCCAAGGGCAAAGCGTGGCGAAGTGAAAACTATAGAAAACGGCTGTATCAAGGCGCACACATGGATTCAAAAAATCGGTATAACCCCAGGTTTCTAGGGTCTCGCAGACGCACCTTGTCCAGAAATTTGGAGCGAGCCTCGACAAACCTTGCGGCGGGTAATAATAATGGGAACAATTAATATTTTAT
Organism: Heterobilharzia americana; assembly: GCA_944470555.2. Taxonomy (NCBI): domain Eukaryota; kingdom Metazoa; phylum Platyhelminthes; class Trematoda; order Strigeidida; family Schistosomatidae; genus Heterobilharzia; species Heterobilharzia americana. The sequence goes on from OX104134.1 coordinate 37,315,465, forward strand.
TCCAAAATTATGAATTCAGCATTAGGTCACTTGGTTAACAGGCATCATTGTATTTACAACTGAAGGGGAGTCTACAACATATCAGATGCCCTAAACAGTAAAGTTGAATGGCCATTGAACTCCATAATAACACTAAAAGTATTTACGGTTAACGAAAGGAACAGGAAGCCACCGCGTGACAGTAGATGCAGACTGTTGATGAGCCAGATTTTCTTCATTCGTTTTTACCGTGATCACTAATTTTATTTCCTATTCAGATAATGCAACCAAATTACATTCGTACCTTGTGGGGGAAAATAATTTTGAGAACATGAAATTTTCCTTGTTTTCCACAGGGAAAATAGAATTTTTATTAAAACTTTTTCAATCATAGATATGAGATGGACACTTTATTCGTCGAGTAGAGCTTACAGTTGTCTAACCCTTTCCATTCGCGGCTTCTTTTTCTCACTTGCATGTCGTCAAATTCGCACAATGCTTGATGTTTGCTTTACTGGGCGAGTTGATCTCCTAGGCTTCACTATTTTTCCAGATTTTCGTTACCGTTATACAAGTCCAGGAATGTTAAACGAGTCACTGTAGTTGAGTTTACGTATGTGGTAGCATCTAAAATGCCGGTAAGTAGGTGAGTTTTTATATCAGGACCTCTCAGGAAATTGGAGGTCACTTAGGGCGAACCACCTGAATAATACTTCCAGTAATCTCTGATATCACGTATAAAGTAGTATTTTGGTGAGCTGATGTTTCTCGGTCAAAATTACGCTTAAGATTTTCTGTTCGAGCTTAGACTGAAACGGAAAGAAAAATGGAAGATACACGCAGTAACTCCAGAGTGACACACCACGTAAAACACATTGGAAGAGAAAAGTTCCCATCTTCTTAGGCTTACTGGAGCCATATGCACACTTTAATCTATGCATATCAAAATAAACTCTTTGTACGCGTTTTTGGGTATGCGGTGTTTAGTTGTGGACGTAAGGGCAAATCCGACTCCACATCAAATACATTTGTACTTTTCCAGTGTGTACCTTACTGACTGCGTAATCCAAGAGGATAAAGTGGTAACCAAATGCCCCATATGAAGACTTGCTACCCCGCTAGGGCCAAAAGTTCTTTGCAAGTTTAGGGGTTGCAGTATACTTTCATCAGCTCTAGACCCAAAGATAGTGGCTGAACGAGTGATGGACTCATCATCTGTGACAGCTCACTAGGTGGGGAGAAAAAAAACAGGTTATTAACTTGCAGCTTGTACTTCCTAGGAAGGTCTGCTCTAGAAGTGAGAGAACTTGGTGAGGAAGGGATTACCTAGCAAGTTGGTCGTACAACACCCAATTTTAGCTGATAGTTTACTTTTACGCACACTGTAAGCAGACGTTACAATTATTTTAATTTCCCGCCCATATGAGTGCATGTGCTTACAAAGTAGTTTATAATAGAATAGACGGAAAACTGCTATTCATTCTACATCGGCGAATTTCCTGTCTTCGGTATCTTCAAGCTTGCCTTTTAGTAGATAGGACTATTTGGCGGCGCTTTCGAGCCCGCGTTCTATCCTAAGCTCTCCCGCCCCGAACGCGACTTCACTTAGACTTCCATAACATCTTTGCGTCACGGGACCTTTGGCTAACATAGTAGTTTCATGCATAAGTAGCGGCGTTCATGCGAGTGTAATCTTAACGAATCTTCCTTTTCACTAGTAGTAGTTGCAGGTTTGTGGTAAATGATAAGGATAGTTATCATATATATTGCTGAATCAGAAGCTATCCATGTCTACAGTCGGGACCTAGTGTAAGTCACACACAAAGTGTATTTCGAACGTCGAGATGCGCTTACTTTCGGCCGGCTTACAGGCTGGTAAGTAACGCTCCTGTCAGACAGACTAAACTAACATGGTACCCAGCAAAATACATGATGGTTCATTCATTCTAAGTAAAGAATCCATACTAGGGCCAAAGATAACCCGAGCCACATGATGAATCAGTGATAAGCCAGTGATCTTTTCCAGTAACGTCACCATGCATCAGATACACTTCTCGAATGGTTCTGCTTACGCTAATATGAAAGATGCTTGAAGCCCGTGTATAACTGCCGTCATTTTGAGTGTTAACAGTTTCGATGTGTATTCCCACCTACTGCTATAGGCATTCCCAGTGGGATTGATGTATATTGCCTTCAAACACAAAATGGTGAACTGGAAATGCCTTGATTTACGCACTCACCTTGGTTGTACATCTGTAGATACTTACTGATACTTCTGGTGGTAAAAACTGGTCCTTTATGGTTAGCAAGGCTAAGAGCTGAAGAACCGTCCAGTGAATGGCGGTTATATTGCTAAATGATAAACTGTGCTGGTGGAGCAACAACGTCGGCTGGTCATAACGAAACTTCGCGCTTTTGTTCTTGGTGGTGGAACCTATCTGTGTAATGGAAGATGAAATTTCATGCCAGTCTCATTACTTACATCAAGTCTTAGTGAGGTTATAAACAACAGTAAATTGGTACGTGAATTATACAATACCAAATACTATTCTGTAAAGTTTCAAGAATTATCAATTTGACTGTGCTTGTAAAGTGGTATTACTCACGTTAAATCCATTATATGAGAATAAGAATTCTTATCATCTTCACTTTGACGCTCTGCATACGCTGCAAGGTGGTATTTTCTTCTTTGTCTCACAACTGCGATCTTCTGATGTTTTCCATAGACTTTAACGACCTCACCACTGTGCTATTCAGGAACCGTAAAGCGTTGTTGATTTTTCGACATATGCCAATGTGATGATGCCTATAAACCGGCTTCTCTCATGTTGAATTACTAACGTGGGAATAAAATGTTTATCCACTGAATAAGTCATAACCGGCCGTCGAAATATTTAACAGGTGTGTTATCGGCCATCAGAAATTTTGCGTCCGATTAACATTTCATTTATCCGCTGGTTTTCTCCCTAAGAGCAACAGTTACTTTAGAAAAGATATGTATGGATTACCGACCTACTCACTGAGAAGTGGTGTTAACGATGGGTAGTGGCCAATAATGGAACCCAGGACGCTCGTTTTGGGACCAATTGGCTGAACAAGCCTGACTTCAAGTGGGTGATGTTCTTCCCACAAAGACTCAGACTTAGCAACGACCGCCTTAAACGCCGGGGCATTATCCGCTAGGCCACTGGGCCACGACGGCCACTTCCTGTACAACAGTAAGGTTTTTAATCCATTTCGTTTTATTTTCCGTCGTTGATTGGACCGAGATGATCGGCCTCTACTAGTAAGCTTAAACGATTGGTGATATCCAGCCATATATACCGGTGTCAAAACTCCATTAGGGACTAATCGATTCGGCCCAACCAACAACTTAGTAAACAGATGGTTTGATATTGCTATCTGGCACTATGGTGGCTCATTGAGTTAACTATGAACGCCTCAGCAGTAAACTGAATTTCCAGGGAATTGGTTCGTTAATTATCGAGTGCCCATCACCATTGTCATACCAACATTTACTTTCTTTGGCTAGATTGTTATAACCAAAAAAACGAGATGCCTCACTGCATTCCCTCAGGAACAGCTATTGCAACGTCTTTTTCCTGGATTTTACAGATGCCTGGCCGACGCAGATGTCTTCTAGCAGTTTTTTCTAACAGAAAGTGTGGAGCAATCGAGATAAATAAAGGTCGAAAATGAGGGACTTGCCTTGTCATGTGGTTTTGTCCGACCTAGACAGGGGGCAGATAACAATGCACTGCAATTCGACTTAGAAGGATGATAGGTCGCTCATCAACGATGAGTTATTTGAGACGCATAGAGGCGTTTCTGATAGAAAGTGCCCTCAGTGTACAGTCTGTAATAACCTTCAAACTCACACAGTGACAAAAGCGTTCACTAAATCTTTTTGGCACTTGCAAATTAGTGAGGAATATTCGGACAATTCGATTTACGGTGTCTTCAATACACCTTCATCAGCTTCGTGTTACCTAATGTAGCGGCCAGAATCCAATAATCTTGGCCTGAACGCGGGAAATAGCTGGGCGGTGCCAACTGACGTGAATCTGACTAGTTCCTGCGTTCTACAGTATAGCTTCCTAACTTCCGCCAGTGACGCACAGTCAAAGGTTGGATCGAAATATCAAAACACGGTTTGTAGTAATTCAATAGTAGATTCGTAACAAAATCTGTGGTACTATCAAAGCAACAATAAGTTATGTCAAATTACAAAAATACCTCAACAGTGCCGTTGGGTAACTATACAGTCCAAAACGTTCTCGGGTACAAATGCGTACTACACGGTAAAAACTGGTTAAAAAATACAACTGTTAAATACCTGTCGGTCAATAGGAATATTCGCGGCAAAAGGGATCAAAACTCTGCCTACAGGAATCAAATCAACAAACAACCGTTCCCAGTAGACAGTCAAAAGACAAACAGTCAAATCACTGCACAACCGTAAGTTGAACCAAAACAAAATGTCGTGCGCAGTAAAACAACATCACCTTATCAACAGTCCAGCGTCACATAATAGGGAAGTGAAACACTCATAATAAGTCTCAAACATACAAAGGCAAATACCGAGTGTAAAGTCAAATAAGACAGTTAAACAAGCGAATAACATTACACCGGCGAGGGTCAAAGGTACACCATCCATAACGAGGGTAAAAATGTTAAAATAAATGTCAATACAATCAAATAAGGGTGATCGGGAGGGATTTTCAGATCATTTTTCCTTTACACCTAATTTAGACTTTGGTGCCAAATTCTTTTCCGCCTGCTATCAACGGAATGAAAACCTATTGATGACGCGCTTGGAGACGACAACGGAAGCCACTTCACAAGCCAAGGCCTCAGTCACCCAAAGGAAGCAAAGTAGCAGATGGCCTACACCAAATGACTAAGTTTCTAACTTTTAAGAGCATTTTGATAACCAGGGGCTAGTCACCTCATCATATACTTGTGAAAACACTCACTTCAATCCTAGAATGAACACAAAAAGGTTGCTGCCTGGAACCAGCAGTGGTATGACCTAACAGTTACCCTGCTTTAAAATGCTTATCACTTAGAAATGTTTGAAGCTACGCGCCCACAGCCGTAAGGTGCAAACTCAACGCTCCGTAATAACCTGAATATTATTGCACTACCAAGTTAATTTTTTCCTTGTCCACACCCTGATTTGTGGAATCCTCAAAGACAGACTGCTCCCAGACACACAAGCCACTTTATTGACGGCTTCTTCTGTTGATTAATAATAAAATTGAAGTCATATGTTAAATTCAGTAGATTAAAGGATATGCCAGCAGCGTGATTAGCTACATTTTAAAAGAATGCGGATGGCATACCATTAATTGCACAGAACATGAATCTGAAGGTGGACAGTAGATCAATGAATCAGAAACAATACACTATAAATCTTGGGGAAGTTTTTCGCCCAAAATAACCCACGTAAAATGTCGTCTGGGGTACACAACGAAGTTAACCTTCTACTCTCATAGACACATCTGCCGCCCGTCCGATTAACGGATATGTCTACTGTTTCGATTTTCACAGCTGGCAGTTCTACTGTAAGTTCATCTGAAAAGCCAAAGTAGTTGTCTGAAAATCCGAACAAACTGCCTTTCTACTTTCAGGCCGCGGTTGAGGCATTTACGGATTGGCTGTGGGGACACTGGAATCCGCCAGCCAGTCAGGAGCTGACTCAGCACCCTCCGGGCTTGATAAGATTAGTTAAAAACGCGGAGGTTCTCGATCTACTAGCGCAAGCACTCGGATGACTGGTTGCTGACGTGTGGTTTTCATTCAATTTCAGATTTCGTACTTCCACTACACACATTTGACACCTGAAATGTGTTTTTGCACCAAGGCGTGTGTCACCACTTTGAGTAGTCGTTCGCAGTAAGATTCGAATGAAACTGGGTAAAAACTGTGGTCCATACATGCGCTTTAAAATAGCTGAATCTTACGGGTATTGAAACCAGATTTGCGAAAATTCGGGAACTTGGAACTCAGTAATCAGTATTTTGGAATTTGTATCTCTCAATGAGTGCAGACCGATTAGGGAATGCTACCATGAAAATGGTAAATACTTGTGCCTTACCAAAAATAGTTTCGCCGGACTTTTTGACCCAAAGTACTATTTACGGTGCAAAATCGATTGCGGTAAAGATTAAGTGTGGAAAAAGTTTCTACGTGTAAGGGTTGAGGGCATAAGATTAGACAGTTACTATAGCTAGAAACCAAAAATGCTACACGGACAGCCATGGTTCACAGAATTTTACCAGTAAACAACCAGTAAACCGAATGCTGTGCACGTCGTCGACTGAATAAATTTGATTGCCGCCGTGAGCAACATTGGTGTAGCACAAAAATATCAGATAAATGGTCAGAATTGTGATTATGATCGATGTATTATACTCAGGTTATGAATTTAACACGAGAGAAGCCGGTGTACTGGCGTCGTCAAGTTGATAATTGCGGAGAGACCTAAAAGATTTGAACAATGCTGAGTGGTACAGAAGGGAGGGCATTAAACTTCGTCATAATATCAAGTGTCTAAAAGTTATAAAAAGAGCGGGAAAATATCTTTTCACAGTACATACGCATAGTTCTGAGTTCAGATCATTCCTACCCACGATTCTATTTGTCGCACTGAAGTGGCATCAAACCAGTACGATATTCGGTGTTTGCGTTATGAGTGGTCAGTATGATTGACCCGTCTGCAAGACCTAGTGTTTCTTCAGACGAACGCCCATTTTAATAGCAATTCTGATGTTTGCGGCTTTATTGACCAGTAATAACCTACGTCAATGGTTTCTGGGATAAGTAGGTATCCATACAATCATATAATCCAGGTAGATATCTAAGTTCAGGCTTTCCTTACTCCTCAAGTGTTATCTTTACCAGCAATTCACACTGGTGCCAGAAATAAAAGACCAAAAGAGTCGTCGTTCAACAGTAGTGAATTTTATACATGTGTGAAACTTCGTGGATTTCACATCGAAGCATGCTGCATTTTCAAAGAGATACATTGGCTGTTACCTGACTTCTATTAGATGGATTCACACAAGACAAAGTACCAGTGAAATCTGTTGCACAGCATTGTTATGGGCGTGTTGTCAATAGGTAAAATAACCTATCAGATTTGATCGTTTATCCAGATTTCCGCTGCATTTGTGACGGATCAGAAATTGAAAACCAGTTATTGTGCTTGAAGTCTCATATGTGGTATCAATTAGGGTACTGGTAGGGAGGTGAGTTGGTTTTAAAGCTGTTCGAGAAACAGGAAATCGGAGGCAAGCCAGTTGGATAATTCCAACATCAGTTTCCGATACTACGCACTCAGTAGGATTTTCAGTAAGTTGGTACTTTTTGGTCCAGTTAATGCTTAAGACTTTCTCATCGGGTTGATGGTGAAAAGGGAATGGAAAAGAAGGCGAAAGGAGAAACTGGACAATGAAATACCACGTAAAACAAACTGGGGAGGGAAAAGTTCTTGTCTTTTTAGAGTCATTCGGACCGTATGTAGACTTTAATTTATGCATAAAAGAATAGCTTTCTTTTTTCCTACATGAAGTCCACGCGAGTTACTAGATAGGCAGTTTTTGTTGGCGAACTTAGAAGGAATACTAACTATGTAGTTGTACCGCAAAATCAAACCCGATGGACTATTAATCAAACACCCTTTGTGAGTTCATTGAGGTAAAATGTACTTGAGATTTATGGTAGGCTTACTTTATGCATTTAGGGGTCCTGGTACGTTTTCATTATCCCAGAGCGTATAGATAGTGCCTAGGTGAATGAAAGACTCATCATCTGTGAGCAGCTTATTAAGTGCAGAAAGAAAGACATAATGAGCCTGCAGTAAATATTTCTTCAGGAAGTCTATTCTAGATGTGAGAAGACTTATTGAGGAAAAAATTACCCCGTGCATTGGTCTTACAACACCCATTTTCAGCTAATACACTGAGATTACGTAATACGCGGGCAGATGTTACCCCCATTTTAACTTCCGGGCAACATGAGTGCATTTGCTTGTGAGGTAATTTGTAGTAAATATAAGACTCATCCTAAGTCACCTCTTCCTGAGACGTCCCAGTCCTAGCATGTTGCGACCCTTCAATTTTTCTTTGTTGCTTACCTAAAGGCCACGTAGGATGAACGGGCAGTATTCTAAAATGGGATGGATGCTTACTCTGTAGAATTAGACCCTTGATTCAGTGCTATAAAAGCCACGGACGATGCATCCAAGGAGTCTACGTGACTTAGATGTGATACAAGCTGCCTGTCCAGAAAATGTTGGGTCTCTGGAATGTTTAAGGCCAAGATCTAGCACCGTAGAGCGTTTAAGTGGGTTTTGTTCAAATACTTCGAGAGACACTTCTGAGCTATCGCTCTCTATTCTAAGCCAACCACATTTATCAGTGTTGAACGTGAGATGAGACTCGTTGCACCGTATGACAAGTTCACCTAATTCTTGTTGAGCCGTAAATGGAGTGTTTCTTAGTTCGTGAGTGTGGCATGAGTATACAGCCCCAAGATCATCAGCTAATAGGAATGTTTCCCCTGTAGTGAAACACTTGCACACAGTAATAATATAAGTTGTGGATAACAAAGGCCCGAGGACACTACCATGTATTACTCCACCAGTTATGAGCCTAGGTCCAGACTGCATAGACTTTGCTTTGACTATTTAACTACGATCATTAAGGGATGAACTTATCCAACGGAGTAATGATAGATGGATGCCAAACGACTATAGGTTGTCAAAAAGTACCCCATGTGGTGCCTTGTCGAATGCCCTAGATCTCCCGAAGTACAGAACAATGATAATTTTACGTGCCTCGCGGCCACTAGTGACAAGGTCGAAGAAATCGAAATGGCAGGCAACACAAGACCTGTTTTTAGTGAAGCCGTGCTGAAACTGTAATTGGATTTTCTCTAGGCAGGTAGTCAGAGATGCTGCTCTTAATAGCCTTTTCCATAATTCGGGAGACGACTGGCGTTATGTTGATAGACCTGTCGTTACTGGCTTTCGTTTCGTTACCGGACTTGTAGTGAGGAACCATGACGCTAGTTTTCCACTGGGTGGGACTGTCTTCACTTTTCGCTGAACAGCGGCATGTTGTTACCACTATTTCTGATGACTGTTGAGTTTAGGCCATCTGTCCCCATACCTGTCGATAGTCTCAGGCTTTTGATAGACTCTGTAATACTTTCGGCAGTATTCATAGATTCTGCTTATTGTCATCAATTGGGTTTCTCCCAGGAGTGCCGGATTTTGTCCCGAGCAGTCACGTGGTGATGACTTCAGTACGAAAAGAAGTGATCAGGTGGTATAGTGACTTGATCTCCTATGAAGTTAAGCAGAACGGCCTCTTGATAAGAATTTTTCTGAGGAAGACACAAAATGTTTGACATGAGCCCTATGGCCAAGCGAGGACCCTTGAGGGTGCTGCATTTACCCCAACAAAGTTGTCACCCATACCTTGTTGCGTCCTGGATTCCACCGCTAGCCCTCATCCATCATAGATTTCAGAAAGCACCGCTAGTTTGTCATTTGTGAGGGGCGTTCAGTGGCTGTGAGGCTGGATGCGGAGCAATTACCGGGATTAGTATGGACATAAAAAACTGAAGAGCTGTGATGTAAACCAACATAGGTGGTCAGATTGGAGCAAGGAACCAATCTTGTGAGAGACATGATACACCTCATTAGTACAGTAACATCGACTGACTTACAGTCCTTCAGTAGGATATCACTGCCGGAAGATGAGCCATAGAATGAAACGGTAGGACAGCGCAAAATGCATACCTTGGGGGAAAGGAAACAGACAACGTAATACGTGCCCGAAAACCCAGTCACTGAGGACGTTCACTACGATTACCGCGAGTGACATTTCCTGGAGAATACTGAGAACCTCAAGGGAATAATAACACAGAGCGTTTCATGGACGCCAAAAACGGGTGATGACTCAAGGCCAAGGGTGATCAAAGTGGTCTTTCTGGCCTCTCAGATGGCGCCATCCACACAGAAGGCATTCTAAGTGAAAGGAAATCGTCTGCCACCTGGAAACCGCATCCAACCTGGTAGGTCGTAGGACAAAAGACTGTAACGAAAACAGGAAAAAGTTAAGGCTGGTTGTACCTCTGGTAGACACTGGATACAAAAGCCGGAGGAGGGGCGAAGGAAGCCATACCGGTAGGCCATGCTCGGGTTTGTTGCCAGTCCCCATACATGTGGATTTATTCAGCCAACGGGAAGACACAGAGTCCAGGAAGCGCGTCCCAAATAGATAGCACAAACTGTATCTATAAGAGTACACAAAATTTACTGAGCAAACTGGATGAGCTGCAGGAACTTAATAAGGACACTTATCTACATCTGATAGTCGCAACTAAGGCATAGGTTTTTCCTGACGTGCCAAATCAGGAGCTGGCAGCTGCCAACACCATATCTTTTCGTGGGGACAGGAAAGCTAGTAGGGTGGGCAGGGTCGCAGTTTGCATCAACTCTTCCTTCGCAGTTCACCAAATTCACATTCAAGATTTGAAATGTCTCGAGGAGTCCATGTGATGCCCATAAAGCTACTCAAGGCTACAAAGTGCTTGGTGGGAGTCGTTTGTGGAAGGTCGTTGGCTGACGTACAGCATGATGCGAAAATGCCAGGGGCTATCAATCGCTGTCTTAAACTGGGCCACCCACATGGTGGTTCTACAAGACATTAACCCATCGAAGGTTAACTTCGTAGATCATACGTTCAGCAGGAGTGATGATTCCTTCGAAGCCAGATTCCCCAATCTGACCGAGCACCTTGGCCTCGCGGAAAATGTTAGAACAGCGGAGCGATGGATGCCAAACCAAACCGTGTTTCCTTTAGACTGCATCTCCATGAGTGAAGAATTCCTGGTTGATAACCCAGCGATCATTTCTCCTTTTGGAAGGACTGACCAAGTCGTTATCGGCTTCCGTTATGTCTGCGAGACCAATGTAACCGGGTTTCCTGATGAGCGCCATCGGAACTTCAAAGGGCTGAACACTCCGGCCCTTTGGATGGTACTGGAACAGATGGGCGGGGAAGTTGACCATGTATTGCAAAATATTTACACCCATTGTGGATTCATACCCGACAAAGTCATGCATGCTATCAGCCACCCTGTTCGACTTTCAAAGCTAAAGTGCTCCCAGTCTCCTAAAATAAAGAGCGAACTGAACTCGCAAACCACATTGATAAAAAAGACGCCGCTGGGCTGAATATAAGAGGGATGCTATCAAAGTCACACTGAGACTAGTCAAACAGACAACAAGCACATGCAGGGAAGCCCTAAGAGATGACACATAATGGCATTAAGTTAAGTTTGCTTCTAGCCCGAGAAGTTCATTCTAGAAGGCTTAAGCGGAGGTCAGACAACGACAAGGCCTCAGCGAACTAACTAGTGGGAAGCAGCTGAGCTCCTAACTGATCACTGCTTCCAAACCTACTGGTTTACGAATATCCCGCTAACGATGCGGGATTCTCGGTCCGCGTTCTAGACGTTGAGCTGGGACAGCACACACTGCTCGCAAAAGACACATCTCCATGACCAGATAAAATCAATGTAGGAATACCGCGGAAAGCAGCACCGATCTTGGCTGTTGCTTTTGGTAAGCTATCTAAGGGCTCTCTGATTCATAGGGGAGTACGCAATCCTCATAATTTGAACTACATAACTCCAATCTTCAAAGGAGGTCAGCAAGGCAGGCTGAAGTAATACAAACCGGTGACTCTCTTATCCACACTTCGGATAGTAACAGAATCTTCAATTTATGATAGACTGAGAAATCACCTAGTGATAATTAATTTATTTACCTCCCAACAATGAGAAAGTGGTGCTTTTGCATTACCAACCTGCTGCACTGGATAGATGGATTAGTATTGTCGACCGTGGAAGTCAAGCCGATGTTAGTTATCTAGACTCTTTTAGGCCGTTTGGTCGTGTTAGGGATAACTACCCAATTGGTAAATAAAAGGTAATTGACTGGTTGATCGATTGATTGTGCTCATATAAACGAGGTCGTTTGTTGATAGTTTGAGTGACCTTCATCATGTCTCGAGAAACGTAATGTCTTGGTGGTTTACCCGGGGTTCAGGACGATGTCCTCTCCTTTCCCTAGTACATAAATGAGTTTGCCTCAATAGGCCTCTTCCAAAATCCCTCTTTTTGCTGAAGATATGATACTATGGGGGGGGGGAGATCAGAAGTGAAGAAAAGGGTATTTCTCTGCAGGAAGACTTAAACCGTTCAGCCAATAATGCGCTGGCATTCGGTTCTTAGAAATGTAAGGTGTTACATGTAAAACATGGTGCGTTCCACGTTTATAGCGTCTACGGAATGGAAGTTGAAGCGTTGCTGACGGAGTAGGATTTGAGCGTTTTAGTTCTTCAAGAAATAAAATCCTACGCCGACCGCAACAAAAATGAATTTCGTGTAAACTTGGCGTTAGCAACGAATTTTCGGACCGTAGGTGTTCTCAGCGGCTTCATATGGCCCCACCTAAAGTTTGGTACCATCGTTTTCCTTTTTCGTAGAAAAACAACATTGGAAGGCGTCCAGAGTCACTCTACCAAATCTGTTCGGGAACATAGGTCTGAAATTTGAAGAATAGCTGGTTGCATCTTGTGTTCCTTAGAATATAGAAGACCAGGGTGGGGGCTTGAAGAAAGCCAACAACGTTATGAGCACCCTTAAATACCCGCTCCCTCACCTGTTGAAATTTAGTTGTAGCATTAATCTTAGATGGCGCAGGCAAAAGCTTGACCTAGAACAAAGCCGGTTATAGATGAGAGACTTTCTACTCCCTAAGAGTTGTTGAGCACTTCATGCCCTTCCTGAAGACATGATCCACGCTAATTAGTCTGAATTCTTCAAACACTGACTTCATATACGCTTAAGATGTGGGTGGGAAGCTTTCTCAGAACTAGCCGAAATTTCACATTTTAACGGTCAATTTTTGCTCTGTTCGTATGCATGCTAACAGCCACAAAAATTAGTTATTCACTCATTCTGAACTTGGAAGTCGGCCTAACAAAAGCTTCCACGCGTAACCAGTTGAACTAGATGAACTAAGCCGGAAACTTAACATGACTTTTTAACATATAATTACAGACACTATGGAATATATAAGAGAAGATATTAGAAGCGTGACTAAAAACTCCTCATCATAATCACCTCAAGGGTAAATCAAGGCACAGCGAACAAATATCCTAACTACTGAAACATGTATTTGTTTTAACCTTGACAGGTGTTCTAGGGCGCTTAATTATAGGGTTGAACGTCCTTGGTTTTATATGCTGGTGGGGATATTTCCACTTTAGTTCTCGAAACGTGCCTAGTCTTGATGGAGTATGACCCTGCTTCGCCAACAGAGTAAGTCAGTATACTTGGATTATAATATTCTCACGTAGTGAAATAGAGGATTGTTCACCATCACTAGATTTGTCAGCTATCCCATTGCCAGGTATGTACTCAATTCATAAATAATTTGCTGTTTTTAAAGGGCCCGTTCATGAAGATGTTCCAAAAGATGAAAGCGATGTCTGTAATATCCCACTACCACCTGCTACCAAGGTGGAAGCTTCTGACATTCCCCTACCTCACTTCAACCAGAATATCGAGAATGTAGAAGAAAAGGGACCACCATTTTATCCTAATTTATATTTTAATTCTCCAAAAACTGATGCTTCAGAATCTTTAACGGGACCTCTAAAGTTCAGCATAAGGATGTCTGCTAAATCTCTATCAGGATCAGAAGTACCTGTCGAATCTCCTGGTGTTTTCGAATCATCTAAAGATGTAAAGGTTGAGGAGCCCAAAACCATGCCTAAACTCCAAGCAATGATGAAGCGGTCAAAGCCTTTTCAACTGCCTGTTGGTGTTTTACCTCCTAAAAATAAACTACCTGCTACTGAGGTAAAAACAGACTTGTTTCTACCATCTAAGGAGACCGAGACCATAAGTTCTACTTCAGATCACTTAAAAAGCGTCCAGCAACTTACTTATCCAGCATCTGAATCTACCGATCTTCAAAGTATGGTTTCAGTGAGTGGTGTTGGACAGTTGAATGCGTCAGGAATAGTTGATAAGTCGTTAACACCAACTAATAACGTTGGAAATAAGGCTCAAGTTTCCGGAACGAGTACGCTTTCAAAGACACCTCCAATTCCAAACTTGATGAGTCTTAATATCCAACCAATCCATCATCCCGTACCTATTGTTGCTACTCGGAACTTGATTCATGCGCATGCAACCGATCCCACTCTCGTTCAGGCGTCGATACCCCCAACTGCAGGAATGCAGTTTGTTAATCCTCAGAAGTTTCGTTCTGCACAAATGATCGCTACTCCACTCATAGCTAATCCAGCTGTAGCTAATCAGTCTCAACAAAATGAGGAGACACCGAAGGGGAAAAACGGACGCCGGAGGTCAAGATCACATTCTCATAAGCATTCTAAGTCTCACAGACGTTCACGCTCTAGAAGGTCGAGTGGGCATCGGCGATCACGGCGTCGGCACTCCTCTAGCTCATCAAATTCACCACACCGCTCTAGTCGTACTCGACATAGATCACGTTCTCGTCAGAACTCCAAAGAGCGTCACCGTTCATCTGCTGAACATAGTCACACTAAAGCTACGGGAAAGCACTTCAGCGATCGAAAGAAATGGTCGAAGGCTCCCGAGAATGCAGCTAAACGTGAAGAACCAAACAGAAAAGCTATTAAGTCCCGGGAAAAAGTAGACAAAGAATCACACTCTACAGATGAAACAAAACGGTCTCATCATCGCTCAGGTACTCCTGAAAAGCGGAAGCGAGATGAAAAAGAGGGACGTGTGTCAGGTGTCAAAAAAGTTAAAAGCGTCCCGAAAGATCGCGTCATTAGAAAAAAAGTAACGCAAAAACCAAACTCTGACATTAAACGGGAGGAAGTTGATGGCGTGCAATATGTTCAGATGCAAAAGCTGACTTCAAGGATTAGTGGCACTCTAGCGGATGTGTACCGTAAAACACAACCCAAGTTGGGTTACAGACGGCCGTCAGAACAAACTGATAGTGATGCTAATTCTGACATCAGTTCTAGTTCATCATCAAACAGTGAAAACCTGTCTCCTGCATCTGGAAAAGTTACCCCCCTCAAACACGAACGAACCAGTAACAGTAGCTCGGCTGATTCAGACTCTAGTCTAGAACTAAGCAGACATCCTACCAGAGAATCTAAACGCCATAGCAGGGAAGCTTTTAAACAAGAACTTCGTGAAAGTAATATCAAACCTCAGAAGCAACCGTCGCAATCTCTTCATCCTTCCAAAAGTGTGAATATAGGTAAGGCATAGTCGCTTCGTTGACAGTTTTGGAACTTTCTTCTCATGAGATTGTCGCGTTTTTCCCTAACAATCCTTTACTAAGTAAACTGTTATCCATACAATTCATTCAGTACTTTGTATCTGCGCCCTTGAGGTTTCATGACAGATCAACTTCTTATCTTCTTGAGTGTTGATTTAATTGCATCCGATCCTACGTGTACACTTTCCGTTTAGGTTCAGTAACATCAGTCTGCAAAGCGCTGAGTGTACTTTTCAGCTGTATTTTTAAACCTTGTACATTTTGGCAATAAAATTTGTTTCTCAGCTATGGTTTTCTAAGTAATGTCAGTGAGGTTGTTATTATTGAGCAACATTTTCCTGGGTGGTTTGTAATTAGATTTGTTGAGTGGTCAATCCTTTGACATGGCTGGTGTAAATGATCCGTCATTTCTAAGCACCGGTAGATCATGTCATCTTTTAAGCGAGGTAAGATAGTGATTGGTGTCCATACAGCTATCACTGCGAGGTTTAGTACGCTCGAGCACTTTATGTTGAGATGAATATTACTGATCATAGGTCCCTCCATAAGATAATTTCACAGGGTTTTCATTACAGATTATATTCGTATGTCTGGAAATTACCTTTTGTTTTGCAGATGAAATACCATTACCATCCTCACCTAACAACGCATCCAATCATGCGGAAGTTCAACCGATGGATAGCGACTATATGGAGCTGGAGTCGAATGGGGATTTGGACACGAGCTATCTAGATAGTGCTGAAGCCGATCAAAATCGGAAGTGTCCTGGGGGTGAGTTAATCGTCACTGCCAATCATGTCCTTGAGTGCATCGCCTCGGTTCGCGACCCACTTTCTCGTGCTTCAAGTGAAACTAGCTCCATCAACAAGATATCTTCCCAGCCTCTGGATTCGCAAGGTGTTCAGAAAATGTTTGAAGAGGCTGATGGCAATCAGTCACAGCGTAGTAGAGACCCGGCTATGTTAGATATCCAGTGTTCTGAAGATGTAGTTGAACACCTAGATGCTTCACCACTAACAGTTATCGGTGTACAAAGTACTAAGCCATGTGAACCGAAATATGATCTACGGAAGAGGAAGATTAAGCCACACATCCCAATCTATTCCTTTCTTTCCAGCACTCTCAATACGTATGAAAGGTTATCTGAGTAAGTCCACGTAATTGCAACTTATAGATGCTCATTTTCATTATTTTTAGCAACATCTAGGTCCACAGAACTCATTTTAGTTGAGGTTGTAGTAGACGACTGCAGTGACTAATGTTGTAATATTTAGTAAGCGCCTACAAAAAACCTTCCGAACTTGGTTCACCGACATCTTTTAGTTGTGGGAAGATGGTTCAGTTTTCTGTCGTCGTCAACCGCACATTTCGTGAAATGCTGATGATGAAATTCATTGGTGTTGCGCACATTTTTTTCTTCAATAGACTTTTCGATCTTCAAGTACTTAATTTGTTCTACATGTTACGCTGTCGGGTGTTGGCATAAAATTCGTAATTTTGGTATGTATCAACACAGCTGATAGCCGCAAGGCTTTATGGTTGTTTGAGCGGTTAGACTGGTCCAACACAGTTTAAAACAGCTTGTATAGACTGATTGATAGCTGATATTCAGTGTAAAAGCTCACTAATTCGTAGTGAGGTCCAGAATCCTAGTAAGTAAGCGAAAAGTCACTGTATTTCCTCTTGAAACGTTCACGACAAAATATCACAGCTAAAAGAACGCCAAGTCATCCTCGTGAACTGAAAATCTTTCCTCTTGCGTTTTATAGAAACTGGTAAGTTTTGAACCGATCTCTACTCACGAGTGACGCTAAACTGTAGAGCGAGTCACTTTGGATTAAGATTTCTCACTGCTCTATTACTCAATGTCCGTGTATTAGCACTTAAGCGCATTTCCCAGGAGTTAATGACGGTGATTATCTGGGGAAGTATACGCATTGAGAATGATGAAAGATACATAAGCAGACATTTAACTTCCGTAGACCTGTATAGGTCCGTCCTAACTATGGACAATAAATTCTGTCCGAAACGTAATCCGTCCCAACTGTCTGTAATACAAAACGTTTTATAAGCTAATCATGTGTAAAGTTGATGAATATTATCGCTTTAGATGCATCTTATAACGCCTTCTTTAGTTTAGGCATTCAGCTACTACTTATGATTCCAATTGTCTTGCTAATAATAGGTTAGTTACGTAAGTACATCGCACTTTCCCAGTATACCTCCAGTCGAATCTTTCCTTATATTCTTTGTAGTTGGTCGAGAGGTCCCATATTTTGCGTCTACCTTGTGAGAAGTAGGTCTAAGAGGGCGTTTAGTGTGAGATATTTGGCAAATATCATTAAGGTTTGGGAAGTGTGGTAGTGCCTTACATTTTTTGCGTTGAAACTTAAAGGATTCTCAATACTAATCATCCATCTTTTTTTACGCTTCAGCTGTGGTAATCTAAACAGCATCTTCTCATCGTACCCTGAAGCACCTACTCCACAATACACTCACCTGTTGAACAACGACTACAGTCTCTTGAATTCACTTCATTCATCCTCTATGAACAAACCAAATTGTGCAGGAAGTGGGAAGCTTCTTGGGACTTCTGGATTACGTGCTAGTTCACTGCACTTTGAAATGAGACAGTGGGTTTGTGATTGCAGCGCCCCTACTGCAGAAGAACTTGATCTGGGCATACTTGCTTGCGGTCCAGGCTGCATTAATCGTGCTTTAAATATCGAGTGTGGACCACAGTGTGCAGCTGGTGATTTCTGCAGTAACCGTCAGTTCCAAATGCGACTTTATGCACCAACCAAACCCTTTTACGCAGGTAAAGATAAAGGTTGGGGGCTGATGACTACGGACAACGTTGAACGGTAGGTTTGTACAATATAATATTGGAATATTTTATTTGTAGAGGGTCTTTTATAGTCGAATATGTGGGGGAAGTGATCGACTTTTCTGAGTTCCGTCGTCGTATTCGGCGATATGAACGTCTGGGTCATGCTCATCACTACTTTATGGCTGTGGAATCAGATAGATTTATTGATGCTGGTAGTAAAGGCAATTGGGCAAGATTTGTCAACCATTCATGCGAGCCAAACTGTGTTACACAGAAGGTAAATAACCATTCATCTTGTGTATAATTTTTGGGATTTGTGTGCTTTCGCAACCGATGGACAGTAACCTTCAAGACTGCCAGGTCTTAAGCTCGATTTGGTTGAAAAGCATACAATTTCGTGAAAAGCTGTATTTATCTCTTTTATCAACAGTGGTGTTAAGGAACAACAGAGTTCGGAGTACATTAAAATAAGTAAGAGAAATGTAAACGGATTCTGTACAAAAAGATGAATGGTGAAATTATCATGAATTTGAGGAAGATGAAATCTGAACATATCTACACTTCAGTAACAGTCTTCAAACCATGTGAAATAGACTTTTCTATCACTGATTTCTAACACCGCTTGTTTGAAGCTTGCTCAGCTCTTCCCAAAAGTCATTCAGATAAATGACCAGTTCGCAAACTGCGTCCCGCGTCGGTACTGTTTACAGTTGCTGTACCAGCCGACTTTCCGTTGAAAACCGCTCATCCAAAACCACTAGCCTCGCCATTTTGTGTATCAGATCACAAAATGAATGGTTCCCAATAAGACCCCTGTTTAAACTAAAATTCAGAAACTACTCAGCTATTAGAATTGTCAGTAAGTACCGTACACTTGGCAATTAGTTTATAGACATAGTCTGTTTTACCAACACGTCCAAGTCACTTGACGATATTCCGATATTCTGGATACTTCTTTATGGGATAAGTTCGTTCGTACACACTGCTTGTCAGCTTAGCTTGAAAAAAACTACACATTTTGTGTTTACTTAGTTCTAATCCTCCGATTAGCGACGTAAACCGTTACATAGGCCCTATGTTAATATCGGCTAGGCGAAATTAATAGACCGATTCGACTGACTTCTGTTTCTTTATTTTGAGCAGTATATTAAAAAAAACACAGTAACTTCACGTAACATCCACACATAGTAGGTCGATAACAAGTAACGTCCTTTCTAGTCATATTTTAATCACTATATTACTTTGTGTTAGCCGATAACCGTGCATTCGAGAAACGTTTGTTACTCCGAGGAGTATACGGTTTCATCGAATGACTTATATGGAATTTCGTATTTGACTTCAGTATTGTTCACTGGGTTATTCACCATAAGTTAACGTACATTACTATGAAATTAGGCGTACGTGAGTTGGTACTTTTCCGGCAAATAGTCTTCTATTAGTTCTCCGGGTTATCGTAAATTAAATATGCCATTGCAGCAAAACAGTTCACTCGTACTATTTCCAATTTTCCAAGCTATATTTGATTTTTACACTAATCTTCATTTTCAGTGGAGTGTGGATGGGGAAATCCGTATTGGCTTTTTTGCCAAAGAAGATATTCCTGCTGGTCAAGAAGTAACTATCGATTACCAGTTCGTTCAGTATGGGTATGTCTTGTCCAACCTTATGGTTTTGAGTTTGGTTTTCTAGCATGACTTTCTCACGGTGCATTTTGGTAAAAATTATAAAATATGGCGTAAAGCGCTGTTTAACCCTTGTAGAGAAGTCCTAATACACTGAAATATATCATCGCTTGCACTGTTATATCAATAGTTAATATGTAACCTGGAATAGTTACGGTCCCAATAAAGCAACAGACAAATCTAGACCCATCTTAAAGGAAATGTGACTCAGTAACCATTCTTGAGTGATAGCAGTATTATTTAGTTCTTCAAACTGTGATGGGGACAACGCGAGTTATAACCTTCCATACGGTGGTTAAAAGTTGAGTCCATGTGATTTACTTCAAAGTTTCGGTTTTTTATTCGGAATACCTGTACTAATTAACACTTCCGATTTTCACTAAAACGCGATAAACGCAGTTGACAGGTAGTTTTTTTCAGTATAATTTGTCTTGGGTAAACTATAACAGCAGGACATCTTTCAGGATATCTATATATAGTGTTGTCCTTGAAAGTATGTAAGTTGCAACTGAGCGTAGTTAGAATAAATACGCCCATACCACCATCAAATATACTGAAGTCAAAGTTGGTTAAAAAGAATATCAGCAACTTGGGATCAGGTAGACAACTAATGTAAGTGAGGAAAAATGAAAAATAATATCTGAAGCCAAATTATTCGCATTGATAAATCATGCTCGTATGGATGCTAACATTTTTGAATTTTCCGACCACTATTCTAAAATGTTAATTTTTAATCTCACCATATAAAGACAAAGTAAATGTGAGTAGACCGGTTTATATACCACCTCAGATCTACAGCTAGATGTTGGTATATTTTTTCACATCTTGTTTTGGAATTGATCGACTGGGTATTTTTATTTCCTTTAAGCAGCCACCTGCACTGTGATTTGTAATTCTAGGAAGTTCTTTAACTAATTGACTGTATACGTCATCATCTGATATACTGGTATTTTTAAGATTTCTCACGTTTGTTTCTTAATAGGGTTTCTGAACAGAAGTGTTATTGTGGTACTGCAGCCTGCTCAGGTATAATGGGTGCAACTAGCAAATACTTACAAGAAAAGGTTCGCATGAAGGATACAGCCATGGTATGTCACACTTATGACGTAGTCAATTATGAGCACGGGTTTTTGATATTTTTGTTGTATTTGACACCTAATAACTCTATTTTTCTTCCTGTATTGTATTTCCTGGACATTTTCGGTATGTCATTACTTACAAGTTTAATATTTTTGATAATAATGTTGGCTGAGTGACAAATCTCGAGCCAGCTAGGTTTCTGGAATGTTACAAGTTCAGTTCTTTAGTCTTAAGTTGTCTTATGTCGTAACCAGTTCTCGCAGTATAGGTGTATCCACTGTCTTTTAATAATGTCGATTATCGTTTTGTTCCTGTGTTGCTTCAGCATAAAAGCTTCAGTTTTGCCTATTACCTGTTTATTGTGAAAGCTCCTTATGTTGGATTGACGTACCAATACCTTATATTCTATTTTGTTCGTGCGAGTTGGATGTACAAAATTCTCACTGTTTCCAGCGACTCACCATTGCTATAACTGAAAGTATGTATGTATGCTGTTCTGTTCCTTGGACTTCAGTGTTTCTAACCATCGATTTCGGTTGTCATGCAAACGTCATTCTGGAAGCCTGAGTTTCCCTATATGCCTGAAGTAAGCCGTCAGGGATGTGGACTGACGCCACGTTTTAGTCTGGACACATTTTACTTTTTCGAATACAATCTTACTCTAGCTGACGTCATCCATCGATATAGACTATGACTAGGCATATATATAATTGTCACGGACACCTGAGTCAATGCAGATTATTCACCCATCAACTGGCATACCTGAGACGCTACACCTAACATCTGCTTAGTTTGTTGTTTTACGACATACGATAAACACTACACTTAATGAGAATGTTTCACAACGAAATAAGACATTGCTCCATAGTGCACTTGAACCTTCGTAGGCAATCCGATATTTCACCAGTGCCATAATTGGTATAAACCAACTGGACCCTTTAAATCCGTGCTGGGATTTCGTCGGTCACTTGCTCATCGGACTCGATCTAGCTTTCCAAGTAAACGGTCACTACGATCAACCGTTATTCTGGCTGTTGTCGAACGAATTATTAACACGAACTAGTTGTAAAACAATTTACATCTTGGTGATGAAAAACTTCCGGAAAACCCCATCATATCAGTGTCTCACTCCAAAAGGATATATTGTGTGCTCCAAACTCACTTTTGTAGTCTAGTGCAACGATTCTTACAACCAGATAAGGAAGAATAGCTCTATAAATACAACCATGATAAAGTGAAACAAAAGTGGAAAAAGTGGCAATTTTGAGAAACATCATTCTACCTGTATCATCCACCTGATACCTCAGTATAGGTTCTATCACCCATAAGTCCTCGTGTTTAAAGCCCTCACCGGTGTGATGTACTCAGTGGATACGCCAACCATAAGAACTGTCAGTTAATGTCGAATGATGCCTTCAAGTGAAGAGTTTTAGCTAGAGTCAAGCACTGATAATTGTTTCTGTGTTCCGGCATTTGGTCGAGAGTGAAAATCTGGTTGATACACACACGACTAGGTGTGAAACCTACTTGGTTTTTCGAGTTTTCTGTTTAAAAGCTGCATTCGGGCGTCTTTTCGATTATGAAACCTAGACCATTTGCTGAGCTGTTCTTTCTGTGGTTACTACAACGCAATTTATGTTTCTAAAGGATTCACCCATTGGCCTAGTGAATTTCGGTGAATGATCCCAATTGAATCCTGTATGTTTCACGAACGCAACACATCATAATTGAACTATGTACGGGGCATTGGAGAATGTGCTACTTTTGCGACCGATCCTTTCTAACTCATTCTTCGCATAGGGGAAAGCACTATCGACTTGTCCTACTAGTCATATATGAGAAACATCTTACTGCTGTCACACCGTAAACCTAGCAACATAACTTCATCGTGATACTCTTCACTATAACTTCGTGACATAAAGCACTTCGTAAGCCAAATATTTTACGATATCAACAGTGCATTCAGAAATCTTTTTCGAAGGGTTACTGTGATTCTCATGTTCTCCCTCTAGTAACCTAGTTTGTGCCCAGACTATAGTTCATTAAGATGCAGAAGTTTCTATGACCACCTTATCACAAATCAAAACTTTTCAATTGTTATACAAAGACTTCCCGTTAGACAAGACATTTTTCTCGTCAACTTATTCCACGCATTCTACTGAATGCTTGACTCAACTTGTGAAAAATCCCACTGGGTAAGAGGAATGAAGTCTTCATGGTGGTATGTCTAGGTGAGTGTTTCATGAAAACTAGAATTCACATATCCGTTTCACTTGTTACGAAGCATTTTAGCATGGTGGATGTTTTTAAATCCAAAAAGATGATTTTTTCGTCGCATCAATCAGTTTGAGTAGTTTATTGTTTAGTCTTTTACTATCATATGAAGTAACAACACAATTCATACTAAAGTGGACCAATAAAACCTTATTTCCTCTGTTGGTCTGTGATCGATATGAGTTATAGTCTTGCAGAAATACAGCAGCAACATTTCTCCATTTGTATTTGCTATCACACTTATCTCACACTGGTATCCTAGCATAGTTGCTTTGTTCATCTGTTAAATAAATAAGGCTAAGTAATCTCAGTAAAAATTAATGTCATGAACGACTAACTAATGTTTCCTTGCTACTGTCTTGATCATTATATAGCGTGAAGTTGCTATCGACATTACTACGTTTAACGCGTGCCTACGTTTTCATCATGAGTTTCTTTATAGCATTACTTGTGTGTGGTATGTAGCTGTAGTCATTTGACTTAGGTGTTAGACTATCATGCAATGCATCATGGATTCAAATCTTGCTCCACTTCGAGTAGTATCATAAACCCTCTCACAATAAAAAGGGCCTACCACATAGACACGTGGTGAGTCACGATTTTTACGTGTATGATAAAACTACCTGGTCAGCAATGTTGAGCTTTGATGTAGAGTACTAGACTGGCTAGTGTATAAGACTGTGAATGTTTAATGGCTACGATAGGGCGGATATGTTTTAAACATACTTGATCATCATCTACTTTGATGCGTGATATTAAATGAAGCGGGATTTAGTTAGAGGAAAGTTGAGGGTGTTAGGGTCGAGACTTAATGGCAGTCTATGAACTGCTGTCTTGAGTCATGTAAGAAGTTATGAGCTACGTATCGGGCATCCTTGAGATGATAAAGACCGATGCTAATATGTTTTGAAATCAGCTACCTCAGACATTTTGAACAGTTTACTAACTTTCGTTTATCTATCTCGTACATTTTATGTGTTAAAATATCATTCTTTTCTTATCCACTTACCTCTGCGTACTGTAGTAGCTTAAAATTGTACACTTCCGTACACGATCCTACATCGATTTTTCTATTTGTCTGATACGAGTCAACTGTAAGGTGATATGTTAGTGATGGGTAGTGGCTAGCAGTGAAATCCATGACGCGTTTCGTCCTACTTAGGTCTCGCTAGCTGGATGTACCCGCCTCCCAGAAGTAACATGTAAGGTGGTCTATTTATACTTACCCTTGTGACAGTTTCTTCGATAGTTTTTTGAAATGCCTCGATAAGATGTGTTCGCCTTTATGCTCATCAACTGACACTTATCTTAACTGAACCAATAAGCAAACTTGCACTTGGCCTAAACTTAATAGTTTTCTATAATTTATCCCTGCATATGAAAAGCAGTATCAGTGCATGCTTGTGGGGATTTTACTAATGTGTAGTATGGAAACCCATCAATCTGCGTTCATGAAATCTGAGGCACTATTTCATGTATTGATGACTTCAGTGTATTCCGTAGTGACATCTAAAGATTTAAGTTGGTATTATGGATTCAGTTATTGAGTAGTGAATTTTCATATGCTGGATTACTTTTTGTTTGTGCTCAAATAATCGTGTAAAATGTGTTTGAAGACGCTTTAAATTCTACGAATAATCTGATAACCTTGAGCAACATTATTAATGTTCCTTAGTCAGCCACACAAGATATTTTAGTTACGGACCCGAGGAAATGCTTTAATTTCTTTTATTGGAAAAGTAAGTAGTCAACAAATGCTGTTTGGAGTAAATAGTGAATAAGATGAATGTATTTTAACAGTCATGTGCAAATCTTCACACTAGTCTGTTATATAAACTTATTGTGTAGAAATAAACGCCCACACCTTATTTTTTCTGGTTCATTTCGAACCTGTGGAGTATCCAAGTTACGGCTGCGTCATGTAGAGAATATATTGTCTACTCTCCAATTTCAGTAAGTCTACTTGCTGGTCACCAAAAGTCACATGCCAGAATAAAAATAAACAGTCTCAAGGTTTTAAATGAAATAACAACTTGGTTAGTTTATTCACATGGAAAGACACAGTTTATTCAAGTTATATTTTTGATATGCAGTATACCCATTATGTACAACATGTATAGTTAAAGAACTCTGTCTGTGCTTACCTTGCTTTCAGGTTGAGAGACGTATTCTACAGCTGCTTCAGTTAGATTCCTTCAGACATGCCGAAGATATAACTCTGTTATTACAAGTAATGGTTCAAGAATGTCTTACCAGGTATACCCGACTAGAACTCCTCAGTCGTCTCATCAAGACGGAGCACGATGCTTGTCTCAAGCTCTTTCGACAATACAATGGCCTTGATATGTTAGCCGCCTTCATGTATGATGCAGCACCAAAAGACTGGCAGCTTAAAAAGCAAGTAAGTGTAGAAATACTGTTTCTTCGTGCTGAATAAGTAAAACGCTCTCATTAAGCTATTTTCGTCTTATGTGATATTTGTGCCTTTTTACTCAACATATATTAACTTAGTTGTTTTTGTTTTTATGTTCACATTTTTATTGCCATTTAACCAAGGTATATTAGGAGTTTTATTAGTGTTGAACTTCTTGTATTTCTGCTGTGAACCGGACTATGCAATCGATTAATTTTGAACATTCCTTCCTAGATATTGATCTGCTTGAATCATATCCCTGTTTCTGAGCAAAAGCAAGTACAGTCAAATTCAGGCCTCATGGAAATAGTTTCACAGTGGACTTCTAACCCTCAGCACTGTCGGCCACGTGTTATTCCTCCCGAGCCATGGAAAAGTGCTGGTGCTGTTACAACAGGTAAAGATGATTCAATAAATAGACTTTTGTGTTTAGACTCTCCAAGTGTTGCACTTGTTAGACTGTCAGCTGAGGAACTTCCTGTTGATTTGAATTTCGATTCCGACGAGACAAAATCAGGTATGACTAATTAACAGTTCCTTACATATTTGAATCGGTTTATTTAATGAACCTAATTTTCCACTGCCAAGCATGCAGTACTATTTTACTCATCGGAATAAATCTGGCACTATTCCTGTAATAATTATTTAATGTTCAACTTGAGCAACTCAGTGACCTGGGCATCAGAATTTTGTTGAGTAACCTTTTCTATTTTGGAGACTGTGACTTATTTACCACAAATGAAATAATCAAATAATATGTTAACAGTGTTGTAAATGTACTAATGCGTCGAAATTCATTTCTTTTCGCTGCGTTTACACTTCAACGAAATTTTCAAGGACATTCAAAGAATTGCAGCGTATCTCCTATAGTATGAAATACTTCAGTTGACCATCCTGATAAACTACTTTTGTTTAACTGATGAGAGACCATAAATGTAAAAAGTTTTGATTTAATATTTCAAGTGAGAGCCTTAATTCTATCCGTTAAACAATACGCATATGTTTGACATATATTTACGAGCAACGCAAATCTTGTAATCAAAGGTTCTTTATCTCTCATGAATACAAGAAACTTAATTAAAATACCTAATGCCTTTCACGTCTGTCTTATTTTGAAATGCATATTAAAAGCAATTAAATGAACTTCAGTCTTTCTGTCGTTGTAGTTGCTCAATTTTTAGGACGATTAGAAAGAATTTTCTTTTCGTTTACTCAACGTGCGATCGGTGGATCCCCAAAAGGTCTTTGGAAAAAGCTTTTTGATATCTTATTTTTCCATGTGGCTTACAATTGTGTGAATCCATGCTGAAATTTCACTCTGAAATGTCAACTTATTTCTTTTCTGTTAGCCTCAAAAAGTACAAAAGACAACGAATCATGTTCCGTACAAACAGGTGACAAAATAGTGATTTTGGGCCGCTACCCTCAAGTCCTGATTCCTTTAATTCCTTTGTGAAGGAGAACCCATCGTATATATCAGAGGTTTCGATGCTTCCGGATTACACACAAGAAGAACACTGTAATTTCAACATGCACATCGACACTTCGGATTGTGATATATCTCCTGAAACTCTTGTTGATAATGACGCTGGCGAAATCGAAAGTGTTTGCACGTCAGATAATAATGAATTAAATGTGGCTACTGAATTGTGTGAGGGTAAAACAGATAATGAATGGATAGAAGAAATCAAAACGTTGGCATGTGATTTACTTGAGAAATGGTCGAAATTACCGGTAAGTTTGTGGTATTCTGTGAAATCCTTCGACTTCATTTGTTTAAAACCCGTGATTCTTTTATCATGATTATTGTTGTGTTTTTTGATGGATTATCATCTGGATTTCAGATCTTTTATCCATCAATAGTTCTTTTACTAAAACGATGAGCTTATACTTGGTTATTGTAGAAGGAAAACTACCGAATACCTCGACTGGAGCGTCAAGAAACCGAGAAAATGCTTCATATATCGTATCCAATCGGTTCTACTCTTATATCTTGGGGATCAGAATACAAAGGTTAGCAGTTTTTGTCTTGAAATGCTGTAACTCGAAGTTTTAATACTTTTTTTTAGAATTATTTAAATTTTGACATTTTCTGTGATATGTCGCACAATAAAAGTATCATTTACTGGGCAACTTTACGAGCATAGTCTATTACCTATGGCCATAGCGAGATTTATATATTACACCGCTCAAGTCCTACGGGAAGCAACATTTGTTGTGTATCTGGCTCAACACAGTACGGCGTGTTTGTAGCCTTCATTTACATTATTTTCCGAGTCTATTCAGTTTCAGTGATTTAGTATTTAGAAAAAACCCATTCTCTTTAGATGATACGCTTTTCTTGTTGTTTTCAATAGATGATCAGTCAATTTCCAGTAAATCGTGGACTCAGGATAACGGTAGTAGATTCCAGTCAAACAAAGTGTAAGTTAAGTACTTCGTGTTCACATGTTATTTTGCATCTGTATATCTCAGTTGTCCTTGGTTTGAATATTCATTCATAAGTTTTAGGTAGATGCAACAAGACTTAATTGTTTATCTATTCCGCGATCTTGGAATGGCCACTAATCTTATCAGAAACCCGAACTTATTCAGTACAGACTAACTCAATCCCCGGAAAGAAACAAACGTTCATTTTTCCACCGCCCGTCACTATCTAACTCTAACGAATGAACTCCACTAGTATTCGTTTGCCTTTGACTCTAATAACCAAACAGATAGACAATATTAAAATTGATTTAGTTATCCATCAGTTTGTATTTCCATACAGCACATCATTGGAAGAACAATAAGAGCAACAATTACCTAAGTGAAGTAATCACGTCCAATAATTTTTAACAATTAGAACAATGCAAAAGGAGGGAAGTTAAAGTGAGGCAGAATGCACTAAACATTGTGTTTAGTATCATTTTCAACTTGTAAAACTGTTATAACTATTGCTCATTTGTAACTGACTGGATTAAAACTTGAAATTCATATACAGCTCACTCCACATACTCTTTCGATGAGATAGATCTTTGCAGAGAACCATTCATCCTTTGTTGTGTGGCAGCGTCAAGAAAACAGAACTTGCCATTATTCTCGCCCTGTATAGTATGCCCAATGTTAGTATCAATTATATTCAAAACTTTTAGCTAGTGGGATGCATGGTGCAGACTTTTGTCATCTTCGCATACAGAACTATGTATGCTGTTTCTAGATCCTTGAGATACGTTCAGGAGAACATCACACGGGTGACTATTAACTGGTGTGCAGTCAAGACAGATGGTTGACAGGCAATATGCTTAACTGGGAATAGTGTTCCCGTTGCATTTTCTGGGTGTGTTGCTAATCCATTTCTCACTGTCAGTCTTATTTATCAATGCCTCTAGTTAGTCTGAACAAACTCCAACCACTGACTTACGCATATGGCCTCTTCATTCCTTTATTTTACCGCATCGCTGGCTCCAATCATATGCCTAATAAAATACCTTTGTCCTTGCATTGCATTACTTCGTTTAAGCCTTCTCACATCTCGTCGCTTATTTTAGTGTGTTCCGTTCAGTCACAGCTTCCTACCTTTTTTTACTTTATTTTCCTTTCTTTGTCTTGTTTGTTGCTTTGTAGTGCGAGATGTGGCTACTCAAGCCTCTGCACAGTAATGTGAGGTCGCATATTGATACAACTGACTAACTGTTAATCCATTTTTGTCTTTCCGTGTTTTTGAAAAAAAATATGACGTTACTAGACCGAATGCGACATTGAGTGATGATAACCATGGTATCGCGATTCATATTTAGTCAGTTTTTTGTCATATACTAGTACGATATTCTTCTCTTAACCGTACACAGAGAGGCTTTTGAGCCTCAGAATTCATGTTTAGGCTGATAAAACCTTAGCGCGACTTTACCCCACTAATAAATAATCTTAAAACTATTTGAATGTGGCGTCAAAGCATTAAGCCGTCAAGCTGAGGGAATTATTGAAATAGAAAGGAGCACTATTGATATTTTAACGATAAGCTTTTATGAATAAGATTAAAGGTGAATGCATTTGTCTCATCGCAATTTATCTTCATCGATATAGGAGTCAAACTTGGTCAGTGGTAGATTGTAATTCCATTCTAGTCCGTTTATTAGAAATGATTCTAATTGGACCTAGTACCACGCTAAGCGTTTAGATGAGTCGTGAGAGTTTTTCTAAGGTCTACTAAGGGTCTAGTAGAATAATCTGGCTTATGAATTTTAATTATACCATAAATTCTACTGAGGTTATTAGTTTTCGGCATCACCTAGAAACAGCTTCATTCGGCGTATCTGATCCTCTGTGGATTTCCTAACCTTAATGGATGTTGGATTGCAAGATTAAACGAAAACAAAATGGAGGTAAAGAGACTATTGTCTAAAGAAAACCTTGCCATTCAAACCAGTACTTAGGCTTCAAATCATCTCACCTCATATCAGTTAAAATAGGCTTTGTTAAGTGCCTAAGTTATAGGGCAAAAAAGCTTACTAGTGGGACGGAAAACCTACGACAACGGATAAGACACTTCAAGAATACCTTGCATCTCGATAATTGCTCACTTGAGTTTATAAATAAATTCATAAGAAATCGAGAAAAGTGAGCAGTAGCAGTAACACAGTTGTTACTAATAATAATTCTACTAATATATAATATATATATATATATATATATATATGTTACACATAGTCTCACACAGTAGGGTGGGATAAGGTGACAGTATTGAATACTAATTTAGTTGGGTGGAGGGATTGATTGGTTGATAACCAAATCGAATAAGCATCGAATACATACAATTGAAATGATTCTGCACCGGTCTCAGATGTATGGAAGATGTTACTACCCTTGTCACAAAAAAGGAGAGATTAGGACTGTAAAAAAAGCTGTCTCAAGGTTGTGGAGTTGCATGATATGAACATAGACAATAAATTATGTCGGAAACGTTATTCAATAAACAATATTGTTTTGCTGTGTGACATTTCTAATAAACAGACTAAAATGTCCTCGCCAATCATCTCTAACGAAATCCTATGCCAAATTAGCATACCTACGTCTGTAAACAAGTTGTTGTGTCCGGTTAAGTCGGAATTTATCCATTTGTTTTGGAAGTTAATGCTAAACTAAATTGTGAGAAATAATTGACGTCAACTGTTTGCCTTCCCTCTTGCTAACTGAAGTCAGTGGTTTGTTTATTCTTCCTAATCCATATAAAACTTTTACCGAATGGAATACGGTTGTCAGTTAATTTCCAATGTAGAAAATACCTACACGTTCAAGCCATCAATAAATAGCGTCTTATACTCAGTTACTTCTGAGCTTTCTCTTCCAGTCATCACCGCACTGTATTCGCTTACTTCAGATCAGTAACTGCTTTCCCTAACTGATTCATATTTTAGTTTAAATTGTTCTCGTACTTAATTTGTTAGTTCACAAGATCCGGGCTATTCTGACAATATAGCTTTAGGAACGTAAACAGCATCTGCTGGGAGGTGAATCTACATATATTTACTGAGTTGCATTCTTCGATTCATACCGCAATCCTCTTCGTGGTTTTGCTATGTATACCGATCTACATGCTTTAGATTTAATTTCCTATACCTACTGCATCTTCGAAAGTAAGACTATTTCCTATGTTATTGTTTAGTTTGCGTGATAAACTCACAACTGTTCGGGATCAAATATGTCCAAAGCCTTCGAACAGCGCCTCAATTTTGTCCAAAGCCGAGAGGCGTATGCTTTTCGAAGCTCAAGTTAAAGCTAATGAAAAGCAGTGCACAACTGAAAACTGTGTGGAAATGTTAGATGATTCTGGTCAACCACAACCTCTTAGTGATGAAAAAGACGTAGATCATCTTCGTCAGGTAATTCTTAAATTCGTTTTTTAGATATTATTTCCTAATTTCTGTCTTTGCAAACGCTTTCTGACGTAATAAAATACGTAGAATGAAGTCATAAGTAATAACCCATTGCTGTTGTAACAACAATATCTCGAGTACCATCGCGTCTTTTCGGGAATTTTTATAATTTGAGGGTATCAAGCAACATATTTGGATGTATTTCGTTATAATTTGTACCAATGAAACTTTATGTCAGATGTTTAGGTTGCCTAATTATGTTGTAGTGTTAAGGTGAGAAATGAACAGTTGTTACAAGTTTGGTAATAACATCGTCATTTTCCATTTTCGTTAGGAATTCGACCCTGAAGTTCTGTTGTTCAATGACTACCAATTTCAGAAACACCGCTTAGCGCATTCAATAACTGTGAACTGCATACTTCAGTCAACAGTAATCGATGAAATGAGTGCTAATTATAACAATAATTTAGCTGGTCGTTCTTTTATGTTTGAATTTTAATGTTTGTTGTTACAAAATAATTTTTAGCTTCTACTGTGTGCACTTTTGAGTGAATGTGGTCCTGGGAAAACTGCCTTATCGAACCTTTTATCTGACACAACAGAAAAGCTGAAAAGTATGCCCGTTGTAGCTGCTTTGTTAAAGGCTTTGCCTTGTATGCTAAGTTTACTCTCAAGTTCGAAGGATTCAGATTTGGTGAGTTTTATTCTGATGTTTCTTTCCCTTACCGTTCTAAATTTTTTCGATTTTATTAGTTGTATCAGTTTGGTTTTATGAATGAAGCTGCAAGACTTTATCTTCATACGTGTTTCACTAAGCATTTATTATCTCGTTCCTATGATGTAGACTATGGTATCCCGCAATGTCGCTCTAGACATTCTCCTTAGATCGATTTACACGTATCCTCCTCATATTTAATGGTAAAATTTGCGGATAGATGGGTCGTGCTCCAATAAGATCCCTTGTAAAAAGAACCTACTGTGGTTATTAATTACTGGATTTATGGTACAGTTTCCAATAACAATTGGTAAGCTTTCTATCTACTAAGGATATATGAATGGTAGCTTCATTGATTTCGGCCTTCAACAATCTTTACTCTAGTAGCAATATCAGTGTCTTCGAACTTCTAAGGGGCATGATTATTTGCAATGACGATCCATTTTCAGACAGAATATATAAGGAGGACAGTTTGGGGAATTTTCAAAATTGGATTTCTGTAAGCAATAATTAGGGCTTTATCCATTCATTCCTATCGAGGACCAGAGAAAACACTGGAAATGACAAGCTGGAAAGTTTTTGAGAAATTCTAATGGTAAAAGCATTCTTATAGCGACCTATAGATAATGTTAAATATACGCTCTGAATGAACACAAACAACTGTTAAGCTTTGAACAGGACTATACTATAGAACGACGAATCTATTGATGATACTGTTGCAGTTTTACACCGGATAAGATTACCGGTATCTTTAGATAGCCAATCTTTAAATCATATCCTCTTTCCAGGCCGTCTCAAAAATATATAAGCGTAAAAGAAAGAGATTTCCAGTTGTTTCCTTGAGTTATTTTCAAACTGACATTTCTATTCATAAACCCACTTAGTCTTTCCGTTAAAAATTTGAAATGCATTACTCGGATAGTTTATAACGATTCAGCTGCCATATATTTGCATGTTCTTTTACCTGATATCTGTTCAAATGAAATCTACAAATGACTCCATATACCTTTTGTGTTCTCGCCTCATTTTTCCCTACTTTCTTCTGGTTACCTGAGTGTTCACATAATTTTCACTATTAGTTTGCCGTTTTTCTGATGAAAATTTATATTTCGTCACTTAAGACATGATGTGGATAAACTTTCGTGCTATAATTTTATAATTATTTATTTTAAAGTTTACACGTCTCTGTGAAGAATTAAAACGATATTCTGCGAATGATTTGAATTCGTTACCCCCGGGTTGGAAATCGGCTGCTGATTCAAATGGACGGTTATATTACTACAATAAGGAAACTAAAAGTGTCCAATGGGAAAAACCACTAATAAACGGGAAGAAAAACCAAGAGGTAAATATTAATTGTTAATTATTTTGTCGTCTCATTAATTAATTGTTTTGGGGTTCATAACTTGACTAGATTGTATGTTGTGTTCCAAACTTTTATGTATACTTATTTCTTTCATCAGAAAACTTCTCCAAGTGAAGAGGAATATGAACAAATCAAAAGACAATTTACTCACGAGGTCAGTAATGTACATAAGCATTCTATTTTATGTTTTGTTTTGAACCGCAACATTCAACTTATCCACAACTCACAAGCATTTCTTCATTTATCTTCCATATTAAATATTAGTTTTAAGGCGAAACTTGTTTGTGCTCGGAATTTATATTGTCCATGCTTCTGATTATTTTCTTGATCGAAAATCGACTTACATCTCTCCTTAGGTCTCTGTTATCAGAGGCTTGGGATATGTAGGATTATTCTAAGTAGCACTTTCTTGTGAAAAGAAATTTTTAAACACTCCCAGAGTCTTTAGTGTTTCTTGACTAACGAAGTGTACCTGTTGCTGATTGACCCGAGCGCTTTTCTTTCAGTCAATGGGTCAGGCATTATATATATATATATATATATATATATATATATATATATATATATATATATATATATAGAGAGAGAGAGAGAGAGAGAGAGAGAGAGAAACCATGTCATCATCTTTAACTGTATTCTCTTTTTAGGTTGGAAATTATATCCTGCGTCTTCTTAAACCGTATCGATTGCCCAATTGCCTAACTGGTCGCATTGATTCGAGTGAAGATTTTCTGCATGTAACAAAAAAAGTAAGTTTAGCTTCATTTCATCAGTTGTATGCGTTGCCTTAAAGTTTTGAACCAGTAACGCTAGCCAGTTTCAGAAATTGTTGTTAGTGAAAAAAGATTTCCACATCTTGAAAGTTTTTTTTATTGTCCTAACTGATCATTTGATTCAGTCTTATGTAATTTCGTCCTGAAGAGATACAAAGAGAGAGCTGTGAATAAATTGGGTGCTCAGTTTCAGTTAAATTGCTGTAAATAGTCGTTGCCCGGTAGGATTTTATTTGTCACCCACAGTGTTAATCGGTTGAGCCAGACGCATAGCATTTACCCTACTAACGGCTTTTAAAGTCCTAGATAAAATAACAGTAATATTTTAATAGATCAGGAAATATTAAGGAGTAACAATGAAATAGGTAGTTGAATTTCTAACCTTGATGTCAAGTTCCTATCTTTTCACTTTGAACACTTCAGTTTTTCGCACCAGCGTTCATTATTCTCACTGCATGTAAATAGTATATGGTGTAGCCATTCAAAGCATTGGTCCATCGGATGTTACCATGCTGAGTCAAAAGTCTCTGTCTGACATGGATTGCTCCGTGCGACATTTTTAAAATCAAGTTTGCTGGAGAATCATCTATTTACTTCCAGGCTACATTATGTAGCCATCGAGCAGCTGACGACTTTGTAGTAAATCTTGAATTGATGTTAAAAAGTCTTGCCAGTCACTGTTTTCTGGATTTGACAGTGAATTTAACGACTATTATTATTATATTATTAGTCCCTTGGGTTCCTAGTGGAACATAGGGCTTCAGTAGCACGCCTCCAGTGACCTCTGTTCTCTGAGATCTTTTGAACCTGGTTCCACGACAGCCCAGAAGCTCTCATTTCCTCCTCGCATGACCTCCTCCATGTCACCCTCGGACGTCCAACTCGTCGCTTCCCATGGGGATTCCACTCAAGGGCCTGACGCGTGATGTCCTCAGTCGGCCTTCTCAGTGCATGGCCAATCCATCTCCACTTCTTCCTGCATATTTGTTGCGTGATAGGTTCTTGGTTGGTTCGTTCCCAGAGTTCCTTGTTGCTTATTTTTTCTGGCCATCTGATCTTCAGCAGCGAGCGTAAGCAGTTGTTGATGAATGTCTGTAGTTTATTGGAAATGCCTTTCGTGACGCGCCAAGTCTCTGAGCCATACAAGAGCACTGACTTGACGTTGGTGTTGAAAATCCGTATCTTGTTCCGCATGCTGAGTGCAGAAGATCTCCACACTGGTTTCAGGCTAATGAACGCCTGTCTTGCTTTTCCGATTCTGACTTTGACGTCCTCGTCCGTCCCGCCTGTAGTTGAAACAGTGCTTCCTAGATAAGTGAAGGAGGTTACTTCCTTCAAGTTTCTCCCGTTGACGGTGATTGGAGTTTGTTGTTGTTGTTGATGGTGGTGGTGCGGTATCTTCATCACTTCTGTCTTCTCTATATTCACCTGAAGTCCCGTCTTAGCTGCCTCTTCTGTCAACTTGTTAGTTTTTGCCTGCAGATCTTCAAGTTTATGTGACATTAGGCATAAGTCATCGGCGAAATCCAAGTCTTCTAGGTTCTTTTCCGTCGTCCAGTGTATCCCCCTCTTCTCGCTGCCTACTGTTTGCTGCATGATCCAGTCCACCACAATAAGGAATATCATGGGGGATAGTAGGCAACCTTGTTTCACTCCTGTCTTCACTTCAAAGGCATCACTGAGCTTCCCATTGTGGATTACTTGGCATGTGGCATCTTCATATAGTTGTTGAATGAGGCGGATAAAGGTTTGCGGTACTCCGTAGTATTGAAGCAGTTTCCAAATTACTTCTCGGTCGACGCTGTCAAAGGCCTTCTCAAAGTCGATGAAGTTGAGGTATAGAGCTGATTGCCATTCTATGCTCTGTTCTATGATGATACGAAGCGTTGCAATTTGGTCAGCACATGATTTGTACTTCCTGAAGCCTGCCTGTTCCGGTCGCAGTTTTGAATCCAGTGCGTCTTTAAGCCTCTCCAGGATGATGCGGCTTAATATTTTACTTGGGGTGGACAGGAGAGTGATTCCGCGCCAGTTCTTGCAAGCACTGAGGTCTCCCTTCTTCGGCAGTTTGACAAGGTAACCCTTCTTCCAATCGTCAGGTACCTTCTCTTCCCTCCACACCTTCTGCAATAGTGGTGTGAGCATGTCCGCTGTTGTCTCTGCATCTGTTCTCAGTGCTTCTGGCGGTATTCCATCTGGTCCTGCTGCTTTCCCGCATTTCAGTAGCTTTATGGCGTTCAGGACTTCCATTTTCGTTGGGGGATTTATGTTCACTTGTAATTCAGCGGCTGCAGGTGGTATTTCTGGACGAAGTGCAGGTGGTGGTCGATTCAAGAGCTTCTTGAAGTGGTCGGCCCATCGTTTCCTCTGTTTCTCTTCTTTTGTAATTAAATTTCCTTCTTCATCTTTTATTGGTTTCATCTGTGTTGGTCTCTTCCCTGATAGCAACCTGGTTATTTGATACAATGTCGTCAGGTCTCTCTTACCTGCAGCCTGTTCTGCTTCACTTGCCAGTGTTCGTAGAAGTGTCTTTTGTCTTTGCGTGCACTCTTCTTCACTTCTTTGTCCAGTGTTTTATACATTGTGCTCAGTTCCTCTTGTCGTTGAGCATCCTTGCACTGGTTTATCTTCTGCTTCACCATCCTCCTCTCCTCTATCAGCTTCCAGGTATCCGTCGAGATCCATTCCTTGTCTTCTTTCTTCTTCCTTCCTAATACTGTTGTGCAGGTTTCTTTCCACATAGCTTTCAAAGACTTCCAGTGTTCTTCCACACAGGTTTCTTCAGGGATGTCCCTCGATGTCTCCCATTTTGTCTTGATGGCTGCTTTGAAGATCTCCTTTGTAGTTTCATCCTTCAGTTTCCGAGTGTTGTACTTGAATTGAGGTCTATCACCAGCTTCCTTGAAGGCTTTTAACTTGATTTGGAAGGTTCCTTGCACTAGATAGTGGTCTGAACCTACATCTGCTCCTCTTCTTGACCTTGTGTTAAGTAGACTGCGTCTCCATTTTCTTGAGATTGAGATAAAGTCGATTTGATTTTTAGTGTGTCCATCTGGTGAAGTCCATGTCGCTTTGTGGATATCCTTGTGCCTGAACACACTGCCTCCAATCACCAAATCGTTGAATGCACAGAATTCTGCAAACAATTCTCCATTCTCATTCATTTCACCTAGCGCCTCTCGACCCATGGTTAGTTCTCTTCCCGTGTTGTCCCCTCCCAGTTTGGCATTCATGTCGCCCATTAGAATTTTGATATCGCCAACTGACGTCTTGTCCAGTGTTGATTGAAGTTGTCTGTAGAATTCCTCCTTTTTCTCTTGCTCTGCATTATTTGTAGGTGCATAACATTGTATGATTGTGACCTTTCTTCCTTTTGAGTTGAATCTTGCTGTCATGATCCTGGAGGAGATTGGTTCCCACTGCATGAGAGCCTTCGATGCTCTTGAGGACATCATGATAGCCACTCCCTCAGTGTGCTCGTGGTTGGCGTCTGGGTGACCGGAGTAGATTATTGATTCTCCAGTTGACAGTTTGGAGAGTCCACTCCCATTCCATCTGCTTTCGCAAATCCCAAGCACTTCGATGTTATACCTTCTCATCTCCTTTGCAATCTGGGCTGCCTTACTGGGTTCAAACATCGTGCGGACATTCCATGTCCCCACGTTTACTTTCGCTTTCATCGAGAGAAGACACATCGGCCAATTGGCTTCCCGAAGGCTTTCACCAACTGGCGTCATTTCGCCTCTCCGATTCCAGCGGGGAATAAGTTTGTTTTCATTTTTTATATTTTGTTTGTGCTTTGAAGTTTCTTTAGCGGTTAGATTTGTTTTACGGGGTAGGGTTGCTAGCCCTATGCCCAACCTTCCCTCTTTACCCGGGCTTAGGACCGGCTAGTAACTAGTAAACTAGTTAACCAGGCGAGGTTGAATTTAACGACTAGTCTACTATTTATCTACTACTGTCAGTATACCAACTTAGTAAAAACAAAGTTATTTCCCACCAACAACGATAATATGTAATCATTTTGACTACCTGAGATAGCCGTGGTTTGGCATACTGCAGTCCAAATTTTCATTTCACCTTCAATCATCACCCAGTATGATAATATGTATCTAGGTACTAAAGGGATGTTTTAGTGCACCGGATTCCCGCTACTTTGTTTGAGTACATTTTCTTTTTGTGTTAGTCATCATCGGTGGTCTGCAAAATAACATTTCTCTTAATTGATGTAGTCTGTGTTATTACTATACTCTACGATCAGTCAGTCAAATGTTGGGTCTAAATCTATACTATCATTTCGCTGTATCCTGTTTGGTTGTATGTACATTACACAACACATTATAAGTTTGTTCTTAATTTGACGAAATATATTGGTGGAAGTGTAGCATATTTTGTTGTTTGTCAGCACGCATGACCATACATTCAGACTCAAAAATATCAACTCGAACTTGTATCCATCACTCACTTTAATGCTCTGCTGTATCAATATCTAACTAATTGATTACTCCCCATTGTAGAATCTTTCTTCCCGTTTGAATAACTACTGTTTCATTTCCTTGATTTATTGAATTTTCCCTTTTCTGTCTACAGTTTACTCACTCATTTGTATCAAAAGAGTTGAAACGTTCCTCAATCACATCACCGCCTATATTTTCTCAGGCTCTTCAGGAGCATATACGTTCAAATGTTACACGATATATGACCTCGCGTGGACCAGTGTATAAACGAAAAATGAAAAACTAGTGATCGAAGAATATGGTCGCCTATTATCTTTGTACATAGTCAGACTGCTGAAATGCCGAACAAGGATAACAGTTGATATATGTACGCATGCTTTCTTCATCTGTTCATGTACGCACATATGTTTTTAACTGAATTAGGTTGTTCACTTATATCTTCCGTTCAAGTAGGAGTTTTCAATTATATTTTATAAAAACGAAATCCAGTGCTGTAAATATGAAATAGTAATATAATGCATAACTTTTACTTCCATGGCAGCAATTGCTACAGATGTTGTTGACTTCTTATTTCTTAGTTTTTCTTTATTTCTCAGGTCTAGATCAAAATGTTTTCTTTTCTCTAGCAATCTTATGAATACTGTTGTTTTCTTATCATGCATTAATGTATCTTATTTGTTGACAATGAATGGCTGTGTTATTATCGCAAACATGAAGATCATTTTAAATAGGATAGGAATTTCTCTTTTTTCTTATCTTTCAGTGTCATTTAACTTCTTCTTATTTAGAAAGGCAGTGTTTTTGACTTCCCTAGGCAGCTTCTTATTAGTTCTTTATCTTTTATCTCGACAATGTTTAATAAATTAAAAGCTGGTTTCTTAAACCCAATAATAAAATAATGTTGTACTAGTTTGTATTTTTCCAAAAATGTACGATACCTGTCTCCTTTTTGCTAAGCAAAGCGATGTCCTGAGAAGGTATCTATGTACAATGAAGTAAATAGATCACATGTTTTCTTATGTCGCTATTTTTTCGGCAGTTAACTTCCGAAGACTGAGTTGTATTCCGAGTTGTGGTACTCTGTTGTTCTTGAAAAACAGAAGCTGTCTTGGAAGTATTGTTGGCTAAATGCGATTTCCTAAATTCTCATTATCAGACATGCCTTATGCTTTGTATTTTCATACCTTTCTTGCATAAAATGCATATGCAATTATCATTCATAATTGGGCGTAGGCTTTCTTGGGATTCGAATCGATTAGGACTAATCCATTAATATATCTTTGTATCGTATCATTTTGTTTCTGTTACAAATATTAGGTCTTACATAACTTTCTAGTCACTAGTCTACAGAAGGCAGAACTGATACTACTCTCTGATGTCTCATACTTATGGATATATATATATATATATATATATATATATATATATATATATATATATATATATATATATACCGTTTTTATTAACTCAGTTTCAAATATTCTTCAAGATGATGTCATGTTTTGCATCACTCGTCTACAACCGTCATTGCCACAGGTGTGATCAAAAATCCCTTTAAAGTAGTTGTCCATTGTTTTACAACGCTGACAACTATTTTCTGGTATCTTATACTCGTATCTCTTATTATCTAGATCATCTTGAGATACATTATGTTCGCTCTGAATTACACAGTCAAATGTCATTGAATCACATTCGTATGTTGGTCTTATATGTTGATGTCAGTCAGCTGAAAACATTGAGAACTATAAAGCAGTGTCATATCATGTAGCTTAGCGACCACATCGTAAATTTAATCGACAGACTTGGATCAGCACTAAGGAGTAGGCAGCTGGAAGGCTTATCCGTCGGTGACTAATTGGTATATTTTCATTAGAGTGAAAACTGTCCCCTTCTGGAATTCATACTAGCTGTTTCTTACATTTCAGAGGTAAAAGGAGTTAGGACCCAGCATATCAAGCGTCGCATAATTTCCTAATGAATCTTGTTTTTTGTTTCACCTGGACAAATATTCACTTGCCTTTCTTCGTTTCGAAAGTGTATTTATTATCAAAATATACAAAATCCACCTGCATGGAATTGTATACATTAATATTATGCACATCGAATTGTGAAATAAACACTGAGTCATATCTTGTTGCTTATGCTTTATTCATTGGGGTGAGAAGAAGCTACCGAACAGTTTACTGTGTGCTTATGGTAAACGGTTTAATGCATGATCAAGCATAAGTTTTATCTGATTCTAGTTTTTTAAGCTGCGTACAAACCCATATTTCTCTTTAGTTCCAATTAATTACGGCATTCCTCATACTAGTCATACTTTGACGATACTGCTTGTTAAGTTATATATCTGCATCCTTCTTAGCATCAAGAAGACATTGTACGGTATCATATACGCTTCGTCTTTATGCGTGTCAGATAGCGGGAGGTGTTTGTCTTATCTAAAATGTTTTGCGTATAATATGATTTGTTTTGCTGAGATGACAACTATGAGTTGTGGGCATATAAAGCGTTATTGTTAAGCAAAGCAGATATATGCATCTATTTACTGGATTTAAATGTCGACCAACACTAGGTAGGAAAATCTACATCATTAATTTCTCCTTGTATTACTTTTGCTCTGTAGGCTGTATAGCAAAAGAAACAAAACGGACAATAGTAGGAACTCAGTAAGTAGAGTCGGGATTGAAAAGTTGTGATCAGTAGTCCATTCTTATACGATGTATCTTTACTGAATATGAGCTCTCAGAAGTATGTGGACGTCTTGTTTAGGAATATAACGCGAAACGTATTGTTAAGATTATTTGAAGACAACATATCTTGAGAATGTTGCGTTTCCACTTTAGTCACCACGTTTCCTACGACACAATGTTAAAAGTTATGATCATAGCAACGTTATTGTACTGGTAGTGATCAGAATTCTATTGACTGAATTCACCCCAACAAATAAGCAAGGAATAAAACCTGGAGCTGCTTGGCATTCTGTGTAAATTGACGTGAAGTCGTTGGATAGTTGACAAAAATAACAATAGTCGGAGAAAGCACATTTTATTGTTTTCTGAAATTATTTTAGCATGAATTAGTATATGTTTAAGATTTTAGATTACGAAGTAGTGA
Organism: Heterobilharzia americana; assembly: GCA_944470555.2. Taxonomy (NCBI): domain Eukaryota; kingdom Metazoa; phylum Platyhelminthes; class Trematoda; order Strigeidida; family Schistosomatidae; genus Heterobilharzia; species Heterobilharzia americana. Next base: position 37,357,379 of record OX104134.1, read on the forward strand.
TCAGAAAATTCTTAACTAGGTGGTTTATCAGTTTTTCGCCTACTTACTGGTCATCAGTGAGACGTTAGTTTGCGTTTCCAACTTTGACAAACCAAGATATCTGCTAAGTAATGTTAGGTGACGGGAAGAGGCTTTCTACGTATGTAGTCAATAATTCTAGTAAAAGTGTACAAACTTTCACACAATCTTTGTCAGAAAGGTGCAGAATAAAATTATTATAAGACACCGCGAAAACTGATTTAGTTTGAGACCACACATTAATTTGCTTGACCTAGTTATCTTCCGACATCTTTACGTTGTTGCTGAAGGTGATCCCATTCTTTAAAGTCACTGACTGTTGGTCTGAGCAGCTTAGGAAGGTGTGTGCTTACTGGTTAGAGCCTCGAGATCTTAACCAGTATTTGGAGATATGGCTGGAAATCAGCCACAACCGCGTAGAAGTAACACTTTGTTATCTTGGAAGTCTGAAATATTCTCACCAACCCTCATGCATTTTTTTCTATTCTAACGGATGCTTTGGTCTGCTTTTATGTCCGCTTTCTACCCATCTTTTCATTGCATGATGCTGTGAAGAGTGGCAGTTTGGACTGATTCATTGGTACGCTAGGTGCTACGTTGATCTGTCTCTTGAACTGTAACCTATTGCTTATCGTAACCACTTTCAAAAAAGGCATAACAGTCATGTTACAGCTGCCAGTCACAAAACATCATTAAAATAACAGCATGAAATAATATAAAGTAGCATGAAATTTCGGTGGATTTTAAGATTATTTCTTCAATTACAAAAAAAGGGGTAGCTCTTCAGTGTTGTTTCAATGTCTTACAGTGCAGTCAATTTCTATATCGGAATAGTTCAAAACGGTGTGTACATAACCTTCACTATTCCAGGTGTTGTAGAAAGTAATGCGAAGCATTTCTTCTCCTCACGCTGGAGATTTCCTTCGTTGGATAGTTTCAGAATAGTGAGCGAATTGAAGTGTTATAATAATACTCGTTTGTCTATTAAGGGTCGCGTGTACTGCACAGCAGTCCGCTCTGTTCTACTGTATGGCTGTGAAACATGGCCATTGAAAGTCGAAGACATGAGAAGGTTACAGGTATTTGACCACCGTTGCCTTCGTAGTATAGGACGTATTCCGTGGTGTCACCATGTGAGTAATGCAGAAGTTAGGTGTAGAGTTTTAGGGAGAAGAGGTAAGTCAGTCGACGAGGTTGTGAACCTTCATTGACTGAGATGGTTGGGACACGTACTACGTATGCCTAGTCACCGATTGCCTCGTCACACAATGTTGGCTGAGGTGGGTTCAGGCTGGAAAAAGGCCCGAGGTGGCCAGACTAAAACATGGCACCAATGTATGAAGTCTCTGACTGTTGGTTTAAGCCATGTAGGACGATGCAGTCTAGGTGGTTGGGGTCCACGGGACAAGAGGAACCAGTGGTTGGAGACCCTAGGTGATATGGCTGAGAACCGAAGTCAGTGGCGCAGATGTATACACACATTATCCTCATCTTAACAACGCTATACCGAATCTCACTATTTTGTCACTCCTCTTTCCTTTCTTCTCATACTTTATATTTCTTTGACTGCATTCACTTATCTTCATCCTTCACCTCACTACCTTTTTACTTGATGTGCTGATATGAGGTGTGGCAACTCGGACCGTTACGCAGTAATGCCTGGTCCTATGTTGATAATGATGATGATGATGATGAATAATACTCCAGCTGGGCACACGTTTACTGACTAGGCTGTCAACTGCACGCTGTTTGAAGGCTTATGTCACTTCTCGGTTGTCGAGGTGGGCAGAGCGGTATTTGAACTGAGGATGCCTTCCTGAAAGTCAAATGCTCATAGAGTTGGAGGCATATTCAAGACGTATCTGTAATACTTAGTATACTGTTTGAAATGAAAATGTAAAAAATTCCTAGGTAAATAACTGTTATTCAGTTATATCCTGCAGGAGGTCAATCGCAAGCCTAATAGTTCAGTGATAACGTTGCTGATCGCAAAACTTTGACGCAGGTTCGAATGTCAGAGGGGAAATCAGTTCCATCAACTTTGTAGATACGCTTTGTTGACGAGTGTCAACAAGCACGAAATTTAGGTCCAGAGCTTCCTACCGATTGTCTCCAACCAACTAACGTAAATAAAAAAACACTGGATATCTCATAATTGTCGAATCACAAATTTGAAATTTTTCTCGTTATGTGTCTTAACATTTGGCTGAATAAACTACTCGATTATCTAAACTAATAGTTACTAATTGTAAGAGGAGAGTAGAATATCACCAAATCGGAAACTAGTTCTGCTGGTTACCGTAAGTCTTGTTGACATCCTAACACAGTTATTAAGCTACACACGTGAAAGTTACTCTAACTGATAGTTGTCACCATCAAATCGTAGAAACTAAATTCAGCTACAATAGGTCTTATCCGTAATGTTAGTATTCATGTTCGCTCCATTTCAAAGTGAAATAAGTAGATCAATAAAATGCTTATCACAATTAAGGGCTACAAAGTTATAGCGGTTTCTGAGGAGTAAAACTCAAATTCGCAGTTTTTCGGAAGAGTAATTTTGCCTTACGAATTTGGGTAGTTTTTCCAGCACTTTGTATGTCGAATTTCGAGAAGTATCACGAAAACTTTCGAATTTGTTATCCGACAATTCAGAGATATGCAGTGTTTTTTTATTTACGTTAGTTGGTTGGAGACAATCGATAGGAAGCTCTGGACCTAAATTTCGTGCTTGTTGACACTCGTCAACAAAGCGTATCTACAAAGTTGATGGAACTGATTTCCCCTCTGACATTCGAACCTGCGTCAAAGTTTTGCGATCAGCAACGTTATCACTGAGCTATTTGGGTCGTGACTGACTTCCTGTGGGAAATCAGCCCCTTCGAGGTTGCAGATATACCTTAACGAGTGCTGAAAATCCCTCGATTGCCTCCAGCCAAATAGTCTCCACCAAAGTGTACTTCAGTGGTCAGCATCCTAGTTTGGTGGCCATACCGCAAAGTAATCTATAGAATTCGGTCAGTCCTTGGGACTAGACAGCTTGAAATTGGTTCCTAACCACTGACCAATCAATATGTCTAATGTCCATTTCGATGAAAAAGTCATGGAATATTCCCAATCTAAATATCAGTCTTCAAGCCTTTCTTTTTGATACTGTCAAGTAGATTACTTCCTTAATTCATTATTCTCCCTATTTTCTGTACATTATCCTGAGTTTATGCCTCTATGTAGGCCTAAAAGTTTACATTTTTATGTGATTGTACGACAGTAGAACAGTATTGTTTACTGGATTACGTTTCGGAAATATTTTATTGTCCATAGTCACATCAAGATAAATAACTACACAACTCTGAAGTATGGCTTACATTGTTCTGATTTTCTCGCCTTCTTTGTGATACGGGTAATAGGATTTTCTGTATATCCGAAACAGATACTGAGCCATTCCTGTTGTCCTTATTAGGTGTCGACTTGATAAACATAGATTCAGTTATCCATCTCTCTCTCTACCCCACTATGTTAAGGATTTTCATCTTGTCCCTTCCTATTGTGTGATTGTGTGCAATTACATGCATAGGTATGTCCGAACTTTTTTCTAAATTCCTTATCTTACTAGGATCTACCAAGTTTGATCAAGCTAGGTATCTGTGCTAGGATAGCTTAAATGACCCTGATAGACTACTTTGACCTATGTGTTTGACCTTGCAATCGTTGCATGGGATTTATTTAAGTCATTTTACTTAATTGCATCAATTAAATCCTTTAACCTACAAAATATCTCTAAGTGGGCTTATGGGTTTAAATGCCACTCTATCCCCAGCCTTTTTGAGAATTCTACGTGGGTTCTCTGAGGTGCCTTCTTTTATGGTAATGATGTAGAGGTTTTAAATTCTCTTTTCGTAGTATTCTCACCACTAATATCAGTGTTATTACTGCTATTAACACCTGTGTTACTAATATCAGCCGAACTAAATGTTTCTTCAGCCATCCTTTCCCAACTATCCATAAGTATTACTACCACAATAGGGGACATTGATGATCCTGTGGCAACTCTTGATTGTTTGTATATTTTATTCTAAAACTTAAAGACTGTGTGAGTTGTACTCCCAACATGATCTCATCTACTGGTACTTTAGTTCATAATGTAAGATCATGGTCATTATTCAGCTGATTTTTAACTGCTTCCAAAGCCATGCTTATCGGTATATTGGTATTCAAACTAACTAGATCAAAACTAACCATTTTTCAGTGTCGTCTAAGTGTATGTCATCTAATCTATGCTTCAAGTCATAAGAGTTAGAAAGTTCGGATTTAGAACGGTTTCTAATTAGATATGGTACCATCACTAAATAGTTAGATAAGTCATAAATAGGAGTGTCTCTAAAGTCTACTATGGGTCTAATAGAATAATCTGGTTTATGAATTTTAATTGTACCATAAATCTTACGGGGTTATTAGTTTTCGACTTACATTCAACCATTTCGGTGTGTTAGATCCTTTGTGGATTTCTTAACCTTATTCATAATAGTGGCCATTGATTTCTTAGTTTCTTCGTACGGTTCTGCTTGCATATGTTCCTTGACTTTCTGAAAGTAATCAGATTTATTTACCACAACTGTTGAGTTCCGTTTATCCGATTTGGCAGTTACTATATTGTTGTCATTTTGAAGGTTCCTGAGAGCTACTCTTTTTGGTTTGGGTAAATTAAATTTCATTTTCTTCTGTCATTTTAGTGTTAGTTCATACTATGCTCTTACTTCATCTGCGATTGTCTTATCTATTGAACTTAACTCTAATTCGTTAACCGCTACATTGAAGTTAAGGCCTTTCTGTAGCATTTTTTCTTCTGCTTAGCTGAGTTCAAAGATTGACAACCCACTGAGGATCTCATTATTCTCTGCTGGATACGTTTCTTCCATAAGCTTGTTGAACTCCTTATTTGAGTATTCTTGTATTTTTTAAAGGCAGGTGATCCCGTTTTGTTGAAGTTGTCTACTAGGAGTTCATAGTCTTTTCCACTGTTTGCACCAGTTTACATTTTAGTTCTTCACTATAGCTATGGAAGCTTTCCAACGTCTTGACAATTCTATTGATTTCTCCTTTTAGACAGAATTTACTGATACGTTGTATTGCTACCTTTATCTTATCTGATGGAATTGTTTTTCGAATCAAAACCAAGTAAGAACAACAGGAATGACTCAGTATCTGTTTCGGATATACAGAAAATCCTATTACCCGTATCACAAAGAAGGCGAGAAAATCAGAACAATGTAAGCCATATCTCAGAGTTGTGTAGTTATTTATCTTGATGTGACTATGGACAATAAAATATTTCCGAAACGTAATCCAGTAAATGATACTGTTTTTACTGCATTCAGTGTATTTAAAAAGTTAGTTTCAATCAGCTTACATTTTAACACCGAACCACTTAAAATGAGGAGTTCATAAAGAAACTAAGTTCATGGCAAGTTGAAAGATAGACAAATCAGAAAAACATTGCATTGAAGTGTATCACTTCACGTCACCATACCATATAGGAGGATGAAAAATGAATGGCAAGTGTATGAGAGAGAGAAAATTAATAGATGGTGGCTAATGAAGATGCCCAAGATTTCGAAGATGATAAGAGTATATATTATCAAGGCCATTGCGAGCAATTTGACCCACTGCATCAAGAGTTTCCTCTAACCACTAATTCTTAACATTTCGAGGATCGCAGCCAAGTAACCTACACATTTCAAACCGACACTCAGAGGTTTCATGGAGAGAACTTAGTTTGGGTACCTTCAGCTTTCTTTAACCTAATTCTACCCCAACTGAAATCACGTTTTGATTTAGAAAGTGGATGAATGTCTACTATGTCAGTCTGACTTGCCTAGTACCCTAAGCCTGACCAAAACATTTTACAGTACATACAGTGACTCCACCACGTTTGAACAATGCTACGAAAACACGTAATCAAAGACTTGCGGTCTTTTCATTTCAACTACTTTCGACAGTCATGTCTTACAGCTGTACAACAGGACGAAACGGAGACTCGTTTTTTGATAGGTAATCAATATATATCGCCGGTGTGTATGCTAGTATAAATCAAACGACCCTATAATATATCCAAGCAGATGTTTCCTCAGCAACCGAAATGGCGCAATCAAATTACTGTTAACTATGTCAAAAGTTGAAGTATTTGTCAACGTGCTGACCGAATTATGAAAAACGTATTTACAACAGAGCCTTGTTGGTATCGAATGGAACTGTATTTATCGCTTAAGGATTCTGAATAACTGGAACAGTCATATGAACAAACCTGGGAACTCAATAGTAATGCAGCAGTTACACTGTGCTAAATGAGGAATAAATTCTTTTAGGAATCAGGCCTGACACCATACCTGTTTTCCTAGTGTCGAAATTCTGATTTGAAAACACTTGGTATGTATATTGCGGCTTTAACTACGTGACATCTGGTAATTACAAAATGAGAACATGAGAGAAATCTAAATTTGATTACTTCTACTCCCACAGTTTCACCCCCATTGAACCATGGTACTTTAATCAGTAAAACATTTTTACCACTGGTTTTAGTAGTCTAGATGAGTTTCACATTTGCCTCCTCACATGCTTTTAGACTGATTACATTTAACTAGAACTGGTTGGAAGAAGAAAGTAAGTGGTCACTTCCTGGCATGAAGCTCTGATAGCCAGGAAGTAATAATATGAAAAATGATCCAGAATAGATAACATTTTTGATCCTATAACATCCACATAGAACTTTAACAAGCTTTATTAAACCACATGTAAAGTGTGAATTAAGAAAGACTTTCCATATTTTTATTGTTGGTCTCATTTCAGTAACCATAACTTTTATGCTTACAGCATGTCCAAGGAACAGTAACCATCAAATAAATCACGTATTATCTAGCATATATCATACGTAAACTAAGGATACAGAAAAGAAGATCAAACCTAAGAAAAATTATGTTCATTTGTGGTTTACGGTTGTTGTTTACTCAATAACTCTCAATGTAAGTATGTCTTCCTTAAAACTCAGTTTGTTATTATTGTCATTTCAACTCACTTTAAACAGAAATCGAACGTTTAACTCTAAATATGGTCTCGCAGTAAAACAAGTGAGTGAAAAACTACCTCCAATGCATTTCTGAACGACATCGTTCTATACATGTGTTGAAGCCTGGATGAATAACTAATCAACTTCTAACTCAAATAAACATCATGTCTAACTTTAAAAATCAACATTATCGTTTGCAAAATAAATATTAAAAGATTGATTTAAAATATTATTATTTATATGATATACAACATAGGCTGCTTTTTTCCTTCCTTTTATATGAGATACAAAATATGTTCGTTGCACAGTTAAGTTGGTAAAACAACGGTATCCGCTACGATTTTCAAAGATCTTTCGTTTTTAGTCGCCAGTTCTTCGGATCCTTGCTAATTTTACACCAAACTTCACCATGATGAGGCTCTGCACTAACACATCGTCGATATACTTCTTTCTGTTGATCCTAAGAAGAGTTAAATTAAAATGATGTATGAAGCTTGTACCAATGTTTAAAAAAAGATAGGTTATCATGAATAGATTTATGTAGTGCAACAGTGAGGTAGCCTTTTTGAAGGCTGGTCGTGTTTATATTACAATCAGAATGACTATGTTGAAGTTTTACAGGTAGTAATATGACACAGTAGGACTCTAAAATGGATACTCCGCAAACACATTATTTATCTGTTCACTAATAACCTGAACTGAACATTAGATGATATTTTGGGTAAAACAATACACAAAGTGAGGAATAATTTGCGATGCGTAATTCAAGGAAAAAAAATATTACAATATTATCAAGCAAGTCTTTGGATATAACACTAAGAAATGAGAACCATTTGCGACTGTACGATAAAGTGTTCACCGTAACTAACTAACACAGAGATTAATTTGTGACATTATTTTGAAGTTAACTATTGCAGAATTCTTCGGAAAACCTGATTTAGTCAATAAACAATCTAAAACGTTAACTGTACAAATGTACAGATTATTGATTATGAAGTTACAGATTAAAAGCTCGAATAGGTTCTTGATCACAATCACACGTAATTTTGATCTACACGGTTGCCTATGGAATGTAATGCGAATCACGTATTTACTTAAGAAAGCACAGTGTTTCGAAAAAAAACTCTGGAAACTGCTGTAGTGGCGAAAACTACTAAACATGAAAAGAAACTGAGACAAGAGATGACTACTTGAGACACAAAATGTAATGGTAATCATGCCGCAAACTAGCAGCAATGCGTAGATTCATGTGCCCAACTGTGAAACAGATATTCAGTGCTACGCCTGCCTACACTTTAACAGATGGGTGACAGTTCAAACCTCTCGACCCTGATTAGGAAAAAAGCGCCTAATTCAATATGTTCCACAGTCACTCAAGATCAAAATCAACTCAATCATCATCTATTATCCACGCTTCGGCTATGATCATAAGATGAACGGCACCCAAGTTTTTACCAGAAATGCAAAAGATATCGCTTTTAAATATCGCACTTTCTACTCAAAATAAACAGTAGTATTAGTCAGTGGTAAATCCAAGCATTGAGTTTAGTTGTGATTGTGTAATACAAAACAAAAACATGAAATTTTTTTACCTCTGTCCCGTGCTGTAGTTCAAATTTATAAAAATAAGCCCATGCATCGCCAAGATCAGGTTCCAGTTTCACTGTCCGCGTGAACCAATTACGTGCTTTCATGACAAGCCGTTCACACCAAAACATACTATGAACACGTAAAGTAAAAATGCTTTGTATAAAAAGGAGAAACTGGAAGGTGAAAGAAATAGAATATTTTTTTCATTGAAACAGTTACACCACTATCTGAAAATAAATGTTTTAAGTGTAAATAAGGGGCTGGAGTATCTGGAGATCACTAGTAAGCAACGACTTTCCTACAGTCTCTTCTGCTTTTGCAATCCAGGTTTCTGAAGTGGACTTCTGTGGAATATATATATATATATATATATATATATATATATATATATATATATATATATATATATATATATATATATATAGTCCTAACTGTTGTGATTCAAAGGGAGGAATGAATCATTGAGGTAAATTGGGTAAAATCAATTTAAAAAAGGATTAGCAGAAATATATCAAATGTTTTAAAAAGCGACTTACTTAGATACAGCTAAAGTACCAATGGGTCATGTTCACACTTCTTTAAGGCATCTACCGATTTACTTTTACGTTGGGCTCTAGGAGTCATGAAATCGCTTCAGCCCATAAGCAGCCTGATGTTGGACATTCTTGAAGAGCTTTTGAGAGGAGTGAATCAGCCACAGGTTTTAAATTGGCCCTCACCTCCAACCGGATAGCCTCTAGCCTAAGGAAAACAAAAGAATGAGGAGTAACGTAAAAATTTCCAGGTATGAATAATGTTAAAAAGTAGTAAAGCAATTCAATTGGTGGTGAAACTATAACGAAGTGCGATTAATTCAAAAACCATGAAGAACAAGAAAACATCCGACAACTGTTTTGTTCAACGATTGTGTCTGTAATTCCATTCAAGGTTCAACTCTCGGTCTTTAAGAATTATAAACCTTACCAATGATTAAAACAACCCAACGAAGTCCTACAAACGGATATTTCTTAAATTAATGTCGGATAATAAAAACCACTGTTGAAGTAAGAAATTACCTGAAAACAAGTGGAAACTCATTGGCGGAAAACTGGTGGTGAAAGAAACAAGAAGACACGTGGGAAGGAATGTCTATTATCAACAAGTGGGACAGTAGTCGTTAAATGTGGTACACCTTGCACTAAAACCGTCATTTACAAAATGTGCTTCATTTCCTCTTCTGCTTCTTTCTTGATTTGCTTTTCATACACCTGCTTTTTCTCTTGCGTTTCTCTTGGCGGAATCCTTACCCACTGTAGGTAATTCTTTATGATTTCTGCCACCATCTCAACATATACTACTTATATCCATTCTTATCAGCAATGCCCACTACAGTGGTACTAATACGACCACAATTAATAGTCTCCACAAATTCACTAAACAAAGACTAATTTTTCAATACTCAACAATGACACTGAAACCCAGAAATCTGATACAAAAAGTCTTCTTTGCTGGCACACTCTGTTTGAAATTTACGACTCGCGGTATGATGCCGATGCAGTTGAAGGGTGGGCTTCCGAATCTGCCCACGTCTATGTGCATTTATAAATTTAACTGCTCCTGTGGGGATAGTGACATAAGCAGAATGACTCGGCAAGCCCACATGGCTTCATGGAACGCTGTACAGCTTGGTTAGGCGAAGGAAGAGTGAAATCCACCAATAGCTCAATACTCGCCCATCTAGTGGATACTTAGCATAGGATTGACAAAACCTCGGGATTTAATAATATTTACAAAGTTTCATCACAATATTCCAGGTTTGTGCACCTCCGATTGCTAAGCACAGCAGAAGCCATAGCAATAAATTTGTCAAACCCAATTTATGTATTCAGAAGATGTTTGTTCGTTCCCTTTCCTTCACATGACCTTCAGCTTCAACCCAGATACAATTACAATAAATTCCTTCCCGGTCACCCGGATAAGTGTAAATGTAAATATTATCTCTTTTTGCACTCTTATCATTGTCATTTTACTTTTCGTCCTTATTTTCATAATTGATTAAGAATTTTAACATTTCACTATCTAATTGCTATACGACAATAATTTTATTTCCCCTCTATCCCTGTACACACACACCTACAAGGATTGACTACTGAGAATATATAAACTCTCCTAGATTTTGTTTTATCTTCTAATTCAGATACCCGAATTAATTTAACCATGTTGATATCAAATAAGTATGCTGAATAATCTGTAGATGTAAATGTAAGGCCTGATGAGAATTTACCGAAAATACGTATCCGCTTCAAACTCTGTCTCTTAATACTCAAATTGTTTTGATTTTCACCATTCTATTATAAATTTTCGGTTTGTCACATCATGAAGTATGCAACTGTGTTGTCTAACAATCAAATTCAACGTGAGAAAAAGGGAGATTTGGAGGTCATCAGATAGATAGAGATATAGAGAACACCGTAGAAAAAATTGCGACAGTTTAAGTTGCTACTCTTCGCAAGAGAAGTAAAAACATGACAAGATAAACAAGAAGGATAAATAAGTGCTGATTAATGAAATGCTCAGAACTGTAAAGCTGATAAAAACTGAAAGCATGTGCAATATTGTGAAACTGTTTTGGTTCACGTTATAAAATCTAACCAACGAGTTATAACACTTCAGGAATGTCAGTAAGGTGTTCTACACTTTCATACATGAGCCACACCATATTCTGAGGAACTTTGTGAATTGTAACCATCTCAGCCTAGCCATACTTAGTTCACTTTTCATATAACTTCACTCCAATAAACAAGGTATGAATACCAAGTCTCAGTTATCTCAGCCAAAATAGGATCAGTACCTTATTGACTATTTACTTCCACTGATTGTATATTGATACAGATGCTGATTGGTAGACAATTTGGACACTTAACAAGCACAACAAATAATGGGACTTCATTAATGAAATAGCAGTCATTTGTATCAGTGCTGAGATTTCATGAACAACTAGCCTATAGAAGTTGATATAACTTTTTAAATAAGTATTCATGTTCAATAATCTCACTTCCAATATTGAAAATAGGCGTCAGTATGCACCAGATCTATAGCACCAACTACACCAAACAAGTGCGAAACCCATGCTGAGTATACTTAATTCCGCATACGATGGCCTCTTGTAAAATAACTATGTATTTGACATACCATAAGTAAATTACAGACTCTTCAAGAAGAGATCAATCCTTCCAAAGTTGAAGAAAGAATAGATACTTCTGTTAGCAAATGAGCAGCAAAGCTAGTGTAGATTACAGAAGAATGTCATCACTGGATGTCAGTTCGGATGACTACCTTACCTAAGTCCTTAGGCACCTACGCAATTAAATAAACAGTTATAAATTACAACCTTCTGCACGCGATGGACATATAAATGCTCCTTACCATAATTCAGCGGTTTTGGGATTTTGTGAACGAGCCTTCTCCAATATTGAACGCGCTTTGGTCAGATTACCATGTCGTTCTTCAAATCTAGCCAACTGTAACCATAGTGCAGTATAATGCGGGTTATGATTAAGCTGACGAAGAAAATGAGAAAAAAAAGTTCATAATACATATATATGGAAAGTAAAACGCGAATTTCAGTTAGCCTAGCGTTGCTGTGTAAAGTGGTTACAACAGTATAAACATTATAGTTCATCATTTTATTCAGTGTAAGGAAAACTTTGTTTGACAGCAAACGCAGAAAAACTATTAATGTTATCGAATACACATTACAATGGTTGGTCACTTGGAGAGCAAACAATTTCATGTTGTCTAGTCATTAGTGCTAACCGAATTCTATCGACCATTTTACAATATGTCTACCAAGCTAAGAGGCACACTATCGCGGTGCAGTTTGATGGACGTTGGTTGGTAGCAGACAATCGGCAGGAAGCCCTAGACCTAATTTCGTGCTTATAAGCACTCATCAGCAAGTGAATCTGTAAACTTGAAAGCACTGATGTCACCTGTGGGATTCAAACCCGTGTTGCAGTTACCAATGGGAAAAGTAAAACTCGCAGTCAATTTCATATTCAACCTTATTATTTTCTTCTCTATCTCCATCATAATCATCATCGACGACCACGGTTCGAACAGCTCAATGGTAAAGTCGCTGACTACAGATTCCACAACAAAGATCAGTTCCCTCGAGGTTGCAGATACGCCTTGCTGATAAGTGTCAACAAGCATGAAACCTAGGTTCAAAGATCCGTGACAACTGAATTAAACCAGTCCACGTCCATCGCGATACATATTCCTAAAACCACATAACGTGTGATTTTTAAACAACAGTAATTCGTTCTGAAACAACTATAAACAGCCTAGTTAAATTTATACCCCATTACAAAAACCAAGAACTATTTACTGAATGGTAATGGACGTCGTTATCAAGTAACTCAAAAACTTAGGGAAATGACGTGCGACCAGTGAGTCATAGGTTCCAAACCCATCCACTTACCGAGGCCTAGACAGACAGGTAGTAAAATCAACTCTTACACAATAGGTTGAGCTCACTGTCTATGGCACGACTAAGAACAAACGTTGATGAGTACATCCAGATTTTTCGACTCCTTCAATATTGGACAAAGGTCTATCGACTTAAGTGATCAAATACCAGAGTGACTTACTTGCGATATAAATGGTTGGTTAGCAGCGAGTCTGAATTTATCACTACATCTAGTTGGTTAGAATCTAACACGAAACGTGAGTTTACTCTAAGTTGAAGATGAATATTTTCGTGATAGGTACTAACAAGAATGAAAAGGGATAAAACGGAAAGTTTCCACAACAAAATTCAATTAATTAACACGGAGAGCTCAGACTCAATGGTTAGATTCGCAGCAATATCACCAAGAATCTCCAAACACCAAATTATTTATCACGTAGACTTCAGTGGAAATGTCCACATCTTCCAATTACGCTCACACTAACAATCAAAGACCTTAAACACCAATGTTATGCTTTAGTCTGAATACCTATAACATTTTACAAACCTAAACCTATCTCACGTAACATTGTGCAACACGGCATACAGTGATTACACATGTATAAAATATCCCAAAACCACCTGAGTTGAGGAAAGTCTACAACCTCCTCAAGGGAACTTACCTCTTTTACACAAAACTCAACACCTTAGTTTCAGAGTTATTTATGTAGTGGTCCCACGACATACGACCGATTCTTCAAAGACATCTGAAGAATTTGATATCCTCCAACTCTAATGATCATGTTTAACAGTCATGAGGTAGAAGAGTGTGAAATGCAAGGCAGTACACTCGGCCTTTGATAGGCAATGGAATATCACATTAGCACGATATGTGGAGTAGGTTGGTAAAGGCAATCGAGTCGTTTGTATGTGTGCACAGATTTCGTTGACGACCGATCCCTCTAACGTATTTTGACCTGACAAGTGAGGTGGTCGATGCGCTGAACCGATTTACGCTCTATTGTCAGATGAGGTGTCAACGCAGGCGAGTCTGGGAGCAGTGAGTTTCCGTTCAGATTGGGAACACATCCCAAACATTCTCTAGTTCCAATTCAATGCGTCCAGAAGATCCTGCACTTTTTCAGCGTCTTCACCTAATAGGACTGTGTTATCTGCGTATTCTAGGTATACCAAGAATTCTCCTGCGACAATGTAAACCCTTGTAAAGTGAGAAGTCGGGACGGAGACCTCCACAAGTACGTCTATAATAAAAGTGAATACAAATGGAGAGTGGAAATCGTTGGTGGACAGCACTCGACGTACACGAATGACCTGACAACTCACCATAAACTGCAACACGCCAACAGGTATTTAAGTGCACAGCCTTCAAAAGATCGATGTACTTACTAGGCATCCTTTTCAGTGAGAGACGCTGTCGCAGGACGATCTCCCAGCCGACGTAGTCAAATGCCATCTTCAGGTGGAGAAATGCAGCTGTTGTCAACAATCTATAAGTATTTCTGCATAAGGTGTAGAGCGAATATCCAGTCGATACGCTCACGACTAGGTCTGAAACCTGCCTAGTTTCGTTGCGCTTGCTGTTCACCAGCTCAACTTAGATGCCTACTGATTATTACAGAATCAGGTTGGTTTTCCTGTGGTTACCACAAAACGATTTATCCTCTTTCTTGAAGACTGTGACAATAAGTGACAAAGATCATCCAGTGGGGAGCCTACTTGCTTTTCATACGTTAGCTTAAACTTCAGTTAGCCTGTCTTTAAATATCACTTTTACTACCATATTCAGCCCTTCCGTCAGTCCTCGCTTCATTTCACCACATTTTCAATTTGAATATGATTTGAAGGCCCCATCTCAATTTTCCAATCAGGACCACACAAGATAGCAGGCAACCGAAGTTTAGCTGGAAGCCCACCGAACTGTTCCTTAGAGTGTCCCATCTATCGTTACAGCCATGTCTTCTGCTAGTGAATCACAGATCCATTCTTCTACGCTACTGTTGCACAAGCCATTCAGTTTTTTTGCCCCAGGTTCATTGATGAGTCTCGACAGCTGTCTAATGTTGGAGATCGCTATAGTAAACTTCGCTACATGTTATTAATAGCGTTAATTCCTTAGACTACTTTTCAGCCTATAGTTGAGTTTCTACCACTGCTCATTGAGCAAGCGCCCTGCAAGAATGCGCTTACGCTTCCTCTCTCTCTCTCTCTGGAACCCTGGACGGAGCACTTCGAAAAGTAGTTTGGCTGGTCCACGGCTCCAATATTGTCAGCTTCAGTGTACCATGTCCCATGGTCAGTCAACACTAACCCACCTAAAGAAGCGGAGGTCCATAAAGGACTCTAAGTTCTGAAACGCTTCGTTCTGTTTAGGATTCCGAATGTAACACCCTAGTAACTTTCTGCCTGACCACTTGTGCATTGAAAGCAGCTGCAATAACAACCACGTCTGGAAGTCTAACTTTCAGTAGGAGGCTAGACATTTTTCGAACTGCAGTCAGGGGTTGCGTAAGCAGAGATAACAGAAAGACAACAACGAGTTTCACTGTTTACATTAGTTCTCACTGTACCGTTCAGTCGAACAGCGCACAGACGACTGTCGACTGACATCCAACCGAGTAGCGCACTTTTTGCCATAGTAACTAATAGGATACCTTCATCTGCAAGATTATGAGAACTAGCCATCGAATCTGTGCAAAGTTGTAAGCTGAATTTCGCAGAATCACCATATTGGTCAAGTGAGATTAAGTGAACAATCAAAAATCTGGATCTTGTATGCGTCTCAAAAACAACCCACATCCATGGCCCGAGATGCTAGTTTTGGCTAGCAAAACGTGTCGGCTCATTCTATGGAGGGTGAGGACATTGAAACCTCTGATGTGTAGTTTGACGCGTGTTTTCATGAGTCTGATAACGCTGTTTCTTAAACTCAGATCGTTGTTAAGCCCTGCAGAGCTGGGATAAATTAAGTAGGAAGTGGGAATATTTGTGGTGAGATTAGAAGGTGAGAGTGTGGGAAGTTGATAATAATCTGAAGGAAGCTGAGGGTTGAAAAAGTTGTCAGGGCAGTTGACACTTGCCGGCTGTCTACATCAAGGAAGGCTATTTTTTCTTCAGGTGCCTGAAAAATAAATTGGATTAATAATGGTAGTGAGTGGCAATGGAGTCCAAAGAATATCTGCTTGAGCCCCATCACATGGTCATCTCAGAATTCTGAGATCTTGGTTTGTAGTTTCCGAATCCAGCTAAATTCATACCACCGGCACCAGTTAAACACAAGGTAGAAGACAATGTAGTGCTTTCGAGGCCATTCTTTTCCACCACCTCTCGTCTCCTATAGGAGAGCTTGGATCAGCATGGTACCGCTGACCCTCTGCGGGAAACAGCTTGCTGCTGTCACCCCCTTGTCCGGTCAGCAGTACGAATTCGCCCTCGGACCCCCATTATAGCGTGATGACTTGCACTATAAAAATGACTGTTTCTTGCCTTACCATTATCCAAGTGACATTTTTAGTACGAACAAGCGTTCGACCAGAGTAGCTCGTTAGGTGATCGTGATATGCCAGCTCAACAACCACGTCAATGTAGCAGCTATTAGCCCCATTGTTTCTATGTACTATTAGTCTATACAATTAGCCAGTCAGAAATTAAATAGTTTGAAAGACCCGGCCTCCAGAACTGAATCAATCTAAGAGTGACGCTTATGTGCCTCGCCCCAGATGAGCGACACGATTATCTTCTTTTCACATTATAACAAAGCGACTAGCTAACATTGTTGATTGATCCAGAAATATACATGCTTATCAAGAGTATTCACTACGCAGCTTTCATGAATTAGGACTACACTTACTTATCACTTAAACAACAGTATAGTTGACCTCAACTCCCAAATGTTGAATGACGAGTTTTCACTCTTGTGCAATATGTTCAGCTCGTAACCCAAGAGCCAAACATGTACATGGATGCTGATTACAAATGGCAATCATGAGTAGCATAAACCGTTTTCGAAAATTCTAAGTAAATAACTAAAGATGAAAAAATAATGTTTTTATAAATACATGTTTTTCTACAGAACGGCATAAATGATTAATATTATTGGATGATTAGTTTAAACATCAGAGTGAAATGACTGATAATGCTAAAATATAGAGGAAAATGCATAAACTTACACCTTCGCGATAGGCATTTCTAGCCTTTTCTTTGAATAAATTGGCTTCTTCGGGTTTTATCTCTTCATTATTAGACATTTGTTCATATACTTGACTAAGCATCAGCCATAATTTTGGTGCTTGAGAGTAAGTTGACGTGGCCTTTTCAAGCATTTGCAGGGCTTTATTCAGTTCACCTAAACACCATTCCAGTCTAGCTGCTTTCATCCATACACGAGCTGTTGATGCAGATGCACAGGCTTTATCCAATAATCTACGTGCACGTGCATACTCTTTATTTTCTGATTCAAGTTTTACAGCGGCTAACCATATCTCTTCAGAATTAGGATTTGCTTCAAATGCACGTGCCAATATAGAACGTGCAGCTGGTACATCGCCCTATGAAGAAACGTGAAAGAAAATAAACGAAAAACGAAGTGTTCTTTAAAGCGAATAAATATCAAATAAATCATGCAGTACACACTTACACTGGCAGACTTTATCATGAAAGGTGAAGCAAAACAGTACACATTGCATTTTAAACTAATCGCTCAATCATTCTGTAAGTACGAACTAGTAATTCTGTGTACGGCCCATTTCAGTAAATTTGATGGTAGTCAGATGGGACTGGCGCGAGCATACCGGCAGTCAGTGCTCCCCAAAAGTCCTTATTCGGGAAGGTTACATTCGGTGAGGCACCTGAAAAAGTGGATTAGTATGAATGGTCTTGCTGACCTGAGAGTGAGATTGCACAGCCCGAAACAGATGCTTGAGATCGACCCTACACTAGTGTTTGGACGTTTCGGATTTATAATGAATTGTATTGGAATACCTCGAAAAAATTTAACACTATTATTGCCAAAAATCCGTTAGGAGACAGAAAAATAACCTACTTTTACGAATAGCATTTCCTAACACTCCTTTCAGTTGAGGGAAAAGGTAGCATCAACTAAGAAGGCTGGTTATCCTCGGAAGACACCTAACTGCTGCTACATTCTGTAAGGCAAGCAATAGGACCTCATAATTGAATACCAGCAATGTTATTATGATGGTATGACTGGGGAGCTGAAAATAACTAGAGTTAGTTTCACCGTTTATGAGCTGACCTTTCTAGCATTGCAGAACCCGATACCTGATACCTTGACGTTCTGTTCTGGCTTGCATATCACAATGACCCCAAGAGATATGCTGTTCCCTCGAGGTCCTATCATTGCAGAAATGTTTGTTGGATAACAGTAAAACGAAAAACAGTTGCCATTGTAGTGTAAGTTGCTACACTATAGTGGGGTTGTAGGACGAAGTCGTACTGCCGAGTGGCTGAGGTTTCACAGTAGTAAGGTGTTACCCTTGGATGACCAGCAATGCCAAGCTGATGCTGCTTCCCCACAAAAGGGAAGGTTAGAAAAGGTTGCCCACCAAAACAACACAATCCTAGCACCCTAAGGTGTGCCGTTGTCTACAACAGGGATTCTTGGCCGGGTTCGAAAGCAAAAGACCAACATCTCAAACCCCCAAAAAGCCATATGTGACCAGCCATTTGCTTAGCTCGGTGATCAAGCACCATCCTATCCTCTTCAGGTAAGTCAAGAAGAACTAGCCTTCCATGGTGCGGAAAGCCGGGAAGTGTCAACACCGCATACGCTTCCAGTAGTACACAAGACCCAATCAAACATAACTCACTCTCTCCTCCTTTGCCTTCACCTTCTAGTACTAATATGAGCCTCTTACGTCTTCACCAACCTTCTACTCCGCGATTATTGCGAACGATCAAAGTCATCGAAACCTCATTCCCAGTCTCCGAAAACCCCACTATCGATCTTATATATGACCTTTCAAGGTCTGCACTCTATGCCAAATTGGACAGCAACCATCGCTAGCAAAACTCTGGAAACTCTAGCTATGGATTTATGCTGTCTCTGAGACACATACAGGATATAAGTGTGGTTATTAAATTGACCGTACTAGTGAATCTTCAGAATTCACCTTACGAGTATCCGGAGACCCGATGGCTAGCTCTCGTGGGACTCGTCCATGTAGACATAGCACTGAGCTGTAGGGTAAAGAGAGTGCTTTTCGTTTGGATACCATCAAAAAAACTGTCTATGTGGTGCTCAACTGAATAGATCTGTGAGGACTAAGGAGGATTGTGAGACTAGGCGATGCCTATTCGTAATCCCCACCTACACACCACTGACTGCAGTTCGAATGATGCAAAGGATAAATTTTATGAGAAGCTCTCGATTTTGTTACAGAAAACAAAACGCTCAGGTGTAGTCATAATCACAGGTGACTTTAACGCTCAAGTAAGAGCTAAGCCAATCGGAGAGGCATCTGGGAGGTATTTAGGGAATCCGCTGCCAATGAACCACCAACCGTGATCGTTTGTTTGCACTTTTGCTCCGACAACCACTTGTTTCTGGCCAGCACTAACTTTGAGAATATGCAAAGATATTGTTTTATATAGCGTCTATCAACCTTAAACCAACGATGTACCCAGATAGATCACATTGCTATAAGTCATCGTTGAAGAGGATCGGTGGAGGATAGCCTCTCTTCCTTGAGTACCAGTAAGGATTCCAACCACGCGTTAGTACGGGCTCATGTATGTCTGCGCCTTACTGACTGCAGGAAAAAGGCGTTAGTAAAGCGTTTTTATAGTTCATTGGAAAACGGGAACGTTAAGTCCAAGTTAAAGGAAGAGACAGCTAAGCATTTATTTGAATATGATAGCAGTGCTCGTACAAAGTCTTCTGAACACTTTGAGTGGCAATTTGAGAACGTTTGGGATACGTTTCTCACCATCCAAATGCAAATTGTGCCACGGCTAATAATAGAGAGTGTAGTGATTGAGTGTGTCGACCACCTCACTTACCTGGGAAGTAGGATCAACCCTGGTGGGTTAGTTGCCAATGGGATTTCTGCACGGATACAAAAGGCTCGATTGGCTTTAGCCAATTTACGCCACCTATGGCGCCGCCGTGATTTCAGATTGTCTATTAAGGGTCGCGTGTACTGGACCTGCACAGCAGTCCGGTCTGTTCTACTCTATGGCTGTGAAACATGGCCATTGAAGGTGGAAGACATGAGGAGGCTTCAAGTGTTTGACCACCGTTTTCTTCGTAGTACAGACCACCGTATTCCGTGGTATCACCACTTGAGTAATGTAGAAGTCAGGAGTAGAGTTTCAGGGAGAAGAGGTAAGTCGGTTGACGAGGTTATGAACCTTCATCGACTGAGATGGTTGGGACACGTGTTACGTATACCTAGTCGATGTCTGCCTCATCGCGCCATGTTGGCTGAAGTAGGTTCAGGCTGGAAAATGGCCCGAGGTGGCCAGACTAAAACATGACACCAATGTATGAAGTCTCTGACTGTTGGTTCAAGCCATGTGGGGTGATACAGACTAACCGGTTAGGACCGCGGGACAAGAGAAACTAATGGTTGGAAACTAGATGATATGGCTCAGAACCGATGTCAGTGGCGCAGATGTATACATACATTATCCTCATCTTAACGAATCTCACCACTCTCATTCTTCTTTCCTATCTTTGAGCACTTTATGTTTCTTCTGACTGAATTTCTTATCTTCATCTTGGACCTTACTGCCTTTTTACTTGAGGCACTGATATGAGCTGTTGCAACTCGGACCGTTACTCAGTAATGCCTGGTACTATGTTGATATTGATGAAGATGTTCAGGAAGTATGGCGTGACATTTAGTCTGTTGTAGAATAAGCGGTAAAGACAGTCAGTGACATACACCTAAAGGCTGGTAAGCGTCAATGGATTTCAACGATGTCATCCGAAGTGAATGATGCGAGAAAACTAGTAACAATAGGTTCTGATCACGACGAAAAGTGAAAGCAACTCAAACGTAAGTTGACCAAGTCTCCACGTCGATCACTAGCAGTGGTGGGTGACAACAGCAACAAAGATGAAAAAGGCATCCGTTTTGGGGAACACTCAACAACTGTTTAGGCTTATTAGGGATAAGAGCAAGAAAAAGACGATTGTCAGTGAAATCAACACTTAAAAGGATGGAACCCTTATAACCTCTCACGACAAACGGATAGAACTTTGGACTGAACACTTTGGAGACCCCAGCAACGCTTCAATCGCTCAAAATCCACCCTGAACCTGAACGGCAAGTAGATGTTGGTCCTCCAACTCTTTTTGAAGTTGAGACATCTGTGTCGAACTTGAAACGATCGAAAGCAGCAGGACCTGACAGTTAGCACCCGAAGTTTTTAAAGATGGAGGTAAGAAAATACTGATTAGAGTGATGGAGGTACTAGATAGTGTATGGAAGTCAGAGGTAGCACCATCACACAATCTATAAAAAGAGGGAGAAATTTTCCTGTGACAACTACAGGGGAATTAATTTGACTAATATTGTGTCCAAGATACGAGAGTCTATAGTTATCCGACGCCTAACTGGAGCTTGAGAAAACCAGGCAGGTTTTAGACCTAGAAGAGGGTGTACCGACCATATTTTCACCCTCCAACAGGTTCTGGGATACAGGGATATATACCGACGACCAACACTTACCATACTAGTAGTGTTGCCAGGGATGTCCAATCTCATCGCTCCTATTTAACTTCATCATAGAGGTACTAATGAACATAACCTTAAGTACGTCTGACTTCACAACGATTGACCTACTCTGTGGGCGTTATCTGACTGACATGGAGCATACAGATGATATTGTACTATAAGGGGAGTACGTTGAGGGAATGCAGGGTCTTGTGAACGCATTGAGCAGAAGTTTGAGTATGTTTGGTATACGTTTCGCTGGCACCTGCCAAATGTAAGATGATACTCCGGGACTGGTCCGCTGCAAGTACTTACAGTTTAGTGATAGGGAGTGAAGTGATAGAATGTGTCGACCATTTCACTTACTTGGGGAGTTGCATCAGCCCGAAAGGGCTGGCTGCTGACGAAATCTCAGCACGGATACAAGAGGTCCGTTTGGTATCTGCCAACTTGCGTAACCTGTGGCACCAACTGGCGAAACAACCGACTGCCGATAAAAGGACAAGTATACTGCCCTGCAATCCGTCCTGTTCTTTTGTATTCCATGGCCTTGAGAAATGGCCGTTAAGGGCAAAAGACATCAAGCGATTACTAGGTTTTGATCACAGATGCCTTCGTAGCATTGCTCGCGTGTGTTTGGCGGAATCACCGTGTGAGCAATATCAAGGTTGGGTGCAGGGTCCTAGGCAAGACAGGCAAGTCAATTGATGAGATTATGAACCTTAGTCGGCTAAGATGGCTTGGATATGTATTGTGCATGCCCAGCCACCGCCTACCTCGATGTGCCACGCTATGGGAACCTGGATTAAGTTGGAAGAGGTTCCAGAGTGGCCAGACCAAGACATGACAGCAGTCGATGAAGTCACTTACTGTTTGTCTGAACCGTGTGAAGAGATTAATACTGCCAGGTTGGGGTCCCCAAGACAAAAGGAATAAGTGATTTACGATTCTTAGTGACATGGTTGAAAATAGGTCGTAGTGGTGCAGACGTATTCACTCTTTGACATCTTCTAAAGCTCAAATATTTGCACATATCTTCGGATTGTTTGCTCTCTCACACAACTTTATCTACTTAGATATCACTCTTTTTTAATCCACCTGTTCTTTGTGTATTACTGTGATGCACCTATGTGCGAAGCTCTACGCTGATTTTATCAGTCAGTCTATGTCTGAGCCGCTTTCGAAGACGCAGACTGGCCAGTTGGAGTCTACATAACAACAGAAAACGGTGGTTGGAGAATCTTGGAGATGTGGCATAGAATCAATCTCACTGGAACAGATGTATCCACGTATTATCCGCATATTAATCCTCATACGGCACGCAGTATTTTTGATTCCTCCTTGTTCTATTACGATGACTTTTTACAGCTTTCGATCGCTTTTTAGTTTATTTATTGATCTTTCATCTCAGTGCATTGTTACTTACTGAGCTGATATGGTGTGACAACTCGGACCGTTGTGCAGTAACCCCCAGTCCTATACTAATTTGATGATGATGATATTATTGATGAAGCTTTTCTTTTCGTTAATGTGAATGGTATATAATTACTGGTATCATTTAAAAGTATATTTAGCATATGTCTTTCATATTCACTACTTCAACCAGATCCTGCTAACTGCTACAAAGAGTTTAGAAACACCTTACTACTTTATTGATGCAATATATTCTATGGAAACTTTACAGTTTGAGTATCTACTAGGAAAAAACATGTAACATTCATCAATAAATGATGGCTGTTGTTATAAATAGTCACATATATCCTCAAGGCTACATCTCCAAAATTCCAAAAATGATGCGAAAACCGACTAGATAAGATTGAACTGTCTCTGAAGCGACATTATTTTTCTCGAAGCTGATGTGTCAAAAAGTAAGAAATGTTAATCTAGAGCTTACTGCGATCGCTTCCAGCCCTTAAACACACTGATACTCTCTCATTGAATGCAATGTTAGATTAAAGTATCAACTATGGATCACAGGAATTCATGAACCTGTCTGACTGAATGTTGAATCCACGCATTAATGAAATCCACGTTAATTGACAGCTTTTTTAGGTAATGAGCAAAAGGACAAAAAAAACACTTATTTTTTCTCTTTCATCAATGACAGTTTCATACAAACAAACTCACTGCAAGCCAACGTGTTTTTGCTGCCATGAGCCAAAGTACTTCTGCTTGAGGACAATGAGTGACAGCTTGACGTAGAAGCTCTTCCAACGTTTCCCTATGCAACAAGACATAAATGAAAAGATATTTAATAGATAAACATTTAGAAGCTGATGTTCACGTTTATTTTCGATCAAATATGCTTGAATGTTACTCAAAATTGATTGAGATGCATATTCTGCAGGAAATTCAAAGACGAGCTATTTAGTGGTTATAGGATAAAATCATGAAAACTACCTTATAAAATAAGCAGACAAAATTTTAATTTATTTCCAAAAATATAAGGGACTGTATGTATATTGGTATCCACAGGAAGTTTTGCAAGCTAGACTATCGACAACACTTGTCACGAAGGGTTGATGATGCGTCCTGAATGCTTAGGCCTTAATGAGACGAGTAGGATTTAAAATTATGATTTGTTGAATGCCAACCAGCTGCTATACTAGACTACAGCTTGACATCTAGAAGAGATGACTGAAAGTAATGGAAACAGAGATCACATCATCATCAAGATCAACATAGTACCAGGCATTACTGCGTAACAGTCCGGGTTGCCACACCTCATCTTATATCAGCACATCAAGTAACAAGTTAAAAAATGGAAGATGAGGAAAGAAAAATCCGTCAAAAGAAATGGAAGTAGAAAGTAGTAGAAGAGAAGAAGGAAGAATGAGAAAATGATGAGATTCGTTAAGATGAGGATAATGTATGTATACATCTGCGCCACTGACATCGGTTCTGAGCCATATCATCTAGTTTCCAACCATTAGTTTCTCTTGTCCCGCGGTCCCTAACCGGTTAGTCTGTATCACCCACATGGCTTGAACCAACAGTCAGAGACTTCATACATTGGTGTCATGTTTTAGTCTGGCCACCTCGGGCCATTTTCCAGCCTGAACCTACTTCAGCCAACATGGCGCGATGAGGCAGACATCGACTAGGTATACGTAACACGTGTCCCAACCATCTCAGTCGATGAAGTTTCACAACCATGTCAATTATCTCACCTATCCTGCCTAAAACTCTACACCCGACTTCTGCATCAATCACGTGGTGACACCATGAAACACGGCCTATGCTACGAAGAAAACGGTGGTGAAACACCTAAAGCCTTCTTATTTATCTAACCTTTAATACCCATGCCTCACAGCCCTACAGTAGAACAGAGCGGACTGCAACACAGTGAACCCAACCCTTAATAGACAGTCGGATATCGCGGTGGCACCACCGATGGTGTAAGTTGGCGAAAGCCAACCAAGCCCTTTGTATCCGTACAGAGATATCGTAGGCCACTGACCCGCTGAGCTGATGCTACTTCCCAGGTAAGTAAAGTGTTCGATGCACTCAACCACTTTAGTCCCTATTCTTAGTTGGAGCACCGTTGAAGACCAGTCCTGGAGCAACAATTTGCATATGGGTGACGAGAAGCGCATCACAAACATTCTAAAATAACCACTGAAGGTGCCCAGAAGACTGCATCTTATCAGCGCCTTCACCTAACAGGACTATGTTATCTGAATATTCTAGGTATGCCAAAAATTGTCCTGTGATCAGGTCAATCCCTGTGTAGTCAGATGATGAGAAGGAGACTTCCATAAGAATGTCTATGATAAAATTGAATAGAAGGAGAGAATGGGCATTCTTGACGGATACCACTCGATTTACACAACTCACTCGATATCTCATCATAGGCACTAACACGCTCATAGATGTTGAAGTTAAGAGCCTTCAATAGAGTGATGTACTCAATTGGTCCCCTTTCAACGAGACATTGCCATAGGACTTCTCGATCGACGGAGTCGAAGGCCACCTTCAGGTCGAGAAGTATGGCTATTGTCGGGGGAGGAGGAAGGTAAGCGTCTCTGTGTTCCAGAACCTGATGGAGTTTGAATATTTGGTCGAATCAGCTATCACAGCTAAGATTTTAGACACTCACAGTTAGAGACAGGTTATTCACCAACCTGGTGGTCATATTTAGGCAGTCATAACAGAAGTGTAATAGTCTGTTATGAATATAGATAGAATTGGTTTTATTTTCCAACATAACTGCATTATGCTGCGAATTAGTACCGGTGAGGACAACCTTAACACAATTAACACAGTCAGCATAGCTACGGTTGATCATTCAAAGTACTCAACTTCCAACCAAACATAGAGATGGATCAACATAAAAACTCCCAAAAAGTGCATCAGTTAGAATTTCAACATTTCAAAGTAATACATAAAACAATGTGAACAGAAAATGAATAACATACAAGTTAAAAAGGTGTATCACAAGGTTAACTGATATACACTGATTTCATGTTTTTATTCGAAGTCATGGACAAATTTTACCGATCATTTTGTAATGTGTTCACCTAACTAGGAAACTCAACGACAAAACAAACTTTTAATGTTAGGGAATGGTGGCAGTCAGTTAATGAACATCTTCGGGACCTCGAAGATGACAAAGAATGTATACATCCGCTTTATTGAGACCAATTTCGAGTTACTTCGCCAAAATTTCAACCACTGGTTCTTATTACTTCAAGGACTTAGTCAGGTAGCTTGTACCCACCTTCCTAGACGAATAAGACAAATTGCTTCATTAAACTGTGCTATATTTTGGTTTGGCCATTCTTAGTCTTCTTCCAACCCAATACTACTACATCTAAAATCCTAAGTCAAGGGAGATGGTGGCTGAGTATATACGACACGTGTCAAAGCCATTAAATTCGGTGTACTTCGTGATTCCATTCACTTACCTCCCTTGTTGCACTCAACCTTAAAATTGCTGACAAGGAGATTTCACCGCATTCTAGTAGGCTACAAATAATTATGATCAAAATCATATGGTCTTATCACGGTAGCACAATAGGGCAGAGGAAACTGTTACACAACATCTTTGTCCTTTCATAGGTAGTCGGACGTCTACCGGAACCATGAATGGTGTGGCTTCAAAAATCCCAAACGGGTCTTTTAAATTCCAGCTGACATCCGATCAGTAACCAACCCATCATGGCTGATGCAACTCCCCCATTAAATAAGGCAGTCAACACATTGTACTACTTCACTCCCTGTCGTTAAACTAGGGGAAAGTATGGGCCAGTACTTATGCATCATCTTGTATTTGATAGGTGCAAAATGCATGCCAAAAATACTCAGAATTTCGCTCAAGGTGTTAAGCAAACTTTAAATTTTGTCAGCATCTCCACCTAGCAGGAGTATGTCATTTAACCAATCAATTCTTCGAGGAGTAAGTCAGTCCCCTAAAGAGTAAGAAGTATTTATAGTTATGTCTATCACCATATCCATGACAGAACTAAATATGAATGGAGACGTTGGATATTCTTGGATGACACCGACGGTTGTTATTACTTCAGGCTACAACTCTCCACAAGCATTAAAACGGTTGGGTTTAAGTAGACAGTTTTGATTAGCATAATATGCTTTCTCAGTTTTCCTTTCACAATCAGATATCGCCGTGACAACTCTCTAAGTCAATAGGATGAATGCATACACTCCCAGTCATTTTCGAAGTTTCACCTTTCATCTACTGATTTTCTTTATTTTTATATTATTTTGCCTACATTAGTATCGCTTCTAACTACTTCGTTTCTGCATGATGCTGTGAAGTGGAGTAACTGTAACTGATGTACTTCTGGGCTGGGTTCTAAATTAAGTTGTTTGTTTATCTATTTAGCTTATGATCACTCCCAAAACGAAAAAAAAATAATGCTACAGTTAATATTCACAATACAAAGTGGAGAGAAAATAAATGTAAGACACTAAAGCTGACGTTCCTCAGTATTATCATAAACGATATTCGGCTACACATCGATAAGTAATCAACAACGAAATTCGGTTGTTCTGCAAGCCCTTGACAAAGATATTTAACCAACAGTAGTTGTGCAATTGAAAAACAAATCAATCGTGAGAAATGTCAGTGTGGACCATGGAATTTATAAATAACTTACCAAAATAAATTGTTTGTAACAGAAACAATACGAACTAATAAAACAAGATAATATTGTGTGTTTACCTTGTGCCGTGATTTCGTTCAAAATAAGCAGCACGTAACCAAATACTCTTCTTTTTTGGAAAATGCGCCAACGCCACAGCATAAATAGCACGAGCACATTCAATTGCACCATTGGTGGCACAATTCTCTGCATCTGATAACCATGTATGCTTTTTATCTTGCTCCTCTAAACCATAACCTATAATAGCTTTACTAAAGAGGAAAAGGGCAGAGTACAGAACTTCTAACGAAATGGGAATACAAAAAAACAGATACTTTGCAAACTGCACATGAACAAGGTTCAGATCAGTAAGTGATATAACTGCCAAGTAACAAATGCTGGTCGAAGTTCATCTATTAATTTTACGACGTGTCTATTAGGTCAAATGACATGAGACTATACATGAGTAATAGCATGGTAGAGTCTGAATTCAACACTGACTGAAACACATTTGGATCTCCATGCAAATATGAAGTCACTAATCGCTGACTTTGGTTATCACGCACACCCTGAGAGCGAAATCTACTTCCATTGAAAGGCACGTAGACGCAGTGACATCCAACTAAAATCTGAAACACTGAACCACTCAAAAAACACTGAAACACACAAATCAGACTTAATCACGTATTACAGAACTTGAACGAAATATACAGCAAAGAATGCACGCAATTAACAGTGTTCATCACACTAACCAAAGTGTTAGCTAACCAATGACAAGCCGATAGGCTACCCCAGAAACTTAATTCAGTTACCGATTGCCACATTCTTTGGAAAGGAACGGAAATACTCTTGTGATATACAAAAAAGAATCAAACTGAAGAATATTGTCTCGAAGATTCCAAGTTTAATAATCATTAGACATCACAACAGAATTTGGGAAAAGAAACGCAAGAAAACCAGGCAGGTTTTAGAACCAGTCGTGCCCGCACCAACTAGATATTCACCCTAAATCAGGTCTAGAACGCAGTCACACTTACCTACACCAAAACTGGCTTTATTTCTCAACCTGAAGACTGCAATCAACTCTGCCAGTCGAGAGGTCATATAATAGTCTCTTAATGATGAAAGAAATGCCCAATAAGTACACCACTCTGCACCTAAAAAGCTGTGCGCGTGTAAGAGCATAAGTTGAGTTTCCAGGTGAACAGTGAGTACTAGAGGTCTTGTGAAGGTCTCTCTTTTCTCGTCTGACTTTACAAGAAGTCACCTCTCAGGAGACCTTTTGATTACACTACACACATGACATAGTCCTGCATGGCGGCGACGCTGACAAAACCCTTGTTTTCATAAACACATTGAGTGGCAACTACAGAATGTTCGGGATGTGTTCCCAATCTGAACGGAAACTCATTGCTCCCAGACTCGCCTGCGTTGACACCTCATCTGACAATAGAGCGTAAATTGGTTCAGCGCATCGACCACCTCACTTGTCAAGTCAAAATACGTTAGAGGGATCGGTCGTCAACGAAATCTGTGCACACATACAAACGACTCGATTGCCTTTACCAACCTACTCCACATATCGTGCTAATGTGATATTCCATTGCCTATCAAAGGCCGAGTGTACTGCCTTGCATTTCACACTCTTCTACCTCATGACTGTTAAACATGATCATTAGAGTTGGAGGATATCAAATTCTTCAGATGTCTTTGAAGAATCGGTCGTATGTCGTGGGACCACTACATAAATAACTCTGAAACTAAGGTGTTGAGTTTTGTGTAAAAGAGGTAAGTTCCCTTGAGGAGGTTGTAGACTTTCCTCAACTCAGGTGGTTTTGGCATATTTTATACATGTGTAATCACTGTATGCCGTGTTGCACAATGTTACGTGAGATGGTTTTAGGTTGGATACAGGTCAGAGGTGACTAGACTAAAGAATAGGATTCGTTTTTGAAGTCTTTGATTGTTGTTATATGCTGTATTGGAAGATGTAGATTTTTCGGTTGGAGTCCGCATGATAACGTAAACCAGCAGCAGGAAACTTTAGGTGATTTGGC
The DNA here is from genome assembly GCA_944470555.2 of Heterobilharzia americana. Classification (NCBI taxonomy): domain Eukaryota; kingdom Metazoa; phylum Platyhelminthes; class Trematoda; order Strigeidida; family Schistosomatidae; genus Heterobilharzia; species Heterobilharzia americana. The sequence goes on from OX104134.1 coordinate 37,387,333, forward strand.
TCAAAATCAATCTGAATGGTGCAGATGTATCTAAACATTTCATCCAAATCGTCGTCAGGCACTATTCTGAGGTTCTAAATGTTGTACCAAATTTTCAAATATCAGCGAACTTCATGCTCATGTTTAACTTGAGAACCTTATCAAACGTATGGACAACTGCATGCATCCAAAGAGCAACAGGAATACTTTGAGTAAACAGTTCTTTGTAACTGTTACAAGTTCATTAGTCGAAAGTCCAACTGTCGATTTATATTCACTAAGAAGTACTAGAAAGAGCTCACAGAACTGAAAAGTAACAAGGAGATTAATATAGAGTGTACTGATAAAGAGACAGGGGTTGTGTTGGTGAACCGCCATGAATATATAAATTAAATGCTATCTGTCCCTTCTGATGAGACGATGTTTATTAAACGCATGAACTAAAAGAATGCAACAAAGCAGAAGGGAAAAAACTACAAGACATTACTCAGAAATGAATGAATGAATGATGTCTTCGTAGATTCAAAATAGTTAAAGCTCTGAGACCATCCGAGTCAAATATCTCCCAACTATATGGCCTGCCAAAGGTGTACATATACGAAACATCTCTACACTATCATATGGCTCAACAGTTAGTCAAATTCTTGGAGTTAATCAGAAGGCAAGTTTCAATTCGTGATTATTTTGATTTCGCCAATTTCATTGACAATAATAATTGCTCTCACAAGATATTCTCCCTAGATATGGTCTGATTATTTGCCAGCGTCGCACTAACTGAGAAAACATGTTGACATATGTGACTATGTTGATTCTAATAAGTGAAATGTTGGGATATCAATGCATTATTCCAATGAAGCTGTTGCTGAGGTGTATCATGAACATCCTATTTTCTTTTAATGATGAAATATAAAGGCATAAAGATCGCATAGCTATCAGTTTACCATTAGATCCTATGTTTGCAAACTTTTCCATGTCGAAAATAGAAAACATACAGTTGAATAGGATGATTGACCGATTTGAACTTCATGGGAGATATATAGATGGTACCATAATCATCAGTTATACAGAAAATCCAAAAGATACTAAATATTACTTTAACAAATGCCACCCAGCAGTCAGGTTTATGTTGAAGGGGCTTGATTCTAAGATATATTTTTTCGATGTACAGCTAGAACGATGGAATAATAGAGCAGTCAAAAACTTTATCCACAGAAAACAGGCGGACCGGAAAACTTAAAAACTGTCATGGTTCGATGTCTCCAGAAAGCAAACGATTTGCTTTTTATGCCACAAAATCCGCATTTGCAGCAGCCCTGATACTTTAGAAGATGAACTAAATTAAATAAAATGTCTTCAATGAAAACCAGCATCCTGAGTGTTTGATTATAAAAACTATGAAACTGAAATCGGATGATTATCCCACTTCTACTGTTCCAGTCCAGTGGACACCCATTAACAGAAATATTAAGAAATTACCTAGCAGGTGCGCTTACAATGACCTTATACGTTGCAAAACTCAGATCAACTTCCTCCACTTACCCAATGCTTCGACTAGGGGTGAGGTATAAGCTAGCTTCGCTGGCTAGTTCTATGTGCATTTATCAATTCACCTGCCTTTGTGGAACAAGGTAATTTGACTAAAATCACTCTCCAATATATTTCAGCATGAATCTACTAGTAGCTGGTTCTTAGAACATTTGACTGATTTTAACCACACAATAAATGCAGACAACGTTTGTATCGTTTACAGAGTTCATGCAAACCTTATGAAAGCTGTACACCTATAACCTCTTGATATTGCACAAGTCATCGCAATTCACCTTTCGAAGTTTAAATTTTACATTTAAAAGTTATTTTAGTAACTGGAATTGCAATAGATGCAAACTGTAAGAACTATTTACCCCCAAATATAATTTTTTTTTTCAAGTTGTTACTAAGATACAGGGTTTCAGAAATAACATTTTTCTATTTCTAAAAATTTGATTTTTCATTACATTCACAGATTTTTTAAACCATGTTATAACATTCAAAGTGGTACTGCTTCGGTTTTGGTAAATCTTTCTTGCATAACTATTCCAGTCAGCACGCAAATTTTTATTTGATCTTCTGATTTATAGTCGGAAACTAATATTGCTACAGAAAAGTTTCTTCCATTAAGCATTCCTTTTCTGTTTTCCACAGGGCGTACTTATTTTAAAAACCAGTGTAAAAAGATGACTCTCTACTCAACGCGATTTACTTTAAGTCTACTTTTCTTATATGAGAAAGATCAATAGGCTGAGACTTCATACTCCAACGCTATATCTTAGTCTAGTCACCTCTGACCTGTATCCAACCTAAAACCATCTCACGTAACATTGTGCAACACGGCATACAGTGATTACACATGTATAAAATATCCCAAAACCACCTGAGTTGAGGAAAGTCTACAACCTCCTCAAGGGAACTTACCTCTTTTACACAAAACTCAACACCTTAGTTTCAGAGTTATTTATGTAGTGGTCCCACGACATACGACCGATTCTTCAAGACATCTGAAGAATTTGATATCCTCCAACTCTAATGATCATGTTTAACAGTCATGAGGTAGAAGAGTGTGAAATGCAAGGCAGTACACTCGGCCTTTGATAGGCAATGGAATATCACATTAGCACGATATGTGGAGTAGGTTGGTAAAGGCAATCGAGTCGTTTGTATGTGTGCACAGATTTCGTTGACGACCGATCCCTCTAACGTATTTTGACTTGACAAGTGAGGTGGTCGATGCGCTGAACCAATTTACGCTCTATTGTCAGATGAGGTGTCAACGCAGGCGAGTCTGGGAGCAATGAGTTTCCGTTCAGATTGGGAACACATCCCGAACATTCTGTAGTTGCCACTCAATGTGTTTATGAAAACAAGGGTTTTGTCAGCGTCGCCGCCATGCAGGACTATGTCATGTGTGTAGTGTAATCGAAAGGTCTCCTGAGAGGTGACTTCTTGTAAAGTCAGACGAGAAAAAAGAGACCTACAGAAGCACGTCTATAACAATATTTACTTAGAATGCGAATAGTGAGCACCGATGACAGCTAACACTAGACGTTGACTACTCATCTGACGTCTAATCACACGCTCTAACGTGCCCAGTGGTGATGGAATATATAACATTTATCAAAGTAATGTACTTACCTGGTACGCATTTTAGAGAGACGCTGCCATAAGATCTAGATATCAGCGGAATTAATACCCTCTTCAAATTAGGAAATAAAGATAGTGCCAGACGTTATTGTGTTTGTGGTGGGTGAAAATGTGGCTTGCGCGCCGTAGACTAAGTCATAATTTTACCTGATTTCCCGTAGTTTCAGCTGTGTATCTAATAATTACAGTACCTAGAATGCAGGACAGTATTCCTCAAACCGATTCCCCTATGGCTATCACAAGAAGACTTATTCTCTTTTTCGAAGACTAGAACAATCAGCTGTTGAGATCAGTCAAAGGGTATCATGCCTGATTCTCGTATACTAGGTAACACATCAAGTTGGTCTAACTGATAATCTCTATCCACCATTTTTCAATATCTGTGGTGCTAGTCAACTGAGAACTCAGTTTCACGGACAAGTCTAAATAACTGTCGAATGTTTCCTGTCGCCACCGGCTTTTATACTTTCTTAGACTCTGCTGTTCACGTTCACTGAGTTTACATTCTAGCTGCTGCGGCCCCTCATAGTGTTCGGGGCCTGCAGAATTGCGTTCATAAGCACCGATTTAATTTAGAAAACGTTGCTGAAATGTACTGGCCTTTTCTAACCTTTTCCTCAGGATCAATTACAGCATTTGTCACTGTTTTTACAGAAGACTGGAGATGGTACTAGGTTTCCGCAGAATGACTGGCGTTATTCTGTTCCAGCGACGGCCTAGCTAGTTGGAAATGCTTAAGTAGGAATATTAGTAGAGAGACATGTAGGAAGATTAGAAGACAAAGAGCGAGTAGGTTGATGGCGACCAAAAGGAACTTGAGCGCTGACACAGACATGACGGTGGTCGACACTTAGCGTCTGCCTTCACAATTGAAGGTTACTTCTTGAGGAAGCTGAAGGGTGAATTAGATATCAGCAGTAGTGGTGCACGACCGCAAAATTTAAGGGACTCCTGGTTTATGCCGGTTACACAAAACTTCTTCAAGAGTTTCGGACTCATATTGTGTGTAACCAATAATATCGGTGGTTATCGTAACTCAGTATTCCAGTGAATAATGCTTTTGGATTTGGTATATTCGGTGCTTAGTTCCAGTTCTAGTTAAAACACAATCACTCAATGACTTGCAAGTAAATACATCTGACACACGAATAGGGCAAAAGATTCAGAAATACATAGAATATAAAGGAAAACTTACATTACTGCTTGAGCAGTGAGGACACTCTTAGCTTTCTCACATTCTTCTGCATCTTTAATCCATTGGTCACGATTAATTTCAACCATATTGGCTTGTAATGACGCAACACCACGATCAACAATTTTTTGTACCATAGCCTGATTGCCTTGAGCCTCTTCTAAACGAGTAGCTGCAAACCAAATTTGTCTATCTGTAGGAATACTTTCACGAGCCTTATTCAAAACAACCCTGGCTTGTTCATAAGTTTCTAAACGCGCCAATGCAAGCCACAATTCAACAGATGTAGGACAACATTCCACGGCCAAAGTTAACATGAGTCGAGCGTCATCTTCATCCTCTAATTCAACAGCCAGCTTCCATAATCTAACAGAATTAGGAACTTGTTCTAATGCTAAATTAACAACGTGCAAATATAAACACAAATTATTTACCTTCATAAAGATAAATATCGCGGTGATTAAATGTATTTTATCGTTAATCAGAAAAGAAATTATCTCAATGTTAGTTTGCCTATTGGATATTTTACACAATAAAACAGTATTACTTTGCCAGATGACATTTCGAGCGCGATTAATCACCAAATTAAAACTTCTCTTTTCCTAGTCGCTACAGAAAGTAATTAGCTATTCTAGCCTTACTGGAACACTTAGGCTATCCTCATATGTCACATAGCAGATAAGTGTAACATTTTGGAGAGTCAAAACATAATTAAACAAAGTTGTTATTCCAACAGCTATATGATATTGTGCATTCATCAAACACGTCACTTGATAGGAACGAGCGGTTAATCACCACTAGCTATTCATAAAAAGCTTTTTCTTTTTTGCAATAGCATTACCTATATTTGTTGTTTAGAGTAAGTGAACACCTATAATAGCTTAGTAACCCATAACAGGCTTTTTATAGTACTGAATAAGATTGCCGAGGTCTGGTCTGCATAACAAGCCCTAAATTTTTGAAGCCTGTTTCAACCAATCGTTTTGCCCAGAAGTTTCAGGAGAAAGCACATGAACCATCGTGTGAATATCAGGCTGATTGAAGAGACGAAAAATCAACAGGATTCAAATCTAATAAGGCCTGGAAATAGCCTAGGCCAGTTTAAATATATATAAACCCTTGTATTTTGTATATATTTTGACGTTTCAATACGCCTATTATGTTACCGCCTTGTCCATTTATCAAGAACTGAGCGACCTTCAAGGGGTGGCATCTGAAGATTATTGTCCAAGCATCCATATATACACAACGCGGGCTACATCAGTTGGTCACTACAAGGTTGGAACAAGTGACGACAGGGATATATATATATATACATATAAATAGGGTCGAGCTAACTTTAGTGCTTGAAAGTCTGTACTACTAAACAGTTGCTCGAGCTGTTAATTGGGGAAGGATTAGAGTAAAGAACCTACTGCATGGATATGGACTGAAATAATAAGCCATGCTTCCAATAATAAAATAAGCATGTACATAGTGCTTATCAAAATGTTAAACTCAATTTCAATACCATTGGACACGTAAAACTAAATAACCAAGATTAATCTAGCTCACCTTTTTTGTATACAATTTTTTTAGCCTTATGCTCTGTTTCCAAATCGGCTGCTTTTACCCATAACCGAACAGACTGTGGCAGATGACGTATAGCCTGAGCCACAACGGATTTTGCTTGTTCAGGTGGCACTAGTCGTGCTGCTTCAAGCCAAATATCTTCTGATTTAGGGCATTCTTCACATCCGCTAAGAATTAAGTTGCGTGCCACCTTGATTTGACAAGAAAATGTAAACAAACTATGATATTACTCTAAAAAATAGTCAATCACGTCTCGCAAAGAAAGAAAGCTGGAATTAGGATGGTGTGTCTACAGGTTAGGACATAACACAAACCATATAGTAAGAAAGTATACTTGTCAGATTTCGGATTTCTTGACTATTGTGTAAGATGGTGCAGTGAAATAGGATTTGTATAGGTGAAACCATTTTCATACACAAATTCGACTAACTTCGACAAATAATTTCCAAATGCACAACGTAGATACTATAGTACACATTCGCACTTAAGTATGCACGCATTTAGATTGGTTGGTCTGCCTTTAGAACCATAATTCTGGTGACAGAAGTGTGGAACTGAGTACCATCAGCCCTAGTGTATTAAAATATACACCTCAATGACTCTCTTTACTTTACAAACCCGCCCAAAAGACGAAATTATGATACATTATTATCATCAAAGAATGCAGAATGCAAATCCTAGTTCGTCATACATATATAAATTCACACAACCTCAAACTTTTGATCCATAATCTTACGAATGAATGTCAGTTCTTAAGTTGCCAACTTTGAAACGTTTCCAAAACTAGTCTCATTCCGACCAAAATTTAGTATCGGCATAGACAATGACTAAGTATGCGGCTCAATCACCTTAAAACAACACGTGTAAACGTCGTCATCAAATAGCTTTACTTCTACATCTAGATGGCAATGTCACAAGCTACCGATGTTTCAAAAGGACATATTTAAGGACACATATGTATTATTTTCGCACGTAGCCGTCAGTAGGTTTTTAGTAATTCACTAGAAGTGTGCTTTTGTGGTGCATACTGAGCTGCTGATAGACATTTACACATACCACAATGCGCTACCAGTCCTGAAGAAAAACTTTACGCTTGGCAGGTTGTCAGACGTTTCATATTACCCCTCAATGAATACAAATCGATAACGTAATGTTTGATCTTTAGTGTCGACTGAATTCTATAGAACAATCTCGAGAATTATTTAGCACAAATGTGGACAAAATCACTGAGTTGATTCCGATTCGATTTTTTCCTCAATTCAACTAGTAATTCTTAAACGTCAAATGTGAACTGTTGAGGTTATTCAATCAATAACATAGGATCCTGTTTTACAAAGTAACCCTTCAAATTCCTCTACCTAATCTGCTGGTGTTATCAACCAAGACTTCCTACTTATCCTAGTTTCAGGTTTATGGTAGTTTGGTGGACTCTGAGCTCAGATAAAATCAAACCACCATTTTCATCCTAAGCTACAAATCTTTTCCATCACTTCAGTTTCTTTTTTTTAACGACCATTTGATTTTTGTCACACCTGTAGGATAGATGTCAAAATGAACTGATCCTGTGACTGAATGATAAGGCACTGAAGCAAAGTTACAGGCAAACTGAAATACTTTTTTATGTTTGAAGTTGGTTCTGAATGAAAATAAATGACTGCTAAAGGAATAAAGCAAAGCATGGTCGTCTGTAATGCAGAAATACTTCGAAGATACCTCTTTGGTTAGCTGGGATTAGCATCAATAATGACAAGATTTGAAGCATCTTTCATTTTGAAAAAGTATCAAGTCAAAATTTTGCATAAATATGGAGATTTTTTCCTTAACTTTATTTGCTGAAATATTGTAATTTTAAAAGTGAATCCAATTTCACACGATATGCGTTACGGCTCTGGAGTTATATTTATGTACGAAACATTTGTATTTATTGTTGAACCGGCTTCAAGCTTCTGAGAAGCAGTGAGTTTCAATTACTGGCTGACACTACGTGTCTTACAAAGGAAAGAAAGCTTTGACTAGTAAAGTTGCTTATCATATGTGACAGATCTCCAGTGTGCAACTGACAGTGGCGTTTCAAGAGACTAGACGACACCATGTCGTAACCTTGACTAGAGCAAGAGCAAATCGCAGATATGGAAAACAGTGGAAGGAGTAAAGACATTTCCCGGTTATCGACAGCATGATGCACTATCAAGAATCAAGTGTTCCAACCAGCACAATGAGAATAAAGCACTTTGAAAAACAAGGTAAGTTAACCATCACAGTTACTGTAAATGAATTGAAACCATCATATTTCTTTCATGCACTGCGGATCAGCTGATTGTAGGAAATAAATTATGGAAAGATAGAAAAGGTTATTTTATTGGGCTAACCTGTAGTTTACCAGCTATTTCTTCCAGACGAGCAGATGCGATCCATGCAGGAGCATGTTTTGGATTTGTTTCACGTACTGACTTTAATAAAAGTCGGGCTTTTTTCATGTCGTTTATGTCACCGCCATGTTGGGGAATCATAGACTGTAGATCAGTTAGATAACCTTTGGGATCAACAACAGTTTGCCCTGAAACACTATCAGAAACCTAATTATATCAAAAGAGAAATAAGTCATACAATGTGATATCTGCAGTTAATTCAAGAGGAAAAAGCTAAGTCCGGATAAAACTCGGTTCATTACTACCAGTTACAACAGAAAATTCATTAAGATGTGAATTAGTTAGTGAAAAACGAGTTCAGATAGAAAGATAAAAAGAATTTGGCTCTCTTTACACTTTTTATTCATGTTTGCTAGTTTCTTGGGCTTAAGTGACCAAGCTTTGTCGATGTGCAGACTTTTTGTTCAGGCCTCCATGATATTACTGCTACTTAGATTTCGATAGTATTAACATGTGACCAGAGACAATATCTTCGAGTCACAATGGGAACATAAACAGTTGTATTAACGTCTATCACATCAGAACGGAACGCACTCATCTGCCTTTTGCACATTCGTGCAGTAGGCAATGATCCCCACGAGGGCTAGTGATACTACCCGGTCGCCCAAACCTCGGTAGGCAGAGCGGGGCTCAAACCCCTGACCTAGTGATTGACAGTTATCTCCCTAAACCATTGAGCTGCAGCGTCACACCTGCCATGTCAATCCTAAACGAAACAAAGAGTGAGTCAATAAATTCAATCTCAGTTTCTATTCAGTGATAATGTAACCCTACTTAACGTAGAAGTTTCAGGAGCAGAAACACATATTACTGGCTAGTATGAGTAGTTGGAAAAAAACCACATTAATTAGCAATCCTTAGTGAAATAGGTTGTGGTGGCGAGTGAAATTGACCAAAACTTATTTGATAGAAAGTTAACATACCTGTGTCAACTTGATATCCATTAGAGATGTACGTGCTTCACCAATTTTTTTCATGTCAATATCCATTTGAGCAGCCTGCGAAGTAAACGGTGTAGTTATACCACCTAAACTTTGTTCGACTACATCCACGGAAATATTTGTCTATGGAGGGAGAAGGATAGTAAGGATATGATTAAGATGATTTGATTTACTTGACCATCGGATAAACCTTTTGAAATAATACTGTCTGGGATTGGTGTGAAACGTTCGTATCTAGGATTTCTTTGTCTCCTATTTCGTGAATCTCCAACTTCTGGTAAGGCATTCCATTCACTCTCAGAAACGCTTGCCAAATCACGTTTTAAATCCATAAACTGTTGCTGGATTTTCGGTCTTTCTCGTCGATATTTTTCAATCTCTTCACGGAAACGTTTTTCTCTGTATTCACGTCGCCTTTCATCCATTCTGTCGTCAATGGATGCATAAATGGCATCTGCTTCTTGATCATCCTTCTCATAGGGATCTTTCGTACATAAACTGCCACCATAACCCGTGAACTGGATAGAAAGATAGGAGGAAGATTGGTGTAAAAAACATCATTCATTTTCTCGAAATGTACCATATTTATGAGATTTCCAGTGAAATAACTTGGCGCGACTCATAAATTTGGTTTCAATTTATGTATTACGCCAAAAATCACACTGAACGAGAGGGTTTGCGGTTGTAACGCGCGCCATAGAACAAAGTAGATGAAGAAGGGTTTGGACCCAAAAACTATTGCTGGGAAGTCGAGTATCTAAGTTGATGAGCCACATCAATATTTAACGTACGCCAGTAGTTTGAGCTTACACATAGCCCATAATAATAAGTCATATCCATTAGTAGCTAACTTATAAGGTTTTCAGAAAAACAAATACCAAATAAACCTGCATTAAGGTGCATTACGCTCAGTTTAATGGTGATATAAATTCGTATACACTAGAATGTGATAGATAAACAATGATATCCTGTTGCAGTCGACGAAGTACATCTAAGCCACGAACTCAGTGATTAATAGGTACCCAAACCATTCTCTGCAGAAGCGACTAAAACGAGGTCGCGAAAAGTCATAAATTTTGTTTTTCCGCCTCTTTGGAACTTCACAAATATACATTCTTTATAAAATATTAGGTTGTAGGTTTACAATAAAGTGAATTTCCATAGTTTAAATGACTACTGATCACATAAATATCTGACATAAGTAAACGCATATTACGAATGGACAGATGTGAATGAATTGGGTACATAAATCTAGATAACTGAAATGCAAATAGTGAGTCATTAGAACAACCCACAAGCGAATACCGGGCCTCCACGAACTCCTTTGAACTTCTTGATGTTTGTCAGTCTATTTTGATGGATGAGTACAATGGTATGAGCAAATCTTGCGCGGAAGATAACACGGCACTACGTGGTGGCCGTTGTGAGATAGAAGCAGAAGCCGCATGAAGTAACAGTCCGAAGTTGCTTCAGCTCATCCGAGTCACAGTCAGTAAGTTTGACGTCAGTGAGATGTCCTGAAGAGATAGTAAGCTGAATAACCTCTCGAGACGCCTGGAACGCTGGGTGGTGCACTTTGAAATGTAGTTCAGCTCATCTACTGCTCAAATAATGAAGACCTGAAGACCTGTGCTCCATGACAAATTAACACCGACTGGCCTAAGTGGAGGTTTGGGAGGAATTCCACGAGCTCAATAAAGCAGGCAGACAAAACAATTCACCCCTTGCTTTTTCTAAGGATGGAGGTGACACCATAGTCAGGGAACTGAGGGGGGGTATGATAAACTGAGTTTTTTTAACACACTGTAATGAAGCCAGCGTTGTACCTGTCTTTAAAATGGAACGTTATGTGTATAGTAATCATCAGGGTATAGGTCCACTATCAGTAGTGTCTAAAGTAATGGTTGGTATCACAATTCGCAGGTCATATAAGACGCGAGAAAAACTAACCCGCGATGACCATGTCAGGTTTCGTTCAGGTCGTGGGATGAATCGATCGCCAATCCATCAGATATGTTGTAAGCCAACAATCGCGTTCCTGATGTTAGGCTTGTTTTCTATTCACCGGACAGAGCTATACTCTAGAATTCTGTGAGGGAGGTGTATCTCTGAGGAGTCTGTCAGCATCTTGAAAGTCTTATAGAAAGCATCAGGAAGAGTGGACCTATACAGCTACCTCTCTCCATTGTTCCAAACTATAAGCTGAATTAGACAGTAATGCATGATTTAGTATTTCTCTTCAACTACGCCGCCTGTAACATTCTGGAAACAGCTCCGAAAGAGGTGCATGATGGTGGTGTAGATCTGTGAAAAACTTTTCGGTCTTAAATATGCAGACGATATTGCTTTAATGTACGACTGCATACAGGCCACACAATCAGTTACCAATCAGCGTCCTTAAGTGTGGTATGTACTTCATATCGTCAAAATTTAAATCGCTTCTGAAAGATTGGCAGAAGTTCTTACTTGGCACATAACCTTAGCGGTGAATTATTAAAGGCCATCGAAAAGTTTGTGTAGTCGAGTAGTTGTGTAAGTGCCGGTGAAGGTGTAACCAGTGAGATTTCCAATGGTAATTCGAAAACCGGAACACACATCAATCTGGGCTGCATTCGGTATCATCATGACGTTAACATTGCAGTAGAAGGTCGGGTATGTAAGACACTGAAGCATGTAGTTCTACCATACACTGGTCTTCCCAGCCTTAAGTGTTCGACGACTTAGCGTTCTTAATTACCGCTGCCATCATCTGATTGATACACCACGTGGATTATTCTGTGGCGAGATGGCATGTGTTTAGGCGTGAAGACCGTCATTCATTGAGCGAAGTCATTATAAAACACTAGCTTCGATGGCTGGGAAATGAGTGTCATTATTATATTGGTACCTATGCTGTTCACTGTTAACTAGCCCTTGGTCTGAATGGAGGAAATAGAGATGTGATTAGTGTCTGATGTTGCAACATGAAATGAAAGATACTTCTCTTGGGTTAGCATCTGTGGATGTCTTAAAACTGTCTGTATTGCTTTCAAGAGACCATATAACTCAGTGACCTCAAATGATATCAGAAATGGTTCAGAACCGGAACCAGCAGCAATCTTGCTGCAGCTTCTCCGTTTATTTTCAAAGGAAAGTCCAAGCGCTGAGTACTTTGTTGAATACTTGCGATTTATACACTTTAAAGTTTCGACAGAGGTTAGTTTAGGTATTATAATTTTCACTTAAGAACTGCTTAAAAGCATTTAGCTGCCATCTAGTCAGGAGATAACAGACGATGACTTCTCCCCCTTGCTGAGAAACATCATAATCAACATTATAGTCCGAGCTTTCCGCAGAATTCTAAATGTAAAACATGATTTCACTGTCAAAATAATACAATCTGTCGCAATAAAAGCAAGAAACTGCTTCGAAAGTTTAAGAGCATAAACAATAAATATTTACTTCATCATAATTTGAATCATTCAGGTCCTCCTCTTCTTCTTCCTGCTCCTTTCTACGTTTAGATGGAGCAACATGTCGTTCATCTGAAACATCATTAGCTTCACGAGCAGGACCAATATCAGATCTCGTAGTGAATGCAACCGCGCCACGTCCTATGCCAGCAGCATATCCCAGAGGAGCAGGGAGTCCGATGAACTCTTTACGCTTCTTAGTTACTAGAGCTTGGATTGACATTTGATACTAGTAGCTTAAATCCTATCAGTAAAATGAGTGACCCGGGTAATCGCATGATAAAAACATCCTAAATTATATATTTTACAAGATCAAATAGCAAATACAACTAACGATTAGGATAAAAAGGAATACAAAAAATTATACTAACAATATGCATTACACGTTTGATTATTTGTATGCTAGGATGATCGAATTCTATGATTACTTCATACTTCCATCCTTCAGCAATGGATGCAGAAGTATGCGAAAATCCGAGAGCATAGCAAAGCCAAATCAATCAGACTAGCAGACCGTGACTTGAACCAAAGCAGTGAGCTGCTTTACTGTGCATTTCTTAGTAAAAAAAAGGTTGGTTAGTTGGTAATTTTTCCTTCACACGTCATAAAAATTCTAAGTGGGAAGAACATATCAATTCCAACAAATCGATCTTTCGTTGCTTTTTGTCTCCCAATCAGGTGAAAATTAGCATCTTAATCAACGTGTACAGTTCTCAGTGATCAATCCTCTTTGCTAACTTCAAAAGAATGTCTGTAGTCCATAGTATGCAGTTTTGAAGCCTAAGGCTCTTGATGGAAAAGTGAGGTTGTGAGTCTAAATCCACTGGTGGTTGAGATATTTCCTATACTATACTGTCACTAATTACGCCAGGGTTGGAATATGCAATTGATCAAACCAATGTGTGGCAGCTATTCACATAATTGTTAAATGTAGGTTTGAGTCAACATAGCAGGAGTCTGGAAAGTGTAGACAGGCAGACAAACGTTAGTTCTTGCACAACAATACAGCAGTTCAAGTTGTAGCACTTCACACCAGCGCGGAGAAGAAGCGAACAGAAATGGATATCTCAGTGAAGAAAAAGAATACTAAAAAAAATATCCATTATGATAACTGGAATGCAGTCTAAGCAAATACGTATTTCAGATAGTTTCTCATTGGACTACACGATCACATATGTAAATTGTTCAACGCAAGTATTCGTTATCATTGCGATAAAATGAAATTCTATTACAAGCATAGGAATTAGGTAACAACAGAGATGGTGAAAACAATGGCAAGACCATGCTATAGTTGAATTAATCTAGTTCGTCAGTCACTGTGTATTTTTATGGGATTATTCATTAGTAGGGAGGAAGGGATGAGTTAATACCACATGGGAATTAGATGTTCAAATATTTGAACAATTAATAATCTGTGAAATTAAGACATAAAACAACGTAGAAACTGGCAAAAGCTACACCAATTTAGGTTTCTACGATTCCCAGCACTTTGCAAAACAAGATGAACAGGAAATGAGTGACATGAAAAGTCGACAAAAGTGTATGAGGTGACAGAGTATCAAGAGATGAAGGTTAGTGAACATATTCAAGACCCCAAGAATGACAAAGGATGTATAGATCGTTACTTTTGGCAGTTTGGAGTTATACCACCAACAGTTTCTAACCACTGATTCTTAACATTTCGACAACCTTGGCCAGGTAGCCTACACCCACCTAAAAGAATCAGACCAAGTCCAATACTTCATAGACTGGTGCAAAATTTACGCACATGCTGCAAATTAAGTCCTCAGACACACATTTTACTGAAATTGCCATTCGAAGTAAGAGTACGTACCAACGATAACAGTAACGCCTGCTTCAAACCACCAGGCTTCAATTCTTCACGTCCAACAGCTATCACGAAAGATTATTCACAAAATACAAGGCAATACTAAACGCGTAAGGAAAGCTTTTGCCTAAATTAGTTTTATGTCTGTATTGCCTCCAGAATGGATATGAACAACGCACGACCTATACAGAAAAACCGAAAACTCTTAATATCCAGTGCCCGCAATAGTTTCAAATAGTCGTTAACCAAACAGAAGAAACCTTCGCCTAAACGAGCTTCATTTCAAGAACCCGTGGGTCATTAGTTACTGTGGCTGTTAACCTGTGTAGACGTAAAGAGAATGACATTGTCGGGTGAAATATGAACATTCGGTTGATTTTGAGCCGATGTCACTCACATCTTAATAAAGTTTCAAGGCAACTTTTAAGGAGTCCAGAGGGACTGTTCTTCTGAAAACTGTAGTGTTCTTTTTACTTAGGAGGAAGCCAAAATGCGGTCCAAGTCGCAGATGCCAACCCTGTTTTTTGTTGGCCCTCATTTTTGCAGGATGCCGTGTCCAAGTCCACTGCAATTTTCTAACTCCAAGGTTTTACCCCTTTTCCAATTTTCGTAAGTGCTTCCTAGCATGTCAAACATGTGTTCACAAAATTAGTCGCCAAACAGCGTTCGTGTACGATACGGTCACGAAGCAGTTGAGATTGGTATACTGCTGCGGCAGCCGTTTTCGTAAAGTTGCACGGATTTAACGAAAGGTGAGAATACTAAGCGCCATAAGTCCAATCACAAATAGCGCTACCATGTTTGTTGGTCCGAATTGGAAGATCTCATTTGGGATATCTCTAACATGGCAACGGAAATCGGAAGGAAGCTGACAACGGGAGGCAATAAAGTCGATGGTAAAGCGGGAATTTCGAGAACAGTGCCTGTCTCCTAGATATCCGGAGTTCGAAAATCCATTGACGGATGGGTACCCAAGTCAACGGGTAATAGTAAGAAGTTAGTCTGACTGACGACATGGAGCATCTCAGCAGTTCACTTACGCCCAAAGTCCTACAATCCTGTACTAAGATCTTATTATTAACATATGAGGCAGGGAATGCAACAGTTTTGCCCAACAGCTACGCTAAAGACAGAATATGCACATTTATCATGAAGTATATAAACAGTAGGTCTTGGAATTCATTTACAGATACTTGGTCTCGGAAGGCGAGGACCCCAGTGAAAACTCAAAAACGTTATGAAATGGAAATCAGTCCAGTCGGGGCTATGGATACAGTGAAGACACATTGACCGCAGACGACACAAACATATGGGTAAATAAGTTGATTACATCTGAGGATGAAATCGGCGAGGAATTACAGGCTAATCAGTGCACTCCTGAACATCACACGGAAGTAGAAAAATACGTCAGGGCACTAAATTAGTCCATGATCGTCGTGAACCTGACGATCGATCCCCATCTCTCATAATACCCACTGTATGAGAACGACAGGCTTATTTCGGGAAGTAAATACAGCATCATGAAGCTCGATTCCATTCGGCCCAAGGTGGCAACTTAGCTATCACATGATCCTGATCCGGCAGGTGATGGAAATTGCCGAGTTTTAAGGTAGCACGCCTCCAGCCCAAATGATGATGGCCTCCTAGCTGCTAAGACTGCAGGGGATTTATGAATACCGCCAGACATCCTACGCTCCAGTAGAATGACAAGAAGAAGCTTTCAGGTGGTGCTGTTACTCCAACTACAGAGACAAGAATTCGTTGGTGGAATGGATGATTAAAAGGTGATGCAATAAGGACATGCAATGTGGTTGTCGTCAGTCGAAATGCCCATAGGAAGCAAATAATTTTGAGGGTACGGTAACGTTGGTAGCCCCATGAATCCCTGAAATTTGTAGCGGCCCCAAAGGGGGGTAAATAAACTTTGAGGCCCCGTCTGACAACAAAAAACTTTAAAGTGATGCCACTGAGCTTACTTTTATGGCTCAAGTAAACTTTATTTACGAGTAACTTTGAGGATGACCAATAGGGTTGGGGGTGCTGAGGCGAAAGTCATTCAGTACGTCCGTCTACAATTTTGCTGACACCCCACAAGTGTTTGGTGGAACGCGACGAATATTAAGTTGTGGATTACTTGTAGAGAGTTGAATCGCTTACGTGAAGCCTTAATTTTGAATAAGGCGTTGTGGTGAGGATGGATATGGTTTTGTCTTTCGTTTTCTCCCCCCGTACAGGATAAATCCTTGGGAACGGGATCACCTTTCGAAGGATTGCGTCCAAATCTAAACCGTGCTATGACTTTAGTACCACATTGGGTTGCGAGAACACTCGCAATATCAGCTGGAGCTCTCACAGATGCGGGTTGATAGCTTCTTGAGAAGTACGGACGATAAGCTGGCTAACCCACTACTCTCATCATTCTTCATACTCACATCATGGTCAAGCGAGAAAAAACCGAGAACACTGAGAACCACCAGAGGTGCATTTAAATCATGGTGTAGGAGGTATCTCACCGAGAGTTTGCGTAACATTCTACAAGCACCGGGAGGCATGTATGACTTGTTTTTCGGATGCACATTTTTCGGACCTTCCAACGGAACTCAGGTATCGAGGCAGATTTGGAAGCTGTAGAAAGATATGTCAACGAGTTATCCAAGGTCTGCAGTGGTGAGGTGTGATTTTCGGTCAACGCATCTAATCAGTGGGCACATCGGCTTCCAACCAGCCCTACTATAGTCTCTATCAACTATTTGTTGTGGTGAAGAAGTATTAACTGAGGTACTAGTTGAAGTAGCAGCGCACACATTGAGGTGTTGTGGTCGCTTACTGCTAACTCAAAGCCTAGATTTCCCAAAGGAGGAAATATACTGTGGAAAAATATTGGGTCCAGTACAGCTGGTGATCTTGTGTTCACCTAGGAGACAGGATGCATGTTCTAGAGCTGTAATTAGAGGCATTTCATTTCTCAGATGCACACTGGTCAACTTAATCCATTTTCCAGTCATTGTCTTCCACTCTCAACTCCAAAGTGCTTCAGTTTGCCTCAGGTAACATGTAACCCTATTTGTGAACTGTTTACATTGAAGGAACACCACCGAGCAAAACACAAAGTGAACGGTTACGAATACACACGCAGGCACGTGGACGCTGAGAACCGACAGAAACTGGTACCAAGTTGGGCCCACAAACACACTTCTTTCCACCCCGGAAAGTCTATTCTGCTAGCCTACCTCGTCCCGACAGGCCGAGTGGGACTATACCAACTGGCTGTGCCCACTGGACTGACCATCAGCAAAACTAGAGCGGCGGAACTCCTAGTCGACCAGTGTTCACACTCTTTCATCATCGACCACCTACTCAGTAGTAAGCGAGTGTGCCGTTGAGTTTACTCACAATTCCGTATTTGGATCTCATGTTCTCCTTTTTGTTCATCTGTGCACTGCTTACTGATCTGGAGACTTGTTGTCTACTGTTAAAAAAGCGGATGGTAGATAAGAGAGGGCTTCCAATCCCAACCCATCACCCGAATCTGCATCCAACGACTTGCCTGCTCTGGTCATGGTATATCTTCCGGGTGGTTGAATATCGTCTAATTTGTGTGGAGATTTACGACACACGGGATCTCTGAGACAGGTGGGGTCTTTCTGTGTAGTGTCGTAAGAGAGATTTTTGGAATGGTAACAAAATGACGGAGGATTTAGGGGATAGCCAAAGACAGAAGAAGCGTAAAACAAAGGAGAGAGACGAACAAACGAACATTCAGTGATAGTGACATCTCGTTCTTGATTTCGCGTAGCCTAATTTTCGACGACTTTTAGCAGTTCACGACTGACTGTTCCGGTGTTTGAGACTCAAACTTCATGAAAGCATGCACTCTTTATCCAAAAAAATTGTTCATGCTTCAGAATCTATTATGTCACCTATATGACGTCCTTTTCCACACACAATCAGCTCAAGTTGCAGTAATCTGCCGAAAGTACAATAAACCTCAATAAATTCTCTTAAATGTCTGTCGATAAGCTGAGATTCCACGTAGCAATCAGCAACACCACATGTTCACATACATCAGCTTATTACTCCACCATTACTACCTTTAACGTCAATATTCATACCGATTGTGCTTAACTTGTTTAAAGTTGCTTTCATGGCGTTAAAACAGGGATTTCAGTGCCTAAATCATCTGATAGAATATGAGACGTCCATCTATAAGTTGCCTAGTGTTTACGGCTTGCTATTATGACTTGTTGGCCATCTACATAGGTGCTCAAGGAAGCCTGTCTTAACTGATATGGGACGGAACGGATTCGAACTTGATCACATAAAAGCTTTTCGGGGATTTGTGGATCGTTGTAATTAACCTGCTTCACGTCTTCGTTTCATTTGGCGATGAAGTATAGCTGGGATCCTGCTGTTGTCTAGTCAGTATATTAACTACTACGTAACTCGGAATGCCAGCACCTATCTATGCTAACCTTCCCTCAAGCGGGATCAATTTTTTGGACAAGAGTGCATACTTCCATGAATTACGAGTTTTAAACACCGGAATAGTCAGCTTTCCAACTCTCAGCATTATTGACACCACCGTCGTTGATTCGTGAACTACCAGAGACCACGCTGGCACATTAAGTTGCAAGCCCGGTTCATCTATGAGAACGGTCAATGTAAAAAGACGATGGACGGCGGAAAAGTACAGTAACAAAGGTGGCAGTTTTTATACGTGCTTCCTCGTTGTTGCCAATTGGTGACCCGTCACCAAGCACAACTTGAGTCATAGGTGTGTAAATTGTTGGTGGGATAAGGATGTATTGGATCGGTATTTACCTTTGATGATGACTGCACTTGGCTGCAGGTCTCTTCAGGACTGCGAAAAGAGGCTCATCAGTAGTCAGTACCCAGGTGCTGGTGCCCGCCCTTGCCACTTTAACAAGGAGGAACTGCGCCACCAAGATCATCAGTGACATTCTGAGAACGATAATAGTGGTCAGCAGTCCAAATATGGTCAAACGTACTGGAACCAGTTGTTCGGCTACCTCAGTCTGAAATCCTGAGTCCTCGTAATTGGCAACTGTCGCTGAAACTGGGCAAAGGCGGATAGGAGCCGTCCAAGCAGAACTCACCCATAGCGCAAGATAAAACAAAACCAGATCGTAGAACAAATTTTATCTTTTTGCCTAACGTTTTTGTTTTCAGTACAACAGCCAGCTTGAACACAGTTCAGTGTTTAACGGAAAGTGGCGGGATGCTGCGTGTTGTAAAGCAGATTTGAGTGACCTAGGGGAGAAACTGTCACAGCAGCAAGTGGGCATCCGGCCGCCACTGGGGGGGTCAGAAGATGAAGCCAACTTTGTCTTAGCGAATAAGGACGAAATTTCCCCAGTGATCTTTCACATGCTGACTAGCAACAGATCATCTGGAATAAGTGCAGGACCACCTCGGCTGTGATTTGTGGGCAACATGCGCCAAAAGTCGCTCCACGGAAAGAGGCCCAAAGCCATGGTATTCCAGGGATTTCCATAACCAGTAGTCGAAACTCCGGAAGAAAAAAAATACTCACGCGCTCCATGGAAATGACAGTGGATAATTGCATGAGTAAGGCCGATTAGGGTGGTGGTGGCGGAGATATGCAGGCCGCAACGAATACGTACCTGATGACAATGACAACAGGTCAACTGGTAGCCATTATGTTGGAATGTCGGCAGCTGTAATGTCAACAGAAGCCAGCATCTTTCTACTTCATCTGGCATGACATGATCCTATTTTACTGAGACAGCTCTAGAAATATATGCAACATCCGAATACAAATGGCTTTGGGACTAGCTGGGACAAGCTATGGGGTACGTTTGAAATTGTGCTACATCTTAACGGGATTTCGTAAGCGTATCATAACTTTGTTATTGACGTCATCATAAAGCTACTGAATTCTTAAATGACTAATCACATGTCAAACATGCAACTAGATATGGTTAATGCATGTTAAAATGCGCGGAAACGACTATCAGTGGAACAGTGCATCAACAATACCCAAATGTTGGTGACACCAAAAGCAGATTCCTCTTGCAACAGCACAAGTGAGTCAGCTTATACTCCAGTTATGCTCAAGAGAAGAAGAACTGCGTTCGATAAGACAGCCAACGTTACTAAAAGGAGTACCTCTGCATGCCCAACACGTAATGAGACCACAACACTAGGTGTTTCAGAAGGCGTAAAGCTTAGTGGAAGCTCCACATCTTTTGTTAGACTAACTAGACTTCAGCCACCAAGTGCGTCATTGTCACTTCTTCCAGAAATCGAGAGCCTGAAGTCCTCCATAGAGGAACTAAAGGCAGAAATACGCAGACTAAAAAATGGCAAAAACAGAATAATGCACTACAAGAAAGTATGTTAAGGGCGTTCGAGGTGTCACCCCAGCTGGACAAAATTAGAGCTCAGATTAGCAACCTCTTGCCACTGAGCATATTGACGCTTAGTGAACCCATTAATGAAGTTGGCATCGAAACACTATCCAAAGTAGATCACCTGGTAAACTTTATCACCACTGAAGTAAGCAAGATACTTGCACTTAAATTGAAAGCAATAGCTTACAACGTCCCTGATACGACGAAGTTGAGGGAGATACGAGAAATTTTGCTTGGAACAGCAAAAATGCATGGTGTCCAAGCAAAATGTTTTCGAGTGAAAAAGAGCCAGCAGGACCGCTGCTGTCCGATACGCTTTCAATTTAAATCACAGATAGAAGCGGAAGCATTCATCAAAGTGGAATCTATCTTAGCAAAAACCACTGTTTTCACAGGAATAGATAGTTCTTGATAAGAAAGTGGTGGAGAGGCAGGTATACAACCGTGCTCATAGACCTGACAGTCAAATGGCTCCAAAGCTGCAACATACTAAAGCTGAAGGTATCTCCCCCAATATACCCAAGCCTAGGACTTCCCCTTCCACAAACTCTATCAAGTCAAATATACGGAAAAACACGCCAACCAAAGTGGAGATGGAAGGCTGTGAAATGCATGATTTGACTCAACTACCTGAAGCTGTAGGTCTAGACGTATCCATAGAGAGCCCTAAAGTGAAACCTGACACAGCACTAAACGTGGTAGAACTCTCGCTGAGGTCTGCTGGAGGCCTAAAGTCTACTAAGCACACCAGCCCAGAATATCGGCCACTCGATATGCAACAGATAAGCCAATGCTCCCATGGAACCCAACACTTAGAGACGGAAGCAGAAAGCATAAAGTGATCCGAAGTGATCCCGCGATCCCTTCTGGAATTGACAGACGTACGAACAGTAGCTCTACCAAGAAGGTTCTATGCACTGAGCTAAGTCTCACTAGTAACGAGAACAAAAATAGACGTCACAACAACCCAACCCTATCGTTTACTAATGAGAAAAGCCAACATCAAACCACCCATAATAGAATGTCAGTGGGGTACTTTGTGCGGAGAAACTTTGGTCGGCTGCATGGCACTAGTTTAATAGGAGACAGCCTCCGATCCAACATAACGCCAGTTACGTCCGTTGTGAATTGTAACAGAAGGCAGTCACTGGTAAGGAATACAACACAGAACAGAAGTTTACATGGACCACAAAAACACGATGATTTTTTATCCAATGCATCCCTATCAGCTGCAGCTTTGGCCAAACAACTGATGGGGATGTTGAAACCCCTTACTCTGAACCGCTAATCTTAGCGCCCTCGGAGCAACAGAAAAGACAGTCAAACATACACACAAATCCTAGACACCAACTACCCAAGTGGTGTCAACAGATGCGAAAGCACAACAGGTCTGTTGAATCCTTCAAGTGGTATCACCAGCCCTACACACCCACCACGTACAATGGTAAAACTACCTACCCTCTGTGTAACAGATACTAGAGACGACGCTTGCATGAGGTCAAACTCTGTTTGGTTGGATACAATGTGCACACTGAACACAAATAAAAACATTGCTCTGTTCTCCCCTGATAAAGGTGATACTATTTCAAGTCACTGTGCGGTCGATTTACCACTAGGATATCCTAGTAACTCTACAGCTACAAGTGAACAAGGTGTAGAGACGTTCTGTAACGCAACGACGTCAGACTATACTCAGTCAAGCGACACTGAGATACCTTTTGGCTTGTTTAGCGAACTAGAAAGCTTTACACACTATTACTCCTCCTACTTGTACATCGTTCTCATAAACGCAAGGTCCGTCCTTAGCAAACTATCGGTATTAAGAGGAATCGCGCTCATATATAAGCCGCCGGTAATAATTATCACTGAGTCTTGGTGTCACGCAAATATACCAGATGAAGAGATAAGTATTGACATGTACACAATTCCGATGTGACCGGAGTAACAAGAAAGGAGGAGGTTGCCTGATGTACTTCCTGAACACTCACCGTATTCAGGTTGGAAAATATGGTTCTTGATTAAGTAAGTGACTCTCTATGGGTCACAGTACACTACAGGAATGCTACAGCACTGGTGGGATGTGTTTACAGAGCACCTGGTACCTTTAACAATCATGAGATTCCACTGATTACGGCTCTGGAACATGCATCCACTCTCCCATATGATCATAAGATCATATGCGGTGACTTTAACCTACCTGAAATTAAGTGGGATTCACTTACTGGTCCGGCTAGGTGTGACAACTTTTTCCTCATACTGTCTATTTTTGGATGGAAGCAAATTGTTACAACTCCTACAAGAGGTGACAATGTATTGGACTTAATATTTTGCCATAACATAAATCCTATTTTGACAAATGTAGGCTCCAAGTTCCCAGGAAGTGATCACAATACGGTATTATGCGCACTGCCACTTCCTGCAACTAGTACTTCAATTGGTACTTCCACCTGACACCAAATAGTATGTAGAGACTACGGTAGAACGGATTGGCAGCAGATGTATCCAATGATTAGGTGCATTGACTGGGGATCATTCTTCACCACTACAGACCTCAAATTAACCATTGATATGTTTTACTACAACTCTAAAACCTGTCTCGATACCATCGTTCCACTGAAAGGTTTCAAAAAATGCCACTAAACAATAAGCCATATATACCTCCCAATGCTCGTAGAAAGTTACGCAAACTCTCAACAAGATACTACAGACATCACGACGTCGATGCACTTCGGTTGATTCTTGGTACTCTTAACTCTATCTCGCATAACCATGATTTGCGTTTGAGGAATGAAGAGAGTCGTGCACTAGCTAGCTCATCTAGAGTATATGCTCTCTCAGCACTCCTTAAGAAGCGATCGAATTGCACAAGACATAAAATTCCTCTTCTTATCCATGACACCAAAGCTTATAATGATCCAGTGGATGTGTGTGAAATATTCAGCGACTTATTTGCAGTCAGTTATCTGGAACCTATAATTTTTTCGTGTGACACTAGTGCGGTCTGCACTTCTAAAAGCTATTCTTCTCCTCAACTAACGACAATAGATGTGGTTGAATTCACATACTCTAATATTCACCAAGCCATTAGGACGCTAAAATGCTCCAGCGGAGCTGGCACAGACGGAATATCATCACATTTCTTTAAATTTGGTGGCCCTGATATTCCATTGTTATTACTTAAAATATTTTGTCTCTCTTTGGAATCTTTCACATACCCTGATATATGGAAAACATTTATTCTCCCTAGATATAAATCTGGTTCAAAAACACTAGCCAGTAACTACAGGCCAACAAATATTTTGCCTGTAGTTTCTAGAATTATGGAGAAAGTTATTAAAGAAAGCATTCTTCAGCACATGCTTAGTGGCAATATCATCGCATCGAGTCAACATAGGTTCCTAAAATCGAGGTCCTGTATAGCTTGCCATCTTGACTTCTTTAACTTCATAACCACTATGCGCGACCGACACCAATTAGTCCTTGTACTCTATTCCAAAGGCATTCAACACAGTCGATCACTTGCTGTTGATAAGTAAGTTGATGACTATGGGAATTGACTATCCACTATTGGGATGGATTAAGTCTTTACTCAGTAATCCCACTCAAGTGGTGAAGCCAGATTCATACACTTCAAAACCTAGGCCAATCACCTCCGGTGTTGTCCAAGGCAGTGTATTGAGTCCCCCACTCTTTACTTTATACGTCAATGACATCTGCAGCTGCTTTACATTTGGTAAACCATTCCTGTTTGCTGATGACCTAAAAGTTGCATACACATTCACCCGTGATAACTTATCTCACTTCCAAGCACTAATACGAAGGGAGCTAGATATGGTATCCGCGTGGTCTACTGCTTGGAAAATTCAGTTCAGTACAGGCAAATGTGGCTGGATATGTTTTGGTGCTCCATCGATGGATATACAGCTACGTCTTCAGTCTACGAAACTTCCTATTCTTAAAAGTGTATGTGACCTTGAAACAAAATATTCAAGGGACCTCACATTTTCTGAACAGGTAGCATCGCAGACTCACAAATCTGGGACCCTGATGGGTTGCGTAGCTCGCAATTTCCACTTCAAAGGAGTCAAGTTGCTACTCTACAAAACTTGTGTAAGTCCACTGTTAGAATACTGTCCACTTATACTGAGTGGTATCCACATGATAGACAAACAAAATAGACGGTGTCCAAAGGCATTTCACAGCTAGATTTTTAGGACACGATGGCAAACAGGACTACAGCTCCAGATGCAGAACACTAAGTCTAGAAACACTTTGGATGAGACGACTCAAAATTAACCTGACACTCTTCTTTAATGTGTTACATAAACACAAGTTTACAGCCAGTGGTGAGTTTCAGTTCGAACACAACAGTTATTATGATCTGCGCAACCACGCCCATGGCGTCAAAATGAAGTCGTTCAAGTCCTGCTTGCGCGCGAATTTCTTTGCCGTCAAATTCTCTCAGTTGTGGAACAGACTTCCAGCTGAAGTGAAGGCCTCCAAATCAACCTCTGAATTTGGTCGGTTACTGGCTGACTTCTTATCATCTGGTGACTTCTACGGCCTATCGAATACACCAACAGTCTCTTTCACGACACTTCGTATACTCGGCTCTCTTAATGTATAATGAGAGCTGCAACACCTACACTGACTTTTCATACGAAGCTTTGAGGAGACTTCCATAAGTTACCACCCCAAACTAACGGCACATTCTGCCCCACCCAACACGGTAATCAGAAACAGAAATCCTACACCACATGACAGCATGAAATTTATATTTTCAAATACTTTATAGAAAAAGGATATACAATGAAAGCCATAACAAGTGGAGTTATGTAGGGAGAAACATGAACATAGAAAACACTCTCCTTGTTGGAATTCTTGCTTTCTCCGCCTGCTGCTTTGTCTGTTTTTTTCTCGTTATAGAAAAATAGTTCAGTTCTAAACGTAGGCTTTGTTGCCGTCGAGAATTAATTACTTAAGGAAAAGATCATGGCTGAAACTACCCCTCATGGAGGGTAACCAGCTTTACCAAGTTCAGAATACCTAACTGCAACAAGCAGAAATAAAAATGTTCACTGGACTACAACTTCATAATTATCAAAATCTAGGATTTATTTATCATAAAAGTGACCAGCAAAGTCCAACACTTACCAACTGCAATGCTGTCACGACCCCTGAAAACGAAGGACAAGATGTTCTGGAAGCCCATTTGGTCCATTCTAACAAGTCTATTGCTTCTGGATGCTGAAGTTGGAGAAGTGAAGACATTTGGCTTTCAGTCATAATATTCATCAAGATTATGAATCTTTAATGTGGAATGGTGCTAACATGCATGAATTATACAGTCCTGGAGTCGTCAATGAAGTACAGTATGTAAACAATTCATAAACTTTTCATCATTATCTCAGGCACAAAATACAAACTGTTACAATGGAGGTATTAGCTTCAAGCTTTATTTTTCTGCAGATAATACCTGTGGTGTCCAGATGCAAACCTGGTTTGTTTGTTAGTGCGAAGACAATACATCCACTTGTGCAACTTGTGAATTTTCTGCACACTTATTCTGCTGGGGTGTTCCATCAAGTGAACATGCAACACTTATACCTCCTAGTGACAACGGGTAAAGATCCAGATTACCTTCCATGAAGATGAATGTAATTTGCATGCAAACGTATTCATACCCGTAAAAATGGTGTGTGCCTGAGTATTCAGGAAAAAACATTATCATTATTGTATACATTTTACGACATATTTAAAGATGGATAATTTCAAACTGATTACCGAATTGCGCCTTTTTTTGTTGCGCAGATGGTAGAGCCGTAGATTTTTGCCATCCTTGAGCGACTACTAAGAGATCTAGCAGGCACTATTCAGGTTAAGGGTGCTTCCGATTCCTTCTTGGATGCTTTGGATTATTGAGCGGGTTTTGCTGATCACATATTAGCGTGTGGACGATGTTGGTGATGGTAGTTTCGACTGAATCGATATCGTCTCGTACTATTCACTAATTTTGAGTTTTTCTTAAAGTGTCATTTCCCATTAGGGACAAAATTATAGGTAAACAGTTTACGCGGTAGTACGTTTCGCAATTAAGTTGTACAACATGAAACCTGATCAGTGCGTTTATTTTCACTCCTTAGACCGTACCATTTAATTCGAAGTAACTTTTCTCTGAAAAGGAGCTACTCGTTATTTGTTTGCTGGTTTACTACTTAATGTATACAATTTAAAAACAGTGTCAGAAACCTAATGTTTTTTAAATCCTCGCACTGTAATCCCTTAATTCTTCTTTAAGAGCTTCATACTAGTAATTTACAGGCGATAGATGACAACATGAAGGGTTATTTTGTCCATGGCTAAATACCTTAATCGCATTTACCTTCACCTTTGGCAAAAGAAGCATCCGAAAACATAAGTTCTTATGCATTATTGAGAAACTATGTGTACTATGGCCTTTTTTAAATTTCTGCATTAAAGACCAAACAGGGAAGAACGTCCTAATTGGTGCGTTGAGGTTATAGTCGTCTCTTATGGATCAGAAGACTAGTTTCGACAAACAGGATTTTAAGAATTGTCCTGGTGCAAACTCGACAGACGCAGAGGCCAATCACTAACCATTCAAACTTGTTACGTACCCACAAATACGATAGCAAGATAGAACACAATATCGCAGTCGGATGGATTAGTATATTTGCGAGGTCGTGCCATGATACGGATGTGTTCCAACTAACTGACTAGAGGGTCGATTACGAGCGGTCCAACGTAAGACGACAGTGTGCCAAACGGCGTGAAAGCTCGACCGTGTGCCCTCAGCTAAACGAGTCCGATAAGACTATGAAGGTCAGAACCAATGTTTGATCTCGCCGAACCCTAGGCTATTGGTTATGGAGAAGCGTGTGGCACTACAGATCACTCCACTGTGGGTTTGAGTTGACCCCAAGAAGTCATCAGCATGGAAAAACGCATAGGTTTCTGCACCGGTAAGTGTCTTCCTACGAGCCCACTGAAACAAGTGGCCCCTAGCTGTCTGAAAGTATTCTAGAGTGTCGCGGCAAATGAAAAAATGAAATGCAACAATTCTGATTGTACGTCGATCGCTATCCTTAGTTTACCCTGACGTTCCGTTCAGTGCTCTTTTCACCTGGCGCAAAAATATACAGATGTATCATGGTTGATCTACTGCTGCCTATTTTTGTGCTCCTGTTTCGAATTTCGCCTGCTGCTCGCTTTTGTTTTTCACGCTTAAGGTTTACCTAACCAGTCCTTCATTAACTGGAATCCTAGAGATCTCATTCGCCAGCATGCATCTTGCCATCAAAACCCCATGACGAAGGTGCACACCCCAAGGTCATGACTGTACTGCCTGCCCCACCTTCAGGAACATTGGAAGATTCAAACAATAACCGAATAATTCCTATTTCGAATTGAGCCTGCTTCAACGCACCTCTTACATGCCATGGATAACGGTATCTAATGTATAGCTTAACACTACGCAATAGTCATTTCTCATTACCAGAATGATCAGACCTGTAAACTGGTTTGTATTCATGTAACCTTCGTTGTATGAAATGTATATTATTATTAATAAAAGCCTTTAATAGCACCAAGACATTTTGTAACGAAGGAAAACATTTACGTATGAATGTCTGGAAAAGAGATTTAATGATAACTTCCATTTTTGAAAAAGTCTCATTGCGTGCCCTTTAAGATTGATATAAAAAGTTAGAATGTAGGAGGACTTTTGCAGTCCCACTGGGTAAAATAAATGATAACTCGAAAGAATTTATCTTGAATAAAAAATGTTTGGTACATCCAATTTCACGCTACTTAGTTGAGTATGACTTCAAATACTTCGGGTACCTGATGGTTCGACCTTATTGTGTTTTTTGGGCTGTATCTATGAATTACGAGGCACATCGTCAGGAATGTCGATAACTGGGCCATCTGCGGGCCGGCTATAGTGAACTGAGTCGTCACTTGTGATGCGGTTGCCTTCGAAACAAGCATTTTTCAAACGGTCGACACTGACAGCATCTTTACATCCTTTTCTATCGATTATGCGGAATTTCTCACGCCGCTTGATCACTTTTAATGGTCCACTATAAGGTGGTTCAAGTGGTAGATGGACGGCAGGGTGGAGAGTGAACACGTGTGATGTCCTTCGTGGGACGGGGTGTATGAAGGCATCAGTCGTTTGAAGCCTAACAGCAGTGGGCCTAACTGGACACACTGCGATTGTAAGCCTAGTCACCTAAAATGTCCTGTCGAAAACGTGTTTGGAAGTTGAAGGAGAAACAAACTCATCTGGTAGGCGAAGCGTAGTCCCATAGAAGAGTTCTGCAGAGGTGCGTCCAACATCAGCTTTTAACACGTTACGAATACCTAGTAGGACTAAGGAAGAGCCTCGGTCCACTCACTTATGTCTGCAGCTGAAAGGGGAGCTTTCCACACTGGAAGTGGTGCCCACAGTCGGCTGTTACGTAGGATGAACATCCAAAGTTCGCAATCCATCCTTCTGCAAAAACACGAGCAACATGATGTCCGATGCTGCAAGACCGTATCTCAATTTCAGTCGACCTCGTCCTTAATATACTCTACATAGACGACATCATGTTCCTTATTGGTCCACCAAATATCTAGAGTCCAATACGCAATAGTCTAATGCAACCGCCCAAGAATTTATCAAACGGTGAGCAACTTTTTTTGAATTACATACTGTTCTATGCGACTTTGTGGTAATCGTGTTTGATGCTAGTCGCTGTTACTAAACTCAATGCACCCATTGTTCGGTTACTCTTAACCCCTCCTGCAAATAAACATTCCGCTAACCGTCCCCTTAACTCTCGGTAATAAGGTAGGGGCCTATGTGCTGTTCAGTGGTACAAGTCAGTTTTACGTAATAAATCAAGCCTGATTATAGCATAAGTGGAGGAATAGTGGCCATAAGTGTTGCCTGATGTGCGATACATACAAGGGAAGATGGGGTCAATAATGTATGCGCGGTCTTAGCCGGCTGACGGTCCGCCGGTCGTCAGTCAACCTCTGTAGGACTGCTCCAATTGCATCAGCAACAAAACTGAAAGGAGCAGTGGGGTCGTGATGCATGAGCGTGGTTGCGTTTGAAATGCCTTCCTTGACTTTAGGGAAAGCAAGTCTAGCCACGTTGTCCAGAGTCACGAACTTCGTAGTCCCTCGAAGTGGATCTGTTAGTGGTCTCATGACAGAGGCCCAGTTGGGATGAACCTTTGGTAATAACTTATCATGACATTGAAAGTGTGGAGATGTTTCACAGTGGTCGGCTCTGGATAGTTCGTGATAGCCACCACTTTATCTCCCAATGGGCTTAAACCTTTGTTGTCAATGGCATGCCCAAGGTAGCTGGGAGATTTAACTCCTGTTTCACATTTCTGCAAGTTTACTGTGATGCCATGTTTTTTAGTCTTCCGAATATGAGGTCCAAATGTTTAAGGTGAGTTTCCTTATCTAGACTCGCAATAAGACGGCCATAGATGTAGACGTGAACAAAACCTAAACAACGGAAGACATCAACCACAGAGCCTTGTGATGTTTGTGCTGCATTCCGAAGACCAAATGGCGTGCGCATGCATCCAAGCAGGCCAAAAGGAGTTATAGTAGCTGTTATCGCGGTATCTTCTGCTACCATAGGCTTCGGATCACACGCTTTGACCAGACCGACCTTGGAGAAAATGTCCATTCCGCATAACGTTGCAGTCAAATCGCAAACATGAGGTATCAGGCAGACGTCCGGCGTGGGCTTGGCGTTGAACTGTCGGTAATCACCGTTAGACGCCAGTGATTGCTTTCCCTTTTGACAACCATATAAAGTGGTGATGCCCAAGGACTACTCGAAGGTTTGGTAATGCCCAGTTCCAGCATGTGATCCGATTCACGCTTCTCTGTTTTGAGCTTATCAAGGGCTAGACGGCGTGCTTTGGATGCCACAGGTGGGACTGGGGCATCGTCCAAGTAGGTATTGTGTAACCAACACCACTCAGGGTTTTTCACCCTGTTAAATTTAGTTCTTGGATAATAATAAATAATTATAAATTGTTATTCTAACATTAGTAATTAACATGAGAAAGCCAGTTTGCAGGCATCATCACATTGATATATGTCGAAAACTACAAGATTTTACGGGTGCTGAATAGTACAGAGGAGAGGTCATTTAACTCCATCAAAAACATCAGATTGCGGTTATGGGACAAAGAAAATATCACTCTCAGCATATGCAGTGCGTCAAAGTGAAGATAGTAAAGATTCTCGTTCCTATGTAGTGGAATTAACATGACAGATACCAGTTCACAAGCACCGTCAAAATGATTTTGAAAGTTTATAGAATAATGCTGGGAGTTATATAAATCACATAGCAAGTTATTGATATGCGTAAACTTAATAAAACTTGCTGCAAGTCAAGAGACGTGTATGGATTTCCATCTGTCATTGCACACACAGGTTCCACGATAAATGACACAAGCGCGCAATGTTCGAAGTTTGCGTCGTAACCGGGCGAGTTGCCGTGGTGGACTGAGACGCGTTTATGTGACGTGCTATGTAACCCAGGACTTCCGGCTCTTCAGTATTTTACCTTCTGGGGGCAAACAGATCAGCGAGTGGAGCTGGCTGGAGTGTCACCATCACGGTTTGAGCCGGTTTTGAGGGAAAGAGTTCTCGGAAAAGGCCAAACGCTCGTATGTCCATAACCTCTCGCATGCGTTCGAGAAATTCAGTGGTTGGATTTCTGCCTAGCTTGATGTTACGAGGCGATTCGTCTAGGTGCCGCTGATCTGTGAGATCAATTTTCTTCAGTAGCGCGGCTTTGAGGAGTGCTCTGGGATCACTTACTTCAGGACCAAACATATGCGCTGAAGAATGCCTTCAGAATTGTCCTGGTGCAAACTCGACAGACGCAGAGGCCAATCACTAACCATTCAAACTTGTTACGTACCCACAAATACGATAACAAGATAGAACACAATATCGCAGTCGGATGGATTAGTATATTTGCGAGGTCGTGCCATGATACGGATGTGTTCCAACTAACTGACTAGAGGGTCGATTACGAGCGGTCCAACGTAAGACGACAGTGTGCCAAACGGCGTGAAAGCTCGACCGTGTGCCCTCAGCTAAACGAGTCCGATAAGACTATGAAGGTCAGAACCAATGTTTGATCTCGCCGAACCCTAGGCTATTGGTTATGGAGAAGCGTGTGACGCTGCAGGTGTACTCGCTAGTTGTGAATGTCTTCTCCACCTTATTTATGTCTTTTTGGAGACAAGGTGATTGTGTCTGTGCAGAATTTATCTTTGAGTTTCACAACATATGCTTGTCAAAAAGCTACGAAGCTTTGTAAAACTTCGGATCCACCTACAGCACATCTTTGTAGATTCTCAAAGGTGTAAATAAATCTAGCACATCAATGCCTAGTCAGAGCTCAGACTGACTATCCACGGAGAGTAACAATGTTGCACGCACCTACGTTATCGATAGTTGATCTCAGTTCAGTGCATTGACTTTATAATTGATAGAAGGGAAGAAATGGGTAAATCATCAGCAATGACCGTGTCGGAAGATGTTGGTAATAAGAAATATTTTGTGATCCTCACCACGCTTTTGCAACAATTGTTGTGTTCTGAGACCAACCATCTATTGATAATCAAAACGACTTCTGTTATTCTGGTTCCTTAACTTATACATCCTTGTATTCAGATAGTACGCCGTGTCAAGTGTACTTGGTTGTTTAAGCCCATCCTCTGGATCATTGGTGCTGTAGTTACTCAGGGTGCAGGCAGAGGTAAAGATTTACGGTTCTTCTTGACAGTTCTTTCTAGCAATGTCTGAACCTTTTAGGCTGATAGCGTAACAATAACTGATATGTAAGGATTTGGTCGACTGTTGCAGCGCCCACTCTAACACTTGGTACGACTCCGAAAAGCCTGACTACCAGTTATGTTTAGTCGTTGTATATGAGCGCATAAATATGGTTTTCAGTCTGATACGAAAGTTGATTGTACTATGCAGTTTTGGCTCATGCCTTCAGACGATTGAATGTAAGCCGGTTAATCACAGGTCAAAACTTCAATTAACTTATCCAAGTCTGGGTTCAGTGTTGCTTTCACAGGCCCCCTTGACCTGTGTACAAAACTGCTGAGTTCTTCAATTCAAAAAAACATGTAAAAATGTTTTGGTAGATAATAGATAATATCATCAGACCTGGCATTATTGCTTAAAATTTCAAGTTTCCACACCTCATATCAGGACGTCGAGCGAAAATGCATCAAGATGAAAGATGAAGAAATAAAGTGACAGTCAAAAGTACGAAAATATGTTTGTTTAACCTGCTAAGCTTCACAGCAACATAGAAGTGGTGATAGAACTGTCAAATACAGAGAAATATAAAAGCTGAGTAGATTCGAGTTATTCTTATCCATTGTAAGCAGTGTTCTTCAGAGTTTCTGATAGTCGGTTCCCAGCAGTGTTTGGATAATCGTTACGATGCAGCTCAAAACCACAACAGTTGCTCAGGTGTTTTCAGTTTTCCCCAGCGAAACTCCCAACAGTACATTAACCATTTATACATTCCTCAAATGATTAAACATCAATCTTTGCCTTTTTCTACGCGATAACAGCACACTTCTCGCAGTCTGTGTGAAAGCCCTGACAGTGCGTAGGAGAGGCAATAGTCAGTAAATTACAACCAAATTTGTGCACGATACATGTCTTTTCAATTCGTTTCACTTCCATGATCTTTATTTTCAACCAAGATACAAGAACAGTAATTTCCCCCCTTCAAGATGGATAAATGCGAGTATTATCCTTCGTTATAGTCTTCTCATAGTCCCCATCGTGATATTCTATCTTAATTTTACGTTGTGGTTCATTAGCCTAGGCAACCGACTACCTTCCAGGTGGTCTTGTGCTTTAAATTCGCTCCACTTACTTCGTTCCGGGTGACCAGCTAAAGTCATAAACTCTCATACAATAAGCGTGACCGATCGCCTAGTATATAAAAATTCATCAGGTTGGTCGCGTAATCAATATATCGTTTATCCAGCTTCGGATTCACTTCAGTTTCATCGTTTAATCGGCCTTTTTCACCTATTAAATGTAAGATCATACTTAAGTACTAGCCTGCACTGCATAGTTTAACGACAGGAGGTGAAGTAGTACGACGTGTTGACTGCCTTATTTAATGGGGAGTTGCATTAGCCCTGCTGGGTTGGTTGCTGATGGGATGTTAGCAGGAGTTTAAAAGACTCGTTTGGGATTTTTGAAGCCACAACATTCATAGTGCTGGTGAGACTTCCGACTACCTGTGAAAGGACAAAGATGTTGTATAACAGTTTCCTGTGCCCTGTTGTAAAGCTATGAGATAGTCATTCAAAATAGAAGACAGGTTACAGGTTTATTTTACTCGTAAATGTTGCACCAGTCTATGAAGTATTGGACTTGGTCTGATTCTTTTAGGTGGGTGTAGGCTACCTGGCCAAGGTTGTCGAAATGTTAAGAATCAGTGGTTAGAAACTGTTGGTGGTATAACTCCAAACTGCCAAAAGTAACGATCTATACATCCTTTGTCATTCTTGGGGTCTTGAATATGTTCACTAACCTTCATCTCTTGATACTCTGTCACCTCATACACTTTTGTCGACTTTTCATGTCACTCATTTCCTGTTCATCTTGTTTTGCAAAGTGCTGGGAATCGTAGAAACCTAAATTGGTGTAGCTTTTGCCAGTTTCTACGTTGTTTTATGTCTTAATTTCACAGATTATTAATTGTTCAAATATTTGAACATCTAATTCCCATGTGGTATTAACTCATCCCTTCCTCCCTACTAATGAATAATCCCATAAAAATACACAGTGACTGACGAACTAGATTAATTCAACTATAGCATGGTCTTGCCATTGTTTTCACCATCTCTGTTGTTACCTAATTCCTATGCTTGTAATAGAATTTCATTTTATCGCAATGATAACGAATACTTGCGTTGAACAATTTACATATGTGATCGTGTAGTCCAATGAGAAACTATCTGAAATACGTATTTGCTTAGACTGCATTCCAGTTATCATAATGGATATTTTTTTTAGTATTCTTTTTCTTCACTGAGATATCCATTTCTGTTCGCTTCTTCTCCGCGCTGGTGTGAAGTGCTACAACTTGAACTGCTGTATTGTTGTGCAAGAACTAACGTTTGTCTGCCTGTCTACACTTTCCAGACTCCTGCTATGTTGACTCAAACCTACATTTAACAATTATGTGAATAGCTGCCACACATTGGTTTGATCAATTGCATATTCCAACCCTGGCGTAATTAGTGACAGTATAGTATAGGAAATATCTCAACCACCAGTGGATTTAGACTCACAACCTCACTTTTCCATCAAGAGCCTTAGGCTTCAAAACTGCATACTATGGACTACAGACATTCTTTTGAAGTTAGCAAAGAGGATTGATCACTGAGAACTGTACACGTTGATTAAGATGCTAATTTTCACCTGATTGGGAGACAAAAAGCAACGAAAGATCGATTTGTTGGAATTGATATGTTCTTCCCACTTAGAATTTTTATGACGTGTGAAGGAAAAATTACCAACTAACCAACCTTTTTTTTACTAAGAAATGCACAGTAAAGCAGCTCACTGCTTTGGTTCAAGTCACGGTCTGCTAGTCTGATTGATTTGGCTTTGCTATGCTCTCGGATTTTCGCATACTTCTGCATCCATTGCTGAAGGATGGAAGTATGAAGTAATCATAGAATTCGATCATCCTAGCATACAAATAATCAAACGTGTAATGCATATTGTTAGTATAATTTTTTGTATTCCTTTTTATCCTAATCGTTAGTTGTATTTGCTATTTGATCTTGTAAAATATATAATTTAGGATGTTTTTATCATGCGATTACCCGGGTCACTCATTTTACTGATAGGATTTAAGCTACTAGTATCAAATGTCAATCCAAGCTCTAGTAACTAAGAAGCGTAAAGAGTTCATCGGACTCCCTGCTCCTCTGGGATATGCTGCTGGCATAGGACGTGGCGCGGTTGCATTCACTACGAGATCTGATATTGGTCCTGCTCGTGAAGCTAATGATGTTTCAGATGAACGACATGTTGCTCCATCTAAACGTAGAAAGGAGCAGGAAGAAGAAGAGGAGGACCTGAATGATTCAAATTATGATGAAGTAAATATTTATTGTTTATGCTCTTAAACTTTCGAAGCAGTTTCTTGCTTTTATTGCGACAGATTGTATTATTTTGACAGTGAAATCATGTTTTACATTTAGAATTCTGCGGAAAGCTCGGACTATAATGTTGATTATGATGTTTCTCAGCAAGGGGGAGAAGTCATCGTCTGTTATCTCCTGACTAGATGGCAGCTAAATGCTTTTAAGCAGTTCTTAAGTGAAAATTATAATACCTAAACTAACCTCTGTCGAAACTTTAAAGTGTATAAATCGCAAGTATTCAACAAAGTACTCAGCGCTTGGACTTTCCTTTGAAAATAAACGGAGAAGCTGCAGCAAGATTGCTGCTGGTTCCGGTTCTGAACCATTTCTGATATCATTTGAGGTCACTGAGTTATATGGTCTCTTGAAAGCAATACAGACAGTTTTAAGACATCCACAGATGCTAACCCAAGAGAAGTATCTTTCATTTCATGTTGCAACATCAGACACTAATCACATCTCTATTTCCTCCATTCAGACCAAGGGCTAGTTAACAGTGAACAGCATAGGTACCAATATAATAATGACACTCATTTCCCAGCCATCGAAGCTAGTGTTTTATAATGACTTCGCTCAATGAATGACGGTCTTCACGCCTAAACACATGCCATCTCGCCACAGAATAATCCACGTGGTGTATCAATCAGATGATGGCAGCGGTAATTAAGAACGCTAAGTCGTCGAACACTTAAGGCTGGGAAGACCAGTGTATGGTAGAACTACATGCTTCAGTGTCTTACATACCCGACCTTCTACTGCAATGTTAACGTCATGATGATACCGAATGCAGCCCAGATTGATGTGTGTTCCGGTTTTCGAATTACCATTGGAAATCTCACTGGTTACACCTTCACCGGCACTTTCTCATGCTTCTTCACATAGAGCCCTTTTTAAATTGATTGCTGGCAACTTTAATCTTCCTGAAATTAACTGGATAGCTGGTTTTTGCCGTCAGCGGTTGCTGAAATACTTGCTGTGGTAGATCCCTATGGTTGGAAGCAACATGTCCACGCACCTACTCTCTGTGACATGTTGGACTTAGTATTTCGCCATGACATCACCCCAGTAGCCACCTATGTTAGTGGCAAATTCTCGAATAGCGATCACAGAATGGTATTCCGTTGTCTACCTATCCGAACACTAAATGCGGGCGGCAAGCAAGCTTTACGAGTTACTTAACATCGCAACTACAAAGGTACGGACTGGAAAATGCTCACAAAGCTTCTTAGGTTATCCCCTTTGGACGACTGTCTTACCACTGACTCACTACAAGCCATGGTACCCCATTTTTATAGTTAAGTCGTGTCTGGATACTGCTGCTTCTGTGAAGACAGTGAAACCATATCGCCACTCAGAATACATTCCACCTATATACCGCAGAAAGCTCAGGAGACTGTTGAATCTGCACCACTCTACTAAGGATTTCTCCTTGCTGCACGTGACCCATAATACCCTGAAATCAGTCAAAGCCTACGTTCACAAAAAGCCCGAAACGTTGAGTTACAAGCGCTTAGAACTAGCTCCGAGGCATACAATCTAACATCACTTCTAAAGAAGCACCCTCACACAACAGGGGATATATGATACTTTCTTCATAACAAGGTAGTGTACAGCAAACCAATCACGATTTGTGAACTATTTAGTGACTGGTTTGAGGATTTCAGTTATCAGACGCATACTCCCACTGGTAGCATGCCACTCTCCAGTAATCATCTTTTGAATGCAGAATTTACCTGAAAAAATATAGCTGAAGCCATCAAAAGTCTACGACCTAAAAAGGAATGGGAATAGACGGCCTCGATTCAGTAGCCCCAAGGAATGGTGGACAGGACCTCCCCTTGATTCTGCTAAAGTTGTTCACTCTTTGGATGGAAAATGGAACGTATCCCACTGAATGGAAAACTAACTCTGTAATTCCACGTTGCAAATCTGGGGACAAGGCTAGTGTCAGCAACTATAGACTCATCAATATAACCCTAGTCCCGTCGAGAATTACGGAGGAAGTTTTCAAACACAGTATGTCTCAATACCTACTCGCAGAAGCTTTTATAACAAAGTCTCATCACGCCTTTATGAGGAACAGACCATGCATTACGTGTCATTTCGACTTCTTCAGCCTCATAACAAGTAGTCGTGAGGCACGCAAAATAGTCTCTGTACTGCGCTTCTGTATATCGAAAGCACTTGACATGGTCTTGCATCATATACTATTCGAAAAGTCAAACGCATAAGGTATTAGCAACCCACTGCTCAGCTGACTAAAATCATTTCTCAGTGATCGCACCTAAATAACAAAAACCAATTCAGCTTTTTCCACTCAAAGATACATCACAGGTGGAGTTGTGCAAGGTAGCGCTCTCTGGCCTCTTTTGTTTGTCATCTATATTAACAGTGTTTGCAACTGCTTTGCCACGAGTGACGCCTCTCTATATGCCGACGACCTAAAAGTCGTTTTCTCCTGTTGTAGCCATGAGCTAGGTGACACGATGACTGCTATTCGACATGAACTAGAAAAGCTTTCTTCTTGGTGTGCTGACACCCTTCTACAGTCCAGCATCATCAAGTGCTGATGGATCTGCACTGGTAACAGTAACGTTGGCTTGATATTTCAAGTACCTGGACAACAGTTACCAAAATGTGGTCCTGTCTCTGACCTGGGGCTCAGATATTCCGGTGACTTGAATTTCTCTGAGCAGGCAGCGTACAGCAAAACTAAGTCACGCGGTTTCCTAAGATGCATCATTCACAGCTTTTATAGTACTGAATCAAGGGTCCTACTCTGTAAAGTATGCATCCGTCCAGTTCTAGAATACTGCTCATCTGTCATAAGCAGCTTTTGAATAGACGACAAGTTAAAAATCGAAGGGGTACAATGCCACTTTACATTAGGAACACTAGGAGCTGCGTGCAACCTTGACTACATCTCCAGATGCAACATGCTAGGACTAGAACATCTCTAGAAGAGGCGACTTAGAATGAACCTTGTACTTTATTGCAAGCCACTATGTAAGCAAATGCACTTATGTGGTTCAGGAGTTAACATCTGTTTACAATATACGTAATCACAGGCAACTAGCTAAAACTGAGTGTTGCAAGACCAATGTGCGAGGTAATTTCTCCCTCAATAAGTTCTCTCACATCTGGAATAGACCTCCTGAGGCGATACGGACTGCAGGTTCATTATCTGTCTTTCGTTCATCACTTAATAAGCTCCTCACAGATGATGAGTCTATCACTCGTTTGGTCACCATATGGGCTGATGAAAATATACTAGGACCCCTAAACGTGTAAAGTAAGGCTATCATCAATTCAAAGCACTTTTTCCTGAATGGGCCATAACATTATTGCATAGGACGTTTGACTGCTATTCCACTAGCTTAGGTTGCGTAGTCAGTAAAGTACACAGTAAAGTATATATCGCCTTAATGTAGTCAGTCTTCCCCTCGCGTCCACAAATAAACACGGTTTATCCAAAACCTTGTACGTATTTTACGTAAGAAAATCGTAAGAGTCATTTTTGTATACATAAATTAAAGCGT
Organism: Heterobilharzia americana; assembly: GCA_944470555.2. NCBI lineage: Eukaryota > Metazoa > Platyhelminthes > Trematoda > Strigeidida > Schistosomatidae > Heterobilharzia > Heterobilharzia americana. The sequence goes on from OX104134.1 coordinate 37,427,094, forward strand.
ACATGTGGCTGGAGTGTCCCTAAGAAGATAGAAACTTCTCTCTTTCCATTTTCATCTTATGTGGTATATCATTCTCCGGTTTCTGCTCGTGCTTTCTTTCTCTCCTTCTCTTTTCAGCTTAAATTTGGAGAGGAAACCTTGAGCACAATTTTGACCGAAAGTGCCAAACTACTGAATATATTACTTCATACTTCATACCAGAAATTATCGGAAGAACCCCTCGACTGGTCTTCCCGTACTGATTTTCAACTTTCTGAAACGTTCCACAGCAAACTCGTCTAGTTACCAACAGACTAGATGCAACCATGTACGAAAACCCAACCACAATAAATGATCTGGGGCTTCTGAGCGGTCATAACGGCAGCGAAAATCTGGATAAATAGTTGAATCTGAGAAAAAAACTCACCTAGTGACTCAGAGTGAGACATGTTCACAAACAAACTTCTCCAGCACTTTACCTCATTTGACTCCGTTTTGTAGAAGACTACAGTAACCATACCTCCTTGATAATGCTGAATGCTTCAGCGTGAATTCTATGTGCGAAACCCCATCAACATTGGATAATAGTCCTTCAGATGTTTATCCCTTTGTACAGCAGCAACTAATTCTGATGGATTACGTCTGTATTGCTGAGTAAGGTCACACTAAGAGTGGGAAATGCAAAGACTTACATACTCATGTGGATTATATGGTTATGCTAACACTCACTGTTACCCGAAATCGATGAAGTGAGTTTTCGTCGGCCAACGATATTATAAACATGTTAACTGATGTCAAAATACACTTTTATCTGACGGAACACGGAACTATATGACCAGGTTAACCATCTAGGTTACATGTAACGCAACGTAGAATATTGTACGATTTGGTATCACTTTATTGTGTAAAAAGAATGGTGAGTGGAGATAACCGAAACTCATTAACATTCTGGATTTACTGTTGAGTGATATTTTTCTGTTCTTTCCATAACCTGTAGTCACTTTTATTATCATGATAAACCGTGGTGCCATACCTTCTGTATCATTCAGGACAGCTCAACCACTGAAGATTTCTTTACGATTATCAATCTGATGATGCCTACAAACTGGCTTCTCTCATATTAAACTGTTAATTTGAGAATAAAATATTTACCATTTATTTATTTATGTTGTTAGGGACTGCCTGAAAGGAAGCAGCATCTTTCATCCCAATCAGTATGGTTTCACAACAGGGCAGACATATGCCACAATCTTGATGACCCTTTGGGATGACAGGGCCATTAGGTGGGACAACAAACAACCAGTTCACGTTATCTTCTTGAGCTTCGCAAAAGCCTTCGATAGTGTCCCACACTACACTATGCTCGCCAAACTTGCAAACGTGGGTATCACTGGACCACTCATAGCGTCATTTACAGCATACATAGAGGGCGGAGAATTCTGCGTTGAGGTAAACAGAATTCGATCAACCTGGAGGAATCCAAGGGCAGGAGTTTCTCATAGAGCGAACCTCAAGCAGCTCCAGTGTTTACTTTTCACAAGTGACCTTCCCATTAAAATCTCTTCGTCCATCCTCCTATTTGCTGATGGTATCAAAATATGGAGGACGATAGGTGGGGAAGAAGATCCTAGGATACTTTTGCAGCTGGAGTCCTGGTCAGCTGCAAATGGTTTAAGCTTTAACCCGGAGAAATCCTAGGTGATGTAACTACCATAGGGCGAAGATGAGGGTGAGATCTAACTTCTCCCCATACATAGTATGTCTTCTGAAACGGTATACCGAAGGAAGTGGCCACTCTTCCAAACGACTACTGGATGTGTATGTGAGTGCGAATAGCTTAGCACGAACACTTGTTAGTACCAAGTGATGATACGCCCTTCTGCCCCGGTACTCTCCAACCCTAGTATCTGCAATAAGACACATCGTTCCTACATACCATTGCCAGTAGCACTCACTTTTTCATAGGTACTTTCACTCCTCTTTTTCTCTTTCCCCACTCACCCCATTTCTAGCACATTTTAGGTGATGCCTAGCACTTAATTGCAGGTGCTTGCAAAAAGGATTTGCAAACGGTTGATTGATCTTATCAGCATCTCCGCTAACCCTCCAAAGCAGACTAAGCTATAATTTGCAAATAAAATACCTTCAAATAGACAATCACTACTTCCAAAGCTATAATCAGGAAAACGCAGACTTCTGTGGCCACAGAGGAAGTACAGCCGAACGAAAAAGAACCGAGCCTCAAAACTTAGAAGTGAGAGCTCAAAAACTACAAGTCCCTTTCCGCTACTGCCTTTAGCGCCACCTTCGATAAGCAACTGAATACGTCCCTATCGAACAAAAATTACCAACTGTCTGACGAACATTCAGCACCACTAAATGCAGCAGAGTCACCTGGATTAAAGGTAATCCCTGCTATGGTCCTCGAATAACTACCAAAGCTCCGCGCAGGGAAAACCACCATGGTACGATGACATCCAACCGACCGTGTTGAAATACTGCGCTGGTGCCTTGTGCGGTCCGCTGTGTGATCTGTTTTAGCACTACTCAGACAGTCACATGCTTCCACGAGAGTGGAAAAGTGCTATTCTGTATCCCAACTTCAAAGGTGGAGACAGGCAAAACCCAAAATGCTGCCGACCTTTAGCCCTTCTATCAGTGGTATCAAAACGAATGGAGAGCCTGGTATACGGCCATCTCAGGTAGTACTTAAAAAAGAGGGGAGCACTTTGTGATGCTCAACATGGTTTCAGAAAGGGTAGGTCCCGTGCCACAAACGTCCAGGCGGCATGTGATAAGTGGACGGCATGCTGGGACCTCCAAATACCTGTCCATGTTGTTTTCCTGGATTTTGCTAAGGCCTTCGACACAGTCCCACATACCGTCTTTATTCACATAATATGAAGGTTGGGCACCAAGGGACAAGTGCTTTCATGGTTGCAGGACTGTCTGGATGGCAGACAATTCTGCACAAAAGCCAACAGAGTTCGCTTGACTTAGAGGACATCATCATTTGGTGTATCCCAAGGGGCGATTCCGGGTCCACCGCTATTCCCCTTTTTGTGAGCGACCTCCCACTGAATCTCAGCCCCCCAATTCTACTCTACACTGATGATGTTAAGTTATGGAGAGCTGTGACGTCAGAAACAGAATCAAGTGCACCGCAAAGTGACCTCAGAATACTTGCAGAGTGGATAGACTAGCTTTTAGTCTGGATAAGGGCTGAGCCATGCTTCTCAGTAACTCTGACTCTCAGAAGGTACCGTATTCTGTCTGTGGAGCACAAATTTCCTACACCACGGAGAAAGACCTGGGACTAATACTGACTTACAAACTAGACACAAGCTCCAATTATCCATGAGGCGCCGCCAGAGCCTGCGCAGTACTGCACTTCGTACGCGGGCAACTGGGTGCTCCGACTCCGGAACTCTTTCTGAAGCTGTATAGAACCCATATACGACCCCACCTGGAGGTAAAAATAAATAAATAAATAAATGTTTTATTCTTGCGTTAAAAAAGATTTTAACATGAGAGAAGCCAGTTTACAGGCTTCATCACTTTGATACATCTCAAAATATCTGCAAGACTTGAGCCCTCAGTGGTACTGACTGAATGTCAGTAAACTCAATTAAAACCACCGAAGGTCCTGCTAGTTATGAAATGAACAGGAAAACATCACTTCACAGCGTGCATAGAGTGTTAAAGTTTAGATAATAATGAATATTGTCTTCATTTAACAGGTTTAACATGAGGGATACCAGTCTACAAGCACCGCCAAATTCAAAATTTTTGAAAGTTTTCGAACTGGTGTCTAGTATTAAATAATTTACACACCAGGTCATTAGTGTGCATAATCTTATTAAAATTTACTGAAATCCATGAGACGGATATGGATTCCCATCTTCTATCACATAGATAGGTTCCACTATCAATATCAAAAGCGCTCAGTGTTCAAAGTTTGCGTTACAACCAACCGACGTTGTTAGTGCATTCGCACAGTTTGCTGATTAGTAATATAACAGTTTATTACTTAGAATGATCTTCAGTTTTTAGTTTGCTGACCACAAGGGACCCATTTATACAATCTGGAGTATCAATAAAGTATCCACAGTTAAATAACCAACGTGTATGGCTATATCAATGCATCTCCAGGTCACCATGTTACGTTTAAAGGTAATATAGATTAATTCTGCTGGGGATACTTGTTGTATTGGATGAAAGTAGATGTTGAAACAATCAATAGTCCAAGTGGCGGTATTTATACATAGACTTCAGGTATCTTTTGTATTAGCATAGGCGGCATCATTCGAGAAGTGTATTTGATGCGTAGTAAGTTCCATATGAAAACGTCTCTTGGTACAGGGTACTCGAAAATATGTAGTGTGGAGCCATTGCAGGTAAGTGACCTCCTGAGCCAATATATTTATTGGTCTCTGGTTTAATCATCTGTTCAGGATGTCTCTGCTACTAATACTGTCGGGAATGGTCAGGCGGTTGGTTGCAAGAAAAATCATGACCGGTAGGTGAGTAAATCTTGAAGATGGTCAAGAATTTGCGAAATAGTGGGAGCAGTCCAATAATTATAAGCGTCAATTAGCAGGTGTTATTTCCATAAAGTAATCACGTTCAGACTGAATTTGAACATCAAATGTCGACTTGCAGATGTTTCTGCAGATGGGAAAAGAAAGAAGCGGCACGAGCAGGTATAAAAGGAGAGATTACTACGCTATCAAATTTGGAGAAGAGAGAAGTCCCTATTGTTTTTTGATTCATTCGGACTTTATGTACATTTTCATGTATCTGCATCTACATTAAGAGAACTGCAAGGCTTTAATAAAACCGATTCTTACATTTCGAGATCTGAGTACGACCACAGTGGACACAATGGCTTGACCATTGTTATGTGCCGATTGCTCCATAATGCTTGTATGTGTGGATATAATATGAATGTCAAGAAATTTATAGATATCCGTGAAAAGAAAGAATTCATTGAGTAGACGTCGAAACTGAAATGCAGACACGCAAGGGCGAATAAAATGTGGAAGCTTATTCCATAACTTGCTGTATTGTAACATAAAGGATCGTGACCTAAGTTTAAGGTGGTGCTTTTCTACAGGTACAGTGCACTCACGATTGCGTAGACTATATGAGGACATAGGCTTAAAAGTAGGAGCGCAACAGACGTGAGTAATGCCATGCAAAAGGCGGAAAAATAGGCTAAGGCTGAGCTTAAGGCGTCTCAGCCGAAGTGGGTCAATTTTTAGTTTCTTACACCTTCCCTCATAATCAAGTTCTTCGTGATGGCCCAGTACATAGCACGTAAACTTTCTTTGAACATTCTCAATTAGTATCCTACCCGAAGCATACATATTGCTGAAGATGATTGTGCCATATTCAAGTACTGGGCGGATCATTACCTTGAATAAGAGCAGTCTAGCCTCATTGGTATGTACGTGTTTAAGCAAAAGGCCAACTGAGCGCCTACACTTGGAGGCAAGTGACTGGGCATATTCCGTAAACGTTAAGTTCCAAGAATACCTAATACCTAAATCACATACTGAGTTATAATATTGCAGAACAGAACCGCCAAGGTTTAAACTGTTGTTTGGATAAGAGTTATTGAAACAGAGAATTCCGCATTTACTAGGGTTAAGTGGAAGCTGCCACGTTTCACTCCAAGCAAAAACAAATTCGTCAGGTCTTCCTGGATTCCATTAAAACCCTCACTTAGCGATGAGTGGGGAAATCTGTAAACAATTTTCAAGTCGTCAGCAAACAGGTAGGGTTTACCATATTTTATCACATTAGAAATATCATTTATGTAAAGGAGGAAGAGTAAGGGCCCCAACACACTACCTTGAATGACGCCACTGAGAATAGGCTGTGGGGAGGAATGGGTTTGACTGAATTTTACTATTTGAGTACGCTGCCTAAGGAATGAGCTTATCCACGATAATAGGGGGTCACTAATTCCGAATGATTGAAGCTTAAGATGTATTAGCGCTATACATTTAGAACAATCTGATCACACATGGACTTTTCGAACTATTTATATGAAAATTTACGAAAAGGTCAGCGAAGTTAATGGGAAACATAGGAACAGGAAGGGATAGAAAAGGAAAACCTTATTCTTGGTATGAACATTAAAATCAATACTGCCAAGAAAATGGTACTAAAAAAAATGTCTACATCTCATTACCATTTAGAGGTGATTCACATAGCTTTGTGGTGAGGAAAAGACTTAGATCGGCCATCTGTTAAACGTATTATGCAGCTAAGGTCATCATTGTAGAGAAGACCAAGTCCATGTTACAGCACAAACCGAAACAATACATGAACGATTATATCACATCCCACTGTGTTTATCAATTTACATGTATGTGTGGACACATATATATAGGGAGGAGTAATCATGATATGCAGTTAAGGAAGGTTGAACATGTACCTAAGTGGCTACAAAAACAAATGACCTCAACAGATCCGATAAGTGCAGGTGACAAACATCTATCTTCGTCTATCGCTAAACATATACTAGAAACTAACCATAGGATAGACATGAAAACAGCCTTTAAAGTACTACATAAAAGTGGTCAGAGCCGAGTGCTTAAGTTTATTGAAGCTTTTGCCATCCGTAAATTTAAACCCCTTTATGTATACAAAAACAATTTGTACTCATGTTGAACCTACCTTGGTAGTATTGATTTTAATTTTCATACCAAGAATAAGGTTTTCCTTTTCTATCCCTTCCTATTCCTATGTTCCCATTAACTTCATTGACCTTTTCGTAAATTTTCATATAAATAGTTCGAAAAGTCCATGTGTGATCAGATTGTTCGAAATGTATAGGGCTAATACATCACATGTTTCAGATAATCTTCGTCTTCTCATTACGCTGTTTGAATTTGTCAAAGGGACCAGCTGGTTTAAAGCTTAAGAATTAACCGATTATGAGACACCTTATCAAATGCTTTTTTGAAGTCAAAAATAAAGCAGTTACGAAAAGACCTTCATCTCGTCTGCAGGTGACCTCCTCAAAATAATCCGGTAAGCAAGCACTACATGAACGACCTTTTAAGAAACCATGCTGCATAGGGGAAAGTAGCTGATGTGCAGCCACGTAATCATTGATTTCTTGCACTGCCACCGTCTCCATGATACGAGAGACTACAGATGTAATATTTATGGGGCGATAATTCTGAATTTCTGACGATATGTATGACAGCTTCCAGCGGTCAGGGTAGCAAGCCTCAATAAGGGATATTGAGGATAGCTTCATGAGGATCAGTGGTATATCTTCACCATCCCTCTTAAGGAGAACAGACGGGATCCCATCGGGTCCGGCAGAATATGAGTCCCCTAGTAAAGCAACTGCATCGTCTATCTTTCTCTGTATAAAGGAAACATTACTTAGTGAGTGGTGTGGTGGAATGGGCATTCGTATGTTTAGTACACCATCTTCGTGCGTGAAGCAGCTTGCATAATGCTTACTAAACAGCTCACAGATCTTACTTGTGTCATCATAAAGAATGTTCCCATCAATGATCAGACTACTGGGAATAACTCTAGATAAGTTTGCACGGGATTTTAGAATTCTCACTGATGATTGGACACTGACTGTTTGTGCGTTGCAGCTAGTTGCTTGCTTGATTGCTTTCAGTAACTTATTTGACTTGAAGTTCTCACGGGCAATTTTTAATGAGACAAGGGATGAAAAGTCATTAGACCGATAGAAATTTCTGGCATGTCTGCGCATGCTGATACGTACTTTTTCAGGGATGAAATTCACTTTCGGCTTTCTAATTAGTACTGATACATCCGGAGCAATATGATCGTGAATTACATTCATGGAACTGTAGATGTCACTCAGTTCATGGGTTGAGCTACTGGTGAAATAAAAACCCCAGTCCAAGCATCGCAACATGTATTGTATCTCTTCCCAGATGGTATTTTTATATCGTCTAACTGTGGTTGTTTTGACCTGGGGGATGGTCGGAAGTCACCAAACACTACTCTGTGATCGCTGCCAGGGAATTCTGGACCAACTTGAAGAGTGAAAGGCAATAATCCATTCGTGAAAACTAGGTCAAGTATGCCATTATGTCTAGTTGGTTGCATTACATGTTGGCGCCACCTCCAGAATCCAACACATTAATAAATTATCAAACCGCCTAGGAGAAGTGAGTGCCTGCCACTTGATTTCAGGCATATTAAAGTCACCGCATATAAGTTTCATGGAGTAGGGCAGTGTTGTTACATGGGTGAACACTTCTGCAAGCCTGTCGTCATAATCTACAGTAGAGCAAGGGGGATGGTAGATACACCCTGAGAGGATAGTTATAGCATTGGTAAACTTCGCCACAACCCACACTGAGTCACTGAGCGAATTGAGTTCTGAAGTAATACAATTTGCCGCAGCAATGTTGGACCTGATATAGATGATGCAACCACCACCTCTACCATTATATCTATCTCCTCTAAACAGAGTATAATTGTCGACAGGGACATCACTATCAGGAGTGCCTGGAGTACACCAAGCTTTAGTGATAAATATTAGGCAGGGGTTAGACATAGTCGACGACACAGTGATCTCACCTATTTTGTTGCGTATGGAACGAGCGTTAATCAGACAGAAGGTTAAAGAATTGGATAAGCAGTAGTACCTAAACCTGTTTTCGGAAAGCATTTTCTCGCAGGTTAGTTGGAACTGTAGTGGTATGGAAAATGGGGCAGAATTTAATTTCAGGGACATAATAGAGGAATAAGATACTACTGGGTTACTACGAATATCTTTTATTGCGTTGGGTGTTGACCCACTGTATATGAGCCGGGAGGATGACAGGTTGGCGTAACATCTTCCCCGCCACTGTAGCGGTTGCGCGTTAGGATTGAGAGCTACTGGTTCGACAGCGTCATCATCTGAACAGCAAAAGGTGCTAATAATGTTTGAAGTCCACGAAAATTCGGGTTTTCAGGATGAGCCCCGAGTATGGGTGTCTGCGGAAATGAGACAAGTAAATCTGTGGTTTCACTTCGCATGGGAAGGGGTAGGGTGCATTATGTTAGGCAGCCAGTATCACGGGCTCCATCTGAACGGCAGGCCTCCAATTAGGAGGTGATATCGTTGTACTGCGGTGAGCACACATTGGATTTGAATGTTGTGTAGATGGGTGTGAGGAGGAAAACCTATCGTTTCTCCTATAGCCCTTGTCTTCATGACTATGGGAGGCATTAGTGTTCTGAACACTCTTACGCATGTTTTCTATCTTTTTGCCACCTTGGTGTATGAATCCTACCTTTCTGTTGGTTAGTGAGGGTGCCATAGTACTTGGTGTCATATCGGTGGACGTCGTGAATGTGTCTGCGTAAGGAAACGAGGTCACTTTTTGAATGGCGTTATAACCATTAGGTTTAACAGTCTGAATATAATTACTTCGGGGCTGGCTAAAAAGTTTCTGTGCCATTGGCTTTGGTGGTGTACTCTAACTAGGACTTTTAGGTTTAGATTTTCGAAACATGGCACTATGTGACCGTGCATTGTCAATACACCCAGAGGACAATATGGTATTTGAGGGCGGTAAAGGCTTAACAACGTAACTGCGCCTGGGTGATGCAGGTTTCGTCGATAAACTCAGGGGAATCAGGTGCATATCGGATGTATCATTACCGTTGCCATCCATGTCAACATCATCTGAGAGTAAATCTGCATAACTGACGGAGATATGACCCTCAGTTTCAGTGTTTACCACCGTGTTGGATGGGGAAACAGTAGCAACCGATGTACTCGCAACAATATGCTCGGTCAGCCTTTTTTGATCCACACTTACAACGTCATCTGGTGTGAGGAGCTGACTCCCAGGCGCCAGTATGTTTCGGATGGCCATTGGTTCTGGTGAAGTTTCCAGAAGGACTTCATAAGGATTCGAAACACGTATCCGTCTTTGATATGGGGTAAGATCTGGAAGTGCCCTAACATTCTCAAAGCTTCTTAAGAGTCCTACAGATTTCTGTGAACCACAAAAGTGTCTCGCATCAAGTAGTGAGCTAAACTGGAATAATATTGGACAGGGGTGTTTACTGGTCCTCTTTCTAAGACGCCGGACTGTGCAACCAGATTCATAGGAACTGCAGGCTTGGAGGAGATCATTTTTAGCACTTCTTAATGGAAAACTATCAGGGACATTGAGGACAATGCAGTTGTGCGACGAAGTCAATCGTTTTGCTGGCTTCAGTGGCTACAAAGTTCACCAATGTTTCACACTTGATAAGGTTATCCACTGATAAGTCTGTTGTGGGGTTCAGTAGGCAAATTAGAGGTGTAAGACAGTCTGGTTTACGCTGAAGATCGGCAATCGCATTACTGTTGTCAACAATATTACGCTTGTTCGCAATAACACCATTACATACGTAACCCATGACATCAGACAGACCGACAGAAGGACCATTAATAAATAAGCCATTTTCAGACCCTCGTGACGAATTCGAAACTTTTGATCTCTTAGCTTTATGTATTGGTTTGTTTACGGCAGCAATGACGTTACTCATTTTAAGGCTACAAGGCACAGACATAAAGAAGCAAAAACTTATCGTCTGACAATAAAATAGCAAGACTAGAGACTAATCTGCAACACAGATTAAAGTTATTGGCTGTCTGTCAACTTCAGCTTTTGCAGTAAACTGGTGGATGAAGCGGCAAGATGCTACAACTTCCCGTCAAATAGCGAAGAACACTGAAGTCCAGACCAAAGTTCACGTATTGATGAAAACCAGAGATATGCAACCAATAGTTGCGGAGAAAATGACGGCAACAGTTAGCGGATAACGTATATGTTTAGAAGCTTTAATTTGCGGAAGGAAAATGTAACTGTATCGTAGCCAGATTGCCAAAATTCAAAAGCACGAGGAAAGCATAAAAGACGTAACGCACGCTTCAAAAGGTACAACGTCATTGCACCACAATATTTGAAAAGAGACGTGAACCTCCTAGAGAAAGTCCAAAGGCGAGCTACAAAGTTCGTCGTGGGGATGAGGCGTTAACCCTTTGAGGACAGGCTGAAAGATCTAGGGCCGTACTCCCTAAGCCACTGTAGAATACTTGGTGACTTGATAACGGCTTACAAAATACTAAGTAGCCCAAGTCATCCGAACAGTGGATTCCTGCAGAACGGCCATTGTTGTGATCCTTGTGGTAACTTAAGGAGAATCACCTACCAACGAGCGGAACCCGTGTGCAATCACACTTCTTCGCTCTGCGAGTTTGCGGCCACTGGAACTCATTGCCTGCCGAGATTGCTACTGCTACGTCTGTTGACAGCTTCAAGAAGAGGTTGGACAGTTACTCAGCGACACACGGTTTACGCTTATCCAACTTCGATGTAGACTAGGCTGACATGACCTACTAACTAGGTACGACTAACCGTTACTGAATGCCTTGTAAAGCCTCTATCGGTGGGAACTTAGCTCAACCTTATGCCTTCCTACAGACGTCCCCTCCAGTTACCGTCTCCTACTAAAATAATTACTGTATTCGCATTCGTCCTATCTTATTATTTATTATTTTTCCTTCTGACTTTACGTTTTCAAACCTTGACAAAAGCTCTCCCTATCACCTATTCCCCATGAACCTATCAGTGTTCCTTCTTCGTGCTGTTTCCCTTTTCCCAATCCATTTTTATTTCTTTTTTCTTTTTCTGTTTGTCTTTCTCTTCACTTCTCACCCTCTTGATTTCTCTGCACATATTTTTCATCTCCTTTTTACAACCAGTCCGGCCAGTTGTCTTCTGGCACGATACTTGAGGAAACCATCCACACCACAGTCCTCGGAAGAAAAAACAAACAAAAAACACTCCCTACAAATTTAACCAACACCCAACCGCCCGTCGGTCTAACCAGAGCTACAGCAATCGAGTGGGTAGACCTACTGCATAGGAATGCACCTAGGAGATGTAACCGTTTCGCAAGACCTAGAAGCGAGCATGAAGAAATCAATTGGTTTACATTAACACGTTAAAAGGTATTGATATTGGATTGCACTATTGTTGTCAGATCTTAGGCCAGGTTGGAGAGGTCGTTTTGATTCAAGGTCTTCTATTGTGTTACTATCCATGTGACTGGTTACACCAGTTCTAGCAAAATTTCGAATGGTAGTACTCTGTGGATTTTTAGTTATTTGGATAAATTCTCCTTTTCCGTGCTGATTAGATACAGCATAACGTCTGGTATCAATGTCACACTTAGTTGACTTTCATGCCTTCTTGGAACATTCTTTCCTACATGACAGTTATTGTGATGCAGGATCAGAATACGAAAGGTTGGTTCATCAAGATGCAGAAGATACATTTTACGAGGCTGTTATTGGTCGTGAGTGTGTGTGTGGTCAGCTGAAAGACACAGATTTGTTCTGTGAGGACGTTGCATACAAGCAGTCTGGGGTTTCCAAACTGAAGGAGCTAAAGGTTCGTCAGAATTTCTGTTTTTATAAATCTTCCAGAGTGAGTCCGCAATTTTAGGTGCCATTGAAAAGGTCAGAAATAATGTATGTCAAAAACTTGGTTCACAGTTTTCTCTCGAACGACCTTCAATTACAAGCAAAACTGTTAAGTGTGAGCTGGACAGAGTAGACACTATTGTAGATGCCACTCTCTCACTTGCTTCGCACAATGTTCTAGTCGATTGGGTTGGCTCATTTGAGAATGTCGTCGGTTCCACCTCTGACAAGCGGATTTCCAAACATGATAGACGTCCGGATATGAACACCGACACTCAAAGGTTATTAGAAAAACGAATTCGTAATTCAAAACCGCAAAAATCTTACGCTATCCTGGCAAGTTATGTTGAGTTTTTCCCAGTTTCTTACTTTCGTCCTACAAATATTCGAAACTTTCTGATGACTGGCTTTTAAGGATAGTAAGGCAAAAGTTGTTTGAGATGACTGCGCTTGCTCTCCAGCAAAACGAGACTTCTGACTAGTTTGCAAGTTTCTGCTCTAATAAAGTCGAAAGCTTTTAGCGTCATCATCATCATTATCAACATAGGACCAGGCATTACTACGTAACGGTCCGAGTTGCCACACCTCATATCAGCACATCAAGTAAAAAGGTAGTGAGGTGAAGGATGAAGATAAGTGAATGCAGTCAAAAGAAATATAAAGTACGAGAAGAAAGGAAAGAGAAGTGACAAAATAGTGAGATTCGGTATAGCGTTGTTAAGATGAGGATAATGTGTGTATACATCTGCGCCACTGACTTCGGTTCTGAGCCATATCACCTAGGGTCTCCAACCACTGGTTCCTCTTGTCCCGTGGACCCCAACCACCTAGTCTGCATCGTCCTACATGGCTTAAACCAACAGTCAGAGACTTCATACATTGGTACCATGTTTTAGTCTGGCCACCTCGGGCCTTTTCCCAGCCTGGACCCACCTCAGCCAACATTGTGTGATGAGGCAATCGGTGACTAGGCATACGTAGTACGTGTCCCAACCATCTCAGTCGATGAAGGTTCACAACCTCGTCAACTGACTTACCTCATCTCCCCAAAAATCTACACCTAACTTCTGCATTACTCACATGGTGATACCACGGAATACGGCGGTCTATACAACGGTGGTCAAACACCTGAAGCCTTTTTGTATCCTCCACTTTCAATGGCCATGTTTCACAGCCATAGAGTAGAACAGACAGGACTGCTGTGCAGTACACGCGACCCTTAATAGACAAACGAATATCACGGCGGCGCCATAGGTGGCGCAAATTGGCAAAAGCCAATCGAGCCTTTTGTATCTGTGCAGAGATTCCATCGGCAACTAACCCACCAGGGTTGATCCTACTTCCCAGGTAAGTGAAGTGGTCAACACACTCAACCACTTCACTCTCTATTGTTAGCCGCGGTACCGCTGAAGACCAGTCCTGGAGCAAAAATTTGCATTTGGGTGGTAGTTAGCTTTAACCATTGTATTGTCTAGTAGGTCAGGATACGTATTGATCTGGTTTGATTATCACGTCTAAATCATGCCCAAATGTTGCTTATCATTACCTGCTGTCTATTCAGTTGTTGTATACATGCAATTATTTTCGTATACGAGTTCATAATTTCCTTATTTCAAATCTTTAACATACGTTTAGTTACTTAGTGAGTCATCACAAGAACAGTTGTATGTTGGTGTGAGAACTAGGCTTTCACTCACTGAAAATTTTTCAGGAAAAGTCAAATGTTAAGATTTATTTTGTTTATTGACATGTTTTTAACAACAATCAAAATGCAACATTCTCATTGACAGTTCGTTGACTAGGCAATCTGAGGGACAGGATAGTTAAATTAGACGCTTATGTTTATCCTGCCACTTCTTAGTCATGTACGTTTGCTCTCATTTTTATTCCCATTCAGTTTCTAAGTTTTGATCCTGCCAAAGGGAATTTTTATATCCATCATAATCTAGTAGATATTAAGTGACACGTCTAAATGATAAGTAAAAAAATGTACCTCGGACGTACTTTAGACGAAACTTGCGGGTTTTCTATTTGCATCCTCTCAGAATAGGTTTAATATACACTTCATTGGGAGATATTATGAGCAACTTCTATATGGCTGATTCTTATTAAATTTAAACGTTTTTTCTTAATTACGCTTGAAACAGTAAGTGTTGAATTGGTTGCATGTTGCGAATTAACACCTTTGACCATCCTAGTAACTATGATACGAGTAAATAGGTTATAAACATGGGAAATTTAACAGGACAATGTAAACAAATATAATAGCATTTTATGATCAACTCGAATAAACCACAAATGTATGTGAAAAGTGTAAGCTCCATGGTCCGGCTGATATGAAAAGCTGCTACCACACACAATAACGCACAAAAAATGAACGAGAGTCAAAGTATGATTAAATAAAGAAATAGAAAACAAGCAGTGAGAATAGATGAATGCAAGTTATTACAGTACTCAAAATTTTGCACTACTATGATAGACCGAGATATCTGTAATCACTGATGCTTACTTTTTACTGAAAGCAAATTAGCTACTTAGTTGATGGACAGATTCCTCATTCAATGTTAGACCAGAAACTATATGAAATCTACCAGTGATACAGCAGTAGTGGTTGTTGAAAGACATCTTTTCCTTATTACTAAAGGTAAATCTGAGCACATAAACTGCAGTCATTTGTGGAACTTTCCAGTTCAGTGTATTGTAGTCTTTAACAAACGTTTCTTCGGTAGAATAAATTGCATGCATCGTCATACTTTTTGAGTTTTCTGATAACGCCAAGTTTCTGAACCGTCGCATACAAGCACTGACTTGACTGACATTAGTGTTGAAAATCCGGATCTTGTTCACGCTTCATGTCGAGTGCAGTGCAGTTGATCTCCACACTGATTTCAGATTAATGAAGGCCTGTCTTGCTTTTCCGATCCTCTCTGGCTTTGACGTCTCCATCTGTGCCGTCCTCGCCTGTATTTGAAACGATGCTGCCTAGGCAAGTAGGTGAAAGAGACAACTTCCTTTAGGTTTCTCCAATTCATGGTGCTTGTTGTTGTTGTTGTTTGGGTATCTTCATCACCTCCATCTTCTCTACATTCACTTGAAGTCCCATCTTCGCTGCCCTGCCTCTTCTGTTGGTTTTTGCTTGTAGATCTTCGAGTTTGTGTGACAAGACATTGGACATAAATCATCATCGACGAAATCCAAATCTTCTAGGCTCTTTTCATCAGTCCAGCCAGCGTATGCCACTCTTCTCACACTTTGTTACATTATCCAGTCCAGTCCAGTCCAGTCGACTACAATCAGCAAGATCACTGGTAATAGTAGGCGGCAGCCTTGTCTTACTCCTTCCTGTCTTCACTTCAAAGGCGTCACTAAGTTTTTTTTCCATTGAGAATCACTTGGCATGTAGCATCATACAGCATATAGCTGCTGTTGAATGAGGTTGATAAATGTTTGTGGCACTAAAACTGTAGTGTCCAAGCAACTGCCTGACAAATTACTTCTCGGTCGACGCTGCCGAAGGCCTCTCCAAAGTCGATGAAGTTGAGGCAGAGTTGAGTTGACTGCCATTCTATGCTTTCTTCTGTGATGATGCATAGTGCAGTGTTGCAATTTGATCCACACATGATTTATTCTTGCTGAAGCCAGTTAGCCCGTTCCACTCGTAATTTTGAATGCAGAGCATTTTCCTTTTATTCTCTCCAGGATGATGCGGCATTATATTTTGCTTGCTTGAGGTGGACATGAGCATGATTTCATGCCAGTTCTTGCAAAAACTCGAGTCTCCCTTCTTTGGGAGTTTGACCAGGTAGCCCTCCCTTCAATCAATCAGCAGGTAACTTTCCTTCCTTCCTTGCAAACCTTCTGTAGTAGTAGTAGTAGTAGTAGTAGTGTGAGCATGTCCGCTGTTGTTGTCTTTGCATTTGTTTTCAGTGCTTCTGAGGAATTCCATGTGGTCCTGCTGCTTTCCTGGATTCCGGCAACTTTGTGGCGTTCGGGCAAACACTTCAGCTTTTGTCGGAGGACTTGTGTTCACTGGTAATTCTGTGGCTCGGCTGTTGGTGGTATTTTTGAACGAGTCGCAGGTGGTCGGGGTGCTCGATTTAAGAGTTTTCTGAAGTGATCAACCCATCGTTTCCTTTGTTTCGCCACTTTGGTGGTTGCTGAGTTCCCTTCATTATCTTCCATTGGTCTCATCTACGTTGACCTCTCCCCTCCCAGATAGTAGTAAACTGTTTATTTTTAATATATTGTTGTCAGGTCTCTGTCTCTCCTACCTGCAGCCTGTTCTGCTTCACTTGCAGTGTGTTGTAAAAGTGTCTTTTGTCTTTGCGCGCACTCTTCTTCACTTCTTTGTCCAGTGTAGTGTTTTACAGGTTGTGTTCAGTTCCTCTTTTCGCTGTTCATCCTTGCACTGCACTGGTTCATCTACTGCTCCATCATTTCCCTTTCATTTCTCTATCAGCTTCCATGTGTCCGTCGTAATCCATTCTTTATCTTGCCTCTTCCTAATACGGTTATCCAGGTTTCTTCCCACATAGCTTTCAAAGAGTTAGAGTGTTCTTCCACGCTGGTTTCCTCGAGGATGTTGCTCAATGTCTTCCATTTGTTCCTGATGACTGACATGAAGATGTCCTTTGTAGTCTCGTCCTTCAGTTCAGTTCAGCCTCTGTTCTGGGTGTTCAACTTGAACTGTGGTCTATCATCACCAGCTTCTCTGAAAGCATTCAACTTGATTTTGAAGGTAGGCTCATTGCACTATATAGTGAGTGGTGTGAACCACCTTCATCTGCTCCTCTTCTTCATCTGATCTTGTGTCCAGTAGGCTGGCTGCGTTTCCACTTTCTTCACATTGAGATCAAGTCGAACTGATTGTTAGTGTAATGTGTCCTGGTGTCTGGTGAAATCAACTCCATGTCGCTCGCTGCCTTGTGAATGTCCTTATGTTTGTACACACTGTCTCGCCTCCAATCACCAAATCGTTGAATGCACAGAAGTCTGCAAACAATTCTCCATTCTCATTCTTCATTTCACCGAGTGCCTCTCGACCCATGATCAGTTCTCTTCCTGAGTTGTCTGCTCCCAGTTTCGCATTAAAACATGTCACCCATTAGAATGATTTTTGATGTCGCCAACTGGGATGGGGTCGTGTCCAGTACTGATTGCAGTTGTCTGTAGAATTTCTCCTCTTCATCTGCATTATTTGTAGATGTGTAGTGTAGTGTAGCGTAGCGTTGTATGATTGTGACTCTCTTTCCTTTTGAGTTGAATCTTCCTGTCATGATCCTGATGCTGGAGGAGATTGGTTCCCACTGAATGAGAGAGAGAGAGAGAGTCTTCGATGCTGTTGGGGACATCATGATAGCCACTCCAAAACTCAGTGTGCTCGTAGTTGTCGTCTGGGTGACAATATCGGAGTAGATTATTGACTCTCCAGTTGACAGTTTGCAGAGTCCACTTCCATTCCATCTGCAGATTCCTAGCACTTCAATACCACACCTTCTCGTTTCTTTTAGAATCTGGGCAGCCTTAGTAGGTTCAAACATGGTGCGGACATTCCATGTCCCCATACTTACTTTCGCTTCCATCGAGGGAGAGAGAAGACACATCGGCGAATTGGCTTCCCGAAGGCTTTCACTAACTGGCGTCATTTCGTCTCTTCGATTCCAACGAGGAATAAATTTATTTTTGCTTTTTATATTTTCTTAGTGCTTTGAAGTTTCTTAAGCAACTGGATTGGTTTTACGGGGTAGGTTTGCTAGCCCTATGTCCAATCTTCCATCTTTATCCGGGCATAGGACTGGCTAGTAACTAGTGAACTGATTTTTCAAATAAATGGAGTAGTGAACGCTGTCAATCACCACATTTCATACAGTCAGATGAGGTTTTGACACAGATCAGTCTAGAGACAATTTTCCCTTGGTTACCGAGAAATACATTTCAAATATTCTCGGATTGTCAATGACAGCATCCAGAAGATTGCGTCTTGTCGGCGTCTCCATCCAAAAAATACTGTTTGGTACTCTAATTATCCTAAAGACTTCAGATTGATTTGTTCTTCAAGTTCGAGTTTCGGTTAGTTGTCAGTCAAAACTGAGGCAATATCACAGACCTCCGCATAACTGTGGCTCATTGTCTAGTGCTTTTTTCATTCATTTGGACTGCTTCTTCTCATCGTGCTGAAGTTCTGCAGAAATGTGTCCTTTTGGGTCTACTAATTGTAGCTTTTTTGACGGGTCAGTTATTTTGTCTTGTCACTGTTTTCACAGCAGACTAAATATGATGCCAAGCTTTTCGCATTTGAAAGAATCTACAGCATGCTTGGCATAGAGCTAAACTCATAGAGGTCCCTTGTGTACAGTCTTCATTGATCCACTTAAATGTAAACATATTAGTGCTCGAGCTGATGCACAGTTGCTATCCAAGCACTTGCATCAAACGAAGTGGTTCTCTCTTGAACTTATCCAGTAATAGACAGTAATGATACGGTTGGTTTGCGTCTGTCTTTGGATTGAGTTTAGTGACGGTCAGGTCAAGCAATATCTGTCTTCATGTTTGATATTGGTGCTAGGTCTCAAAATCGTTTTAGGGGGCTGCTACTATCATATCATTTGAGCGGAATTCTCAAAGTTTCCACCTTGGTATCTTTCTGTGTGGTTTAGCCTTCATGTCTGTCTACTGAAGTTCCCAGATATGATAACATCTAAACGTTCGACTTTATTAGGAAGTTAGATTTCGATAAAATTCATGCAAACTTCATCCAGTGGATATGTAAGCCAAGATCATGAAAAAACAACGACATGTGTTACTATTTCTCGCAGTCCTCATTGGACCGTTGAGTCACGCAGCACACAAGTAGATGACTATCGACTGACGTTCATTTGATCAGTGAGCCTCCTGACTTAGTGCTATACTTACACCTGCAACACCGTGACAACCAGTGGTTTTCGCATTGTGGAATGAATTTTCATAATAGATAACCACATTTAAGTTCCATAAGCGTGTACGTAAACTTGGTTTACATTTTTTCCCGGATATCAGTAGTTGAAATGTGAGTAATTCCAATCAAGTTGTTGAAAGTTAATCGCGTAGACTGCTGAGGCACTATTTCAGGTAGGTTTTATAATAATAATAATAATAATAATAATAATAATAATAATAATAATAATAATAGCTTTATTCCAAACAAGACTTGTGGTACAGTATTAAATTCTCAGCATGGTTCAGAAAATTCATTTCCTGTACAATAGTTTTGAGGCGAGTAATGATTACATTTTAACCGTGTCAATAATAACAGGCACATGTGAAATATACACCTGGTATTGCATTAGCATCTGGTTTTGGCTGGTGAACGAAGAGAATATCGAGCGTAGTTTTGGTGGTGATGGTTTAATCAACCAGAACCAAAATCTGTAATTCCATATAGTTAGTTATCCAAGTAACTGTAGTGCACTGTATTCCTGTATATTTATAACCTCGTCTCCTACCAGCGTTGTTAGCTTGAAAAACAATGGATTGAAATTATTTAAAAAGTGAGAGAGAGAGTACTTCACACGTCCAAACAACATATCTAAGAGATGAAAACAAATAAAAAGGGAAGAATTTGATGAAATGTTTTCCGTGGAAAACTTTCGGTTGCCCAAAGTTTAAGCAGACCTTTGGTTGTTAAAGGTACTCAAAACTTCTGAAAATGTTTTCATTCTTCCTTCGTTTTTATAGTGTCAATTAATTCGATACTGAAATTTGCAGTATATTTCTGTCTGTTTTTCAGGAGGATACTTCTTGTGAGCTGCCACCGTTAGATCAACTTGTACATAATCCTGCATTTAAATGGAATTTTGAACTAGATACGTTTCAAAAGCAAGCTATTCTGTGTCTTGAACGTAATCAAACAGTATTTGTGGCAGCCCATACTTCGGCTGGTAAAACTGTCGTTGCAGAATATGCGTGTGCTCTCTGCCGACGTCGAGGTTCAAGAGTCATCTATACAAGTCCTATAAAAGCCTTGTCAAATCAGAAGTTTTATGATTTCAGGTATGTTGTTTTCACCTTAGCTTAGCGCAAACAATGCTTTGTGGATTTCTATGTTTTTGTATTTTATGAATGAGATTTCAAAAATCTTGTTCCTTTCATCCCACTAGTACTAGTTTTGCTGGCACTTAGTTATTAGTTGGTTAACGAATATGTTGATAAAGTTGCCTTAGTGGATATACAGTGGGTTGTACAAAAAATTCTTCGTAAGGTCTAAGTAAAACTGAATAAAGTAATTAAGATTTGTTAACTCTTTCTGAACAATATTGGGCTGTATAAGCAGAAATATTGCCTCATAAAAACAAACAACGTTAAGTCGAATAAAAGCTCAAAAGGTACTCATAAACTAGATAAGTTGTTGACACCGACCACTGACTAGACATTTAAGCTTTTTTGGTCTTTGTTTCAGGACTAATTTTACTTCAGCATTTGCAGCAGGACAGTATCACTAATCCTTGAAGTAGTTATAAATAACAGCGTAACAAGCCAGGTTGCTTTTAATTGATGACTTCGATTTCCTTTTTTTCTGGGCTGAATTGATTTCGGTAGCAACCATCAATCTTAATTTGACTAGCTAAACATTATCTCTGGTGGTAAAATCCTTCTATCACTCCAAGTTATTTCTCTATTCTTTCAGTTGTTTATTCATAGTTTATTTGCGTTAATTGTTAAGATATGTAAAACCATAAACGACTGTTTATCTTTACTTGGTCCTCTATACAAACACAAAACATTTTTTAAACTGTCCAGTGTTTCGTATCGATTGTTTCAAATTGAGATTCTGGGCTGATATCTACCATCTGTCATATTCTTTGTGTAACTATCACAGGAATATTCTGACCATATTTTCCACTTGAACAGTTCATGTAAATGGCAAACAAGAATCATTGTAGTTGTCAATGAAACTTGAGAGTTTTTCATTTAGTTTACTGGTAGTTATATCCTCATTCGATTTATGAAACCAAGCACATGTTACGATACATTTAATATAAACCTACTTGAGGTGAATATTTACACGCTAAGTTACCTAATTTTGATAATGTTTCGAGCAAAACTACTGCACGAAATAACCCATGCAGAAAGTTCCAAATCGCAGTTCGCTAGTTTACTGTCCTAGAAACCCATTACTAAAGTTCCAAAAGATACGCAACCTTGACAACTCCTTCTGAAGATGGAGATTAAACTAACCATACTACTTGAGATGGCATGGCAAACTGAAAGTGTTACATCACTCCGTAACCAAGCCATTCTCGTACTCTTGTCCTAAAAGACTCTTGGCAACATGAAATATAATCTGAGTATCATTCTACCACCAGTAACATCTAAATACTGGCTACTGTCGTAATTCGCAAACTTCTGCAAACTAAAAAAATCCTTCTGTTGAGGTTGTGGGTGCGTCAATGACGTATTCACCGTTTACTGGATATTGAGGCATCATGGATACTGCAGGCCAATAACTTTTGGCATTCATGATATCACAGCTTCTTTGCGTCCGCTGGACAAGGTTGGAATCGAGAAAAGCGTCCTTGAAAAATTCATTAATATCCTAAAAACCCTACGAAAAAATACCTTTGCTAGAGTGAAGAAATACTGCCACCTCTACAATAGTCCTACCTAGAAAGTAGGCTTAGGCAGGGTTGTTTGATTTTTCTATTCCCTCATAAATTTACCGTCTACGATATTTTTGATTTAGGTCTGGAGAAGCTGCATAGTGGTGCAGATCTATTACTAGGTGGAAAACGTTTTGACTTTGTGTATGTGGACGATATCATTTCACAGCATGACAAGTATAAACTACTCAAGTGAAACATATTTGTATTGGATTAGTATCTGTTGATGCTTGACTACTAATTTTGTATTTAACAAAGTATACTGGAAGGTACTATTCTAGTGTTAGATTCTGTAAAAAATTCGAAATTATTTAGTGGATACCTAAAGAGATATGAAGTAAAACGAATTTCAGATGCTTTCAGTTTTAGTCATCTACTACATATTAAAAGTTGCATCACTCCATATTCTTGTTTCACACATATTCATCATTTCTTCTGCCTCATGTTATGATTTTCTCTTTCCTTTGCTATTATTTCACCATGTGATATTTAACATACTTTTAATATACCCCTTTACTGTGTAAATGATGCCTGACAGGCGAAAAGGTCCTCACTGTGTCGGCTTTTGCACTGAACGAAACAGTGAAGAAGCAACAAGGAAAGTGTCCGTTGCCTCTGTAATCTTTCCTTATACACCCACTGCCTGTAGTTCGTATGAAGTGACAGATGAGTTCTACCGAAAACTGTCTACTCTTCTACTTGAAAGCCAAACGCTCAGATGTGTTTGTCCAAACAAGTGATTTCAATGTACGAGTGAGTAGGATGAGTCACACAGAAAAGGACTTAGCTGGTACTCTGGAAATGCCAACCAGATAAAAGTTGGTGCGAATTGCCTGATACAACTGTATTAGGAGAACCATGTATTTGTGGCTAACAAGATCTTCAGAGATAAAGAGATAAAGCCACTAAATCACTAACGGAGAGATATTGGCAGCTCACTTCATACTGAAGTTAGTGTTGATGATGTCGTCTAGGAAGATGATGAAAGCTTCACGATTAAACGACCCAGCTGAGAGAACACAATACAACCAAGACTATCCACCTGAGCTACAAATATTCTCCACTATTTCAAAGAGGGACACTATCTGACATGACGTGCACTGACCCCCAAGTGAACGGTGGACACAGATATACCATATTGCCATCAGTTACGGCTGGAGAGGGTTGGTGGAAGGTTGTCGCTCGTTCTGCAGCACGTGTTTTCAAGGATTAAGTGATTGAAGAGTTATGGATGCAGAACAACGTCACTCATCCAGAGGAATCGTGGCACGATTTCCAGTTAGGTGTTAAAGCAAGCGGCGTTGAGGTCTGTGTGTGTCTCTCAGAAAGTGGTTAGAAGGAGTCAGTGTATTGTTTCATCAGCTTCTTGTGAACCAATGGATGTACGTGAAGGTATTCTTGCAAGCTTGTTGAACAGTGCGGAGTGGAAGCAGCTCACACGTTGACTGATAGGAGGTGTAGACGATCACAGCTAGGAGTTGTGGGTAGTGAAGGCTACAGAGATGGTAAAGGCAGTGTTAATTTGCAATGGTAGATAGTTGTTGAGACTTATGAAGGGAGCTGGAGGCAGCGGCTGAATTGTCAGCGAGACTGTCGTGGAGAATAATGAGTTGATGACTTACTTCTGACTTCATTTGTTCTATGCATTGTGAAAGGAAGTAATGGTCATTGGAATGTATGAGAATCAGCTTAGAACCTAGCACAGAAGTGAATCAATTCAAGTCACCGCAGTTCACAGTAACCGACATAGTGGAAATAAGTAGTAAGCGAATGATATTGAAGTGGATAGGAGATTGTTAGTGGAGAAATGATAAATCAAAATAGACAAATCATAATCTCTGTACACATATAAATTGAGTGGTCAGTGCAATCTAATCATCTCATGAATTAGAAATTGGTAAATGAGAAATGGTAAGGTAGTTAGATTGCAGAGTAAAACGAAAACAAGATGGTAGTGTAGACACTAGTTTTTATAGGAAACCACACTTGGTTGAATCGTTACATGGACTTCAAATCATCTCACCCGATGTCAGATAAAGTTGGCTTGGTAAAATGTCCAAGTAACAAGGACAAGAAACTCAACAGTAAGATAGCGGATCGAAGACAAGAAATCATGTGGATTAAAGATACCTTACTCATCAATCATACCTTCCTAAACTCCTAATGGATTCCCTTCTATCTTGCTTTATCGGAATTGCAACTATCACAGGAGACTCTTCAGTAGACTTATATGGCTTTGTTTTGTTAGGCGAAGAGCTGGACAAGATGCGGTTGTCTTTCGGTCGCGCTGACTGGCAATTCAAAAGTGATAGGGATGCTTTGCTTAAGGTTCACTTGGGAATCGTTGCTCCTACACTGGTTTCCGCTGGGGTAGAGTGGTGTAACATGTTGACGATCTCACTCGTAAGAAATGTCAGCCCTGGTGCGTCAGTAAAGGATTACATCTCAGCACATATAAGAAAGGCTTTATTGGTTTCCACCAACTGATGCCATTTATCGATTGATTATATCCGATGGTGTTTCAAAGACCAAGTGTGCAATGGTACAGTTTGTTCCGTTCCATTGTATGACTATGAACCATGGTTAGGGATGGTAGAGTACATGAGAAGGTTGCAGTTGTTCGACCATCATTGCTTTCGTAACATAGACTGTCACGGTGCCAACACATCAGTAACGTAAAGGTGAGGCGTAGTTTTGGGCAAAAGAATGTCATTTGATGACATGAATTTCTATAGATTCAGGTGGCTTAGACATTTGCTTCGCATATCTAGTCACCGTCTGCCTCATCATGTATTGTTCGCTGAAGTATGTTCAGTTTGGAAAAAATTTAGGGGCGGCCAGACTAAATCGTAGCATTGGTCTTTGAGGTCTGTAACTGCTGGTCTGAGTCATAAATGGAATTTTAAACTTCCTGGTTGGGTTCCATGTGACAGCGGAAACCAGTAGGTGGAAACTCTAGATGATGTAGTTCGGAATCAATCTCAAAGGTGGATGTGAATTGAAATATAATCTTCGTCTTAATCACCGTGCAGAATTTGCGTATTGTCTCATTCCCCTCTATTCTCTTCTCACAACCTTATCGCCCCTGACTGCGCTGTTTATTGCCTGATCTTTCTTTGAGTGCATATTGTCCCAATTTGCTGATATGAGATGCGGCAACTCGGAAGAATACTTAGTAATGCTAGGTCCCATGTTTATATTGTCTGTCTATTTGTTTGTTATAAATATCCCTTTGCAATATATGAATTATTGCGTGCACTCAAACACATAAATGTTTTTCTTACTTTATTTGGTGCCCACATATCACAATCCTATAATTATCTGCAATCCTTTAGACAAACATTTGGAGACAATGTTGGACTAATAACAGGTGACATCAAATTGGCACCCGAATCCACACTGCTTATTATGACGACAGAAATCTTGCATAACATGTTATGTAACGATGCTGATGCTATCAGAGATCTGGAAATAGTTATTATGGATGAAGTGAGTAAATGTTTTTATCATGCTTACTTCTCCAGCACTTAACCTAACTTTATAAAAATGAATTGAAATGCTACTAGTTTAGTACATACAGATCCATGCAATTTTCTATTACCAGGTCTATCAATGATAGTGCTTACGGTAATTCTTTGGTACTCAATTGTGATGGTTGATTATTACCCACTATGATTTAGAACACATACTTGGTATAACATCAACATGAAGAGAATCACTGTCCAAAATAATGTGGCGACACTGAGAATATGCTATATTGTGGAAAACGAACGGATCAGAAAAGTAAATGGGCTACTACAGAAGCTGTCCAAATTGTGCATGCAAAGAAGCACATATCACTTTTGTCTTACCTCTCAAGAATAGAAGTAAAGAAATGCAACTTGATCACTACTGATTTCAATTATGGAACATATTTACTGTCTTTTCAAACCACTGATTTGCACGGTATCAGACCCTATCCAGGTCCTCGTAGGGCATCAAAATAAATATCCTTCATCCCACGCTTCCTTGTTATGCACTGACTACATCCCCACATCTTCCAACCAGTTCCGGGGTAAGCGAGCAGTAAGCTATATAAGCTACCTTAACGCGGTGGTCGTGCTTCAAAAGAACTCAACAAGCTATGTTGATTGTAGCGCTTTTTCTTGAGGTCTTTCATGTCAGAAAGGTCAGTTGGATAGTTGTATGACAAAAGCAGATACCGCTATAATGTAACTAGCTACATTGTGACGTCCATCTGAAAGCGAAGCTGCACTGCCACAATGTGACAACAGTAAGGTGTTCCCCTTTAATGTCCAGCAGTATCATACTGATACTGCCTATGCTATGGGAACGGGAAGGGTTAGGAAGTTACTTTCGAGTTTTACTTGGCCGCTTCGTTCGCAAGGCTGAAGTTTCTAGATAAGTGTTTTATCAAGAATTATCATCTCTTTTCATATTTAGCACTCAAGGAAACGAAGGTTTGATATTTTATGCACATCATGGTAATTGACTTACTTCCTCATGTTCCTTTTCTGCACTGAACCTGAACATGCTATCTTGCACGCGTTTCTTAAAATGCCTAACAGATAAAACAACACGTTAACATTTGTACTACCTTCAGAATTTTCTGTCTTTTTTTGCATAATACAAAGTAATACAAGATGTGTAGTAGTGTAGAAAATAATGTGAATAGGATTTCTTTCATTTGTTTGTTGCTTATGATGATATACAAAAGCAAGTGCCTGAAATTTACGTCAATAGTATTTTTAGTCGGAATGAAGTCAGAAGCGTTTATTTATAGCAAGACCCGGATTTGAGATTTGTCTTCAGTACTTATCGTTAGTTTACGCCTGAACTCCAGTGAGCGTTCATTTCGTAACTGATATGCAGATCGAATACCTGTAGATTACAATGTCTATTTGCTTCTAGTAGTATTGTTGATAATAACAGTTTCCTATCGTCAACTGACTCATCTCTTGTATAACGAAAATGGGTTCTTGGACACTGCCACTTACCACAAACATTGAATAATTTCATAACTCGGTCAATATAATATTGTGAAATATACTCCAGAAGCACCTGTGCCGACATATGTCCACTGATTTAGTTTGGATGAACACCTGTGAAGAAAAATGGGTTACACTAAAGTAATTGATTTCATGTAGTTTTATTGGGTGAAGCGTATAAACTAAATTTATGCTGAAGGCCTTTTGTCTAATGCATCCGAAGAGCTTGGTTCTTACATCTTGCATCTAATTAGCAGTTTTGCATTATCGATTTTCCATTCTTCTGAAACAAGACTGACTATTTCAGTCCCTAAATATGTATCAGTGCTATGAACAACTGCATTTCTAGATAAAAGTTGGTAATTCCTTTACACTTAGTAGAGGGTAATGGATGAGCAGTGTTTTAACGTGTGGTAAGCATTTTTTTCTACCATTTCGGAAAAATGCTTGTCTGCAGTTCGTGTGAAGTGACAGATGAGTTCTACCGAAAACTGTCTACTCTTCTACTTGAAAGCCAAACGCTCAGATGTGTTTGTCCAAACAAGTGATTTCAATGTACAAGTGAGTAGGATGAGTCACACAGAAAGGGATTGAGATTGAGAAAAGTCTACGCAACGACCGCGAACAGTGGTGATCAGCGAAGGCTAAAGAGATGGAAAAGACAGCTGCGATTGGTAACAATAGAACGTTATTTATACTTATTAAGGAAACTGGGCAGAAAAGATCAACAATAGTTAGTGAGGCTATGGCGGAAAAGGACGGATCTGCGATTCACTCGCAGAGGAGACGACTGGAACGATGCACAGAACACTTCGAGAAGCAGTTTAACTGGCTTCCAGCCACCACTACGTTGCCCTTTATACAGTCGGATCCTGAATGGGACATTGAGATAGGCCCCCCAAAACTAGATGTCGAGGAAGCGGTAAGTAACCTGAAACGAGGAAGGTTGGCAAGACCAGACGGATTAACTCCAGAGGTATACAAGGATGGTGGTGGAGTGCCCTTAGTCAAGTTAACGGAAGTGTTAGCTAGTAATATGGGAATCAAGTACGATCCCCTTTGACTGGTCTGAATAACTGACTATCCCAGTCTTCAAGAAAGGCGAGAAGTCCTCTTGTGATAACCACATTGGAATCAGTCTGACGAACATAGTGTCTAAGATTCTAGGTTCTATAATTCTTCGACAGAGATGGTAGTCACTCTGAATCTTCAATGGTAGAGGTGTCGGAGTATTTTAAACTTGTTTATTTTCACCAGTGTCTTGTTTTTCCATTTTATTTCTTCTTCTGCTTAGCATATTTACCTCTTCACAATCCTTATTCTGCTGCACTATCATTTCCTCTTGAATGTTTTCTCTTAATAGTCAAATGACTTATTTCCATCACGCCACTATCATTGTTATTGTTATCGTCCAACTGGTATCCTAGCCTCCTTTAGTTGTTCATTTACCTTGTTCAAAATGACGTTATTTTAATCTTTCCAATATTCTTATTGTTATCAAAGTCATAATTATGACTCACTCGAACTATGATTATTACGATGAATATTTTTTTTACCTAACACGTCCGGTTTCTTAGTGTGTACCTTTATCAAGCTATCTAGTTGACTACTAGTTGTTCCGTTCGAAGTGATGTAATCGATCCCCAGTTTGTTTCTTTTTGGTGATCACTTTTGACGTTGTATTCATCATGGGGTGATATTTTTAGAAGCGTTGCTATCCCGGTAGTGCTTGACCGGTTTCTCGTCCTTGTATGAAACCTTTGTGAGTACTTATTGGCGTCCGGTTTAGGGTCGGAGCCGAGGATCTTGTGCTTTCCTCTCAAAGGCATTAATCATTTAGTCAATCAATGAGAGTTCACTGATTCTCAATTTTCCACTTCTGTCAGCTTGCGATATAGCGCGACTACCACCCCTTTGACCCTTAGTGGTGTACGCTTATTTTGCAAATGGTTGATCATACTCTTCTCGGCCTCTCAATGGTACTGAGAGAAATCCAGTTGGTAGCATGTCACTAATAATCACTATGTAGTAATGTATTTTTAGGTGAATGAGAATTGGGATTTTGAGGTAGTATCCATCTCGAAGTTCTCATGAGAAGTGGTGTTTGGGGTCAAACAATTGGTAGGGTAGTGGATGCCGACTGAAGACCTTGGGTGATAGTCGCTCCATTTTGCGAATTGATGGAAGTTTTAAACTGTGATCCACTGAACTCCAATCTAGTGACTGAGTGGTTAACGCATTCACTGTGAGACGTGAAGATCCTGATTTCTGTCCGTCACGGAGTCTTGGGTGCTTACTCCAGAGTAGTCCCCTACTAGGACGAAACGGTTGTGCAGTGCTCCCAGGTTTTCAGTGGTTCCTCAACTGATGTCGGTTCTTGATGAATACTATCTCAAGATACGTTATAAGTTTGTTACCCCATTGAACCTCATTTTAGTTCTACTTTGTGCAAATAAATTATTCACTATGTGTTGCCATGCCTCATTTAGTGTCTTTATATGTGTTTGTATGTGTCTTCCTACTTGATAAGAGTCTGTAAAATCACGTACTTGTGGTGTAAAAGCTGACGTGTCCTCCTGGAATGTATGAATTCTATAAATCCTGCTGTAATTACGTTTGTATCTTTGTGATCTGTATCGGGAGTCTAGTATTTTTTCAGGAAAATAAATATAAATACATAGATGTTTTGGCGTTTAAAGCAGTAACGTTGATTGAGTAATCTATTGTCCATCTGTCTAACTGCACGTGATAAAGTACATTTTTGATTGGCCTATCTCCAGACCAATGTTTTCTCTGTATACCCGCATCAAACCTTTTGCGAGATCTTATCAATGAAAAGCTTTGTCATTGGGTCTACATTCCTTGGTGTCTTCAGAATCTTCTCATATAGTTGTTCCACTACCTACATATTGCCATTTTTTTTAATTGCATGGTTTTTAGCTGCAGTTGCGATCTTTGTAAGGATGAAGATCTTTGTGTCAAAAATGACCTTGTGTTGTACAGCAGTGGGAAATTACAAGTATCATACAACAAGTGATACCCGTTGTGCAAGAGGTGGCTGTCATGCTTCTTTGGCTTGGTGGATAGCGCCTCGGGGTTTGAAGCTGTGAAGTACTGGGTTCGAGTCTCAGTGGGAACGACACCACTCACTGGGGTAGAGGTTCAGCAAGCCGACGATTCTTAAATAGGACGAAGCGCACGTCCTAAATTCCATTGCTCATCACCAAGATGAATACAACATTCTGAATATCCGGCAGTATCGAGGCATCCGCATACAAGTCCATCTGCTAATAGTGGTCGAGCAATCGGCCTTGTATAGAAATGGGAAATTGCATGTATCATACATAAAAACATGGTGTTAGCACAAAATTTCTTGGAACTGAATGTTTAAGCCTACTTAAGTTTGCATGCAAAACAGAAACACTTTGGTGACTAAGGAAATTCTAGCGATGGTTTTTTTCATTGCCAAATATTCATACTTCATATTGTAAACGAACCAAAGTATATCTAACTAGTGTTTGGGTGTGACTCTTGATTCATAAAGAAATGGAGCAGTCTGAAATCCACTCTACCTACGTTGGCTTGTTGGCACCATAAGCCCTCATATATTAAGCTTACCTAACAGCAAATGAATATACTGAGTGACTGAAATGCATTACATTATTGTCATTACAATTGTTTATCAGTTTGCTTATCTGGGATAGCGATGGTTTAGCAGGCTTGTATTGTACATACTGGATGTTAATTGAAAGTGACATGAAAATTTGGGTCGCACTAAGATTCGAACCAGTGGCCTCTTGGTCGTCAACTCGGTAGTCTACCAACTAAGCTACGAACCCAGCTGTTGACTACTATTGTTATCATGATTATTACTACTGTACTGGGGGACGTAATCAAAACAGCACATTGAACTGTTCGTTTAGACAATGAAGCATATTCAGAGACTAGTTGATGTTAGGTAACTACGATTGTCAAGGAAATAAAATGTATGAGTGACACTATAACATAACAGAGCCAACTAGTGTGAGTGCTTGGCTTCATAGCCACACACCGATGTCCACGCACCCATAAAACTGATATCTGTGTATTTCAGAGTATTACTTATGATTATCCATCTAGTACATAGTTTTACTTGGAGTCTTTTTTAACACTGAAAACTAAGCATGCATCTTGGATTCGTTTTTCAATCAAATAACCTTTCTGCTTAACTTTTGGACTCTATGTTACTTTGTTAAGTTACTAACTAGTACTGACCACTGCTGATTTTCGTATATTTCAATTTATTGTTCTAAATTTTGCACAGGTTCATTATGTAAACGATGCAGAGAGAGGCCATGTGTGGGAACAGATCATGATTATGCTACCGAAACATGTTCTGCTTGTTATGTTAAGTGCAACAGTACCTAATAAGGTTGACTTTGCAGATTGGTTGGGACGAATACGAGATACTGAAATTCATGTCGTTGCAACTAATAAGCGTCCAGTTCCACTGGAGCATTTCATTTTCACTGGTATGGATGGTCAACATACAAAAGATCATCTTCATCTTATTGTAGATCAATCCGGTCAGTTCAATATACAAGGTAAAGTTGTTTTCTAATATCAGTGATTACTTTCGCCTTAAAGCGACAAAAAATAAATGGTATGTACACAATGTAAGCGAAGCTATAAGGGAGAGAATTAATTAGAAGTAGTAAGCAGCTTACTTGACTTGGTGGTCAGGCTTGCACGTCACAACGATCCAGTGGACTCTACTGATGGGAAGCTTATACCCTTAAGGTACAACAATACCAATGCAATAGGTCAGTTGCATAGTAGTAAGTCAAAAGCAGTTACCATCACAGAAGAAATTGCTACCATGGGGCCTGAGGGGGAAGTCGTACTGCAGGCTGAACGGTAATATGTCAGTAATAAAGTGTTTCCTACAGATGATCAGCAGTACCATGTTGATACTGCGTTTGTAGTGTGAAGGGGAGGGGGGGGGAGAAAAGGTAGACCTTAAATTCAGTACATTGCTCGCTATTCTGTGGCCTTCCTATGTCGGAAGTGTAGATTTTTAGCTGCTTTCACAGCAAACAAATTGTTGAATCTAAGACGGTGATTTTTAGACCCTCTCCAAAGTGATCTTAGCAACCCTTTATGACCAGAACGAAATCCTGAGGTTTGTTATCTAAGCGGTGTTGAAAATACAGATTATGATCACAATCACAATAACGGATACTTCCAACTGTGGCAGTTCCGCAGGAATTATTGCCGAATCAATTACAATGAAAACTAAAAATATCCAGTTCAATAATGTTCAGTTAAAAATGGGAACTAACTCTTCAAATGACCAAACTAGCGAAATGACTGTAACCAGTCCATACAATAAATCAGTCGGTGAGATAAAGAAAACCCATTCAAAGGGTCAGACGTGCAAAACAGTAGACAGGCTTAAGTGACTTAGACTCATGACGAATGCACCTGAAGTTTCATTTAAACAGGAATGAGTCAGTGGATAGTGCGGTATCACTTAGAATACAGCTTGCAGACACACGAAGATGAACAAAAGGATGGTTAACCAAAGGTGAACAAAGAACTACGGCTTCATCCATATGTGAACACCTAATGGAGTTAGGTCATTCAGTTCCTCGAGATTCCTCTTTTAAGGTAATTTACAAGGTTAAATTGAACTACTACAAAGGTCTACGTTTCCACCATTTATGCAAAGCTGAAGCACTGGGTATACATGATCAAAAGCCAGATTTATGCATTCGAAAGCGTTTTGTGAAACTCCTATATTTACCTTGATCTTAGCAATTCATTTCGCCCGATTTTTTGTGTGTGCATCAGTTTAATTATCGTCATTGTTATCATTTTACGTTTCTTTGACATCACTTGAGCCTTATTTTACCACATGAAATCGCTTCTTTTTATTCAATGACTCATTTTCTGTTTCTTCCGCTTGAACTAATCACCCAATCACCACCAATTGTATCATGTGTATATTGACTGGACAACTTTTTTAGTACATTTGTCTGACCTTTTACTGATCATAAATACGACTGTACAGTTTGACAATGAAATCGTTGGAAAGAAATATTTCGCTGATAAGAACGTTGTCCTTCTTATGAAATTACAAAAAGTTCGTTTGTGATCGAAGTTCAGAGGATGTCCCCTGCCATCCACGGTGACACACCACCACTGCTAACATAATATCTTCTTCCAGCGCCTCGGTAAAAGAAATAGCCTTCCATGGTGTGGGCTGCCAGGTGAATCCTCATGTATTTTATGCAAAAATATCGAATTGTTTGCGGGCTAACCTTGAAATCCTTGAATGTATTTACTGGATATAAATTAATTCTCTATTGGCTGTTACCGTTTCTACCAGTGAATTAAGAAACATATTTGGAAAGCTAATAAGTGCGAATTCAAATGGAAGTCTTTAACATATGTGTAGTGACGGGGATCGCCTCTTACGCATGAAAATTAATTCCATACCATATTCTTGTGGTAAGAGATGCGTGTGTATACATTGTTGGAAATGTACTTTTCTCCGTGAACGATACGTTCACGATGCACACTACGCGTTTTAAATCGGGTTTTTTTTGTCTATATAGTTTGCGTAAACTAACAAATTAATGGCTTCGTGAATGAATAGTGTATTTCCTATTCTGAATATGGTTATATGTTTGTGGTGAATTCTGCGCAGAGCAATTCATGTCTAAAAGTGAACTGCATCCCTAAAGAATATTCCAATATTCTGTACTTTTTACACGTGATGTTTGAATAGCCGCTTCAACTTTTATTAGGCGTACTTTAACAGATTCTTCTTTTCACATTCACTTAGGATACAAACAGGCAAGTCGTATGTTGTGTGGAGAGAAAGTTGTTGAGAAAAAACCTAGTCAACCACCAATGAATCCAAATGCCAAAAATGTTCCTAAGAAAAATACAGGTGGAAAAGTGAGTACTCCAGGTCACTTTCGTCCTTTACCATGTGAGTAATATCTATATTATTAGTACATATTAGTAAGCTATTGTTGTTCATTTTCGTGTAAAAGTGATTTTCAATTATTTTTAATATCTTCAAGACACATGGACACAAAATACTGAAGTAATATGAAACAGCAGAATCTGGATAACATGTACTATCAAGTTTTTTGTTGTTGTTTTGTTATAGTTTTCATTGATATAACGACATCTCTGTATGATTTTGTTACCAGATGGACAGATATATATTGCTAAACTTTAATCTAGTAGTGGTAACGTTGTCACATCAAAGTGCAAAGTGAAAAAAGCGTTAATGAAAATAGAAATAATGTTTTCAGCAGTCGCAGAAGTCACCAAAAACCGAAAATGTATTTAGACGATTAGCAGAATGTGATATAACTTTCAGGAGGACGAAAAGCGAAATCTGTACTACTACCATCGATTTTGAGTCGTGTCGTGCAGAGTTGTCAATGCACAGTTTCGGTTAACAAATTGGCGCCAACACGAAAGTTAACACTCCTTTACACACCTCAGGCCTTCAGTCAGCCACTTCATGCGTTTGTGTTTGAACGCGTATATTTGATCACGTTAAATTCTCTCGTCATAAAAGTTGTTTCAGTATACAGAAAGAAAACTTACTGTGTAAATCTAGTAATGATCTTTTTTATCATATCATCGTAATTATTTGTGAAACTGTTGGGTTAGTTCTATGTATTTTTTATGCTTTAGCGTCCAACGGAATGAGTGTACATGATCATCGAACTAAAAATTTATGGCTTGGTGTAGTTCACCTTCTTCAGGAACGTGATCTAATGCCTACTATTGCATTTGCTTTTTCTCGATCATCGCTAGAAATACTGGCTAGCCATCTATCATCAGTAGATTTACTGAATCAAAGTGAGTATTTTCTAAATCTGATGCGAAGTATCTTATTTAATTTTCGTTCTCTATCATATTTGCTTTTGAGGTACCTTTCTTTTTTCATATTCAGACCATCTATCTCTTATGGATTTCCACGCATTAAATGATTGTTAAACTGTTGTTCCTGTGTATCTATTGAATGGTGTATAACGGTGACATGAAATTTATTCAGTCGACGGGAGGGAACTGTGCTAATGACACCAGTGTCTGATATACACATTCCAGTTTATTATCATCACATGAATACTGTATGACATTTTAATTCTGTACAGTATTGCGGTTTGCATTCTTAAGGAAACACGAAATCCTGCGGAAATTTCAGCGCTAATCAGACTTATGTTTATCTTTCCCAAAAATCTTATAACTATGTATATCGAAACACCAGAGTTACTTCTAGGCATATATAAAAATAGGCCAGTGTTTTGTACTTATTCAACACCTTAATAAACCTATAAAGTAATCGAGAGATTACCAAGAGGGAATCTGAAGGTCATTGCTCTAACCTCAGCGTATGTATTAGCAATTCACAGTATATCAGATTTTCAGTTGAGTTATTCAGAATACTAAGTCAGTGCATGCTTTTTTGCATCGTTTATAGCTATGGATAGTCTATTATGTACGAGCTCCCCGTTTCTAGAAATCTTGAATGTGATGCTGACGTTTAGATTCCGTTATTCGACCACGTTTGGAGATATGGTTCATTGGTTAAAGCAACTAACTTGGAACAATGCGTCCAGGACTCGAAATTTGCTTCGTCTGTTAACTTTGTAGTGTTATAATTCCTCACACCTATGGTGTGCCTCATAGCCTATTACACATAACTGTATATGGGTTGAATTGCGTGAACTGACTTCTGCATCCGAAATCATTGGCTTTTGTACAAGAACAAACTAATTTTTATTTATTTTTCCATGGTGCATGTCATCATGCAACAGCTGCGCCTGTGAAGTAAGATTTCTTGAATGAGCGGTGCAAAATTTCTAGAATGTAGGCATTATGTTGTATTGTTGTTTTTTCCAAAGAGATATCTTGTGATAGAAGCTGCTCAACATTACTTCTCAGACAAGATAAATTGTCAGTGTAGTGAAGAACTCTATTAGTTATACTTACAACGTCACTTCAAAACCTACCTTCACCGTCTTAATGAGTTTCCGGAGTTGATCAGCAGCTGTGTGCTTCCCAGCTAGTGGTATGAAGACACAAATTTGAGAGGATGGCACTCATTATTATTTGAACAACGATTCTTTTTCAGTTTAAACAGTTGATCATATAGCATACAGAAATATTGCTTTTTGTTATTGAGTGTCACCACCTTCTGGAAAGTGTCAAGAAATTGAATATTTTCAATCACACCATTCTGGGAAATTTAAGCATCCATGAAATCTTAAATCCAGCTCTGTAAGCTTGTTTTCTAAATAACTAATCTGCAATGTAGCTTAACCAGAACCGGTGTATATGCACATGAAGTTTTACTTTGATCAGCTTAGCGCAACATTAACAGCGTTCATTTACTTCCTGTTTTTTCTTGTATTTATTTACCTCTCAGTGACTGGATTTGAGGCCTGACGTACTATGCTTCATCTATCCAATTGTATCATTCCGAGCATTCGAGACCGAATCGTATCCGGTTTTATTAGCCATAAAAATAGGAAATCCCAATTTTATCTGTTTCAATTTTATTTGATGTGTTTGATCACCTTGCCGTTTTACCAGTTTAACTAATACCTCAGTTAATGGGTTTGTTTAAACTGCTACACGGAGTATATGTACTTCATATCTTTAGTTTCCACTATTATTTTTATATCATGCACATTTGACTACTAAACGTTTTCATGATTAAAAAGTAATGCTTCTGTTGTGTTGTTTACTTCCTTGGAAACAGATGAAAAACAACAGGTTAAAAACTTCCTAAACGCCTCAATCACTAAACGTTTAAGAAGATGTGATCGAAAACTTGCTTCAGTTCAATTTATTAGCAAATTAGCTGTAAGAGGATTGGCTATTCATCATGCTGGAATGATGCCATTGTTGAAAGAAGTGAGTAGTGTTTGCCGTTTTCGGTATTGTGCAAATAACTGAAGTCGGAACATATCTCTGTACCACTTAGAAACTTGAATTGCATCATGTACAGATAGATGTCAGACTGATCCCCTTACTAATTGAACTGTAAAACTTAATTACCAAGCAAACAGTGGTACAACCTCTTATTGATCAGTTGTAGTGTGCAACTGTACTACATACAATCCCTAGCAGTTTCGATTATTCGTATCGGCAGAAGCGTTCAGTTATTCGATTTCCATTGTCAGGAGGATAAGAGAGTTACTTTCTCACTTAGCTCCTAACGCTATTCAAGCTTATTGAGATACTGCTTGTGGCACTGTGGTTATTGCCCAAGTTTTCAATTTCATGCAAGTAGTTTTATAGATGAGATAATGAGTTTTATGTTCACTGGTAAGAACATACGTAATGTCATTTGAATTGTCTCAGGTGGGGAAATCTAAATAGCAGTTAGTTTTTTCGCTTGTTAAAAGTCATTGTGAAAAGATTCGTAGGTTTTGACCTGAACTGTCATATGGTGAAACTCACTTGATAAGTGACACTACGGTTTCGTTTAGAAATCAGTTTATCACTACCGGTCATCATTAGTATGTATAGCATAATTTACAAACTAAACTGTCTGGTTTTTGCAAGACACCATAATGACACTTTGCAACTGTATTTTGTAAGCGTATATTCACCTGAACATAATGTCGTCATCTTAAAGTACAAATGTCTGAGACATGTTGACATTCTTTTATTTTTAAAGAAGTAGGATTTGATGGTTTTGCACATTACTGAAAGATTTAGACAATTGACTTTCATGGATTGGCGCCCCTCTCCACTTTTTATTTAAACAGCCAGACAGTATCGTTAACTGTTAGCCTAATCTATAGATTTGTGCATAGTTACTAAGTTGCGTTTATTGTACTTATACCTTTTTCGGTGTTTTTATTTTAATAACTTACTTATTCCCTTTTTTCCACCATGCAACCAGACAGTAGAACTGTTATTTCAACGTGGTTTAGTGAGAATATTGTTTGCCACTGAAACATTTGCAATGGGTGTTAATATGCCTGCACGTTGTGTCATTTTCACTACATTGGAGAAATTCGATGGTCAAAAACGTCGCCCTCTGAATTCAAGTTAGTTCTTTTGAACCTTCACGACTTACTTTTTTATTTTCGATCTATTGTGTTAATCTTTTCAGGTTAGATGTTTTTCACATGGTGACTGAGAATTCTTGTCATTTGTTAATTATATTTTTGGTTATTCTCGTGATGAAGAAAATAATTCAGATTTATTAGTACTATCGCATTTAGGAAAAAATACACACCAATTTTCATGAGTGTCAAACGGCTGTATATGTGTAAAGTGTATCAACTGCTTAGTTTTCCGACTATTTAAAACAGGATAATATTCGAAGTTTGAAGTCAGTCCTACGAATACCTCTGACTTCATTTTCATGTCTGTCTGCAAATCTTGAAGAGGTTTGTTTTTTTCCGGAAATATTGAAGTTTTTTCAAGTTGGTATTCATCATAGACTGACATCAGTTGGAGGAACATTGGAAACCTGGGAGCACTGGACAGCTGTTTCGTCCTAACATGGGACTTTTCAGCAGTGTGCACTCACACTGGGACCAAACATCTGTCCAGTGCTTCCAGGTTTCCAATGTTCCTCCAACTGATATCAGTCCAAAATGATTACCAACTTGAAAAATCTAAATCTTCCCAAAACCCCAAACTCAAATATTTAAGCGTTGTGACGTAGCATCTTATCTTAACTGTGTTTCACTGATGATATTATATTCACCTTTTTTGTTTCTCTTGTCGACTTCTCGGTTGCTATAACAGTTTGGTCTGGGGTTACATGAACTGGTACGCAGTTATTCCACGTCTTGTTATGTCTATCCGAACTAGGTTGGATACATTAGTCTTTGCCTTCAGACGGTAACGCAAAAGTAAATCTTGATAACTGTACTAAAGAATAATTTTGTATGAGATTAGTGTGGTACGGAGTAACACTTATTTGCGGAGTAATAAATTGTCAACAAAATATCATCCAGTAGATTGTAATCCATTATTGTATGCTGTATCAAACAAACTGATGTAATGGATTCAAATGGTAGTCATCGTGAAGAAAAATTTAACGAAATAGCAGAGATCTTCTACTGAAAAATTACAATTGTTGTTCTCTAGGGATATCCACTGTCACCTTTCCCATTCATCTTCGTCATGGTCGTACTTTTGCCTTAATAGCGATTTACCTACTCCATGGACGTCATCTGTTTGATACGGAGTAAACAGACAATATTGTCCTGCTTGGAGATGTTGAGGAAATGCAGGATCTTGTGAAACGCATTGAGCAGAAGTCTGAGTATGTTTGGCATACGCTTCGCTGGCACCTGCCAAATGTAAGATGATGCTCCTGGACTGGTCTGCTGCAAGTACTTACAGTTTACTGATAGGAAGTGAAGTGGTGGAATGTGTTGATCACTTCACTTACTTGGAAAGTTGCATCAGCTGAAACCGGCTTCTTGCTGACGAAATTTTGATTGGATACAAAAGCCCAACTTACATCATCTGTGTCACCGACTGGCGAGCTGTCTGACTTTCAAGCATAAGACGAGTATGCTGCACTGCATTCCGTTTCTATCCTGTTATAGGTCTGTGAAACATGGGCGTTAAAAGTAGGAGACAAGTTATAGGGTTTTGATCATAGCATTGCTCGATTTGGTGGAATCATCGTGTGAACAATGCTGAGGTCAAGAGAAGGGTACCAAAAAGATAAGAAAGTCGATTGATGAGGTTGTAAAACTTCATCGGCTGAAATGGTTTAGAAATATGTTGCCCATGCCGAGTCGCCGCCTACCTCGATATTGCTATGGTAGAGATAGGTAGATTATTTTGAAAGAGAGTTCAGTTCAGTGGCCAGACCAAAACGTGGGACCAGTCCACGAAGTCTCTTACCGTTGGTCTGAGTCGTGACTGGGGTGCTCGGGACGATAGGAATCGGTGATTGATGAATGTTGGTGAAATAGGTAAAATGTGTCACAGTGTCTCAGATTTATTTAGTCTTTGATATCTTCTGAAGGTTGATTACTTGTACTAACCTTTATCTTCAGATTGTTTGTTCTCTCACATGTTTGTCTACTTTGATATCACTTATTCTATACACCTGTTCTTTGTATATTACATTAAAGTGTGGCAACTTGAACCGATGCACGAGCTGGTTGCTGAAGAAATCTCAGGTTGGATACAGAAGACCCATTTAGCGTTTTTCAATTTGCATCATCTGTGCACCAGCTAGCGAAATATCCGACTGCCAACCAAATGACGAGTATACTGCACTGCAGTCCGTTCTTTCCTGTTGTTTTCTGTGGCTTTGATACATGGCAGTGAAAAGAAGAAGACATGAAGCGATTACTGGGTTTTGATCACAGTTGTGTTCTTAGCATTGCTTGCTTTTGGTTGGATCACCATGTGAGCAATGTTGAAGTTAAGTAAGGGGTACTAGGTAAGATAGACAACTGGATCGATAAGGTTGTGAACCCTCATCAACTGAGATGGCTTGGACATGTACTGTTCAAAGCTAAAAAGCACCTATTTCGATGTATTGTGCTGGGAGTAGTTGGAACAGGTTTGGAGAAGGTATAGGGTATAGTCCAAGAAGTCTCTTATCGTCTGAGTTGTGTGGGGCGATGTAGATTTCATGGTTGGTTGCCCAAGATGATAGAAACAGTGGTCGAATATGAAACTTTCCAATAAACTCACACTAGCAAACATTGTCCTTTTTGAAATTCCAATGTGTAGTGTTCTCTCCCTTTTCTATTTGTACTCGATATTATATCTCTTTCTCTTTAGAATATTCACCACGGGATTGTCATCACCTTTTGTGCTTTCTGACATTGTTACTGGTATACATCCGTACAAGTATCACTTTCATGAACTGTAACTTTATAATCCAAACAAGTTGTTATTCCTCTCATTCCTATCTTTTCACTAATTGCTGATTAACATCTAAAATACAAAGCATCTGAACGGTTTTATTGCGTCTTTTATTTCAGTTAGCTAAGCTACTTTACGAATAGAACTCTGTGAATAATAAAGACCTTGACACTATCTTGGTTTTTACGCGGTAACTTATTCATCACGAAGAAGAATGTCACAGAGAGTGTTTGCACACACACTCAAGCCATCTCGTTATTCTCTGCATTTGTTTTTATTCATCTTGTAAATTCATTTTCAAGGCGAGTATACACAGATGGCTGGTCGTGCAGGCCGTCGTGGTTTGGATGCTTCAGGATCTGTTATTATTCTGCTCGGTGGAATTGGTAAATCAGTTACTTCAAATAGTTCAGGATTGCCGTCTGAGCATACTTTGAGCGATATAATTCTTGGGAGGCAGACACAACTGGTTTCAAAGTTCAAAATCACCTACTCCATGATTTTACACTTACATCGAACAAATTGGTTAACTCCACAGGTAACAGTTTTTGTTCTACTAGTTGACTGAAGTGAATGCAATTTTTCTGTTATTAGAAATGCCATCTTTGGAGTTCAATTCATGTAGTTACTTTATCGGCTATTCTACCTTCTACGTGTTTTATTGATCATGGAAATTTGTTTCCTTTGGTCCTAAATGTTGTACATCCTATGAAACTCATAGTTTTCTGGGTGATGCGTATCCATATATCCTTTTAATCTGTGTTTTTTACCTTCAACATGAGCGATGAAATAAGCAAAGAAAAACGCATGTAGTAGGTTGTTAGCCATATTTACCGTATGAACATCCGAATTCAGTATTGTAGATCTGGATCCATATACTTGATTGATATTTGACTGAGGCTTTTTTTAAGTTTGACATAACTTCTCAGATACTGAAAGTTGGCTGGTATCCCGGATTATGTAAAGAAATGTTAGTTTTGTAGCTGAGATTGTTGTGA
The DNA here is from genome assembly GCA_944470555.2 of Heterobilharzia americana. Taxonomy (NCBI): domain Eukaryota; kingdom Metazoa; phylum Platyhelminthes; class Trematoda; order Strigeidida; family Schistosomatidae; genus Heterobilharzia; species Heterobilharzia americana. Next base: position 37,469,056 of record OX104134.1, read on the forward strand.
TGCTAGGAGTTATTTATTTGTGGTAGTAATGGACATGGTTTAAAGTTGTGGTCTACTTGGTGGCTTACAGCGAAATTTGGGACTTGCGTTTCGTCCTATTGGGGACTCGTCATCTGGATTTATCTGCACTTCTGTGATCGGTACTGTTCCCACTAAAACTCGAATCGAGTACCCATCTCTCCAAATACCATAGTGTTATCCACAAGGCCTCCGTAGCACGAGAACCACCTCTTGTGCAACGGGTATCAGTTGTTGTTGAATGACACTTGTAGTATCCCGTTCCTATGCGAAGGCCTCGATACTGTGCGAATATTCGTTATACTGGATTAAGGTCGTTTACGTCGAAGTAAATGAATTTTTGAACATCTGATTGGTCTTTATAAGTTTTTTCCAATTCATAACGTATTCTATTCCAGTGTCTCACTCTGTTGACTTTCTTTGCTGATTTAAGTGCGATGACTTGTACCGATGATGTTATATGTTCTGTCGATCTTAGCACGAAAGACAGTAGGCTGGGCCTGATGTAGAAATGAGTTTTCGTATATAACTTCTTAATTTGTAAACTGAAGTCCTAAATTGTTTGGATATTAGATGAATTACTATGGATGTGTATCATGTAACGAGGTTTACTTCATTTTCTATACATTTCATAACTTCATGTGTTTCATGACTGTTTGGTTTTGTCGCTTTTGTCTGTTCTTTTATATATCATAGTGATTATCTTTTTTTGGTTTTAATAGGGCATTATATGCTTTAACCAATTGAAATTTATTTAATTATCTTTATTTAGGATGTTATGCGACGTAGTTTTATGGAAGTGGCCAGTCTTAGACGTGAGCTTGAACGTAGACAGTGGTTATCAGCTTTGCACATAAACTTGATCAAACAACTACACTTATTCCATCTGCAGGATCATCTAATGCGTTTAATCAACAGATACGCAGCTCATCTAATAAAACTTTAACATACACAAGTAATTCCCGTTTATCTGTTCCATTCGGTGAACCAATATTACAAGTTAAATGCCCACTCGGTCAGACAAGCTGTTGTGATGCAATGACCACTTATTATCAAGTTCGTTTTATTGTTTTTTTTCCAACAATTAATTTTCGCCATGATTCTCATGGAGGATTTTTTCTTCGGTAAAAAAGCTATACGAGATTCGATAATATGTAAGATGAACAGTAAAATAGTGTGTCAGTAACAAAACACGAGTTCATGAGCTAAGTAGTGATAGCATACATCTTTTATATAAACGCCAAAGCAATACCTGGTTGTCCAAACCACGTTGGATTCTCTTGCAAACGGGTTCTGTGAGCTGGGATTGTTTTTTGGGTGGGATGGTATGTATGATATTCTGGTCATAATTCACAGTACATACTGTTAACTAATGGAGATAATGATTTCGTCAGATAGACAAGTTTCATCGTGAGTCCTTACATAAATCTAAACGCTATCCAGTTGACTAATAGTTCCTTCTTTATTCTCTCTAGATGGATAAGTTCTTGTTTTGAACTCTGAGTATTAAATAACTGTACAATGAATGACCAGCCTATTTTTCTTAACTATCGTAATATAGGTAAAAAGGAAAACATATAATCGAGCGAAAAATGCATTTTTATAACTTGTCAGTTTCCACATCACAACGTAGAATAAACTAACAGTCTTGAAAAGTGTTCAAAAAGTAATGGAAACAAGGAGAATATACATAGTGTCATAATATAATCGTTGGAATACTACTCTATTTGTTACTTGATTACTGCTTGAACAAATATTGGACTCCAGTGGCCAAATTAGGTACGTGATCGTGACATTGGACATAT
>OX104134.1:37471378-37513644 GCA_944470555.2 Heterobilharzia americana
TTAGATACAACAAGTAAAGAAGCCACCACTGCAACAGCCCCCACCCAAGTTAGGAACAAAACACAAAAAACGGAACAATGCCAGTCCTGTGAGGACTGGCGAGGCTAGACCCAACCACGTAAGCGTTCATCCTGCGAAAATACACATCCAGACCTCTCCTTTCATCAGGCACACTCTAATATGTATGTACAGCAACGTTAGGGGCTAAGAGGGAAGGTAGCAGAAATGAGGACTGCGTGAACATCAGCACTCCGACATCATATTCATCACTGAATCCTGGCTCTCATCGGACATCTCCGACGAAGAGATGCATGTTACTGACATGGAACTCTTCCGCAGGGACAGGGAACATAGAGCAGGAGGGGGAGTGGCTATCTACGTAAACCCCTGTTTAAAGGCAAGGATGGTTAGCGATACGGCCTTAACCCAGCTCTCAGAGTCTCTATGGTGCTACTTCACTCTCCACCGTACCAAATACCTGCTCGGAGTCATATATCGGTCCCCCACCAGCTCCCCTACACATAAGGAAATGGTCATCAAGGCGATCTTAACGACTTCCTCTGCAAATTACGATTCCGTAGTCATCGCCGGCGACTTCAACACCCCGTCCATCCTCTTCGAGACTGAAGGGAGACGCATCAGATCCTTCAATCAGAAGCTGAAGGATGCAATTAAGACTGCTGGCCTCTCAGAGAAAGTGGGTGATGCTACACGCTGGGGACCAAACGGAAACGCGTCGCGCCTTGACTACGTTCTGACGAACGATGGACTTCTCATTGAGGGCGTTTGCATCCAACCTCCCCTTGGCCTCAGTGACCACGCTGTAATCACCTTCTCCATGATTACTGGGGAGGCCCTGCAACTGGAGACGCCCAACACCTTCCCTTGCTACAGCAGGCCAACTATGAGCTCATGAGGGACTACCTCATTAATACACCCACATTACCTACTAATTCTTCTGTAGGAACCAAGCCCACGCGACCATTCGGGCAATTCCAAATGCTTTCCTTTCGTTCTCTTTTCACCCCTCCTTTTCTTCTCCTTCCCTTTTCTCTTCACTATATTATTATTATTTTTTCCCTCTCTTTTCTTATAATTTTTTATTTTTGTTTTTTATTTTCTTTATTCTCTCTTCATTACTTTACCACTACCTTACTATTCTCTTTCAGGTACCTACACAGACAGGAGTCACAGTAGTTCTCTAAGCTTCCCAGCAACCCGTAGCTCCCTAATCACTCTACAAATTACAACCTACTAACCCACAAAACATCCACCTCACCGAAGCTAAAAGCAAGAAAGCAGAGGGGATTTCCTCGTCCACTGCAGTAGTGGACCGAACAACTGGAACCAAGCCCTAAGAACTAGACGCGAGAGATCAAAAACTACAAGTTTTCTACGCTCGCACTATCAATATTGGATATTGGATGCGCCTCATTTAAATCATTAAGGTTGGCTTCAAGTAATTATTGTTTGGTTTGAATCCAACCTGAATGTTACATACGACTAATCCACTTCGTGCAAGATATCGTGGATAAATTTAAAAATAGTAGTGATGTGTTCATGTGTATTTGTAACTGAAATCACAAGTGCCGTCGAAAGAGTCATTTAGATAAGAAATTGATTGACCCATCGATGGCATAATGATCATCGACACCAAGCGATGTTCTACTGCTTCTCTTTGAGAGTTTAGTGACTGGTTTTATAGGCAGGTGAGTTCTATGGTGTGGTAATCACTTCCTCTAGTCTCACTTAGTTGTTCTAGATACAACCGACAGCAACCCAAGTAGAAATGTCATTTTCTCCCCAAAGCTACTATTCGAGAAAAATCTATTTCAGCTCTCGCGTATTACTCAAATTTGTTTCACTGTATTCTAAAACCTACAGTGAAACATTTCCTTGAACTTACACAGGAACTGTGAATGTATTACGATATGTTTCGTCGGTTGTGAGACCTGTTTGTGATGAATAGTTATTTGAACTAAGAGGTTCTTGTTAATGAAAAGTCTCTTGAGAACAATAAGGTAAACTCTTCACTTACTTCAAACCATGGGAATGGTAGTTTTTGTGTAATTAATTAGTTGTACTTTTCTGTTTTACCAGTTATTTTTAAAATTCGAAAAACATCAATATTCTGTCGTGATCAGTAAAAAGTTGATGGTATGCTAAAACCAGTTTATAAGCTGTGGTCTTCGACTTCAGTACCTGATGTTTTACGATTCGTGACTTGTGAATTATCACAACCTTCGCTTATGCGTAACTTAATACAAATATTGGTTAACACTTTATGGAAGTGTGTTTTGAGAGGAATGGGGAGTCCCATACTAGGACAAAACAGCTGTCCAGTGCTCCAAGATTTTCAATGGTTCCCCAACTGATGTCAGTCCATGATGAATTCTACTTCTAAACTTTATGGCAGTATTTAAGAAGTTCACTTAGGTCCGAGACTGTTTCATCCTATTGTTAAATAGTGATATTTCAGACGGAAGATCAACTTAGAACGTCACACAGAAGTGCATCAGCTTAAGTTACCATATTTTACAGCCATTTTGCTGAGTCCTCATCCATTTATTCCTCTGGTTTCGTAAACCCCTGCACCTCCCTACGTGGTCCATATAAATTACCAGCGGTTCCATCGAATAAAGCCGTATCTTGGTCAGGCCATCCTGAGATTTCCAACCTCTCGAAGCAGGTATGACCTCATGATAGTCGCTTTAAAAGAAACCCTTAGTAGTTTCTACGTCTGTCTATGTGGAGACGATGCAGGTGGTGTGAAGTAAGTTAATTCACACTTCCGTTTCCCGCAAATACCTTAAATAGCATAGTGTGATTTTGATAATCAGGAATTATTCGACTCTGAAAACTTATCTGGCCTGTAGTAAACTGTTTCTAAGATATCCAACAAACACAAACATTTGGTTGTATTGTTTAGTGCACGGTAGTGCTCACTGCTATTGTATTCTATATTGTTCACATTTATTCAGTGAAAATGATGATAACTTGCACACTTTTTTGAAGGATAAGCTGATTATCGCTAACTTACCCTATTCGTGACATCAATAAAATATTCAATTGCCGAATGTATAGCACATTAGTTAACTACCCTATCACTGTTAAACACGGCATTTAAAAGTGGAGGACTTAAGGTGGTTTCAGAAGTTTAACCCCTGTTGCTTTCATAACGTTAGCCACGTGTTATGAAACCAAGTTAGTAACATAGAGGTTAGGCATATAGTCTAAGGCAGTTATTGGATGATTTTCTGAGCTTTAACTGATTGAAGTGACTGGGATGTGTTACGTATGACTATTCGCCGTCTTCCTGGACAGTCAGTATTAGCTGAATTCGGTTAAGACTGAGAGAAGGTTGAAGGTCTTTAGAATAAAGTGTGGTATCAGTTTATAAAGTCTCTGATTATTATCCTAAACCTTGCAGACGAATGTAAACTTTCAAGCTAAAATGCATATGACAACTGAAATTTGTGCTTGGCAACTTTAAATGATATGGTTCAAAATCCATATCAGTGGTGCAGATGCATTCGCAGATTATCGTAATTTTAATGTCACATTTTGTTGTTTGCCTCATCTCCTTTTGTTTTTTTCATATGATGTTTTACAGCTTTTGGTTGCGTTTATGTTATGCTTCTCTTTCTTCTTGCTATGTTGTTGAGTTGTGGCGAATTAAACTGTCACAGTCAGGCTAGGTTTCATATTGATAGTAACCGATTCACTAATGGGTGGATTTCAGTAGGTCATAAGACTAAGTAGCTATGAGTATTATCGGATTTAACTCTGAATCGAAACTGATGGCGGTCATATTTTAGCTTCCTTATGTGTTTTTTCAGTTTTCCAAAAGTCACAAAGGACTTGCAAACACTTAAGTATAATTAGTGTTATTTCTTCTTGTTGTCCAAAGTTTTCTGTTGTGTCTCTCCTTAGTTTATCTATATTATCGTCGTATTATTTTATTCAGTCTCTTGACATCCACTTTGTACTGTTTCTTCAGGAGAGTAGTATAATGTCGTTGGATAGAATTGAACGCCTTCATATTTTTAAGGAAGCAGCTAGTTTGTAGTACTTGTAGCCAAATATATTTCAGGGCCCCATGTCGATTAAAGGTCTACTCTACGCTTCTATCCAGTCCGTAAAATTGCCTGTCAGCCATGTTCTTCCCAATTTGTAGCTAGGCATCAAATGATTATAATTGTAATAAATACAACAGCGTAATGTAGTATAGGTTTATGTAGTAGATTATGAGCTACGCCTATCGTATGGTGGTTCATAATATCTCACGATTGCTCTGACTGAACTGAATCGAATAATTGTAAACTTAGACGTATTCTGCAGTGGTCACAGTAGATGATCGAGGAATAAAAATAATATCTTCATACTATGCTGCGGTTACTACAGCTAACTTCATTCTAGAAAATTTATGTAGATTGGCAGTCTTTGTCACTAAATTAGTGCAACTAGCAGTTAGTGGTAATTGTAATTAAATCTGTTATCAGTGAAAGGGTGCATCACATTACTGCTACTCGGGGAGATGGCTGTGGCTATTTAAGGACTTGGACATAAACTGAAAATTTCCTACGAATTTATGTGCTTACTGGTTGTATAAGAGAAAAGATTAGTTCCAAAGATATGTTTGTTTTCGTTCACATTATGTTCGTTTATTCGCAGAGTTTAATAGTGTAACTGATCCAATGCAGAGAATCCAAATATTTTGATATTCGATTGGGGAATTGGTAGACGATACCATGACGGTAATATTTATAAGTAGTTTCTCTTAGGAAAGCACTTCTGAAGTTCTTCACTAGTACTACTGAGCGTTTCGACATACAAGTTGCGACTTTATAGATTGATCCTTCCAAGCCTTTGCAGTCTACAAGTATTAAATTGACTCTGCTATTTTCACATACGCATAATTCTAAATTGCTTTTATCATTGTAGATAAACGAATAATAACAATGTTCAATCTTGCCATAAAGTACGTCTAATGGATTTTCGTAGTTGAAAGTTCAAATTTCAAACATATGGAAGAGTCATTTGGAACATCGAATCAAACCGTTAGTCAGTCTTTAAATATCGATCCAAACAGCAGTGAACAGCGACGTGATCATAATGCAACTCATTCAAAAGATAATGTAAGTATATCGAATACTGCAAGCTCTTTACACCATCATCATCGTCGAAAACGGTCCCATGTATCTCCATTAACTCGATCTGTGCATACAATTAATCTACTGGAAACCGCTTCATATATGGAATGTGGTCTCCCATCACTGAGAGATCATGTGGAGACTATAGAATTAACAGATGAGGATAACGGTCTTGTTGGTTGCAATCCTGATTATCTTCTACGTAATGAGGTCAGTCACATCGGTGAAAAATCTGTAGATGCTCTAAAACTCACCAAACTAGACCCAGAATTTCGTGATTTGATCTCACGTTATGTTTGCTCTGAATATGTTGTCCACTGTCTTGAGCTAGCAGGTTTTTGTTCACCGTACGTTGTAGCCCAATTGGATGACCATCAGCTGCAGAGAATCGAAGCATTCGTAGGACATGCTTGTTCGATAATGAAGTCAGCCGCTTTAAGAGAACATTTCCTAGGACCCATTTTCGCAAATGATCCATTAAAATTTAAATTACCTTCCGGCGCAGCTTGTGGAATCCTCCTAGCTGCAAGTGAAATACGTCGAAGGTATCGTCGTACTCAAATATCTTCAGACAGTCAAAATGTCATGGATGAAGATGTAATAGTTGTTCCAGATTCATGTGACCAAAGCTTCAACGATGTAGCATGTCAGACAGATTCATCAGTGTCACACTCTGTCTCCTTAACATCACCAGAACCCGTCATTTTAGGTGAAACAAATAGTGTTTTTGCGGGGAATCACGACTCAAAATCTCCGATGCCAGCAGTAAGCTCGAGTTCTAAAGTTTCTATCTCCGATTCTCCAAATTCATCACTAAAGCTGGAAGCAACAACTGTATCATCCACCGAATCAGCAGTAATGATGGCTGCTGCCCTTCAAGTTGCTGCTGCAGCTGTTAGTGGAAACGGATATAATAGCATCAGTTTATTTTCTAATCCTACATCAAATGATAACAATTCAACATTTTCTGGTTTAAATAACTCTTTCCCGCTGATACTAATTCCGTCCCTCACCCAGGTACTAGCACCTCACCTATTTCATCACGTGCCACAGTTCCAGTAGCTAATACATCTGCAGCGACTGTTGCTCCGAATGCTCCATCATCTCAACCTAGTTTTGTGCCCAGTTCCTCCCCAGTAAGTTGCGGAAGTGGTTTATATGAAAACGAAGTAATCAATCTAGAACGCTTGAAACAACATTCTTCTGCCAGTGCCATTAGATTAGCGTCACGGCAATTTGTCAACGCTTATCTTATGCGTGGTAGGGATTTTGATATGGAAATGGAATTGTCAGTAACGCCTGAAGGACTTAAGCGTGTTACTGGAATATTTTATTGCCACCTTTGCAGAGAGAAACGTGAGCGTACTTCGGCTGTGCGTTTTTCAATAGCTCGCAACAGGTATCCAGTTTTAAGTAATGTTCTGTCTCACCTGAAAACCCATTTCCACTATCGAGGTCAGATGCTATCTGGACTTCAGGCTACAGTTATCCAGCAGACTCAAAACTTAATAAAATCAGCTAGTGCACTTAACGAATCCTTCACAGGACAAGGCTTAGGTTATTCTCCTGGAGGGTTTAACTGTCCTAATTATCGTACAGACATCGCAGTAGAAAGTGCGACTAATCCACATAACGCTTCATTTGTGCAACCAACTATTTCTGTCAACCAGTTTCATTCACACGTAAAATCAGAACCTGCAAACTACACATATACTGTGGATGCTGAGGGTACTGAAGACTCCAATTCTGTCCATCCTATCTACGATAATTTGTCTGCGTCTCCATCACAGAGATTAAATTCTCCAAACAACAAGAGTTCATCTCCTCGAGGTCTAGGACTTGAAGTTGTTGTTCCATCACGACCAAATACAAGTTCTGGAAACCGGTGTAATTCACTAACATCTTGACTGGAAAGTTAACATTTTTTGTCAACACTTAGTATGTAACTTTTCATATCTCTTACAGTTTTAAGCCACTGCAGCTAAAGGCTTATCTTAAATATTCTCTTCAAGGATGAACATTAATCATTCGAAAACCCAAATGACTTGTTTATCATTATTCTCTGTTCTCTAAAAAAATTCCCTGTAAATACTCAATGTTTATTATCCTATTGTTAGTTACAAGATAGCAGTGTGTATATTTGTATATAAATTCTTCCCTATTAATCGTTTGGTGAGTTTGTTTGTCTTACAGTAAATCACAGTGTATGCTGTCTCTATGCCCATTCATATAATCTGCATATCGGAAGTGGAGTTGTGGCTCATTGGTTTAGGTTGTTGACTTTCAACCGTTTGGTCATAGGTTCGATCCCGCCTCCACCTACTGAGGTTTGGGAGACCAAGTAGTGACATTAGCTCTCATACAATAGGTGTGGCTCATTGCCTACTGTACAAATGTGCACAAGGTTTTTCGATTTCGTTCCCACATCATAAACACCATTGCTTCTGACCTTCAGTTGATGTACATAACCCAACAATATTTGTTTTATTATCTAGTTTTAATTCACAGTTCGTCTATACACCGTATTGTCCATCAGTATATAGAAATTTTTAATGCAGTACTAGGTTTGGATATCACATTTGGTATCTTCACAAATATAGACTAAACAAGTTTCCTCCAGACTAATCAGGTATTATACGAAGTAATCGTTAAACTTCTTACTAGAAAAAGTACTAAAACCAAGCCTTGCTACGTATATACCTACATTTATAGAGATTATCATCGATTACTTATACCACAGCTGCATTTAATTTCTTACTGGTATTATCTAAACACAAATGAGAATATTTGTAATCATCTTCAGCCTTTAGTTGGTCCCTTAATTCGCAGAACATAAAACCTATGTCGTTCTCACCAAAAAAAATTGTTGCATTCACTCAGGTCTCCGTTTTTACTGCATCGTCAACTAGGACATTGGCTTCCTATTGCAGAACATTTTATTATTTTAACTTGTCTCTGAGGTTATTTTTCGAGTGTGGTTATTTTGTGACTGGAAAATAGCATGGAAACCAGTTATCTCAAATATGTGCTATGCGTTTTTGAAATAGCAGTTCGTTGCTAGTTATAAATTATTTTATGATTAGTAATCGAAATGTCCATGATAGCTTTAGTATTGTAGATATTAGTGATGAAATTAATCTCAATAATAAGACTAGAAAGCTGAGCTGTCACCTTTGCTCTTTTTTAATTGTTAAATCACCTCCAAAGTATAGGAAATCTCTGCAAATTATATTTTGATGTTCTATGCATCTTTTCAGATCTAACTAATATGAGCTTAGCGTAGGTAAAACTCCGGTCATGAGTGCCGGCGACAGTTACCCTTAAGTATCATGAGAATTAAGTTAGGGTATCCTAAACATCCTGCAGTTGATTTCAATTATATTTTCTCGATCCTCAGAGTTTTATGTCAAAAGAGTTAACCTTATGGTAGTCATCGTCAGTTAGCTTTAGTGATTCAGCTTCGAAAGTCCCTGCACTAAGCATCTCATCAACCCGCATACATTACTGTAGGGAAATTACAAAACGCTATTTAGATCTGCTAATCATGAGCGGTTAGGGAATTCCTGTCAGTAGGTAATCCTGAGGTTCTGTTTCGTGGCTGAAGGCTTAAACCACATAGAAGTTTCATACCTACTCGAAGATAACTTATTACAGGAAAATGTCGCATCAGGTGATAATGTACATCACTGTTGTTAACCGTGCTCCAACTAGTGATAATAAGTAATTTTCAGTTGGTGAAAGAATGGATCTTAACAGCGTCAATAAAATACTGTGAATGGTGAAGATTTTAGTAATAAATACCCAACTGGAGCTCGTTTTTAAAAGGTACTTCGTTGGCTTTTACTACTATTTATCAAAGTCCTAAAGTTTTAACAGAAGGCCGACTGCATGCACTTCGTAAGTGTTGTGTAATTAGCCCTAAGTCACAGCTATACCACAATAGATCTTTGGTCATTCTTGTTATATTAACGAAATAAAAAACAATGTGGTGGAAAATATGTTGCTACTTACAGTACTGTGAAAAACCGTTCGGATTATGTTATTGTTTATGCTACCGTCATCTGTGTTCACCGCATCGCTCTTGAGGCTGAAATACGGTTGGTCAGTTACACCGAAATTCACAAACGAAATCCATCACACAAGTTTGAAGCGTAAAATCATAACTAAGTAATTTGTTTTATACCTTAAACGTCTGCTTAAAAAGCAAGAACTTCTGCCTCAGGCACACATTTAGTGAATAAAGTGATTCTTTGTATCTGTTTAGCGTACAGTCCAAGTAGCCAGTCACTGTCACAACACCTCACGGTTGACAGAGTCAAATCTCACCTTCAGGTCAACATATGTAGCAAGTGTCCGCCGCCGGTAAGTACGCATGCGTTCCAGGACCTGTTGGAGGGCGAAAATCCGGCCGATGCATGCTCGTCCAGCTGTGAAACCAACCTGGTTTTCTTGACTGTACTCTTCTCCAGTGAGGTGTCGAATAACTATAGATCCCAAGATCTTGAACACGATAGTCAAACTAATTCCCTTATGGTTGTCATCAGAAGACTTCTCTCCTTTCTAATAGACTGGGATGATTAGTGAAGTAGACCAATCTGACAGCACTAATTCTGATTCCCATACACTACGTAGCACCTCCGTTAACTGAGTCAGCAATTTCCTGCCACCATCGTTGGAAACGTCGGGAGCGAACTGTCAGGTCCAGCTGCTACGCATCGTTTTAGGTTCGATACAGCTTTCTCAACTTCAAGGAGAGTTGAGGACCGATGTCTACGCTCCATTCAGACTAGATGTCAAGCAGCTGCAGTGTTGCTGAGTGTCAGTTGAACTGTTTCAATGTGTTCTGCCCAACATTCTAGTCGCCTGTCCTGGGAGGTTACCAGTGTCCCATTTTTCCTCGGTTTCTTGCTGGTATCCTTAACAGGCCTAAATAATTGCTGCGTGTGTCCCAACGCTGACGTCTTTTCCATTTCTCTCGCTTTCGCCACCCACCGCTGGTCATGGTCAACGCGTAAGCTCTTGGTCAACTTACGTTTGAGTTGCTTTTGTTCTTCTTCGTGGTCAGAGCCCTCTGGAATCAGTTTTCTCGCATCAATCAGTTCGTATGACGTCTCGGAAATCCAATGACGTTTGCTAACCTTCGGGTGTAAGTTACCAAGTGTCTTTACCGCTGTTTCTACAACAGACTAAATGTCACGCGAGGTTTTCTGAGCATTGCTGTCACGTTCAGATAAATGCTTAGCCAACTCCTTTCTGAATGCATACGTGGCCTCCTCGTCTACCAATCGAGCACATATGAGCCTCACTGCCTCCTGTTTCCTGAGACCAGTAAGACGCAGACACACGAGGCAGTACTAATAGGTGAATGGAATCCAAACTGATACTCCAGAAAGAGCGGCGCTCCTCCAACAATGGCTCACAGCAGTATGACCTGTCAGTGGTTTGATGTCTGCGGAAGCCATTTGAGATCGTGTATCCTCTTATGCCTAAGGTAAGTGCTGGCCAGAAACAAGTGGTTGTCGGAGCAAAAGTGCAACAAACGATCACCGTTGTTGGTTCATTGGCAGCGGATTCCCTAAATACCTCCCAGATGCCTCTCCGATTGGCTTAGCTCTTACTTGAGCGTTAAAGTCACCTGTGATTATGACTACACCTGAGCGTTTTGTTTTCTGTAACAAAATTGAGAGCTTCTCATAAAATTTATCCTTTGCATCATTCGAACTGCAGTCAGTGGGTGTGTAGGTGGGGATTACGAATAGGCATCGCCTAGTCTCACAATCCTCCTTAGTCCTCACAGATCTATTCAGTTGAGCACCACATAGACAGTTTTTTGATGGTATCCAAACGAAAAGCACTCTCTTTACCCTACAGCTCAGTGCTATGTCTACATGGACGAGTCCCACGAGAGCTAGCCATCGGGTCTCCGGATACTCGTAAGGTGAATTCTGAAGATTCACTAGTACGGTCAATTTAATAACCACACTTATATCCTGTATGTGTCTCAGAGACAGCATAAATCCATAGCTAGAGTTTCCAGAGTTTTGCTAGCGATGGTTGCTGTCCAATTTGGCATAGAGTGCAGACCTTGAAAGGTCGTATATAAGATCGATAGTGGGATTTTCGGAGACTGGGAATGAGGTTTCGATGACTTTGATCGTTCGCAATAATCGCGGAGTAGAAGGTTGGTGAAGATGTAAGAGGCTCAATATTAGTACTAGAAGGTGAAGGCAAAGGAGGAGAGAGTGAGTTATGTTTGATTGGGTCTTGTGTACTGTTGGAAGCGTATGCGGAGTTGACACTTCCCGGCTTTCCGTACCATAGAAGGCTAGTTCTTCTTGACTTACCTGAAGAGGATAGGATAGTGCGTGACTGCAGAGCTGAGGAGAAGTGTGTTTGAGGCGTGTTACGCACAGCCTTTCTGTATGCTTGAGATTTCGGCTTTTCGCTATCTAATCCGACTATGAATCCCTGTCGCAGGCATCGGGATTCTGCTGGGTGCTAGTTTTAAGGCCGACCTTTCCCGACCCCTCTTTCCATAGGGAAGGCAGCACGGTACTGTCGGTCATCCAAGGGTAGCACCTTACTGCTGTCACAGCGCGGTCAGCAGTATGAATTCACCCCCTGAGTCCTATCATCGCGTATCAATTTACACTACCTACTATCCAACAGACATTTCTGGTAAGCGCCCCACCAGCATAGCTTTTTGGGTCATTAAGATATACAAGGATGATCACCACGTCATGGTAGCAGCTATCAGTCGGAAGAAATAATAAACAAGGCATTGAAAAACGTATAAATATACGAGAATTCTATGTATGAGTGGATATAAATACAATCAAAAACGTTCAGGCACAGAAAAAATTTAGAGTCCGTTAGTTAAAGCAAAACTATGTTTTTTGTAGGTCATAGACAGCCAGTCTTCTTTACTACGGTGTTTCGATTATATCCCTTATCAGATCTCTTCCTAACCTGTGGATTATGTTGACCAAAGACAACGAAACCCGTGATATTCTTGCAATAATGTAACCTACGACACACCTGATCGTTCAAAATGGTCATTTGCAGAAATTCTTTCAAGCCTAGCCATAGTTTAGAACACCGAATATGCATTTGAGCAGAGATGTATAGTGAGAAAGAAAATAGTATGAGATTATACGCAGATACCTACCTATGTTGATCTCCATGACGTTGATGAGATACCTACGTAGTAAAATAAGCATCAACAAACTTGACAATTTGTCCGATGATGTAACACTTTACTTAGCTCGTATCCTGGGTACTATAGATTTTGTTATTGTACTATCGATAGGTATATTACACATGCACATCAGGTGTATATCGATTTGCTAACAATCTTGAAGTTGGAACTCTACACGTCCCTTTGTGTAATAACACCAATACATTCAATATTTGAACAGTAAACTGTTTGGTCACTGGAGAGTAACCAAATTCATGTTGTCTAGTCCAAAGTGCTGACCGAATTCTGTCGATCAGTTTGCCATGAGGCCACCACGCTAGGTAGATCAGCATAGCGATGTACTCTGATACTTTTGATAAAAATATGTAGTTAGTTTGCAAAATCTATTGGTTCGTTTACGGTTGGTAACAGATTACTTCATAAAGGTGGATGAAGCTATATAAGCCTTTCCTAACTGGTCAAGAAGAAACTTCAGTACAGAATTATGTCACTTTGACGACCATTCTCATACAACTTAGCACTCCGTTAGGCATACTATGGCTGTGGAGTTCAACTAGTGAAATAGTTTATTTACTCCAAAGTGTTTAGTCTAACTTTTAGTCGAAACGTAACAGGTAAGCAGCTCAGGGTTTGGAATATACAGGTATCAAACACCTTTTTTATTTAACAACTTTGCTCTGAGATATTTCCATCAAAATATGCAACTGTTCGGATACATGTATTATATTTATTGATAGCTAGTAGTTGGTTTGAGTACCTTGAACCGAGAAGTGGGAATACTTTCGGAAGGCTGAGTATGAATAGCGGTCTTCGTAGCCTAATAGATCACATCATATGGACTATCAATCGTGAATTGGTACTACTGTTTCCATAAGTTTGCCAAGTGTCAAGATTTTACCTCTAAAAACCAATATTTTTTTAAATCGCACGAAAACGCTTCGAAACTCAACCACCCCTCCCTCTTCGAGTACGTGTTTGCATCCGGATAACATATTTAATAACTTAGTGGAGAGTGTTACAAAAGAAATAAATAAACCAATGTTATGTTTGATCCATTCTAACGAATTTCAGGCGTTTCACGACCTCCTGAGAACCGTTTCTTCAAGAAACTGGGAGTTTAAAAACACATTTCCTTCACACTCCATTTACCCAATGATCAACTTATTCATTTCTATCAGGTCAAATTTGATTCTGAAGTCTACAAAATCAGAAACAGAATGTTTAGATCGTTACTACAATCTTCCAATTTTGACATTTGATGTTGTAATTAACTGGAAAGAAACGGACAATTTATAGCGGAGCTACGTTATTCTGCTCAAATTTTCGTTATTGCTCTATTCAGATACAACAATTATAAATAAATCCACGGGAATTGATGGCACAACACAGAGAATTCATGGTAGTCGCTGAAATGCACCACACTGATTTCATAGGAAGTGCAAGTGAACGTCGAATACACGCAATTCCATACAGATTGGATTACATCTGAACGGATGATCGTAATATTAAAAAACAATACAAACAAGTCGAGTGGAACAAGTGATTCGAAAAGTCACGCAAGTATTTTTCGTGCAGTACCAAAAATTTACTCGTGATTCAATTTGGAGGTTTATGGGAATTTATTGGTTTCATGGTGGTATTCACCACGGACTGACATCGGTTGGACAACCATTGAGAATCTGGAAGCACTGCATAATTGTTTCGTCCTAGTATGGGACTCCTCAGAAGTTAGAAAAGGGGGGTCACTGGATTCTGGTCCAGAGGTAACGTGCTGGCTGTGGAACCTGAAGGTTCTAGATTGGATCGCCGGCGGGGTCGTGGGTGCGCACTGCTGAGGAGACCCATATTAGGAAGAAGTAGCTGTTTAGCGCTCCCAGCCTTTAAATGGTTCTATAACTGATGTCAGTCCATAATGAATACTAATTTCGGAAGTTTCCAGTATCACACGATATCATCGATATGTTAATTACTTTCAAAAATACTTTCGATAACAAAGTAGATACTATTATCACCTAGGGCTGATGTTTAGTAAGGTGGTTTCTATCTGCTCATATCAGTCAATGTCAACATTACTATGTAACGCTTCAATTTATCGTACTCCCCATAAAGATGAAAGGCATTAAAACGAAAGACGAATCGGAAGAAAATATGTGGATGTGCCTGCGTCACTGTCATCGATTATGTTCTACACCATTTGGATTCTTCAAGCATCGATCTTGGCTGTCATGTTTATCTACACCAACGTGGAAGTATACATTTGCTTACGTGGCCAGACCAACTGTCAGAGACCTATGTCAGTTAGCAGCATGTATTGAGAAGACACTGTTTAAGAAAACAGCATTTAGTTTTCGAGAAGTGATATGAAGTCGACTGCACTTACCATATTTTCCACTAAGGACTGGTATCCTATACCTAAGACACGATGAATTATGCACAAAATGGTGTGAAAATAAAAAGAGCACTCTCACCAGTCCATTTCCTATGAGGATAGGAAAGTCGATTCAAGACAGATTAGGTCTCCACGACATTCTTTCGTAAAGAACATGTAACTAAATTCATTTCGATTTCAAAACCAACCATGTTACACTGACTTTGAAATAGTCGAAAAGAACTTTCGTTGATTAAACACACCTCCATTTGTATTCAAAAGTAGAACATTAAAACAAGAGGTGTTCTCATCTCAATCACGCTAATAATGAAAGTAGCTCATTTTGCTAGTGCCATTAGTAACTAGTAAGTCAGAAAGACTGGTGAAACTTAGTATGGAGGTGCGTAAATGACATGGGCGTACAACAGTTGGGATTTTTTGTTTGTTATACTTAGTCTTATGGTTATAAAATAACGTGAATTGGATAGATGAGACATTGTGACTGTAATAAACCATCTTCCAAATAGGTGTCAGATTTTGAATGATAGAGGCAAAGCATCGTTTTGGTTACCGAATAGGAATCATTTTATACATACATTTTCAAGTTAAAAAAATGAAACGCACCTTTTATCCTAATTGCTATTCAAGTGATCACAGCTAAAGTGTCTGCAACGTTATCTTTTTCAAACAGGAGGGATTTTCGGTGTTTTTATACACTCAAAAGTCATTTTTCAATGTCAAACTATCGGGACTGATTGGTCAAATTTGATGCTAATTTTATTCTAAATCAATTTATCAGAAAAAGATTAAGAATACTTTTCATTAGTAATTTACTTAAAAACACCAGCTGCTTAACTGTTCGCTGAAAACGTCTATTCATAAAGGAGTACAACTGTGAATAATGCTGAAGTCAAAAGTACAAAACAAAGAGAACATCAGATTGTCCAACGTATGAAGTAGGGTGACAAAATCAAAGGTAAAGCAAACTAAATTACAGAGATCATGTACACATACTTAGCACAAAAGGAAAAGCACATACTGTTCACAGTGAGAAACAGTAATACACATCATCATAAGTGTACGACAATTTAACTGCGATTATCAGCGTAAGCGTTAAACTTGGAAACTGGTAGATAGAATGTAATTCTATAATAGATTGTTTTATTTGATTTATAACACACAGTGATACGGTGTTATTTACTTGATAATGCGATTAGCAGAAAGATACATTCGATTTTTGTCGCTCGTTTCGCTTTAATCCTTCTCGAGATAGAAAGAAATAACAAACAGTCATACACAAATGCCACGTAATTAAGAAAAAGAAAGGTCTGGAAACAGATTATGCAAAAGTACTAAATTTAAATGCATGTTTACTAAAGTGAATGATCATTGTAACTTCAGTCTAAAATGCAAAAGTCGAACTCCATTTGAATTATGTCATTCTCATTAATACCATCACCACCGCCAACATCATCAACAGGAGTTGTTGGAGAAGATAATTTAACTTCTTTTTCTTTTTGATTTACAAATCTCAAACAGTTAATCCATGAGGATAATACAGGTAGCAGTACATCGTCCAAAGCATCAGCGTATATTTCCTCATCATTCTTTTTCATTTCAAGATCAGAAGTTTCCAAATCAACTGATGACTGTAATTGATTGTGTAGTGTATACACATCTTGACACGAAGCACCCATGCGATACCCTACTTGATCTGGTGATTGCAATTGTATGCGTAAAGTAATCTGTGTACGACTATTGCTTCGAAGATGAACAAGGTACGGCTGAAGAGCCTATAAATGTAACAAGGAAAAAGATTGGATTGAATAGGCGAATAAATACTTTTACCTGTCAAATTTCACTTCATAGAATGAATGGCGACTGAGATAAAAAAAAATATACATGTAAATAATAGTAAAACAAATAGCAGTTCTTATCATAATGTAAGTATAGTTTATACTATGGTCGAGTGAGAAGGTTATACTGCAATACTGACTTGATATGGATGTGACAGATTTAAGTCACTCTCGTCTGGAGACCAGTATTCTTAATATTTTATGAGTAAATTTACAATGACAAGTTAGCACACAATGATAAGACTTTATTTCGGTAATATTTTTAATTATCCTACCTCCTGCATCTTGCACAAAAGCCTAAAATATGGTATTTTGAATCTTTGCTGTACTTCTGATTAATCAAAACGCAGATCGACTAGTGTTGTTCATTTGACTTTACCTAACGTATATAATCACTTTGTAAAATTCACCATATGCACGTATCATGACTATGCTTTGGTTAGTAAAAATGGTCATCCTGTCCAACGAATTTGTTAAATACAGAAATATCACGATCAAAAGGAACCATTCCATGTTTGAAATTTAAATGAGTCCGGAATTCCTGTGAGTGAAATCTAAGGAACCGAAACAGCAGTGAATCCGAACTGTCCAACTATGATAGGGGAAGTGGATACACCTTTATATCCGTTCAAGTTACCAAACTTCCTACATGCGCATCGAGTTGCAAGTTAACAATCGTATGGACAGAGAAATGGGTAAGTTGTTGGATCTCATAAAAATCTAAACGAAAAAAGAAAAGCAGATGAGGTATGAATGCATCAGTACCACTGTGATCGGTTCTGTTCCATGCCATCTTAGATCTTTAACCATTGGTTTCATCTGTATCATAAACTTCAAACAAATGGCCTCCACTTTCTTTGATAGATCAAACCAAAAGTTATATACTTTATGCCTTGGCTATCCCCAACTTTCCTTCAGTGAAACACAGACAAAGTTAGGTGGGAAGATGTAAACCGATTGCTCTAAAGCTCATCCAATTTTCCAGAGAAAATTTAAGCAACACCTCAATGGCTTAGGTTCAAAAGCCAGTATAGTATTGTGAACTATGCTCCCACTAACTTAAAGACAATGAAAAAAAAACTTGTCACATATTACAACACTAGGACTAACAGTTACACAAAAAATACACTATACAAGCCTACAAATTCAAGGTACCTTTCATCTACATTAGCAACATCATGGAAGAAAATTGAAAGCATAATTTTGCAGCAATATAGCACAATCTAACGAGAAGTTTGTATAACAGAGTTTACCCGTTCAAGAGAACAATGGGTCTATTCATGACTGGGAGAATACTTTCAGAATGAACTTACTCTAGTTACGCATTCAGCTACCTCATTAGCTAAATGTCCAAACGTTAATGGTTTCGGAGAATGTGTACCAATAATTTCTAGTTCCTGGACATTTAATATGTGAAATCGAATCCATGCCAGCCGTAAAAGGGGAGCATTAGTTGATCCAACAGTGGGTCGAGAGGAAAAATGATTGGTACCACTCGAAATAATGCCTGCATTTAAATGTAGCCAATGGGATAACTGATAATGAACAGGTACTAAGAAGGTGTTAATCGGTTCTAAATCCCACACACCAAGAGAACTGGCCTGAAATTAGAGAATGAACATGATACAGTTTAATTGGAAAACGTTTAAACTTCATTTTTTAGCTGCAACAAAATAAAACAACGACAACAACTGGCTATCAATACGTCGAGAGATAAGTAGAAATGTTCAGTTTCAGCGAACTCATTTCAGTAGAAAACAACGAAATAATATTTGAACATTTCACCGCTGACTTTGACACCACCAACTATGCGCCTAAAGGATAAGTATGGATGCAATCAAGATTATGCAATAACCAATAAAACTTGGAAGTGAATTCTTAACTATAATTTAAAGCAATTCATGCAGTAAACAACAGTATAAACATCGGTAACCCAGGATGTATTAATCTAACAGTAAAGACTGACCTACGCCCTTCATCCTCAGTAAAGTTACGTGTAAACTAAAACAGGTTGAGTATAGTAATTCACTTTGAAGGGTGTGAACATTAATTACTTGATATGATACCATACCATAAAAGTTTCCCAGATAATGGTGGGAAAAAAAGCAGTTACCGTTTTAGTGTAGTAGAGACGCCACAATGTGGATCCCAAAGCCCAGTTGCACTGCTAGATGCATGGAGTGTAACAGCAAAAAGGCATTTCTCGCGATGAATGGCAGATTATCCTGATACCACATTTTCTATGAAAAGAGAATGAGGAGTTATCACAAGTTGGCTCCAAAATTAGCACACTCATTTGCTGATGGCGTGAGTTTTATAGCTGCATTAAGGACAGTAAAATTCAAACTGGAAACTTCCGCAAAGACTATTTGTGACCAACCTGAAGTATATGCCAACAAGGTTCTGTAGTCACACCATGAATCCTAATACAAAGTATTATCTAGGCATCCAAAAAAGTAATTGAAAAGTGCCAAACACACAACTGAGTCAGAAGTCAAGTTAGTTAAGCTTCTCATAAACCTAGCACCAGAATTTGCATTTTAATCCTTCCTCACATTTCTCTACTACACACAGAAGCAGTTTACATTCACTTTCACGGCTCAAACCAACAGTCAAAAACTTTATGTATTGATGCTATCCTTTAGTTCGGCTGCTTCTAAGCTTTTGCAGGCTTGAACTCACTTCAGCTAACAATATCTGCAATGAGGCAGACGGTGACTAGACATGAGAAGGCTTCAAGTGTTTGACCACCGGTGCCTTCGTAGTATAAGCCGTATTCCGTGGTGCCACCACGTGAGTAATGCAGAAGTCAGGTATAGAGTCTTAGGGAGTAGAGGTAAATCAGTTGACCAGGTTGTGAACCTTCTGAACACTTTGAGTAGCAATTTGAGAAAGTTTAGTATGCGTTTATCACCACCCAAATGCAAATTGTTCCTGCAGGATTGGTCTTCAACGGTGCCACGGCTAACAATAGAGTGTAGTGGTTGAGTGTGTCGACCACCTCACTTACCTGGGAAGTAGGATCAACCCTGGTGGGTTAGTTGCCGATGAAATCTCTGCACAGATACAAAAGGCTCGATTGGCTTTTACCAATTTACGCCACCTATGGCGCCGCCGTGATTTCCGATTGTCCATTAAGGGTCGCGTGTACTGGACCTGCACAGCAGTCCTGTCTGTTCTACTCTATGGCTGTGAAACATGGCCATTGAAAGTGGAAGACATGAGAAGGCTTCAAGTGCTTGACCACCGATGCCTTCGTAGTATAGCCGTATTCCGTGGTATCACCACTTGAGTAATGTAGAAGTCAGGAGTAGAGTTTCAGGGAGAAGAGGTAAGTCGGTTGACGAGGTTATGAACCTTCATCGACTGAGATGGTTAGGACACGTGTTACGTATACCTAGTTACCGATTGCCTCATCACACAATGTTGGCTGAAGTAGGTCCAGGCTGGAAAAAGGCTCGAGGTGGCCAGACTAAAACATGGCACCAATGTATGAAGTATCTGACTGTTGGTTTGAGCCATGTGGGGCGATGCAGACTAGGTGGTTGGGGTCGGTGGGACAAGAGGAACCAGTGGTTGGAGACTCTAGGTGATATGACTGAGAACCGATATCCGTGGTGCAGATGTATACACACATTATCCTCACCTTAACGACGCTATACCGAATCTCACCATTTTCTCATTCTTCCTTCCTTCCTCTTAGCACTATATATTTTTTTTGACTGAATTTTCTAATCTTTATTTTGCGCCTCACTGCCTTTTTACTTTATATACTGATATGAGGTGTGGCAAGTCGGACCGTTACGCAGTAATGTCTGGTCCTATGTTGATATTGATGATGATGACTAGAAATGCATAAAATATGTCACAACCACCTAAGTCGATGAAAGTTCACAACCTCATCGACTGACTTTTTTACTCTTCCTGAAACTCCACACCTGACTTCTCAGTTACTGACGTGGCGATAACCCGAAACGTGACCTATGCTACGAGGGCGAGAGTAATCAGACACTTGGATCCTTACCATGTCTTCCAACTTAAATGGCTATGTTTCACAGTCAAAAAGTAAAATATCGCAGTGAACTCGGCTTCTAATAGACAATACGAGATCACAGCAGCCCAATAAATGGTGTGAGCTGATAAAAGCCAACTGGATCTTTTGTCTTCGTGCGGAGACTTCCTGGGTCACTGGTGTGCCAGGGCTGATTTGACCTCTGAAGTGGTTAACATGCTCAACCACTTGGATCCCACTAAAGATGTCCAGATAACTTATCGACTTGTCAGTGTTTCACTTAACAGGCCTATTTCATCTGCGTATTCTAATTCAACCAAGGGTTTTGCTATGAGAAAATCAATTCATTTTAAGTAAGACGACGGGAGGGAGACTTCTGTTAGTGCGTGTATAATAAAATTGAACAAGAATCGATAGAGCAGACATCTTTGACTGAAACCGGTCGAAGTACGCAACTCACCTGATAACTCAACATAAGCCCACAGAGCCTTCAGTGAAGTGCTTTACTTGACCAACACTCCTTTCAGTGAATGAATGCACTGAAACCTCTGGGTCGATGAAGTCGAATGCCGCCTTCAGGTCAAGAAATACAGATAGTGTCAAGCGTTTTTTTGGCTATCACTGGAGGGTTTCTCAATTTTTTGGAAACTGAGACAATCGGTAATTGAGACCAGTTAGAGAGGATCATATCTAATTTCTATACGTCAGCTAGTAATTCAATCAGGTTCTGCTGGCCTTTCTTGTCTCTTCAACTTCGGCAAGGGTTACAGGGTCTACCTCAATGTTCCGTTTAGAATCCAACTGCATAGTAGGTAACGGAATAGTACTTAGAGTTCAGTATGATTGTTCCCTAGGGTTTTCAGTCCATAGTTTTAGTAGTCTCTTATACGAGTGGATCCCAGACCCATCCTTCCTTCCTATAGTCCCACTTGTGATTGATTTTTTAGCCGCAGTTTTCTTGATGAGCATAAATAAATGTCTACAGTTAATTATCACTGCATCCTTCGCTACCCTTCAGTGCTCACGGTTATTCCGTAGACTCTTGGTCAGTCTACAGTTGATTTGCTCTTGCTACTAACCGTTCTCAGAGCCCCTAGGAATGAGATCCACTTACTCTTTCTGTCATCATTCTGAGAGTCAGTTACACTCATTAAGTTTGTTTTGACAACAGATAAGAGATAGGTTTCTTTCAGAAGAGTGACATTATCTTGTCCCGATAACTGTCTAAGCAGCTCCTCATTGAAACCAGCCTGAATATCCTCACTATTCGGCCACATTCAGAGCCGTGTCGCAGCTGTAGTTTTTATGCTTGTTTAGATGTAGACATAGGTGTGCTTGAATCAGTCGGTGGTCACTTCCCAAATACGTGCACCAGAAAAAGCAGCAATCTGCCAATAGCCGTTTTCAGCTATAACTAGTAGCAATATGGTCCACCTGTGTCCACCGTCTAATTGAGGTCGGTGGATGCTACATCCAACAAGGTCTCTTCATGTCTTAAATCCCTGCTAGCCAGAAATAGATGGATGCCTGAGTACAGCTGCAGCAGGTGATCACAGTCATGCGTTTTTGCCCGGTCAGGATTCCGTAAAGACAACCTAAGTAGCATTCTGTTTGATCTAGCCTATCCATTTGTGCATTGAAATCACCTGCTATAACAAGCACATCTGAGGGTTTGAATTTCAGTGAGAGGTTGGATAGTTTTCCATGGATTTCATCTTTCCCATCATCCGAACTGCGGTCAGCTGGTGTATACGTAGAGGTTATACAGAGACAATAGCGTTTCACTAATCTTTTCAGCCCTCACCACACCATTCAGTTGAACAGCACACAGATAACTATCAACTGGGTACCAATCACGCTCTTTGCCATGGTTCTCAACGTTATACCTAGATCTGTGAAAACTAGCTATTGAATCTCCAGAAACAAGAAAGGTGAGTCCCGCAGATTCACTATATTGGCCGGGTGAGGGTCAAGTGAATGACCGCACGTGGATCTTATATACATGTCTCAAAAACACAACACAGATCCATAGATAGAAAGGCCAAGGTTTTTTTAGTGAAGTACGTTGGTTGATATGATAGAGGGTGTGGACATTGAAAGCCCCATTGTGTAGTTTCGAACGCGGTTTCAAAAGACCAGGGATACTGTTTCGTAGACCAGAATCGTTATTGAGAGTTGTAAAGCTGGAAGAAATTAAAATGAAGCAGAAGTATTGAATAAGAAAAGTGGAGAAAGATGTGGAAGACTGATAATTATTTGAGAGAACTCGAGTGCTGATAGTTTTTAGGGTGGTTAACAAATCCTGGCCGCCCACATTGTGGAAGGCTAGTTCTGCTTGAGTCATCAGAAAAACAAATTCAATTATTAGTGGTGCATAAGTACAGAGACTAAGCGACATCTGTTTGAAGCTGGCTGCCCATAACCTCTTTAATATTTTGACGTCGAGCTTCGATTAGCTTGTAACCAGCTAGCAAATCCATATCTGGAGCAGCGAAAGACCATAGGGCTGGGGGGGGTGTTATTTTCAATGCCCACCTCTCATAAACCCCCTTCCCATAGGGAAGGCAGAATCAGCATGGTACTGGTGGCTATCCACTGGGAAAAAATTGACACTGTCGCACCTTTTCCAGTGGGCAGTGCAACTTCGCCCTCGGACCTCTACATAACACTAATTTTTACTGTAATGGTAATTGCTTTTTCGTCTTACCACCACCGAACAAACGTTTCTGGTATGACAGGACCTTAAAATTACAAGTTCTTGACCAGCATAGCTCGTCGATTCATTTTGATACGGAGGCACTATCACCACATTAAGGTAGCAGTTATCGGTTGTCCAGTGTCTGTGTGACAAACTAAATTGGCACTTGGAAACCTCAAGTGATATGGCTCAGAATCGATCTCACCGCTGAAGTTACATCCAATATCTCGATGTTAATCAGCATATCACTTTCGTTGCTTTCTCTGACCTCTTCTCTTCAAATGACTTTCTATCACTTTCGATTACGTTTTTCCCTATTTCTGTATCTTTCATATTGGCGCCTTTCATCTTGATATGCTGATGTGAGGTGTGGCAATTTGGACTGCTGCACAGTAACGCCGCATCCTGAGTTGATACTGAACTGAGTGACATGTGTTAAAGTAGGAACCCATGTAAGTTGATGTGGATATAAACCTGCAGTAATCAAGCTGA
The DNA here is from genome assembly GCA_944470555.2 of Heterobilharzia americana. Taxonomy (NCBI): domain Eukaryota; kingdom Metazoa; phylum Platyhelminthes; class Trematoda; order Strigeidida; family Schistosomatidae; genus Heterobilharzia; species Heterobilharzia americana. The sequence continues at coordinate 37,495,156 of OX104134.1, forward strand.
ACGATTTAAAAAAGCATTTTAGGATTCTAATTAAAGCTGACAGATACAATTTGAAGGAATATAACAGGCTTATCATTCCAATTGAGACCAAGTGTGATATTATTACGTAATAGTATCTGAATGAATCCCCATGTATTTGTCAGTAACCGGAAATGAATTAACAATCCTATTCAAAGAAGATACTTCCCGTAGTTTTGAAGAAGCAAATCATAATTTGTAAACGATGTCATAATTTCACTAAACTCCAATACTGCTAGTAATAAACTTTAAGAATAGGGTCAATTTAAAAATACTGATTAACAAGGTAAGATGACATTTAACAATTTGTACACGAAAATCCTTAACACATCATTACACCGTAAATACCAAGTAAAAACCAATATAACAATTTGTGTCAAGAGATTAATATGAGAGTAAAACTTGGGCACTATGGTCGATTGTAATTTCATTTCAGTCTGTTTATTAGAAATATCACACAGTGAAACAGTAGCATTTATTGGATAACGTTTCGGAAACAATTTATTGTCCATATTCATATCAGGTGTCAAAAGAAGCACAATTATGTCGAACCGGAAGAATTCACCGACAAAGTGAAGTTACAAGAATAAAACTTCTTTAGACCATATCTTCTAGAATGAATTAGACGACTTATTACGATACTCTTGGTTCGAGTATCAGATTAGGCTAGACGAAAAATTATGGAACGGTTGAATTTCTCTCAACATGAGTAAACGATGAACATGATATCCATCACTCAAATAAATATACTGTGAAACATTTGATCATATATACAATAACAAATCAGTAATTTATAATCTACACAACTCAAAGTTTACTTTATATAGTCAAAAACTTACGTAGCAAGGAGAGGTAACAGTACTGCTAAATGAAGCACTTGATAAGAATGCGTCAAAGACTTTAAACCATTTTATGTGAATGGAAGACGCGACATTGTCAGCATTAGTCACTTGATTTTCAGCAACATCATCTACACGATCATCATGAATTTGTGTAACTACTGCTGACCGGTTACGACTATTAGGTTGGATTTGAATTGAAACATCAGAACCAGCTTTTAAACTGCTAACTAGCTGGTAAAACTTCGATCTTGTCAGAGCAATGTATACACCATCTTCAATAATTACTGCACTACAACATGAGGCATGACCAGAGAATGCTACAAAACTTACACCAGTTATCTGGAAGGTAATAAAATGAAATAGTTGTGCAGAACATCAACACTACTTTTAACTGAATTATAGAAGTTTTCAAACAAATCTAGTAAATTTTCATCGGAATGTAGTTGAATAACTGCTACAGCATGATGCTTATAGGTTGAGATTACAGTTCTTGAATGAAAACATTCGGGTGGACCTTATCATAACTGATCGTTCCAATGTCTACAGAAGTCATTTGATCAACCTTTTTCACCAAAACTATTCAAATTTTTCTAAATGTGTGCATATACAATTCATAATTTTCCAATAACAAGCAATCAAGAAATATACTGCTAGATGAGATTATCACATGTACACATAACTAATATATAATGGAGTGCAAAATATGTATAAATCGTTGTATTTTGTACATAATTCGAAGTTGAAACACAACTTCTGTTATCTTACCACCCTTACCATTTCCCAAGGAGCGCAGTGACCGTGAAGAGTGGAGTGTGAAGGTTATTGTTCAAGTATATATATATATATATATATATATATATATATATATATATATATATATATATATATATATATATATATCGTCTCAGTTTAGTTTCTATATGCCACATTTCACACGAGGATAGAAAAGCAGTAGCTAGTTGTTCAATTACTTTGATCATAGTTATGTTTCAGCCCAGGGATTTTTTATTACTTCAGTGTGATTAATCCTCAATTCTACAGATAAGCATCATTTGATCACATATTTCTCGTATTTCTAATTGATTCACACTTTACAGAGCAAATTCAGACAGGAAAACCTGTGTTTATAAGCAGCACTAAAAGAAAAGAAGGCAGGAAGAGATAAGGAGGAATACCCTCAACAATAAGGTTTTTAAGATATAGATGAAGAGAAAATATACACGCATTTCCGAATATCGTAGTCGATTCACCCGATTAACACTACACTGTATGAAAAGAATTCCAACCATAGATGTATAGCTGAAGGATGCTTAAAGATTATTTGAATAAATCCCCTAGTCATACGTTAGTAGTAATCAACAAGCATGATAAATACCTTTGGTTGTGTGTTCTCAATGGAAATGGCTCCAGTTTGGAAGCTTTTAGAACGATTTTGACTGGGAAAATAGTTTCGATTTGAATTTGTTTTTGAGTAAATTCCACTTGGAAAACCTGTATCAATATGGCATACGCTATTCACAGCCTCTGTACATACTTTTCCTAACTGTGAACACACCAAGTGAGAATCCGACATAGGATTGTAGTCAGCTGATAACGCAAATGTCATTGATTCCATAGGACTTGTGTCCAGAAATTTCGTCAGAACAACACATGAAGATGTAGGAAGCTAAGAAAAAAATAATACAACAGAACGGAGGGTACAGTATTCTTGCAATACAGTTTGCGAAATATATATTTTTTTAAATGGTAAGTTTTTTACGCCAGATAATTGAAAAACAAACGTGTTTATGCAAACCATGAAGCAATCTATTGTCTAAGATGTCCTAGTATGACGAACGCTGCTTACATAAATATATAAGTAGTGTATAACACAAAAACGGGAAACACGAATAGTGATAACAATTGACTGGTGAAGATTTGAAATAGAAGAAGATAGAATATCGAGTACAAATACAGAGGGTAGGCATGGTGCACAGTGGGATGCTGAAAACGAGAATGTTTATTACTTTGATCATTACCCACTCCAATTTTCCGACAAACAGTTTGTGGCTGCTTCACTGGAATTCTCTTCACTAATGATCGATATCACTAATTTGACCAGTAACCTAAAGACTTCGAATAGAAAACGAACAAACAGATTTAAAAGTGCAAGAGTAAACATTAGACCAGAATAATATAGATCCACTGTATTATTTCGGCGGTTCTAGTTAGTAGTTTACAACCTAGGAAATTTACAATAAAATATTTACCTACTTCAGCCCAATGAGAAGTAAAGTAGGGAAACTGTTCGCATTGAAATAAAGTGGAAATGTCACGTAATGATGTCATAAACATATATCTTATTAGATGATGAAACATCTTAATATAGCTACGTCGGTGATATGTGTGTAAGAATTTATACCGCGCATCACATCTGCTTGGAATCTTCAAGAGTGTACATAAAAACACTAACTTCACAATGAAATATGAAGAAAATGGTAAATTCGACTTGCTGGACGTCAACATTCAATGTAGAACTGATGGTATACTTCAAAGACCTATCCCCCGCAAAGACACATCGAATGACCTTTACCTTTATTATAACAGGTTCTGTCTAGAGAACTACAAACGAGCACTGGCTGAGACGCTGTTCTGTAGAGCATGAAGAATAAGCTCACCCAATAAAATTCACGAGGAATTATTGCTTATCTAGAAGTATCTTAAAGAAAACGGGTACTTACAAAGCCTCATCAACAAATATGGTAGAAGAGAATGCAGTAGGATTGAGAAAATAACAGGACCAAACATATACTGCAGCAAAGCTAGTTCTCCTGTTTCGAACTTCTTTCTCTCTGGTACAGTCAAAATGGATAGGTACCCCATATATGTTACTTCCAAGTGTGTGCATCAATTCACGAGTATGCGCAGGAGCAGTTACATCAGGAGAATATAAAGAAGGGCTTATCTTCGTTATTTTGAACATGTCCCGAAGAGCCTATACTGAGAGGAACATGCATCCTCGATAGTGCACTATTACTAACCATTAAGTGGATACAGGACTACAAGCAGATGCGTTGGAATCATTTAAAGTAATCAGCAAACAGCAATTCACATCCTAGTTTCAGTGAAGTCATTGCAATCAAACGCCTGAAACCAGATTTGTGTTCAACTACCCTGGTAACTTAATTTCTTAACCTCTAACTTATTTCATTACATCATTATCCTGTCATTAGATTTTTAATTAACTTTAAACCCCAATCTTAGTCAACTGAGCTCTACTTGTTACGGTGAATTACACTGTTTTCTGATAAGGACCAACTTATCTACTTATTGAATTATGCAATTTCCTGTTCTAATTACACAGAATTTGCTTTTCAGTCCTATCTAATTTTCACGAGGACTTTCGTTCTAATAAGACATATATTTATGACATCATTAAGTGATATTTTGACTTTATTTCAATTTGGACAGTTTCGTTGTCCCGTTCTCAGTCAACTGAAGTATTTCGAAAACAAATATGGAATAAAGAATATCGTCACTTCAGTAAATACATTATCGAAATTTTTATTGTAACTGTCTCAGGTTGTAGGCAGCTGACGAGAACCACCGAAATAACGAAGTGGATCCATATTGTTATACTACAATGTTAATTCTTGCTGTTCAAAGTTTAGAAACCAAACAACGTGAGCGAAGAAATATTTCTTTTCAATTAGCTCCTCATAGACGGCTCTCTCGTTTTCTATATATATATATATATATATATATATATATATATATATATATATATATATATATATATTTCTGAAGAAACAAACAGATATACAGAATAAAGTGACATGACATGCCATTGTGGAAGCAAACAAATAAGAAGTTTGCCAGAAAGGCATCTATCCAATTTTATCAGCACATCCCAAGAAATCTGTAGTTGAAAGGGAGCAGAGGTTTCGTAGGTGAAATCATCAACTAGCTGAAGCCTTCGGAGTAATCAACAAAAAAATTACCAGGTTTATTACGCTTTGCTAAAGCACCTTGCAATCAAATATTCTAAACCTTCTCTTTGTGTACAAAAGGAAACTGTGATTACACTTTCTTTATCCTAGTAATTCGACGTTATATTGGTTACATTATGTCTTCCGAGTCATACACTGAGTATTGATCATAGTTATTTTGATGTTTTTCGATTATCCATGGTCTTAGGTGATTCGTCAAACGCTTAACAACTCCCTTCCTGTAAATCATTGCTGATTTGACTTCATGTCAACGTGTGCAGAATTATTGACTGAATCATCTAGAAACTATCATTGGTCTTGACGTAAATATGTAATTCTTATTTCCTCCAATTTCTTCAAGTCACTCGCTTACTGTCATACTCAGTACGCTGTACTATATAGAACATGAAAATCTGAGTGAGTAAATATTTTTCGTCAAAGTCCCACAAGGCCCAACGTCAAAATACAAAACTTTTAACGTGGAAAAATAAACCAACACTAAGTGGTTAAAATCTCTGGAATGACAGGTATTTTACAATTAATTAACCTTTTGGGATTAAAAATCAGGTTATACATTATTTTACAAGAGTTAAGATGGTCAGTGGATAGAAGGATTAACGGATTTTTAAAAATTAAGCCCAAAACAATATGTATCGAGACAAAAAAGTGTGAAGCGAGTCTTCTTTTCAAGAATTTGAAATAATTAGTCCCTTTTGCGAATATAGGTGAAGTAGGTAGAAGGTATGTAGAAAAATGCATATGCGCCATACATTTCAAACAATCTGATAACACATTTACTCGTCATGGTATTTTAATATGAAAAACGGAAATAGGAGAAGGACAAATATGACAAAGGAATTTAATAAGAAAGATAATGAAGGGAGAACAATCAGATTTGAAGACAGCCTTGGTAATACGACAAGATAAGCATTGCCAGAGTAGCTGTAGCGTAAGGACAAGCTGTTTTTGAGCGCGCAACTGGGGCCTAATCTGCTTATGGTCAGCGCTTCAACAAACCTAAGTATACAATATTGTAAAAGACTGACGAAATGATCGATCCTGTGACCTTAATCAACAATGTTTTACAGTGGATTCATTACCTTTCTTATTACTCAGTTCCTTCAAGCCATATTTGTCCTACTCCCGTTTCCAGTTTTCGTAATAAATACTGATAATAGGAAGCAGTTCAAATGGAAATCAACATGTTAAGTCATTAGAAGCTAACGCAGTTTTTGTATTTAAATTTTCATTTCATGTTGCTGTGTAATCAAGAAAGACCTTATTGGACAATTTATCCTAGAGTTGACCAACCAGAATTAATCATTTGACTTTTGACCTGGTGGAGTCAGATGTATACAAATGTATTTTTGTTGAATAAAGTGTCTTTCCTACAGACTGTTTGAAATATATGCCGCAAATATATCCCACTACTCAGATAAATTACGTATTCTAATTACTTTATCCAAATTAAAAAGGTGATGATAATTCATGAATATAAGGCAAATAAATGACCAAATGAATTGAAACAGATATTTGAAATATTCAACAGGGCGACAACAAACACCAAATCAAAATGAAAAACACACAAAATGTGTCACTAGACACAATCAAGTAATCATTTGGAGACTGAGTTATACAGCATTCAGGTCCCTAGAGGGTCACGGAAGAACAGTAGAACGCAACAGTTCTCTTTATACATAATTCCAGCTTTTGTGTCTTGATAGCAACAGATTTAATAGTTTACAGAAGACGACTTCTAACCACGTTTGGCAAGTGCATAGGTATCTCTTAAATCCATAAAAAGGCCGATTTCAGGCCAATTTTTGTCAGTTAAGAGTAATTGTAGGGAACTAGGGATAGTTTTAATCCTCCTTTTATCAGCCGCACAGAAACAAGTTCTTTAAGCCACTGGCAACACTAACCTCATAATGTGTCTCACTTAAGTAGTAGACTGTGTAAATGCACATTGATGTGTATGTATGAGGAATCCTGGTATTTGAACCATGGTGGTAAACTACATCTGGTTGTGAAAACTAATCTCAGAGTTGCCGCTGCCGTTATCCATTTGAAAATCCAAATAATTTTAGGTTGTATGCAGACAATGAATATCCGTGAAGCGAAATGAAATCATCTTATTTTGCAAATCTGTTTGTTCTTTTTTGTTCGTATTTGTCAAGAAAACGAAATGTATGAAATAATGAGATTCATGAGAAACATCAAGTCACCTTTTACCAGCATAATTACACGCCACTATGAGAGTTGAATAGTTTAATGCAAATTGATTGGAGATTTATTTTTGTTGTAGAATAGCAAATCATAGTGCTTCATTAAGAATGACACGTTTACGAAGCGAAAAGTAGTCGGCAATCATAGACCTTCTTAGTGGATAGGGTATGATTACAGAGTAACTATTTTATGATAATTAGTTAATGCATTAGGAGATCAATCATCATCAGCATAAAACCATACATTACTGTGTAGCGGTCCAAGTTGCCACAGCTCATATCAGTACATCAAGTAAAAAGGTAGTGAAGTGGAAGATGGAGAAAAGAAAACTCAGTCAAAAGAAATATAAAGAGACTATAAAACATGACATGCATACAGATGTAAGTTTATTTGCCCAATCATAGATGTACATAAAATAGTCTCTCATAGGATCTAAACAGAGCTAAGTGGCAGAGATCCCCACCTTTTGAGGAAAATAAGTTCGTTAAAGTAACAGACGTAGCTGATTGGTGATTGTTAGCAGCTCAAAATCTAGATTGGCTGGTTCTAAGCAAATGCAACAAAATGGGAGGTACAATAAATTACACAGATATTTATTTTTCCTGACTTACCAAAAGCTCAAGAATTATTTCCTCACTAGTATCGGTAGCAGTTGCATTACCACTCTCCATTTCGCTTTGTATTACATTTAGATGTGCATAGAATCCGTTAACATGAAGTAACAGTTCTGGCATTATTATAGATTTTTGTTTAGATACTACTGTCATAAAATCTGGATAGATGAATGGTGTTACATTCGTGAACAACTGTAGGAAACTCGCCTCATCCGTTTTGCAGTTAAATAGAACTTCACGATCACGATCAGATAATACAGTAGTCGGATAAAGTGTGAAGTTTTACCCATATTTAACAAGATCCTACTGGGTACACGATAAGCCCAAGGTGCTTCTTGAATGTGTACCAATACAGCAATTAAAAATGGTGGGTTTGGTAGATGTAGGCCTAATAAACATTGATGGGTTGGATGGAAAAATACAAATCCGTATGGATTATTATCGACATTAGTGTTGGATGATAATAAGTCAGAAGGAAGCCAACAGTTATCATTTATAGTAACCGGGCCAGTTTCTGTGAAGCTGGAACAACGATCGCTTGCGAAATAGAGTTTTTCAAAGAAACAATCATGTGAACGGAATGGAGCTGATCCAAATGGTTTATTATAAGTTTGAGAACTAAACATTTCTGAGAAAAAAAAACAGAAACATAGAGATAGGCAGATAAGTACTAAAATTATGAAACCAATAGCTGCTACCCAAATGTGGTCGTCATGCTTGCCCATCACAATCACCCACAGACCTATACTGATTGGGATTATTGTTCTCTGAGGTCCTACAATACCACAAACATATTTTTGTTATTTTACATTGCACACCCTTGAGCTAGTTCTCTGAACTCTACTCACATTAGCTCTTGGTTAACATAAATCTTATGACCTTCTTCCCACATTTGTGTCACTTTTATTGATCTTTTGAATACATTTGTCTTCCCCTCTTGTCCAACTTTCACGCTAGAATATTTGTCTTATCCTTCTTTATATTGGCAAACTTAGTGCTGCATATTTACCCACTCAATTTATATGTTTCCAATTACTTTATATCGATAATGTTTTAAATCAAGCCGACAATTTTCCACCAAACTGACTCGAAAATGCAAACATTTTGCGTAAATTGGTGTTAAGATTGTTTTCGGTTGTGAGCAGCTGATGAGAAACCATGAAATAAGATGGATCCATGCTATTCTGCTAAAGCTGTTGTTTTCGCTCCACAAATGTCGGTTGGATAGTGGCGAAAATCAAAACTATACAAATAACTTGTGCTATAGTGAGGATATGAGGACGAATTCATAATGTTGAGTGTACAGAGTGCGATAGTAAAGTGTCTCCCACACAACCGACTTTCTAACATGATACTACTTTTACTTATCGGAAGGGAGATTTAGAAAAGTAGGACTTAGAAATTACATACTTTCCCAGGCCTTCAGTTTTTCTGGCGCCAGCGTTATAGGTTTTCTTAATTTAGAGGAACCCCAATTAGTTTCAGATTTAAAACGCTTTGAAAGACTGTGACCGAACTTGACTGGGTACCCTTTGGGTTCAGCTACCAAGCATTCATATTGTTAAGACCAATTTTACTATCACCCTTCTTTTTCAGATACCTCATTGAGTGTTAGCAATCGAGAAGTCCCAAATGCCATCATGCCTTTATCGGTAATTATGTCTCTCATGACCCCAAATTGCCAAAACCACGCTGTTAACTCCACACCGTCCATTAAATTCTACGACTAGCTTCACAACCCAAAGCTTAGGAATCTCCAACAATGAACGAATGCTGTATTTAAGAGATTCGAATACATGAAATAAGTGTCGTTAATCACTTCATAAGTGTGAAAAATACACACCACGAGTTTTCGGAGATTTCTCAGCTAGTTTTCGTAGTCTTTCGGAAGCAAGGATAGCTATAAGATGAAGTGTACTATCCGACTGGATCCCAGGTGACGGTCGGTTGTACGCTGTTCAACTTAGTAGTGAAATGAGAACCACAAAGAACTGTAGAAATTACTTTTTTCCTTTTAGCAACCTCTTCTTACACACCCAATGATTGCAGTTAAGATGAAATGGAAGGTGAAATCTTATGAAAACTGTCTAGCGATTGTAGTAGGTAACTTCAGTATACAAGACGAAAAGTTAAGCCAGGTGGAAAAGCACATATACAATAGATTCAGAATCCCAGGTCGACGAATGGATAAGCGTGATCATCTGCTAAAGCCAGTGATTTATAGCCGGCATGAATTTCGACCTTGAAGACAGATACTATTTGACTCAAGTAAACTGAGCTATGGAAACAGATTGACTGAATTATAGTAAATTATGGCTAGAGACGGTCGGTGAATGATTGTCGCTTCTTCTGGGGTACATGTTTAGACAGTGATCACCGGCTGATTCAAGTACATTTATGTCTGCATCTAAATGAGCATAAAAAACTACGGCTAACAGCCGCCCTGAGGCAGTTTGGTGATGTGGATGTTAAGACTGCTTTCAACGAGAAAGTTCCTAGGAAGTTATCTAAGTAAGACAGTCCGCTAAAAAACAGAGTTAGATATCACAAATGCCATTCATATAGAGGTTAGGAAGAATCAGTGAATCTCAACAGGTCATTGTGAACTATTTGATGCACGTGGACGTATCCCTAGAACAGTTACGAGCGGAAGCAACTCAAGTGTAAACTGAATGTCTAAACTGTCACCGTGAGCAATGGTGGACATTGAAGTTATGGAGATGGCAAAAACAGCAACAACGGGTAACAGTAAACAGTTAAACAGACTTAATAGGAAACCAGAATGAAGTTAGGGATTGTTGAGTCCTTAGTAAAAGAAAACTGGTCAGCGTTTTACTCTGAGGGCAGTTGGGTAAAGCATGACCAGAACACTTCTAGCAACAGTTAAACTCCATCCATCCATCCAGATTAACCTACGACCAGGCATTACTGCGTAACGGTCCGACTTGCCACACCTCATATCAGTACATAAAGTAAAAAGGCAGTGAGGCGCAAAATAAAGATTAGAAAATTCAGTCAAAAAAATATATAGTGCTAAGAGAAAGGAAGGAAGAATGAGAAAATGGTGAGATTCGGTATAGCGTCGTTAAGGTGAGGATAATGTGTGTATACATCTGCACCACGGATATCGGTTCTCAGTCATATCACCTAGAGTCTCCAACCACTGGTTCCTCTTGTCCCACCGACCCCAACCACCTAGTCTGCATCGCCCCACATGGCTCAAACCAACAGTCAGATACTTCATACATTGGTGCCATGTTTTAGTCTGGCCACCTCGAGCCTTTTTCCAGCCTGGACCTACTTCAGCCAACATTGTGTGATGAGGCAATCGGTAACTAGGTATACGTAACACGTGTCCTAACCATCTCAGTCGATGAAGGTTCATAACCTCGTCAACCGACTTACCTCTTCTCCCTGAAACTCTACTCCTGACTTCTACATTACTCAAGTGGTGATACCACGGAATACGGCCTATACTACGAAGGCATCGGTGGTCAAGCACTTGAAGCCTTCTCATGTCTTCCACCTTCAATGGCCATGTTTCACAGCCATAGAGTAGAACAGACAGGACTGCTGTGCAGGTCCAGTACACGCGACCCTTAATGGACAATCGGAAATCACGGCGGCGCCATAGGTGGCGTAAATTGGTAAAAGCCAATCGAGCCTTTTGTATCTGTGCAGAGATTTCATCGGCAACTAACCCACCAGGGTTGATCCTACTTCCCAGGTAAGTGAGGTGGTCGACACACTCAACCACTACACTCTATTGTTAGCCGTGGCACCGTTGAAGACCAATCCTGCAGGAACAATTTGCATTTGGGTGGTGATAAACGCATACCAAACATTCTCAAATTGCTACTCAAAGTGTTCAAAAGACTCTGCATCTTGTCAGTGTCTTCACCTAACAGGACAATGCATATTCTAGGTCTAACGAAAATTCTCCATCGATTAGGTCAACATCTGTGTAATCAGCAACGAGAGGGAAACCTCCATAAGAATATCCATGATAAAATTGAATGAGAATGGAGACAGTGGGCATCCTTGACGGACACCGCTCGGTGAGTACAGCTCACCTGACATCTCATCATAGACCCTAACATGCCCACAAGTGTTCGAGTAGAGAGCCTTCAATAAAGCGATGTACTTACTCGGCACACCTTTCAGTGAGAGACATTGCCATAAGACTTCTCGATCAACGAAGTCAAATGCCGCCTTCAGGTCGAGAAATACAGCCAGTGTCGGGTACCAGTAAGCGTGTCTGTGTTCCAAAACCTGGAGCAATGTGAATACTAGGTCGATTCATCCGCGGCCAGGTCTAAAGCCTGCCTGGTTTTCTCGGGCTTGTTGTTCCCGAGCTCCACTCAGTCGTCGAAGAACTATAGAACCTAGAATCTTAGACACTATGTTCGTCAGACTGATTCCAATGTGGTTATCATAAGAGGACTTCTCGCCTTTCTTGAAGACTGGGATAATCAGTTATTCAGACCAGTCAGAGGGGACCGTACTTGATTCCCATATACTAGCTAACACTTCCGTTAACTTGACTAAGGGCACTCCATCACCATCCTTGTATACCTCTGGAGTTAATCCGTCTGGTCTTGCCGCCCTTCCTCGTTTCAGGTTACCTACCGCTTTCTCGACTTCTAGTATCTCAATGTCTCATTCAGGATCCGACTGCATGAAGGGCAACGTAATGGTGGCTGGAAGCCAGTTAAACTGCTTCTCGAAGTGTTCTGTGCATCGTTCCAGTCGTCTCCCCTGAGAGTGAATCGCAGATCCGTCCTTTTCCGCCATAGCCTCACTAACTATTGTTGATCTTTTCTGCCCAATTTCCTTAATAAGTATAAATAACGTTCTATTGTTACCAATCGCAGCTGTCTTTTCCATCTCTTTAGCCTTCGCTGACCACCACTGTTCGCGGTCGTTGCGTAGACTTTTCTCAATCTACTTTTAAGTTGGGCTCGCTCTTCATTGTACTCAGAGCCTGCAGCTATGCGTTCACGTGCACCCATTAGTTCGGAAGAAGCTGCTGATATCCAATGGCTCCTTTTGGCCACTATTTTGGAGTCGGCTACGGTCTTCAGTGCTGCTTTTACCGTAGACTGGAGATGGCACTAAGCTTCTTCTGGATGAGTGATAGTCTTCTGTTCCGATAACTGCCTAACCAACTTCTCACTGAACACGGCTTTGGTGTTTTCGTTGTCCAGCAGCATTCGCAGGGGTTTTGTTGCCAAATTTTTCTTACATCCATTGAGACGCAGGTATATACGCGCTGGGACCAACGCATGATCGGTGTTCAAACACGATCTCCAGAAGGAGCGGCAGTCTTCCACCGATCCTCTCCAGCGATGACTAATAGCAATGTGGTCTATCTGTGTCCATCGCTGAAGTGAGCTAGGTGGACACCGAGTCAGACAGTGTCTTTCTTTATGTCTGGAATTTGTGCTGGCTAAAAATAGGCGGTTATCTGAGCACAGTTGTAGTAGGCGACCACCGTTATCTGTTCGTTCAGCCGGGACTCCGGAAGTGCCACCTAAGTGCCCTTCTGCCTCACTCAGTCTACCCACCTGTGCGTTGAGGTCACCTGCAACAACCACCAAGTCCGAACGTTTGGCTTTCGAAAGGAGGCTAGACAGTTTACGGTGGAACTCATCCTTCACTTCATCTGAGCTGCAGTCAGTGGGTGTGTAAGCAGAGATTACAAAGAGACAACGGCGAGTCTCACTATTCCTTTTAGATGAATAGCACAGAGACGACTATCAACTGGGACCCAGTTTAGTAGTGAGTTTTCTGCCCTATTGCCTAGTGCTATGCCTACACCTGCAAGACCACGAGAGCTAGCTATCGGATCTCCAGAAACTTGGAGAGTGAATTTTGCGGATTCACCAGATTGGCAGGGACAGGTTAGATGAATAACCACACTTGGGTCCAGTATGCATGTCTCACAAACACAGCATACATCCATGCCCCGAGTTGCTAGAGTCTTTGCCAACGAAGCCTGTTGACAAATTTGATGGAGGATGCGGATATTGAAGGCTTCAATATGTAATTTGGAGTGTGGTTTAAGGAGACCAGTGATGCTGTTCTGTGGACTCAGATCGTTGTCAAAGGCTGCAGAACTAGGAGAAATTGAAGATGATATAGTATCGTTAGTTGAGAGACGTGAAGGAAGATTAGAAGGTAATGAGGTGGGAGGTGGATAGCAGTCTGAGGAAACTTGAGTGCTGACAGAGTTGTGAGGGCGGTTGACACTTCCTGGCTGCCCACACCGTGGAAGGCTATTTCTTCTTAAGGTATCTGAAAGAGATTTGTGTGACTACAGAGCCCATCGGACATCTACTTCACGGTTGCTTGCCATGCAGTCAAAACCTCAATGGAAAACTGACATAAGACCTTTAAATCTTGCCAAACTTGAAGAGGCTGTAAGTGATCTGAAACAAGGAAGGCGAGTAAGCCCTGACTGAAGTGTCAGCAGACAAATATAAATCAGATATGACCCTATCTGATTGGCTTCAATCATTGCTGGTTCCAGCCTTGAAGAAATGAGAAATCCTCCAGTGACAGTCACACACGAGTCAGTCTGACAAACATAGTATCCAAGATGCTAAGCTTAAAAACCAGTAGACATCTAAATGTAGATCAAAAACGGCTATTCCGAGAAAACCAGACAGATTCATACAGCTTTTAACATAACCTCGATTTCTTGCAGAACGTGGCACACACTTGGTTGCCCACAAATTCAGCTAACTGAACACACTGCTAGAAATGCTTCGGGAGACCTGCTAAAACTCGATGGTGAAACTAACTGTCACGTCCAGTTTTCAGAACGAAAATTCAATGATGTATGTTTTCTTACGAATCGTCGTGATTTAGACCTGCTTGGTTTGGACTGAATACACAAAACGGGATCTCCTAAATGTTCCATTGAATTCAATATGTTCTCGTATAACGTTATCTTCACATGATATTGTTGGGTCTCATATATCTGATAAATCTTTACCGGAACACTTACTTTAGAAGTATGCATCACTCTCTGTCGAAGATGATGTAAGCGAAGTTCTTGTGAACGAAACTCAACTACTGTCAGTGACAGGAGCTCATATCGCTAACTATATGTGATCCAGTTTTGCAACAGATTTCAAAATTTATCCCATGCGGTTGGCCCCTGCATGTGGATCCCCATTAACTAAAGCAGCTACATCAACAACGACAGTCCTTATCTATTGTTAACGACTGCGTAATGTTTGCAAGTCGGAGGGTGGTTCCTTCTTATCTCCGCAGTTGTTTTCTCCGTCAACTCCATTCGTCTAATCCCGGTATTGGTAGGATGAAATCGATTGTTCGCAGTTATGTATACTGGCGCAACATTGATGCACATGTTGAAGATGTTGTTCATTGATGCCACAGATGTACCTAAGCATTAAAGTACCCACGAAAGACAGAACTATGCTCTTGGACACTACCAACGAAACCATGGTCTCGAGCACTTTTTTTAAGAATTTTTCTGGACTATTACATAGTACGAATTTCTTGATATGCGTCGATGCATATTCTAAATGGCCAGAAGTTCTACCTATGCAGTGCATAACTTCTAGTGCAACCGTGGCTCAGCTGCGTCAGCTATTTTGTCATTTTGGTATTCTTGATGTACTGATAATGAGACTCAGTCTACAACATCTGTGTTCCCTGGCTTTTACAAGCAGTCTTGTATTCAACATAGTCGTGCTACTTCATATCATCCTAAGGACAAATGGTCAGGCAGAACGTATCATGGATACATTCAAGCGAGCTTTATTAAAGGCAAGGGAAGAAGGGACAACGGAGGAAATATTGAAGATTTTTTGATGCTTTACCGTACGACATCAAATGCTTCAGCGTCGAGTCAGTTATCTCAAATAGAAAAGTTAAAACTGTCCAAGATGTAATTAACCCTAAGAAAATGAAACAAGGCCAGAGTAATACGAAAATGGAAAATCAGTTCAAGCGTCACCATGGAGATGGACACCGAGTTTCCAAATTAAACCACCAAGTCTGAGTACATAGTTTTTGTTATTCGCCACAAAAGTGGGTACATGGGGAAGTGCTTAGATGCAAAGGAAATGTCCTGTACAAAGTAGATGTAGAACTTACTTGGATCAGGCAAGCAAACCACATACGACCTTCAGCAAAGACATCAGACAGTAAGAAACAAAAGTTTATGCTTGATACCTTTGATATACCACATGTGGGAGCATAGGAAGCAGAACGAAGATAGCCGATTCTTACCAGAAGGTCAGCTAGACAAGAAGACCAAAGCCCTTCCAAGTGGACTCAAAAGGGAAGTCATACACTTTTTAAAGAGGAAGGTGATAGGAAGAGGCCCAAATAGAAGCCGAAATTCTAAGTCATCAGCCGCTACAGTAGAAGTTTTGTATTCCAACCTTTGTTTCATGTTACGGTGTGGTCAGAAAAACCCTTACTGGACAATTTTGTCCTACAGCTGACAAATGAAAATAAGTTACCAACTAACTTCTAAACTAGTGGTTTTATATGTTGATGAAAACTGTATATAAATGTGTTTGTCAAGTAAAGAGTCTTCCTTACAGTCACAGGCCGGTCTTTGTCTCCTGATTTTCGCGGCTCAGTGAAGCATAAGGTTCTGAGGAAGAACAGTCGCTATTTGTATCCATTTCAAGTGCCTCATTGTGTTAGTAGCGTTCTCGTATTTCGTATTCTCTTGTCAGTCACTGCATTCGAGTTGCGCTTCTCGATACCTAAAATGCAAATTGTTGCTCGTAAACATTTCCACGTTAGTATCTACTGCAATAATGGGGAGTGAAGTCGTGAGATGCATAGACCACCTTACTTACTTTAAAGGCGAAATCAGCCCTGGTGAGTAAGTGACCGACAAAATCTGTAGGGATACAAAAGGTCAGATTGGTCTTCACAGACTTGTGCCAGTTGTGGCATGGACAAAACATTCAAATGAGTATCATGTACCAAGTGTATTGCGCAGCAGTTCGTTATGTTCTACTTTAGGACTGTAAAACATGGTTATCAAAGGTGGAGGATAAAAGAATGCTTCTAGAGTTCAGTCAGCGATGCCTCTGCAACATTGGCCGTGTATCTTGGATGTATCATATCAGTAACGTAGATGTTAGATGTAGAGTACGAGTCAAAAGAGATAAATCAGCTAATGAGTCTGTAGACCTTCACCAACTGGGTTTTTACACAGGCTTAGTCACTGCATATCTACACGTACAATCTTGAAAGTGGTTCCAGGCAGGAAAAAGATCATAACCAACCAGACTGAAACATGGAATCAGACCATGAAGTCTTCACCTTTTAGTTTGAGTCATGTAAGGAAGTGTAGGCTTCTAGGTTAGAGTCCGCGTAGCGACAGGAACTAGACCTTAGAAACTTCAAACGATATAGTTAAAATTCGACCTGAGTGGTGCAGATGCATCCATTCATTGTCTTCATGTTCATCGCTATGTCGCATTCCGTTGTTTGTTTTAGCTTATTCTCTTCTTTTCACATGACTTTCTACCAATCCTGATTACTTTTTTCCTTTTTTCTCCATTTTTTATCTTGTCGCTTTCTACCTTGACGTACTGATATGAGGTGCGGCAGTTTAACCAGTATGCTGTTATTTCAGGGGGAAGGTTGATGTTGTCTAACTTCTTGAAACTTAGAAGTGTGTTCATTGGTTGTAAAGGTTTTCAGGGGTTTCAGAATTTTTTGGAGGATCTGAAGAACTATAATACACATCATAGCAGAAACTAATGATTAGAAAGATGACTGAATCACCTGTAATAAATATCTCATGTATCATTCATGCCACTGACCAAGGACTATTACTCTGCAGATAAGTCCATCTGCGAAGTCCACAAGTCTTCAACATGTAATTCAAACTGATGGCAGAAAAACCTGTTACCTTTAACAATCTTTCCTGAACTTGTTCACAAACCTCCTCCATCACGGTCAGCATTATTTACTCTGACTCAAGCTAATATGTGCACCAGACATATTACTTGGATGGCTAAGTAGTTAGTTACCACGTTTATATATAATGCGTAACTTATCACTGAATAATTTAATGTCTTTCTGTTGGTTCATGGAGACTTGAATAGTACGTTAACAGCGAAAGTTTAGTAAATGAAGTATCATATTTGTTAAGCGATTATTTAGTCACTTAAAATCCAAGTCAAAGAGAAAATCAACTTTGTAATGATCTTCAGTGTATTCATTCACTCTTACCCTAGTGCTCAGGATAACCTCAAACCAGTGAATTGTTTTTCTGAAGTAGACAGAAGACTAAAGTGAAGCTGATTAACCAAACGGGATTGTAGTAAAGATATCACCAGAAAAGATACTAACATCACTTTTGCTGTTCAATAGCAACAGTCTGAATTCACATGATATGCCAGACGAGGTTAACTAAAAACCGAATAACTCTCCTTGAAAATCATTGACTTACTTGTTCACAGTATTTACACGCAACACATCAGTAATATTAAAAAGAGTGGATGAAAATAAGATCGATTGTTTTTCAAGGAATTGTAAAATGTTTAAAATAGACTTAAATATTAATGAAAGATGATGTGGAAATGAAGTAAAGCAATACGTTCTAAACGTGTGCATGCATGTACATCGGACCAAACTTTGGCTAATAGTTCGCTAGACTAATCTATGCTTACGTACATTTGTGGTGTAGGGGCAAAAAAGTGACTTCATATTAGTTTGTCATCTTACAAATACTGACGGTACACATATATGCAGTCAATCACTGATGTCAGTTAACTTTAAAGCATTTTCTCATTCTACAAAGCTTTTTCTGAA